>BTPG01000001.1:272567403-273167403 GCA_036245525.1 Semisulcospira habei
CTACCAGGTCATCCGGTGGGGTGAAGATCGCGATATCTCTCTCTGAGCGGGAAGTGTCCCGGGACATCGGTATGGCCTCGCAGTCTCCCTCTCGCGAACCGGACAGCTTCTCGACACCGATTAGGCACTACCTCCGGACACCTTTCGGATGATCTGGACGGCGTGGGAGTCTCTTCTGATCGTTCTTTTCGAGGTGGAACTGCCAGCTGCCCCTCTCCGTCTTACCCATTCCGGTCCCCCTAGCCTGGGCAGTAGTTGCGCTCCCCTTCTCCTGGGAAGGTATCATCGTGTTTGCCTACCCGTCCACGTTGCTGGTCCCCAGGTCCTGCGCAAGCTCTAGGGATGCAACGCGATTCGACTGCTAGTGACCCGTTTTGCTGGACTGTCTTAGCCAACCGAGCCTCCCGGCTCCCCTGCGGCTCCCCACACCACGCTCGATGCTCAAGTGACCATGGCGGACGCTCTACCTTCCGTGTCACGAGCGACTCCTCCTACACGCCTGGAGTTAGTGGGGCACGCCCTCGCCGCTAGCCGCTTCTCGAGGGCAGCAGTAGAAGCTATCGCTGCAGGCCGCAGACCCTCGACCCTTCGAGGCTATGTAGGAACGTGGCGAATCCTGGAGTCTGGGTGCGATACCGACACCTCGCTCCTGCCGATCTGACATCCCCCCAGCTGGCTGAGTTCTTCCTCTGGCGTTCGCCGGGCAGCACTTGGCGCCGATCACAATCAGGGGCTTCCTCGCCTGATTGCCGACACGTCCCGACCCTTGGGCTGCTCGGACCCCGGCGAGTGCAAAGACATTGCTTTCCGACGTAACGCAGAAGACCTGCTTCTTCTCGCCCTTGCCACGGCCTCCAGAGTGAGTGAGCTCCACGCGCCTTCGGCGCACCACTCTTGCTGCAGTTCAGGACGAACGGCTCTGTGCAGCAACTGACGGACCCGTCCTTCCTGGTCAAGTCGCAGTCCCATTGTCCACCCCCCCCCCCCCTCCCCAGGTGATCACCGTACGGCCGCTGATGGGGATATGCCTACACCGGGAAGCCAGACAACAGCACCCGGTGAGAGCCTTACGCGTGTACCTGCGCCGGACCAAGCCGCTCCGCAGGTGCCGCCCCCGCCCTTTTTCTTCCCCTGTCCCCAGGTAGATCTGACTTCTCGGCCCAGACGATTACGTCCTGGCTCCGATGGGTGATACGCTGCACCTACCAGGACCTCTGCCCCGACGCTGCCAAGCGACTGCACATCAGGGCGCACGAGGTCAGAGCCGACGCCGCAAGCATCGCCGTCGACCGCGTTGAGACATTGTGGCGGCTGTGGGCTGGCGAACGGAGTCGTCCTTCACCCGATTCTACCTCTGAAACCTGGATGGGCAGCGAGGCAACCTGGCCCTGGTGGAGGACATCGCCGCGGCGCAACACACCCTCCCGGCACCCTGTATGGGGTGGGACGGGAGGCTACTGGGTCACGGCACCCCTAGGTGGCCTCCCTTGGCCCTATAGGTACACATCGTAAGTTTTGGGCTAAAATTACGTAAGCTAGGTAGATGTTCCTTGTAGTAATGGCATCGGTAAGCATTTTTCGAAAAAATACATTTTACAAAAAAAATCATGTTTATTAATAGCGCATCAATGACACTTTGGTAACTCTGCCGATACAAAATTAAAATATATTGTCAGCTGTAACACACTGCAATAACATCTCTCTCAATGTTTGGCTGTTTTCAGATCTGACTGACAGTGATTCTGAATGTTATTTAGATTGTTTTAACAAAGCAGTTCTGGTTTGTTGTTGATCAGTTAAGAAAACATGATCAGTTGCCTGTGAATTGCTGCATAATTATTTTACACAATACAACCAGTTTTAATAACGCAACACATAACCATAATTAGCACAGAACAAAAACAAAACTGAAATGATTTTCACATAAATAACCTGCATTTAATTTTTAGCACAGGGACATAAGCCATAATCATGGCTACCATCTGAGCAAACGTAAAAATGTAACCCAGTGTCGTGGCTAACTGATGGCATAACTCATCATTTACTGACTTTGAGAATTCGCAACCATTCAAGTTAAGATCGCAATATCCCCTACTTTCATTGCACTGTATACACATGTAGTTTGATCTGTGTTGTATGCATTGTTTTTTGTGCTATCATGGCACTAGATATTGCATATCAATTAATTGGCTGCAGTTATTCCAAGCACTTTAGAACTTCACCATGAGATACAGGAATACAGACTCTGATACAAGATAGAAATAACATTCTCTCACTGTCAGCACATGGTCTTTTGATCTTATCACAGACACTGCGTGCCATAAAAAAGACAAAGATTTGCCGGTCGATATTTTGCAAACGGCTTAACATTTTTAAAATCTGTTTTCGTCACAGTCTCTTGGCTTGACTTCGCGAACGAAGATTTTATAGGAGTTGCCCACGACGTCTGCAGGCTTGTTCGTGGCTGCGGAGGCCAATCCGAGACAGGCAGGTTCGACCGCAGTGGCTGCAGGGGAAGGTATGGCCAGGGTTCTGAGCTGCGGCATCTCTGTTTTTTCTCCTGAGCCGCTTGTCCTTAAGGCTAGCTCTGTGAGAGTCCTCAAAGGAGACAGCTGCCTTGTAAATGGTGGAGCGCCAGGTGTCACGGTCCGCAGCAAGCGAAGACCACTGGTGGTGGTCGATTTGGCAGGCACTAAGTGACTTCTTGAGACAGTCTTTGTATCTCTTCTTTGGTGCCCCTCTGTCACGGTGTCCAGTAGCAAGCTCGCCGAACAGGGTGATCTTTGGTAGGCGATGATCCTCCATCCTGGAGACATGCCCCGCCCAGCGGAGCTGTGTCCGCAGCAGCAAAGCCTCGATGCTCACAGTTTCAGCCCGTTCAAGGACCTCGACGTTGGTGACATAGTCACTCCAGTGAATGCCCAGGATGGTACGCAGGCAGCGCTGGTGGAAGCGTTCGAGGAGTCGTAGTTGGCTGCGGTAGAGGGCCCAGGACTCGGAACCATACAGCAGGGTGGTGAGGACCACAGCTCTGTACACGCTGATCTTGGTGCCTGTTTTCAGCTGCTGATTGTGCCACACCCGCTTGAAAAGTCGCCCGAAAGCGCTGTTCGCTTTTGCCAGCCTGCTGTCAAGCTCCTTGTCCAGTAGAGTATTTTTATTCCTCTTCACGGCACTTCAGACTACACTTAGTGTAGTCTTTACACTAGATAAAGTTACCTACCCCAAAAATAAAAAATTGCGACAGACATTTCTCCGTGTGCTGCGTTGTTTAGTACAAGGCATCTCATGTTTGGTCAGACACTCTAAAAATCAATCAATCAATCAACTTTATTGTTCCAAATACATGTTGCCACATACCGGAAAATTTGTCTCGCCACCTTTGCTGCAACTCGCAATCACTCTCACTCACACAACAGTTTACAAACAACAAATGGACAACGCTTCGAGACAGGTGAAGCCCGTCGCCAAGGCATCCCATGGCTGGCGCCAACGGCCCCAGCCCGACCTGAACCTCCCTAACACAAAGCAAACTAAAGACAGCCATATCATAGTATATATAGGGCAACACCACTTATTCATTTTTTCTTGAAAACCTGAAGACGTGGAGTCATTTCAGCACCTTTGTGCCTTTCACCCTCGAAAACATCGGACGTGTAAACTTCGGCCACGAATGCCTCGCATCTGAGGGCACAAAGCCTAATTTTTTCTGCACTTTCAGGCGAAAACTGATTTAACAAAATGTTAAGCCGTTTGCAAAATATATACCTTCAAATCTTTGTCTTTCATTTGAATGGCGCGCAGTGTATATCTTTTCTAAGCGGTTACCCACATCAGTATAACTTGCATCCCAAATTTTCTTACACACTTCCTTCTTTTCGCCTTCGAGCGGAAAACTGTATCGCACAATGTGTTATACAGCTTTTGCATATCACACATTGTGTAATACACTTTGATGTGCAACGACGGCGTTGCACCGATTTCGCACTGATATTACAGTTCTAGTCATTTTCAGACACATTTTGTAGCTGCTGGACGTTCTGGATTGGCGCCAGAAGGCTTGGAACACAACCATCCAGTGCATCCAGTACAGAACGATCTCTACTGGACTGAAATCAGGTGGCATAGGGTGAAGAGGTTGATGTTGGTATACTGCAAGCAGGGGCCGATCAGTTACCTCACGGCGGGGTGGGGGTTGGGGGGCTTCAGCCTGACAAAAAAGGCCTCCCAATTATAAAAATCAAGGAGGGTGGTGGGGGGGAGGTGGCCTTGCATGCAGAGAACATCTTGGGCCTTCTTACTACCCTTCCAAATATGGAAAAAAAGGGGGGGGGGGGGGTGAGGGGCGTATTTGGGCGAAAAGGGGTAGGGAGAGGGAGGATTCCTAAAATCCCCCTCCCCAGATCCCCCTGGCAAGAACATTCTAGATAGTGGAGTGTTATGGTGTTCTGTTCCATTTTGGAGAGGTTGCCACCTGAAATGAACAAAGCCGCCTGCATTTGACCGATGGCTTGGTTCTGCACATGTTCAGTGTGGCGTATCATAACAACCAGTAATCGAAATATCCATACATTTTCTTCTCCCCTTTTAGTCGAATTGCTTACGGAAAATTTAGACGTGAATTGTGCATTTTGAAGTTGTCTTTCGACATTTTGCACAGTTGTAGTCTTCCATCCAATAAGTGTTTTTTGACACCTATCACGCTGTGGCAGATTCAGTTTGGTTTCCATGGCAACCGCACTTCAATATAGTCACTTTAACCCTGCGAGATTTAGTTTTCTGATCATGCCGCACAAACTGAAAATATTTTATAATGAATTTACAGAATGTGTTGAGTGTTCAGTTGAGACAGAGACCTTTATTTGCATAATTTATTGCATATGCGTTTGTTTGTTTGTACACATGCATATTTTCCCTTTCAATGCAGGGCTTCCCCCACGCCCAACCCCCTTACTAGGAGGACCAGGGGTTTTCTGTCGGGGTCACATGGTCTAAGGGAACTTAGACCATGTTGGTTCACGGCACCTTATTTCATTCGGTGCACCCCTCTCGCGAGGGACCCCCAGGGGACGCGCCTCAAAGCCATATGGTCCCAGCGCGAGGGAAGTTGTGAATAGTACTTGAGAAAAAACATCTTTTGTCAAAATATGGCTTTCTTTTTAACCTATTTCCTGAGCTCTTGTGACCCTTGACCTTTCTGAGGGGTCATACAAATTAGTATGCATAGATAGGTCTCTTACCATCAGGTATCTTTGTAGCAAGTTTGGGTTTGAAGTTGTGAATAGTATTTGAGAAAATCAGTCAGCCGGCATCACCTCCTCTTCCCAGATCTTTCCAAACAGTGGGTACAGCATCTCTACTGTTGTCTCTAGGTCTGCTTTCAGAGACTCCGCTGGGATGCCATCTGGCCCTGCTGCTTTGCCGTTCTTCAAAAATGCCACTGCTCATCTGATCTCTTCCCGACTGGGTCTGTCACAGCTGATGGGTAGGTCGGTCTCTGCTGGCTGGATGTATGGGGGGTCGGATGGGCTGGGTCTGTTCAGTAACTCTTCAAAATACTCGGCCCATCTGTCGAGTTGGTCTGCTCTGTCTGCAATAGGCTTGCCTTCTTTGTCTTTTACTGGTCTTTCTGTATACTTGCCCGACAATCTTCTGGTAATGTCGTAGAGCTGTTTCATGTTGCCGCTGCCTGCTGCCTTTTCTGCCTCTGCTGCCAGGCTGTCTGTGTAGGCCCTCTTGTCTGCCCTGATACTCCTCTTCACCTCGCGGTTGGCTTCTGAGTATTCCTCCTGTGCCCTTGCTTTGGCTGCTCTCGTGCGACTGTTGTTGACAACTGCTTTCTTCTGCTTCCTCACTTCTATCTTCTTCAAGGTCTGTGCCGACAGCCAGTCCTTGTGATGGTGTTTCCTGAACCCTACAGTGTCTTTGCAGGTTGAGTTCAGCGCCTCTCTAACTGCCTTCCACTGCTGCTCTGTGGTGACCGCCTCCTCTTCATTTACTAGCTCCTGTAGCGCTTGAAACCGGTTGGACAGCACCAGTTTGAACTCTTCTCTCACTCCAGTCTCTCTCAGGAGGCATACATTATAGCGCTGTCTTCTTGTTGTCTCTGTGCAGCTTTTCTTTAACTTGAGCTTTATTCTTAAGGTGAGCAGATGGTGGTCTGAGGCGATATCTGCTCCCCTCCTCACTCGAATATCTTGAAGGGATCTTCTAAATTTCTTGCTAATGCAGATATGGTCTATTTGGTTCTCTGTAGTATGGTCAGGTGAGACCCACGTGGCTTTGTGTATTCTTCTGTGTGGGAAGATGCTGCCTCCAATGACAAGTCTGTTTAGAGCACAAAAGTCTACAAACCTCTCCCCGTTCTCACTCATCTCCCCTAGTCCCTGTCTCCCCATCACCTCTTCGTATCCGGTGTTGTCCTCCCCTATTTTGGCATTAAAATCGCCCATGACGATGGTGATGTCTCGCCGCTCTGCACATTTGTCCACGACACTCTGGAGTCGGTCGTAGAACTCTTGTTTCTCTTCCTCGTCACTGTCATTAGTGGGCGCATAACACTGGATGACGTTCAGCTTGAGCTTTTTCTTGGTTCTAAAGGCTGCTGTGATAATTCTTGGCCCAAGAGGTTCCCAGCCCATCAGCGCTCTCTGTGCCACTGGTGACAGCATGAATGCTACTCCTTCTGTATGGGGGGCATTCTCCTCTTCATGACCTGAATACAGAATCATCTCCCCACTTAACAGCCTTCTCTGGCCAGACTGCGTCCATCTGGCTTCGCTGATACCTAGCAGGGAAAGGTTGTACTTTTGCATTTCCGCTGCTATCTGGGCGGCTTTGCCGCTCTGGTACATGGTCTTGACGTTCCATGTGCCCATGGTTGTGTCCCTGGATAGAGAGAGGCGGCTCGGTCCTGTGGCTTCCGAAGACTTCCGGTTTTCACCACAGGACGTCATAAATCTTCTGGTAGAAGAACCTTCCTCCTCCAGGAAAGGAATTACTGTTTGTCTTTTCGTCGGCGTTTTTGTAGCTATTTCCTTTTTTGTAGGGTGGGGAAGCTACCCCCACGCCCAACCCCCTTACTAGGAGGACCAGGGGTTTTCTGTCGGGGTCACATGGTCTAAGGGAACTTAGACCATGTTGGTTCACGGCACCTTATTTCATTCGGTGCACCCCTCTCGCGAGGGACCCCCAGGGGACGCGCCTCAACGCCATATGGTCCCAGCGCGAGGGAAGTTGTGCTATTATTTCCCTTGTTATTATTATTTGTGACCCTTGACCTTTCTGAGGGGTCATACAAATTAGTATGCATAGATAGGTCTTACCATCAGGTATCTTTGTAGCAAGTTTGGGTTTGAAGTTGTGAATAGTATTTGAGAAAAAAAAAATCTTTTGTCAAAATATGGCTATTTTGTTTAACCTATTTCCTGAGCTCTCATGACCGTTAATAATAATAATAATAATAATAATAATAATAATAATGTAACCGGGTTAGGTTAGGCTGATGATAACCAGGTCGAGAAATGAGGGAGGCAACAACGTCGAAGACAGGGGTCGCTGTGACATGTCTTTATTGCGGTGTAGAAAACTGAAGAAACTGAAGAAACAGCGCCTACAAATGAAACAATGGCGCAACATTAGAAATCATAATAACTCCCATCTATAACATCAAAAAAAATATCTAAAATCAACCATGGCATTATATCAAAAGTCTAACTATCTATACCAAGCAATATCATCTTAAATGTCAAAGTAAACTAACTTTTACATAATCCTAGCATGTCATCATGTGAAGTATCAAAATCAAATAAATCAACACAAAAGAAAATCTTAAAATATAATCAACGCAAAAGAAAACATCAAAATAATTAATGAACTATTCTACTGTATGCGCAACCAGCCAAACTTTGAGTCAACGATAAATCGAATATCAATACTAATTCAGAGAGCAAAATAAAACGAGGATATAATAAGAAACCTAATACTGGGCACCGCAGACACGCATATCATCTAAAGATTTATTAGCATTCATTCCTCGTACACAGTCATACACAATGACAACACTCTCATACATATGCTATACCAGCTCAGTTACACTCTCAGGCAACCTTGGGTACAGAGGGATATGGAGTGGCATCCACACGCTCACACACTAGCACAACTCATCATTCGCATCTGTCCGTAATGACAACACAAACAGCCTGGGTCTAAACTAGTGTAAAACAGGGAGGCAGAATGCATATGTAAGACTAGGTGCATGTGGAGTCAGCGAAAGAATATAAAAACATCATCACAAACCAAAAGAGAAGGGGGATCTTATGCACCATAATAATTTACTGGCCCACAGAATTACAGTGTTGATCTGTGATCCCGGACCACGTGACACTAGGCCGCGGGATGCAAAATCACAGACCAGCACCACAAAGTTCTCACTGGACCTAGTGGTCGGAGTACACTCATCTGAAATTCCGGACCCCACGACACCAGGCCGCAAGATGCCGAATTGCAGATCAGTACCATGTGAACGTTATTAGTCTGGCGGGCAAGCTCATGTGTTCATCTGCGGTTCCAGACCGAACGACTCTAGGCCGAACGGTGCAAAATCATAGACCAGCACAACAGTGATATAACTCAGCAATTGTCAAGTCAAGCTAACGTGTCAATCTGCGATTCTGGACCGACAACTCTAGGTTGCCAAATGCAGAGTCACAGACCAACACGAACAGTGGAGGGGGCAGAAAAGAGGAAGAGCATAGACATGTCATAAGCATGACAAAAGTTCATAAAAGATAATATAATTGCCTCTATTTGGCATTGCTGTCGGTTGGCTTCTAAAAGAATCTAAGTACTTATAGAATGTCCTCAAGTCAACAAGCCGCTTCCACAGGCCTAGGGCAAAATGAGTGGGAAACTGCTCCCCTTATCAACGATGAACAGTGTGTAAAGGTAAAATTTATAAAGTACCTATTCCTCTCACTAAACGCTGAAGAATGTAAAGGGGTAACTTAGTTAGAGCAGGGGCAGGTCCTGCCGATAAAAACACAATTAAAAGGAAGAGGGGAGTGTGGGGGAGTGACTTCCAAATGTAAACAAGCCAACCGGAAGCAGACGCCAAGCAGAAACAAAATGGCTGCGCATACTAAATATAAGTGTGACGTCACGCTAACAGCGTACCAGCCCATGTGGTACGCACTATTCGGCTAAAAGCTATGCATGTCAAGGTGAGGAAAATAGGAGGGACATGAAAGCCTACATGATCAATCCTACACAATCAAATTAACGCTATAGTATAATCATAAAAGCAACGTGAGGAGGATAGCAAGGAACATGATTGAAAGCCTAATCAAAACAATCTCTGTCAGACAAGGCAACATTTCAACATTTCCTACAACGATGCCAACATAATTTAGCATCACTGGAGCAAATGGTAATCAATCTCATTGTACAAGAAAACTCAAAGCTATCCAAAGGCAGAAGCATTAAATCAGAGAAGTACACATTACCTTCATGCTGTTTTGCCCCAAAATAATTCTGTCACAAAATTCCGATCTCCATCGGAAGACAAATGCTACAGTACGAGAAGCGTCAAAACTAGAATGAGTGAAATCCACTATTGCAACAAAGTTACACAAAGTTCCAGCTGTCAAAATGGCTACAAAGTTGCCGTGAAGGCACTCTCAACAATTACATCTCCAGTAACTTACTCCTAACTCTAGGGCAAAACATGCATCAAGGCACCGATATAAATCAGGCATCATTTTATCAATCAACAAAGTTCTAGACCAAAAATTCAATACATGAGCTACTTACAGAGCTAAGGGGGAGTCGACATTGTAGTTCTTCTTAGTTGTATCGTCGTAGCGGCGCAAGTGGTCTGTGGCAACCGGCTGAGTAGTACTGACCGCAAGCGCGCTACGGAAGGGGCTTTATATACGGCAGGCGCGGGCCGCAAAGAAAGCACCACTCGCGTGCTTCCAGAATTCGGTGCTGTTGGAGCGGAAATGCTAAAATTTGTGTTAGTTTGAGATTGGTTCTCTGACCATAGCTCCGATACTACTAAACCTAGAAACTTGCGGTTTGTTGCTAACGAAAGATCCGCAATTGTAGTTTCACTAGTATTGCACATTAATTCGATTAAAGATGGCTAGAATTAATTATGAATTTTTAAACGACTTTTCTTCGTCGACCTGGTCGGTGTAAAAGGTGCAAACTCCCAAAATAATATTTAACCCAAAATCGATTGGGCTAGAAATAGATTACAAAATGAAAGAGACTATCATGCTGGATCTTATGGATCTTGGTTTAAAACAATCGGTACAGGCATTGAGGAGATATTCAACTTAGAATGCCTCATTAGAAACACAAGCTATCATCGCCATTGTAGGCACCGGATGCTAGAACAAAAGCCACGAGGCGGCTGATGCGGTTGCGTCCCCTGAATAGACACTGAATACCTAGTGGTCTAGAAGTAAGCCAGAGGGGTCGGACTAACACAGGCATCAATGAAAACAATACCTTGCGAGACCTTACATTGAAGGAAAAACCACTGAATAATAACACACACCACTATTGCAAACAAAATCGTGATGCAACAAACAAAATTACATCAGGTGGGTTATGAGAGCCGGGTGTACCCGGTCACAATAATAATACCGGTTATTATATAGGCGCTTTACCCAATTCTGCGAATTCTCTCAAAGCACCGCGAACTGAACCCAACACGCACGCTCACGTGACACACGCATTCACTCTGAAGACAAAAACAGTACAAGACAGACACAGGACATTCACATGGTGCGAAGGGTCAGCTCAGCTACTGATGTTTCAAAACTTTTGATCGCTTGTCAAGAAATTTTTTAAGTGGCCAAGGTCGAGTGGGAGGAAGAACCGGAGAAAGAACTCCTGACGGTCCGCTCAAAATAACGGTGACCCTAGCAGAGAAATGCCCGACACCGGAACCCGGTATCGAACATTGCATCTTTAGCATTGGTGGCAGGCGCCTTTACCACTGCACCACGTACCGTCCCTTGACCTTTACGAGGGATCAACCAAATTAGCATGCATAGAAAGGTCTTAACATCAGGTATCTTTGTACCATGTTTGGGTTTGAAGTTGTCAATAGTATTTGAGAAAATAAATTATGTCAAAATATAGCTATTTTTGACTATTTCCTGATCCCCTGTGACCTTGACCTTTGTGAGAGGTCACTCAAATTGGTATGTTTAGAAAGGTCTTGCCACAAAGTATTCTTGGGCCAAGTTTGAAGACTGGCTTGAATAGTCTCCGAGAAAATGCCAATGTTAAAGTTTACGACGGACGATGGCGGACGGACGATGGACAGACGAGCACTGGCCCAGAACATACTCACTTTTGCTTCGCACATGAGCTTAAAATAGCCATATTTTGACAAAAGATTTTTTTTTCTCAAATACTATTCAGAACTTCAAACCCAAACTTGCTACAGAGATACCTGATGGTAATACCTATCTATGCATACTAATTTGGATGAGCCCTCGGAAAGGTCAAGGGTCATCGGGGTTTGACAGATGTGTGAAAACTGATTAAATTTTGAGAAAACATGTGTTTTGCTGGTGCAGAAGCCTTCGTCTTTACTATGGTCACACATGTAGATCGGTCATACACGTGAGCCATAAGGGTTTTGCCTTTCTTGTTCCATTGGTAGGTGATATCCATGAAACACTTTAAATGATTTGGCTCAAACACATCTTTAAATTGTTCCCTGTAAGAGGAACTGCCATGATAAAGTTTTTTTCTAATCCCTGCTTGTGAGGCCATGTCGTCTACATAAAGAGGGTAGGAGACAGAGTCAGTGTCTAGGTTTCTAGCACATGGCAGTTGTCTCCCCACTTGTCTGGCTGCTGGGCGCGTGGGAGCAGCTTTACACAGATTACAACGTGATCTTCTCCTAGATATGACCACACACGTAAATGCGTTAATAGGAAACACTGATTTGATGCGCATCAAGGTCTATGCTTTTCACAGGTGTAAAGTTTCGCCATGCTCGGCAGCCGGCGATTATGACGTGGAGGGTGCGAAAACTGACGCTGAACCCTCGTTCGCCTTCTCTAACGAACACAGGCAATGATAGGTACATCTGCGATGGATAGTGAATTGCTGCAGAGTTAGGCGGTCCGCTGTTGAAGTTAAAGAGAGGTGTGCTATCCTACTGCTGGTGCTCACCGGTCATCGTAATCTGATTTTCTCACCCTGCGTGACGACTTCAAACAAAACACACTAGCGATGTGATCAAACGATTCATTGAAGAATAAAGGCTACCTAACGTGTCTCGAAAATTGTCTATTGATATGTGTGAATGACATTTAACGAGAACAGAAGTTGTCCTTTGTACATTCTTTTTCCGTGATGCTATCTGTGCAAGTAAGTGTTTCTGATTGTACTCGGCTTTGAAAGAAAGAACGCACAGGCTCTTCTGTAATGCCTATGCACACGCCCCGGATTCTCATCGGATAGCCCCCCCCCCCCCCCTCCCCCCTTTAGACTGATATCTCGCGGTCCCATTTTGTGGACCCCCACGACCGCCGATATGTCGTGTCACAGCTGTAGTCATATTTGTTTTAGATCCATAATCATAATCATATTCAAACGCATTTGACCGATTTGCTTCAGATTTGGGATTGGAAATAATTGTTTTAGATGTAAAGTGTTTGGTACAAGAAATATATCTTTATAGGTCATGGTGGTTGTAACTATACTGATCAACAAAAGAAACGCGAATTTTTCACCATAGCGCTTTTCTTCGTAAACATGCTTTCAACCGGGTTATTGTGATGTAATTTATTGGAAAATGTTATGAAGAGTGTGTTATGTCGTGTGCAAATAGAATGTTTAGTCTTAAAAATTACACATCTATGAGTTATGACGTCATCAGTGACGCTACCATCACAGGATATTGAAAGTGAAATGGGGAGCATCTGCAGAGGACACAGCTGAAAGCCAATTAATGTGCAGTGTCACTAAGGTTCGTGTGCATGAAAATCCGGCCTGTTTGGTCTTGACCTACTTTTCGTTTGTCAAAGGCACCTAAATAATCCACATGACCTACAAACATGAAAATCAAAAAGTTCTTTATTTTTAGGTTAGCGGCCATATTTACCTGATCAAATGGACATGGGTGTGTTCTTTATCTCTGTATCAGTCACTGGAACATAAAAAATGGTTTGAAAGTAATTCACAATAAATCAAAAAAGATTTATTAAGAAAATGATGTGCACCGGAAGTTCTGGTTCTCTAATAATTTTTTTGAGTCAAATTTAATTTGAGGCAGTTAATAACATCATAAGCAATCCACACAACTTGTGTGTTAAAACTTATCACAGAAAACTTGCTTCACATAGTGTGTCCAGTTTGGATTATTTTCACCACTAATGAAACCCCGTGTCCTCCAAGGTAACCATGGGCGATAACTCATCCAATTTTTGTGTGAAGGTAGCTCAGACAGTAGGCTGAACATCTGAAGTAAGCAACAAATAAAATGTTCTTGTTTTGCTGTTAGGGTGGCTCTTTGTTTGCGGGTACACTTACAGACACTTTTCGCATTTTTAATGGAAGTCAGTATATTTTGTATTGCACTTTTCCATTTCCTGTTTGTTTCTACAAAAATCCTGTTTGTTTCTACAAAAATCAACGCATTTTCTAAAACTGTCGGATTCATTGTGTAGCCAGATTTCACTTTAGAAACTGTTAGTACAGTGTTTGTTTTTATTTGTTGTTGTTGTTGATTTCTGTTACATAGCCACAACTCTCAGTTTGGCGGTTGGCGGAAAGGTGTGCAAGGGTGTGTGGGCATGAAGTGCTTCTAGACACAATCGTATTGTCACAGATTTATTGTGCCTTTGCTCTTTGTTAAAGAAAACATGTCAACAATCAAATTTAGATTTACAACCGACTTAGACCTTCCTTAGAAATTGTAATAAACAAAATGACAATAAACTTGTTGTTGTGTGACCTTGACCTCGAAGCAGAAGGCATAACGTTTATTGAAACTAAACTTTGAGTCAATTCATGCACAATCTTTTAAATAAAGCGGTCTGAATGTGATAAAGAAATCATTAAGAGCATCAAGGGGAAACATAAATGGAGATGACCTTGACATCAATGTCAAGGACTTTATAATGTACTGCGCGCCATCAAAACAGGACAAAGATTTGCCGAGTGATATTTTGCAAACGTCTTAATATTTAAAAAATCTGTTTTCGTCACAGTAAAAGAATTTTAATCCTCTTTACAGCACTCTTATTTTGTAGTCTTTATGCTATGACCCGCTAAAGCTACCTACCACCAAAATAAACAAGATGGGATGAACCATAACCCACAAAGTCCCTTCTACATGCGAGCTGCCCTTGCTGTCAAGGGTTTCTACCTTTCGTCTTTGACCTGATTCTGATGTTGAAATATCTCGTTTTGGAAAAGCCTAGCAGATCTACCAATGCGCCACAGTGTTTAAATTCAAAGGGGCGCAGTACATACGTGTCATTGGTTTGTGAAACGTCATTTACCATGACATATTTTGGGTTTTACGTAATTTTGTATTTAGCATGATATGAATTTTACTTTTCGCTTCAAGACTTGAGAAAATGGTGACAAAACTAGAGTTTCACGGTACGATTTCAGTCTTGCTATATAATTTGTCTGTTCGGCGTTAAACCCAAATAACTAACTAACTAACTTGCTGTATAATTTGTATTAAATCAGGCTGACTTTATCTAACTACATGATACACTAATTACACCTGCATGCTCTTCTGAAAGCGCGTCGATGTGTGTGTGCGTGCGTGCGCGCTCGCTCCAAACGGCGTCTCCAAGAGGCATAGATTCTCATGCGCCCTCCGGGCGCATAACGATCTATGCCTCAGTCATGGAGATGCGCGCAGGTGTGTGTCTGTGTGTGTGTGTGTGTGTGTGAGAGAGAGAGAGAGAGAGAGAGAGAGAGAGAGAGAGAGAGAGAGAGAGAGAGAGAGAGAGAGAGAGAGAGAGATGCGTGTCATATTTAGACTATTGCGTAACTAGACATGGCGTAATTTGTATCTTGCTACTTCAGTTGTTAGAGGATTAGGTCTGCGTGGTGACGGAGTTGCTTTTTTTACGTCACCGCCACTGTCTGACTTTCTTCAGAAGTCAAGGTTTTTTCTGTTTTAATCTTTTTTTTTTCTGGAAAGAATTTACTTTTACTGAAGAAGCTGAAAAGGTACAAAGCTAGCTAACAAACTCATCCAATACCTTTGTCCAAACTAGCTATATCCAAAATTTCAAGTAAATATGACAAAAATTACGGACTCTAATCTGGGTCAACCGACTTTCTATAAACTGTCTTTTATGCCTTCAAGGAGACATTCCGTTACAATATGCTCGGAGGCTCTCTTAACCACCCCTTGGAAAAATATTTCGCCAAGTTTAAAGCTTGTGTGTACAGCAATATCGGAGATTCTCGTGTTTACATACACACACGCATCAGGCACACACAGCGCAAATGTACGTTCAGCGGTAGCGAGGTTGGCGTAACTAGACATGGCGTAATTTGTATCTTGTTACTTTGGAGGATTAGGCCTGCCCGCCTTTGACAACATGGACATGCTATTAAATTCGCCCCACCGCGACCCGTCCTAAAAAGTCCCTTCTATAAATAGAAGGGCTCTGTGTGCTGCTTTGTTTTGAGCACACATCTCATGTTTGGTCAGACACTAAAAAGCGGATAACACCATTTCAAACTGCGTTCATTTTTCTGAAGATAGGGAATCATTTCAGCAGAAAACTTTGTGTGACTTTTCACACACGTTCACCCTCGAAAAGATCAGACACACACACATACACATTGTGAGAATACAGACATAACAAAGAAACAATACAATACAATAATACTTCAGTTATTAATCCCTCATGGCCGGAAATTCAATGTCTGCCCAAACGACACATGGCATCAACATTCACTCATTCAATTAATTAAATAACATATAACTCTTAGTTAAAGAAAAAAACATGAACTGTAACAGACGTACCTTTGTAACACTCCTGGCATCAGAAACACGTATGGTGTATGCCCCTTGTGCTTCTGGTGTCAGCAATGTTGCAGTGAACTACTAAACAAAAACAACCAACAGAAAACAAATAAACATGTACGCATGCAAGCACACCTACACTGACGTAAACAGACCACCAGCAAGTAATGAGACAATCAATTTTACGTTTGGAGGGTAGGCGCGTACTGTGCCAATATCCCCATTTTTCACTCAAAATCCACCTGTCTTGTCGAAGCTGAATGCAAAATGGTTCTTATGGCTACAAGTGCAAAAAGAAAATATGCTGAGTGCCCTCAGATGCGAGGCATTTGCGGCTGAACCTTACATGTCCAATCTTTTCAAGGGTGAACGTGTGGAAAAGGCCATACAAAAAAAAAAAAAAAAAAAAAAAAAAAAAAACGTTTTTCTGCTGAAAAATGAATACAGCTAACTGGTGTTATTTTAGAGTGTCTGATCAAACATGAGATGTGTGCTAAAACAATTCAGCACACATATAAATATCCGTTATATGATTTTTGGTTCATGTGGAAAGCAAAAGTGAGTCTATGTTTTGGGTCAGTGGTCGTCCGTCCGTCATCTGTCGTCCGTCCGCCGTCATCGTTGGCATTTTCTCGGAGACTATTCAAGCCACATTCTTCAAACTTGGCCCAAGGATACTTTGTGGTAAGACCTTTCTAAACATATCAATTTGAGTGACCTCTCACAAGGTCAAGGTCATATGGGATCATAATTTTGACATAATTTATTTTTTCTCAAATAGTATTCACAACTTCAAACCCAAACTTGGTACAAAGATACCGATGGTAAGACCTTTCTATACTACTAATTTGGCTGACCCCTCGGAAAGGTCAAGGGTCACAAGAGCTTAGGAAATAGGTGAAAAATAGCCATATTTCTATATTTTGACAAAAGATGTGTTTTTTTCACAACTTCAAACCCAAACTTGGTACAGAGATACCTGATGGTAAGACCTATCTATGCATACCAATTTGGATGACCCCTCAGAAAGGTCAAGGGTCACAAGGGCTCAGGAAATATGTCTGAAATAGCCATATTTTGACAAAAGATGTTTTTTTCTCAAATACTATTCACAACTTAAAACTCAAATTTGGTACAGAGATACCTGATGGTGTAAGACCTATCTATGCATACTAATTTGGATGAGCCCTTGGAAAGGTCAAGGGTCACAAGAGGCTGGCAAATGTGTGTAAAATGCTGATTTTGGTTAAAATTGTAGGTATTCCCAAATTTTTCAACCAAATTTGGTACAAAGACAGCTGATGATAAGACCTTCCTATGCATACTAATTTAGTCGACTCGTCACAAAGGTGAAGGGTCACGGGGGGTTGACAGATGTGTGAAAAATGCTTACATTTTCAGAAAGCATGGATTTTTCTGCTGCAGAAGCCAGCTCTTGTCACAAAGGTCAAACATATGTAAATCGGTCATACACATGAGCCATAATGGCTTTGCCTTTTTCTTGTTTATTTTAGGGGTAACTTTAATAGGTCATAGCGTAAAGTCTACACAATGGACACAACTGCAGTTTAAAAGTGCTGTAAAGATGACTAAAATACTTTAATGTAACGAAAACAAATTTTCAAAATGTTAAGCCATTTGCAAAATATCAACTGGCAAATCGTTGTCTTGGATTTTGATGGCACACAGTATATTATAAAGTCCTTGACATTGATGTCAAGGTCATCTCTATTCTATGTTTCCCTTGATTCTCTTAATGATTTATTTATCACATTTAGACCGCTTTATTTAAGATTGTGCATGAATGGACTTCAAAATTTAGTTTCAACAAACGTTATGCTTTCTGCTTTGAAGGTCACAGCAACACAGCTGTTTGCAAAATATCTTGTATGGCACGCAATATATTTTTGCAAACTTGTTCTTGTTCCAGAATATCAACCCATGACGCATGTTTTAAATTGTTAAAACAGTTTTCTGAAAATTGCTTGAAAAATACATTTGATGTTGCATATCTGTCAAGTCTCCCGATTTTGGTTGGAGACTCCTGACTTTGCAACCCATCTCCGCTTTGTCCCGACCTCCTGATTTCTCCCACTTTCATAAATTTTACTCCGGATTCTCCTGACTTGAGAAAATTCGAAAACTTTGAACGCGTATCTTGTCGGCAGTTTTGTTTTCAACCATTTTGGAACCATCACCCACGTGTTCCAGTTATTTCTGTTATTTCTCAATTTGTTTTTCTAGAAACTGCCACCAAACAAATGCATCATTCGGACGTACACGTTAAAAGAAGTGCACAAGCAAAAAAAAATCAGAACTTTATGTTGATTGCCTTCCGAGAAATGTGCATTTGAATATGACCTAAAATGGCGTATTTTTGCATTTTTAAGAAAGTGCTATGTTTAGACACCTATAAAATCATAACGTGAAGGTAGAATTGTGTGGTTTTTACTGTCACAGATCAAAACAACATGTAGATTGCCCAGACTTTTTTTTTCCAAGTCCCACACATTGATACGTTTGCAATTACAGCACACCTGAGATGGCCAAAAATGCAATTTAGACATGTGTCAAAGTGAGGGTTTACATGGCTTATACACCCTTCACTAAAAACGATATGTCTTAGGTAATTTTCATCATAGGCACATGAATCACACACTGACTAAAATGTACACAAAAACACGACAAACCCCCTTCTGTGTGATAAATTCACATTATACCAAGTATTTTTCAGATATGAACACAACAATGTTATATTATATTGAGCAACAATTTGCTTGATATAGTGTCGATAACAAATGTCTGAGTCGTAAGACGAAGACATTTTGATCTGGTCAAGTAATCACGTCTGTTTATCGGCACTGTCTCAAGCAAAATGTTGCTCAATATAATGTATGTACCCAGTCCAAAACAAAACAACCAGTCCTTCCGATTACCGCCATACGTGCTGAAGTGGTCAATTTCGGTATATTTGGACATAAAACTTTCCAGCTTGACACTACTAACCGAAATGTACTCAGCGCAAATCCACACAGGCGTAAGTGCAAATGTCTTCCTCGGATTTTCCATTTATTTTTAGAACTAAATAAACTCAGCTACTGGGAAAATTTCAATGAAATTTAAAAAATGCTCCAAGCTCAGAAACTACTATTTTTTGCCAGAATACGTTAATAATTGATGGAAAAATAAACAAAGTCTGATTTTTTCCTACACACAAACGATGGTGTGTGTTGTGTAGGACCCATACTTTTTAAAGAGTGAGTAAGCTAAACATTCCTGTCTGGATGATGTTGGTCCTCAGTTTCTTAAGTCAAAGATTGCATCTCGCCCGAATTTTTCTTTTGTTTGTTGCTGTTTTTTTATTATTTTTTTTTAATTTTTTTTATTTTGAAGGATGCCAAAGTCCATACAAAATCGACCAGTTTCAGTTCAGTTTCTTGAAAATTAAATAGCTCTTTCAAAAATATGGATCCTGTAGGATCCATTTCATCGGTACAGGGATAACCAGTTAAATAGATGGAATATTTAATGGTACCGAGTGAATTCATTCTAAAAACAAGAAAAGCAAAGCCATTATAGCTCACGTGTATGAACTATTCAGATATGTGTGATCTTTGTGACAATAAGTAAAGAACTGGCTTCAGCACCAGCAAAATCCTTGTTTTCTCAAAATGTAAGCATTTTTCACACATCTGTACCCCCCCCCCCCCCGCCCCCCCACCGTGACCCTTGTGATGAGTCGACTAAGATAGTATGCATAGGAAGGTCATATCATCAGCTACCGTTGTGCCAAATTTGATTGAAAAATTTGCACAATTGTGGATAGTACCTACAATTTTATCAAACATTTGCTGGCCTCTTGTGACCCATGACCTTTCCGAGGGGCCATCCAAATTAGTATGCATAGATAGGCCTTACCATCAGGTATCTCTGTACCAAGTTTGGGTTTGAAGTTGTGAATAGTACTTGAGAAAAAAAAAAACATCTTTTGTCAAAATATGGCTATTTTCGACCTATTTCCTGAGCTCTTGTGACCTTTGACCTTTCCGAGGGGTCATCCAAATTAGTATGCATAGATAGGTCTTACCATCAGGTATCTCTGTAGCAAATTTGGGTTTGAAGTTGTGAATAGTATTTGAGAAAAAGAATGGCAAAGCTGTCAAGACTCACATGCATGACAGATCCACAGAATTAATGACCTTTGTGACCTTGACCTTCCAACAGGTCACTGAAATAAGCAAGTGTTCAAGTGTTCTAATATAACATAAGGAAAGGGTTGGCATTTGTACCTGTAAAATCCCACGTTTTCTCAAAATTTACACATTTTTCACTTTTGTCATGACCGTTGACCTTTTTGAGTACGGATAATGAACCAAACTAGTATGCATAGAAAGGTCTTATCATCAGCTGGATCAACCAAATTAGTATGCATAGATAAGTCTTACCATCAGGTATCTTTGTACCAAGTTTGGGTTTGAAGATGTGAATAGTATTTGAGAAAAAATCAATTATGTCAAAATATGACAAATTCTTACCCATTTCCTGATCCTGTGATTTTGACCTTTAAGGGAGGTCACTAAAATTGGTATGTATAGAAAGGTCTTGCCACAAAGTATCCTTGGGCCAAATTTGAAGACTGGCTTAAATTTTCTCGGATAAAATGCCAACGTGAAAATTTACTGCGGACGACCACTAGCCCAGACTCGCTTTTGCTTCGCACATGAGCCCAAAAATGATAACTGGGACCTCAGACTTTGAAAGAGTTAAACTTGATGACCTGAAATCAAAAACATACGCTATGACCAAAATGTACAATTCTAAAGCTGTCCTCTGAACATTACAGAGCAGTTCAGGAGAGTGATCGACCATAATACGGAAATTACCCTAAATATTCGCCCACTTTTTACATGCACTTTTTTCCCCGATTTTTCAGCTAAAACGTATTTCTGTTTACCGATTTTGACAAGTTGAAAACGTGTTCTCATAGTTTCAAACAAGAGAGTGTGTGGGAGATGTGCATCTCACAGCTGAGTGTGCCCTGCCCTGGAGGTTAAAAGTGCATAGTATCATACTTTACCTGCTTACTCTCAATAGGACAGCAACAGACCACATGCGTATAGTTCGTGAATCAATCCATCTGATAAAACAGTTCCGTAATTGCGTGCAGTGTATGAGCTAGTGTGCTATTTTTAGCCGTGTTACTATATGTACGGCAATACTATTAGTCTGGTTGCCAAACCCAGATTTTGGCATTGTAACGCACACAAACTTTTCCCCAGTCGCACGTACAGACTTTCGCACAACAGACGCATACACCGCCACTGACTCGGACGGGCGCATTCATGCGGTAAAACTCAACACACTAGCTTTCTTTCTAACGTAGATATTTATAACATAAACGATGAAAACACTAAACTAAATTATGTACAACACCCCTTGTCACTATAAACACATCAACATTTCATACACATGCACAATGTAAATGCCAGGCTAGGTATTGTCTCTCACAATCCAACCTGTTTGGTGTTCTCGCCTGGTTACGTTCTGTCCTTCACGACTAGCCATGCAAGTCCTTTGTCCAAGTCGTCCCGTTTCTCGTATTGTGGACGTCTTTGCAACTCGCTCTGTTGCGCAGTCCTTGCTGTGACCCGGGTGTCTCAGCACCGGTCACTCACTCCCTGAGTGAAGAGATGGAGATGACCTCGCAATAGGTCCTTCGGTGGTAGCCTCTGGTGGCTGACATCTCGGCGTCTGTCGCTCCGCCCCACAACAAGCACTCTGAATAAATAAGGTCGTAAATCATTATACTTGCTAAACACACACATATTGGATAATATGAGATACATTACGTAACCTGGCTGATACAAATAACTCACACGTTCATACATACACACGTGCTTCATTACCAGAACTACTTTCCTAATACCCCATATCCTTGTCGCTACCTTGAAACAGACTGTAACCTGACACTCTCGCCGTATATTATTTCATACACTGGAAAAGACTATACTTAACCACGTACTACCTTCGTAACGACTTGGGCATACACACCTCACATTCCTTAGTTATCCATCTCGGTAAATAACTACATAGAAAAACACTGGTTGCCTCAATGAATTCCAAACCAACATTCCGAACTAAACCACTCAACACTACACAACCGAATTAACTCCTACTAACGCATACTATCTTTAAAGCAGTAAACATCAATAATACATATAGAAACAGACTTGAATTCTAGGTTTCTGAGTCTTGGAATAGGCTAGTGTATCTGCCATACATCCGTTCTTACTGACAGTCTAGCCCGCACTGACGTTCCTACAGCTCTGTTCACCTGAACTCACTAAACCCCCCACCCACCCCCCCAACCCCCACCCCCCGTGCAAAACGTTTCCTTATGCTCTCACGTGCCTCACGGAGTATCCGTCACAAAACAAACCGCTAACAAAACTGTACCGTACTAAACCCTCCGTGTGAACCCTATGCGTGAGCATAGAGTTTCATCATAGGTATGAACCCCTTCGTGACAAACCCCAGAGCAGGTCTCAGCGGTTTTTAACTCTTTGATGTCTACATATTCCAAATCCGATTGATACTGCACTAAAAACTTAAATAACCAACATACATGCGAAGGGTTGCACAGTTTCTCTCTCTGGATTAGTTTCGTATAGGATCTCGTTTATGACGATTTTTTTGTAAAGCTTCTAATGATGTGCGGCACAGGTTCCACTGTTCATGTGTACATAAATGAAAACTCCTGTGAATAGAAGCATTGACTATCACTGACTGAGAGGGGCATAGGGGGTACATCACGGGTTCAGGACTTATGAATTAAGTTTTGCGTATCACGAATCCCCCAAAATGTCATTCACGTTTTATGTGGAGGGAAATAGACGATGAAGTCACTTGCCCCGGCTTACAGAGCTGAACCGAGTATAAATTAGATAGTGTCAAACAGACTTTTCACGTTTCAAGAAATAACCAGGACGTTTTCGCGGATCACGAGGAACCCTTCGTTTACGTGTCACGAGCCGGGATGAAAAAAAAAAAAGGCAAATACGTGAGTGAAAAAACAACAACCGCCACTTCCCAAAAAAAACCCAAAAAAAACACAAACAAACAAACAACAACAAAAAAACAAAACAAAAAACAAAAAAAAAAACAAACAAATAAAAAAAAAAAAAAAAAAAAAAAAAACATAAACGCTAATCAGGCATCACGATTTTAGGGCATACCCCCTTCATCACGATTTTAGGGCATACCCCCTTCATCACTGAATTTGTTGGTTGGTTTCATCATTCTGAGCTGGTGAAAAGTATGGTCATCTATCTGTGTCATAATGCTGTTGATCACTTTTCGTGGTGATACATGCTAGTATCAGCAACTCGATGTTTTGTTACAAAATGAAATGCGAGAAAGGGCCAACAGAGTTCAAAGGGTTTGGTGTGCACAATATCTCAGCTCGTAGCAGGGCTTCTGTTTTCACAACAGGTTTGTAACGCACGCAGACTTGCCCACAGTCGTACGCACAGACTCTCACGCAACAGACGCATACACCGCCACTGACTCAGACGGGCGCATTCATGCGGTAAAACACAACACACGGGCTCCCTTTCTAAAGTAACCTTTATACACTATAAATGAAAAAGAACGACTTTAACTAAACAACTATCAATACTACGTATATAGAAACATACCTGAAATCTAGGCTTCAGAGTCTTGGAATGCGGGCTAGGTAACTCAAACACAACCGTTCCATACGACAAGACAGCCCGCACTCCCGACCTAGACCTCTGACAGTCACAGCTTCCGCCTAGAACTCACTAAACAGAACTCACTAAAAATCCCGTGCTAACCATGTCTTAGAAATTCCACGTGCGTCTAGTGCCACACGGAATATCGGCACAAACAAACCGTCAACAAAAACCGTACCGTACTAATCCTACTGTGCGAGCACTATGCACAAGCATATAGCTTCATCACAATTCCCCCTTCCTCGGGAAAAAAAGAAACGATCTACCTAAATATTGGGTGCTGAGCCGCATTTCTGTCCGCAACAGAAGTATGCCGTCTCAGACCAACCCGACTGTTGGGCCAAGCCCGCTGACCGATCCCCTGATTCTGGACGGAAATAACACGATCTCTGTTCCCAACTACGCTTACTTCGAGCTCTCGTCGCCACTGATGCGACTACACTGCGATTACCCTGAGCTCGCTTAACCGTCACGACTCTACTGATGACTGGCTGCACACCCTTCATGTTACCTACGACTAAATCAACTACTGGGTCGTCGATGACACACGAAACCAGACTACCTGTAAAAAACTCTATGTCAATCTCAATCTTAGCTAACGGAAAAACTTCTATCTTTTCTCCAAACGAAACGACTTTCTCTTCTCTCTGTACTTCTAACTCTTTCTCCTTAAAGACTCTTTCTTTTTCTTCTCTCTCTCTCTGAATTTCTAACTCTTTCTCCTTTAGCTCCATTTCCTCTTTCTTAAGTATTCTGTCTTTATCTTCTCTCTCTCTCTCTGAATTTCTAGCTCTTTCTCCTCCCTCTGTATCTGCATTTCCAACTCTTTCTCCTCTCTAAGTCTACGAATCTCCAACTCTTTCTCGTCCTTCACCCTCTGAACTTCTAACTCCTTCTCTTTTATGGCTTTCTGAACCTCTAGTTCCTCTTTCTTAAGTACTCTTTCTCTCTCTTCCCTTTCTCTCTGAGCTTCTCTTTCTTCTCTCTGAGCTTCTCTTTCTCTCGCTCTATCCTCTCTATCCCTACATTTCTCTACGTAATCAAAAAGCTTCTCATCCCTAAGTCCTAACCTTTCACCCTGTTTAATGTAAGTCTCCACCGGGTCTACCTCCATACTTACAACTTCTAACAATGACAAAACGTAAAAATACAAATAAATGGCAAAATTAACAACCTAACACGCACCTAGCAATACAAAAACTTTAAGACCACTATCGCCCGCACTACTATAAAATACCGCTAAAACAGGGTCACCACTGTTACGCACGCAGACTTGCCCACAGTCGTACGCACAGACTCTCACGCAACAGACGCATACACCGCCACTGACTCAGACGGGCGCATTCATGCGGTAAAACACAACACACGGGCTCCCTTTCTAAAGTAACCTTTATACACTATAAATGAAAAAGAACGACTTAAATGATTATCAACTATGTACACTGTTCTATTATCACACACACACGTATCACAATATCTTTGCCAGGCTAGGTCTTAGTCTCACATTGCCTCCAACCTGTTTGATGTTGTTGCCTGGTTACGTTGGTCCTTCTCACGTCTAGGCGTGAAAGTCCTTCGTCGTACGCTTATTGCCGTCCTGTCTCTTTGGCACGGACGTCCTCGTTCTCGTACGGTACTCAGTTCTCGTTTTGACTTGGGTGTCTTGGTCCCAGTCAGACTCACTCTCAGAAGAGCTGGAGGGATGACCTCACGTAGGTCCCACCTGTGACTCGACGTCTCGGCGTCCGTCTTTTCCACTCTTTACAAGAACTCTGAATATACAACAAAAGTCCCAACGTAACACTTGCTAAACACACAACATATTGGATCAATGAGAAACGTCACGTAACCTGGCTGATACAAATAACTCACACGTTCATTCACACACACACACGTGCTTCATAAACTATTTTCGTATCACCCCCATATCTCTGTCACTATCTTGAAACAGACTATAGCCTAACACTCTTGCTATACATTACTCTATACTAAACCAAACCGGAACACCGCTATACAACCACATTAATCTTACCACGCATACTGTCTTTAACTAAACAACTATCAATACTACGTATATAGAAACATACCTGAAATCTAGGCTTCAGAGTCTTGGAATGCGGGCTAGGTAACTCAAACACAACCGTTCCATACGACAAAACAGCCCGCACTCCCGACCTAGACCTCTGACAGTCACAGCTTCCGCCTAGAACTCACTACACAGAACTCACTAAAAATCCCGTGCTAACCATGTCTTAGAAATTCCACGTGCGTCTAGTGCCACACGGAATATCGGCACAAACAAACCGTCAACAAAAACCGTACCGTACTAATCCTACTGTGCGAGCACTATGCACAAGCATATAGCTTCATCACAAGGTTAAAGGGTCTATAGATCCCCAGGTATAAATTTTAGAGGGTACACAGACCCCCATCTGAGCATAATAGAGGGTACGCAAATTTATTTAAGAAAAACTGCATCATCTGTATGTTCTTTAAAATAAATTAACTCATTTAACTCTCCTCTTTAAATTTGTTATGACAGTTTGTGTGTGTGTGTGTCCTTTTCATGATACCGATTCTTTAACTGGTGAGCTATCCTGCAAAAGCCTCTGTCTCTCTCTCTCAAACGCACACAGAAAAACACATATATATGTATTTATTTGTATGATCATTTGATAATGTATTGTAACAGAGAATGTTGCCTTTTCTGCTGCTGAATGCAGATTGACAATCAAAGTCTGACTTTTCTAAACTGTGTGTGTGTGTGCGCGCGCGCGCGTGTGTGCGTTGTGTGTGTGTGAGTGTGTGTATGAACTGATGTACTTAAAAGTTGGTTTCAACCCATTTAACCTGAAAGACGCATTTCTTTAATTTTAGAGCTTTTGCCTAATAACTGTGTACCAGAAGATGGATCGACCACGATAAAAATCTGACAAACTTATTTCTGTTCAAATGTCTGGACTTGCTTTTTGAGTTTGCCTCCATGCATACTGTGCATGTCATCCGTGTGCCGTCGTGCTTTAGCCATGGAAATACACACAGCCATTAACACTGAAAACTGCGTCACAGCGGCGTTGCCGCCACACACAGCCTACCTGGGGTATCATTTCTGGTACTGTCGCTTGTCTATGGAGACGGCGGTGTCGAAGTGCAACTTTTTTCTAAGCGATTATCAAGGTCAGACGGTGCCGGATTGAACAATCCAAAGCATTCCAGCTTCCTTTGCTTTTACTCCGCCAATTACAACTTCAAGATCGAAAGGCCTAGTACACAGTGGGCCTCCCCTGCAGTCCCATCTGATAAAATGCCTTAGTCTGTCCCAGTCATCCCCTACTTTTTTAAATTTTTTAATCCCATAAACAACACTACCCACTTGCTGCACATTTGTCATGCACACCCCGCCGCCCCCCCCCCCCCCCCCAAAAAAAAAAAAAAACAAAACAAAAAAAAAAAAAAAAAAAAACACAGCACCCGTCTCATTTCCTGGCTATCAACATGATTCTGTACCAACCCTACATCCAAGCGCAGCTCAAATCACCATCCGTCTGGCAACTCAAACTAGGCCAAAAAGCGTCCGCTGGTTAAGCCAAGACTGGTATGAATCAAAGCACCAAACATGTCTCATCTCATCTATCAAGAGATTTTAAGCAAATTCCAACATACTGCCACTGTACAAAATGCCAAAGAAGGCAGAAGATTTTTTTTTTAAAAACACCGGTCCTCTTACTGTCTCGCCTACCTCATTTGAATATATAACGTGACCTGTCAGAGAAACTCTCCCACCTGAACACCATCAATCTGCCATCAATGCAATCCTTAGATACTAGCTAAGTCAAACCCAAAGTGACACCATTGAATGTTGCTGCATCTTTATGTTATGGCCCATTATGTCTAGCACGTCGTCGTAGCATTCACTATGCTGTTTATGTTTTGGATCATGCATATCTGATGCCATGAAAAACAGACTAGATATGGTCAGAATGCCTCCAAAATTGGCATGCACATCAAGTAATATATCTGATTCGCATAAATGTTGCATTTGAGAGGCACAGGCACATGAAAGTTTTTTGTTTTTTTTAATTACCCACCCCCCTACTTTTTCTGTTTTTTCCAAGTTTACATACACATGCAATACAGTCAAACTGACTCCTGGTGTGCTAGACAACTGAAAAGGTTACCCTAACACTGACGTCGATGAAAAATGAGCTTTCAGACCCAAGGCCATTTCCTTGTGTATCTCAGGGCAGCCAAAATTGACCCTGTTGTCTGGTGACAGCAAGCAGGAAGAGGCCTGTAACCAGCTGCCATGCCCTATATGCTGCTTGCAATCTTTTCCTCAGACAAAAGGAGTCATGAAACAACTGTGCAATTTTAACATTAAGTCTACTGAGCTATCCTACAGCCAAAAGTCCACACAAAACAGCCAAAACTATGCTACGTGGGACACACCCCATACCCAAACAAGTGTCTGGAGTGCTTATTTAGGAGTTAGCAGAGAAAAATGATTATGTACAGTTTATTTTTATATAAAACACACTTGTCAGAGTCTAAAAACACCTCAACTCATGTTGCAAATGTGTTTGCCAAACCTGTGAACACTCTTGTAAAAGCCTGTACTGGTGACTGCAGCTGCTGCTCCCATAACAGAGATTAACAAAGTGAGAGGACAAAAGCAACATTAACACAATGACTGAGTTAACCCCTTAATTATTACTTTTTGAACCCTCATGATCTACGTATCCCTCACAGAGTAAATACCGTTAGAATTTACCCCTAAAACATTGCTTTTTGAACAATCACCATTTTATGTACTTCCACATAGTAATACCAACAGGGGTTAACTCAGCCATTGTGTTAATAATATCTTTTGTTCTGTCACTTTGTTAATCTCTCTTAATTAGCCCATATGACCACTGCCGCAATGTTACTATGTACGTGCACACAGCCCGTTGCTAGTGGGTAACACTCTGACTGGGACTGGCTTTATCTGAGCATGAAAGAACACGACCCGTCTGCACTGAATTAAAATATGAAGGCGAAAAAAAGATATTCACCATGTCACAATGGTATTGACAAAATTCTCCAGGGCTGAAAGCGTTTTGCACTAGTGCCCTTAAATATGTACAAGCAATTACCCGGTATGCACTAAATTGAAAAAAATGATCCCAAGATATTGATTGATTGATTGTACATTGCTTAACGTCCCGACAGCAACAAGGCTTTCTCAGGACGTGCCCGCACTGCTTGTGAAAAAAAAAGAAAACCAGAACATTGAATGTATGTCGCCAGCCGGTCAAATACGTTAAATAAACCTAACACATGGGGCCTAAATAAAGCTAAGACCATTTAGCAACACACATCCAATATCAAGAGCTACAGGCAGTGCAGACAGTAGGGAGAGTTTTAAAAAGGCAAATACAGGTGAATGGACAAAGGGTAGACAGAAACACATGCCCCAGAATAGAGAGAAAAACCCACCCTGTGGGGCTGACCAGGGTGACCCTGGGAAGTAAAAAATACCTAACCCCACCCAAGTCCCCCAGGGCAGACCCGGGTGGGGTGATCCTGAGATATGCCCGAGTACCCCTTCATATTCTATTGTTGGAAATCTGAACCCGATATATGTGAACAGGATTGGATAAAGAACAACACTGTCGCATTGACAAGTCTGATTAGCTACCTTACAGAGAGAGAGAGACACCTAATCTTTGCCACACGCCACAGTTGAATGCCCTTTTGTGAGGCGATCATAGCTTTTGTCACCCTTCTATTCAATTTATGCTAGGGGGACACATTCCCATTTAGTCAATGCGGCACGCTTTTATGAATAAGCTGCCACGTGGCTGAGGTTTTGAAAAGCCTATTGCCTTTTCAATCACTGAGAGGTGACAAAGATCAGCTTAATACACTCAACAGGGGACAACATGCTTCTTTGAAAGGAAAGCTGACAATTACCAAGAGGTTTCACAGGTCGGCTTAATATACTCAAAACCAGATTTACTGCCAAAGGGACAAATGTGTTTATAAATTTTGTTTCACTTTTTATTTTACATTATAAAAATGAACCAAGACGAATTACTATTACTGAGTGATATCAGCGCTGTAGAGAACAAAGACTTAGACTCTAAAAAACAGCGTCTTTTGTCAGTAGTTGTTTCAGGCAAATCAAAACTTATCTCGGAAAACAATATTCCACAGAAGACATAGAATCACTCTCAGCCAACAAGTTAATCAAGCGACACTCCAAATAGGAAAATCACATCGCTTCACTAATGACTTGTGATCTGAGTTGGTCTCTTGTCTGTCTATACACAAAAGCAGTGAGTCACTTTTTCGAAGTAGATACTGACAGCCTAATTAGCGATTTGGGTTAAAATCCAATAGTTTCAAGTTCAATCGGCAAATTAGCGTGCCTTATGTATTACAAGTTTGGGAATTACCTTGCACCTGTGGTAACTTTGGTTGTTACTGGGAGTCATTGATTTTTCAAAATTAAATTTTACTGCAGTAGAAAATGGACCCAATGGACGAGAACCAGACGACTCCACAGATAAACCCCGGCCCTGTCTCGACCCAGGTTCAAATGGTGACTAAACAGAAAGTCAAGGCAGGGTTGAGACGGGAAAAAGATTAGCCGAATGGAACAGACAAAAAAAATTACAGCTTCAGGCGCAAGCAGAAAAGGCTCATGTAACTGACCCGCCGTCAGCACCAGTGACACTACCGTCAGGACCAACAGGACCTACACCCTAAACCCCCCTCTCATCAAAGTGTCAGACTATCAGCTGAGTCTAAACCTGAAACAACAAAATATATAGTTGCTGGATTTGTTGTCAGATTTGGTTACGTAGGTTACCAATTATACAAAAAATACAAACCCCACACTCGAACAGTGACCAAAAAATTAGACACTCCAAAAACAAAACCAGAAGTCGCCACATTACCAGCAGCATCCAAAGCCATGGACTCATTTCTTATGCAGTAAATAAAAATATTAATTTACATTTTTATTGCATTAGAAAAGGAGTGAAACTAAAAACTTAATGAACCTTGTCCATCACTCTGCCATAATAAGTGGACTAGCCGTTGCTTACTCTATGCTTGCAAAAAATATTCTCAAAATGAAATCGGCAGACCTGAGTAGATTAGACTTTGAAGATCTCTTGGTTTGACTTCGCGAACTAAGATTTTATAGGAGTTGCCCACGACGTCTGCAGGCTTGTTCATGGCTGCGGAGGCCAATCCAGGACAGGCAGGTTCGACCGCAGTGGCTGCAGGGGAAGGTATGGCCAGGGTTCTGAGATGCGGCATCTCTGTTTTTTCTCCTGAGCCGCTTGTCCTTAAATCTAGCTCTGCGAGAGTCCTCAAAGGAGACAGCTGCCTTGTAAATGGTGGAGCGCCAGGTGTCACGGTCCACAGCAAGCGAAGACCACTGGTGGTGGTCGATTTGGCAGGCACTAAGTGACTTCTTGAGACAGTCTTCTTTGGTGCCCCTCTGTCACGGTGTCCAGTAGCAAGCTCGCCGAACAGGGTGATCTTTGGTAGGCGATGATCCTCCATCCTGGAGACATGCCCCGCCCAGCGGAGCTGTGTCCGTAGCAGCAAAGCCTCCATGCTCACAGTTTCAGCCTGTTCAAGGACCTCGATGTTGGTGACATAGTCACTCCAGTGAATGCCCAGGATGGTGCGCAGGCAGCGCTGGTGGAAGCGTTCGAGGAGTCGTAGTTGGCTGCAGTAGAGGGCCCAGGACTCAGAACCATACAGCAGGGTGGTGAGGACCACAGCTCTGTACACGCTGATCTTGGTGCCTGTTTTCAGCTGTTGATTGTGCCACACCCGCTCGAAAAGTCGCCCGAAAGCGCTGTTCGCTTTTGCCAGCCTGCTGTCAAGCTCCTTGTCCAGCTTGGCGTCTGACGTGATAATGCAGCCAAGGTAAGTAAACTGGTGCACTGACTTTAGTTCAGACTCGCCAATAGTGATGTGAGGAGGGCGATACACTGTCTTGGGTGCCGGCTGATGGAGGACCTCTGTCTTTTTCAGACTGACCTCGAGTCCAAAGAGCTGGGCAGCGTCTGCGAAGCAGGACGTGATGCGCTGCAGGGTTCTCTCTGTGTGTGCAACGAGGGCAGCATCATCAGCAAAAAGCAGCTCACGAATTAGTTGGTCTAGGGTTTTCGTGTGGGCCTGCAGTCGTCTGAGGTTGAACAGGCTGCCATCGAGACGATACCTGATGTACACTGCATCGTCATCATCGAGGTCCACTGTGGCCTGCTTCAACATCATGCTAAAAAAGATGGTGAAGAGGGTCGGTGCCAGCACGCAGCCCTGCTTTACGCTGTTGAGAATAGGGAATGGTTCTGAGAGGTCATTGTTGAGTCTGACCTGGCCTTGCTGGTCCTCGTGTAGCTGAGGAACTTTGGGGGACAGCCAAGTCGCTCCAGGATCTGCCACATGCCTTGCCTGCTCACAGTGTCGAACGCTTTTGTTAGGTCGACAAACGTTACGTACAGCCCTTTGTTCTGCTCGCGGCACTTCTCCTGAAGCTGTCTCAGCACAAAGACCATATCGGTGGTGCTCCTGTTTGCTCTGAAGCCACACTGGCCCTCTGGGAGGTGGTCTTCAGCGATGGCAGGTACCAGCCGATTCAGGAGCAGCCTTGCAAGAATTTTCCCAGCAATGGACAGCAGGGTGATTTCCCCGATAGTTGGAACAGTCAGACTTCTCGCCTTTGTTCTTGTACAGGGTGATAACGACAGCATCACGGAGATCCTTTGGTAGTGTTCCTTCCTCCCAGCAGCAGAGAAAGATGTCATGGAGCTTGTTGTGCAGTGCTGTGCCTCCATGTTTCAAGATCTCTGGCGGTATTCCATCAATGCCTGCTGCTTTGCCACTCTTGAGCTGGTGGATGGCTGTGAGGGTCTCTTCAGCGGTGGGCGGTTCATCCAATTCAACCTTTACTGGGAGTTGTGGGATTTGTAGGATGACTGCTTCTTGAACAGTGCGCTCAGCGCTGAAGAGGCTCTGAAAGTACTCCGACCAGCGGTTCAAGATGGAGGTATTATCTGTGAGGAGTGCCTGGCCATTCGCGCTTCGCAGGGGACTTTGTACCAGGTGTCTGGGGCCATACACTGCTTTCAGTGCTTCGTAGAAGCCCCTGTAGTCACCATTGTCAGCGCAAAGCTGGGTCCTCTGTGCAAGTCTGGTCCACCACTCATTCTGGAGATCTCTGAGCTTGCGCTGGAGACTGCTGCAGACGAGGCAGAAGGCAGACTTCTTCACAGGGCAGGAAGGCTGGGCTAGGTGGGCCTGATGGGCGGCTCTTTTTTTTTTTTTTTGCTAGGTGCTCCTAGATCTCAACATCGTTTTCGTCAAACCAGTCTTTGTTCTTCTTTCTAGCGAAACCCAAGACTTCTGCAGAGGATTTTGCAATAGCAGTTTTCAGTTGTTCCCAGAGTGTTTCAGGGGAGGAGTCTGCTGGGTCCGCTGTGTCTTTGAGCCTGCGCTGTAAATCTGTCTGAAAGGCAGCTTTCACGTCGTCACGCTGAAGGCTGGCAACATCAAGCTTTTTCTTGGGGGGGCCCCATTTCTTGGGTTTTGGCTTGACGTGGAGCCTGAGTTTGCAGCGGACAAGGCGGTGGTCAGTGTGGCACTCTGCGCTGGGCATCACTCTGGTGAGGAGGACATCACTGCGGTCCCTCTGACGCACTAGGACATAGTCGATAAATCCAGACCAAAAAGGTGACTGCCAAGCGTGTAATATGCAAAGAAGTACCCAACGGAGAAAGAAACACGCTTAGAAAATACGGGTACAACACAATTTATTAATATTTCGGGTAAATACCCTTTGTCAAAATAGACAAACAAACAAATAGAGAGATTAGCCGCTACTTATCTTCATTGGCAGAAGGAATGTGGCAACTGAACTGAACCCGAAATATTAATAAATTGTGTTGTATCCATCTTTTCTAAGCGTGTTTCTTTCTCCGTTGGGTACTTCTTTGCATAGTCGATAAGGTGCCAGTGTTTGGAGCGAGGATGCATCCAGGTGGTCTTTCGACTGTCCTTTTGCTGAAAAGTCTTGTTGGTGATGACCAGTTGCTGCTCTGCACAGAACTCCAACAGTAGGCGGCCATTGTCATTGCAGTTCCCGACGCCATGCTTGCCGAGGACTCCTTTCCAGGCTTCAGAGTCCTGGCCCACTCTGGCGTTGAAGTCGCCAAGGATGATGACTTTGTCGTCTGCAGGGGTGCGCAGGTCAGTGTAAAACTTGTCCTTTTCAGCAGGCTCTGCCAGGAGGGTTGGGGAGTACACACTGAGAAGGGTGACGTGTTGCTGGTGTCTCAGTGGGAGGCGCATGGACATGATGCGGTCTGAGTGACCCGTTGGTAGGTTTTCCAGCTTGGTCGCAATGGAGGTCTTGACCATGAAACCCACGCCTGAGAGCCGTCTTTCTGATTCAGGCATGCCTGACCTGTAGAGGGTGTACCCAGCGCCAAGTTCTTGGAGGCTGCCTTCGTCCGGAAGGCGTACTTCACTAAGCGCGGCGATGTCGATGTTTAACCTCCGCAATTCATGGGCAATGAGGGCGGAGCGACGTTCAGGGCGTCCGCTGTCTGCTTTGTCAAGCATGGTTCGGATGTTCCAGCATGCTACGTTGAGTCTGGTCGTGGTCGTCATGAGAGTACTTACTTACTTACTTACGCCTGTCACCCCTACCCGGGTATAGGCCGTCGACGAGAGACCTCCAGCAACTCCTGTCCTGTGCTTCTCCTTCGATTCTACTCGAGGTGGTTCCCAGTCTCTTAATGTCAGCTTGGAGGTCTCGACGCCAGGAGTTTCTCGGCCTACCTCTTTTCCTCTTTCCCTAGGGGTTCCATGACAATGCCTGCCTAGTGATACTGGAAGCTGGCTTTCTCAGGCTGTGACCGATCCATCCCCATCTTCTTCGCCCAATTTCATTCTCTGCTGTTATCTGCTCTGTTCTGTCCCAGAGTCTGACGTTGCTGATCTTCTCTGGCCAGTGGATTTTCAAAATTCTTCTAAGGCAACTGTTCATGAAGGTCTGTACTCTGTTGACTGTGGTTTTTGTCAATCTCCAAGTCTCTGCTCCATATAGGAGAACTGCTTTTACATTGGAGTTGAAAATCCGGACTTTGGTGTGTTGTGACAGCTCTCTGGAACTCCACACTTTTTTTGACTGGAGAAAGGCTGCTCTGGCTTTACCGATTCGTGCTCTGACATCTGCATCAGTGCCACCTTTTTTGTCTATGATGCTCCCGAGATAGTTGAAGGACTCCACCTCCTCCAACGGGGTGCCAGCAAGCAAGATTGGTTCTTCCCTGGTTGTGTTCAGCCTCATTGTCTTTGTTTTCTGTTTGTGAATGGTGAGGCCCACTTGGGACGAGATGTCAGCAAGCCTCGTGGTCTTGTCCTGCAGTTGTTGATGTGTGTGGGACAGTAATGCCAAGTCGTCTGCAAAATCGAGGTCGTCAAGCTGTGTCCACAGTGTCCACTGTATTCCACTTCGTCTGTGCTCTGTGGTCATCTTCATGACCCAGTCTATGGCCAGTAGGAAGAGGAACGGAGACAGCAGACACCAGCCTGACACCAGTTCTGACCTGGAGCTCTCTGGTGAACTGCCCTTCGTGGATCACGCGACATGTCATGCCATCATAGCTGCTCTTGATCAGGCGGACGAGCTTTGTGGATACACCGTAGTGTCATTGGAGTTTCCACAGAGTCTCTCGGTCCACGCTGTCAAATGCTTTCTCATAATCCACAAAGTTGCCATACAGCGGGGAGCTCCACTCCAGAGACTGTTCCACGATGATGCGGAGAGTGGCGATCTGGTCTGTACATGATCGGTTCTTCCTGAATCCTGCTTGCTGGTCTCTCAGCTGGGGGTCAACGGAGCTCTTCGTTCTCTCTAGGATGATCCTGTTGAAGACCTTTCCTGGTACTGACAGCAAGGTGATTCCTCTGTAGTTGGAACACTTGCTGAGGTCGCCTTTCTTGGGAAGCTTGATTAGGTACCCCTCCTTCCAGTCAGCTGGCATCACCTCTTCTCAGATCTTTCCAAACAGTGGGTACAGCATCTCCACTGTTGTCTCTAGGTCTGCTTTCAGAGACGCCGCTGGGATGCCATCTGACCCTGCTGCTTTGCCATTCTTCAAAAATGCCACTGCTTTTCTGATCTCTTCCCGGCTGGGTCTGTCACAGCTGATGGGTAGGTCGGTCTCTGCCGGCTGGATGTCGGGGGGGGGGGGGGGGGTCGGGTGGGCTAGGTCTGTTCAGTAACTCTTCAAAATACTCAGCCCATCTGTCGAGTTGGTCTGCTCTGTCTGCAATAGGCTTGCCTTCTTTGTCTTTTACTGGTCTTTCTGTATGGCCATACTTACCCGACAATCTTCTGGTAATGTCGTAGAGCTGTTTCATGTTGCCGCTGCTTGCTGCCTTTTCTGCCTCTGCTGCCAGGCTGTCTGTGTAGGCCCTCTTGTCTGCCCTGATACTCCTCTTCACCTCGCGGTTGGCTTCCGAGTATTCCCCCTGTGCCCTTACTTTGGCTGCTCTCGTGCGACTGTTGTTGACCGCTGCTTTCTTCTGCTTCCTCGCTTCTATCTTCTTCAAGGTCTGTGCCGACAGCCAGTCCTTGTGGTGGTGTTTCCTGAACCTACAGTGTCTTTGCAGGTTGAGTTCAGCGCCTCTCTAACTGCCTTCCACTGCTGCTCTGTGGTGACCGCCTCCTCTTCATTTACTAGCTCCTGTAGCGCTTGAAACCGGTTGGACAGCACCAGTTTAAACTCTTCTCTAACTCCAGTTTCTCTCAGGAGGCCTACATTATAGCGCTGTCTTCTTGTTGTCTCTGTGCGGCTTTTCTTTAGCTTGAGCTTCATTCTTAAGGTAAGCAGATGGTGGTCTGAGGCGACATCTGCTCCCCTCCTCACTCGAACATCTTGAAGGGATCTTCTAAATTTCTTGCTAATGCAGATATGGTCTATTTGGTTCTCTGTTGTATGGTCAGGTGAGACCCAAGTTGCTTTGTGTATTCTTCTGTGTGGGAAGATGCTGCCTCCACTGACAAGTCGGTTTAGAGCACAAAAGTCTACAAACCTCTCCCCGTTCTCACTCAGTCGTCATGAGAGTGGATCCGTTATTCTTTCTTGTTTTTGACCGCAGGAGAAGATGCCCGTTGACTGCGGCTAGCCAACTGGGGTTGCGGGGGGACGAGCTTTGGTTAGGCCACCTTTTCTAGGCCCCTCTCCGTGTGGAGCAAGCAGTGCTGTCCCTAGAGAAGGCTGCTTGGTCGTTCAGGGTGTGCCGAGTGATGTTGTCATCCCCAGGTCAACATCAGGCGACCAGTATCCTGAACCGCCTGTATGCAGGTTTGTATTAAATAGAATGGTGACAAAAGCTATGATCGCCTCACAAAAGGGCATTCAACTGTGGCGTGTGGCAAAGATTAGGTGTCTCTCTCTCTGTAAGGTAGCTAATCAGACTTTGACAAGTCTGATTAGCTACCTTACAGAGAGAGAGACAGTGTTGTCCTTTATCCAATCCTATTTACATATATATATATATCGGGTTCAGATTTCCGACAATAGAATATGAAGGGGTACTCAGGCATATCTCGGGGTCATTTTTTTTCAATTTAATGGGCGTGGGTGGGTAGTCCACTCAGTCCCTGACTGAGTGGGCTAGCAGACGGGTGCCATCTTTGTCCAGGATTAGGACATGATGTCAGCAGATATGTTGTTCAGCCTTTTCACTGGTCCGGGTTTTAAGGAGCTGTGCTAACCCAGTTCGTACCATGTTGGATTGGTCCTTAAAAATACTCGTGACTTTTTGGTCCTTTGGATCCCAAGTGTTTGCCGTGCTTGGAGACCCGTGTCGGGGGAGAAGAGGATCCTGGTGGCTGAGGTTCCCTTTGGGCTGCGGCTCACTGGTGCCAACACTCCACTTTGGCCTTGACTTCTACCTAAACGGGAGGCTAGTCCTACCGGCCTAGTCAATCGGCTCTTGTCACGTTGAGCCCTATCGCACTGTTGACATGCGGGTTGATATACGGAGCACCATGCTATAGCTTCTGCTGCTGATTAGGTGCTTTACGCCAGTATTCCCCTGCATTCAACAGTGTGATAGAAGGCGGTGGCTCAAACGGTTCAATCGGGCTTACCCCCTTGAGTATATCTTTCGGGCAGTCTCCATTGTGCGTCGACATTTGCACTTTCCCTTGTTGTGCTCGGTGGCGGGCGGGGACCCCCGGGGGGTGAATATCTCTACTATTAAAATATGGATAAAACAAAAAAAAAAAAAAAAACTTGCACAGAAGCGGCACATAGCCACCAACATTGAACATGACAGTGACTCGGACTGTGAGGAAGCGACGCCTCAGCCGTCAGCCGTATGGCCTCGCTTCCTCATTGTCCATAGCAAGGTGAAGGAGAAACCTGTTACCAAGCTGCATCCTTTTCTGGTGGGGGAGACCCTCAGGAGCCGTGTTGGCAGGCCTGACGCCCAGCGCCTCAGGTCTGGTGACTTGCTGGTGGAGTGCCGTACCCGGGCGCACTCCAGCGGGCTACTGAGGCTCTCTTCCATCGGAGACACTCCGGTGGAGGTCACACCCCACAAGACTATGAATTCGTCAAGAGGCGTAATCAAAGATCAAGCTTTGGCAGAACTTTCAGAAGATGAACTTGTACGGAACCTTAAGTCTTAGGGGTGACTTGCGTCAGGCGCTTCGCTTCCAAGCGAGGTGGTGGGGAGATCCGTCTCCCTACCATCATCCTGACGTTTGGCACCCCCAACCCTCCTACTACCATCTGGGGAGGTTACTACTCCTTGAGAGTGAAAAAGTACGTCCCTCTCCCCCTCCGGTGCTTTAAGTGCCAAAAGTATGGCCATGGGCAGAAGACCTGCCGTCAGGCAGAGGCTTCATGCGCCCGTTGCACTAAGCCTGGACACTCTGCTGAGTCCTGCACAGCCACCCCCCTGTGTGTGAATTGCCAGGGGGCGCATATGGCTTCGGATAAGAAATGCCCTCGTTGGATATCCGAGTGCAAGATTCAGCAGGTGCGTGTGGAGAAGGGGCTGTTCTTTCTGGATGCCAAAAAAACTGGTTGAAGGCTCTGGTGCGGCTGCGGCTGCCCCAACCTCTAACACCTCAGTATATACATTCAGTGCAGCGGTGGCAGCCAAGCGCCCCACCAAAGACTTTTCATGTCAGACCCCAACTTCTTGGTTGGGGGCGGAGCCTCGGCTCGTCTCGCCCCTGGAGAGTAACCCTCCTCCGGTGGTAAAGAACAGCCAGGGAACGCAGAAGGCGGACACTGCCGGTCCGGTTGTGCCGCCTTCTGTTGCCCCTAAGCCTCAGCCCCCACCCAAACCTGTTAGTCAACTCCAAAGGCTTCTGGCTCTGGTCAGCCTTCTAAGGCCGCTAACTCTAGCGGCAGGAACGCTGCCCAGGACCAGGGGTCTAAGAAATCTATGGGTCTAAGAAATCTATGGGACCGCTGTGCGCACGGGCCCAGAAGGGGAACACTGATGTCCCCCTTCAAAACAAATATGCTGCACTGGAGGAGCGGATGGAGGGAGTGGAAGTTGTCGTTGCTGATTTTGCGGCAGCTCCACCCCCTTCATCTCCAAAGAACCAGAGGAGGCCCGGGAGCCGGCCCCCCTCTGTTTCTTCAACTCCTTCTAAGGCAAAGGAAAAAGGGGGGGAAAACTCTTCACCCCCAGATAAGACATAATCATGTACTCTATGCTTCAGTGGAATTGTCGTGGTTTTCAAGCTAACTTTGAGGAATTACGTCTTTTAGTCAAGTTCTATAACCCCTCAGTCATATCTCATATATAGGAGATTTACCTGAAGACTTCTGACCATGTATCCTTTAATGGTTTTAACGTTATACATAAAGGCTCTGATTCGGAGAGGCGCTCGGGTGGAGCGGCTCTTCTCATTAGTAGCCAAATTTTATATAGCCCCGTAAGCATCGACACCTGTCTTCAGGCTGTCGCAGCTCGGGTTACCTTGAAGAAGACCATAACCATATGCAGTGTTTACCTACCACCATCACTGCGGGTCAGTAGCAAGGATATTTTTGGTAGATCAACTGCCCCCTCCCTTTATTCTCATGGGGGATTTTAACGGTCACGCTCACCTTTGGGGCAGTGATCACTATGATGGCAGAGGTCAGATGTTAGAAGATGTTTTTTCTCAACTTAACCTATGTGTCTTTAACGATGGCTCACCTACATACTCTAACTCGGGTTCAGGATCTAGTTCTGTTCTAGACCTCACTGTGTGTGATCCTTCTCTCATGCTGGACTTTGACTGGAAGGTTCACGACGACCTGTGTGGTAGTGACCACTTCCCAGTAGTTCTGTCATCGATCAGCTGTGAGGAGGATTCGCCGGTCGGGCGCTGGAATCTCAAGAAAGCTAACTGGCTAGTTAGTGGACCTAAACACATGCAAAGTGAAGTGATTGTGGTGACTGAGGAGGAGGTGCTTAGCGTACTTAAACATACCAACCCAAACAAAGCGGCTGGGCCAGATGGTGTTAGATCAGATGTGTTAAAATTATGCGCTGAACAACTGTACCGAATTCTTTGCTATATTTTTAACATGTCACTTACCCAGTGTGTCGTTCCCTGTTCATGGAAGACCTCTTGTATTGTCCCCGTGCCAAAAAAGCAAACTGTATCTGTGATGAATGATTTAAGACCAGTTGCTCTTACCTCGTGTGTCATGAAGGTTTTTGAGAGGGCTGTTCTTTCACATTTTAAGATTTTATGGACCCCTTTCAGTTTGCTTACAGAAGGCAAAGAGGTGTTGATGCCATTTTGCATGTTGTAAACAACATCTACTCTCATTTAGAGAACCCAGGAGCCTCCATTCGACTGATATTCTATGATTTTTCGTCTGCTTTTAACACCATTCAGCCACACATACTCGCCTCCAAACTAGTTCACATGAACATAAATGCCTCTACCATTCTTTGGGTTTTGGACTATCTCACTAACCGGCCATCTCAGATGTACTTTTTACCAACACCGGTGCACCACAGGGGACTGCCCTGTCGCCTTTTTTGTTTTCTTTGTACACAGCAGACTGTACACAGCTACTCATGTCGACTGTGTCATGGACAAATACGCTGACGACACGGCACTGACAGGTCTGATTACAGATGAGGACGACAGACACTATCGACAAGAGATCGATGACTTTGTAGAGTGGTGCGATAGAAACTACCTTGAATTACAGTGTTGGCAAAACAAAAGAGATGGTCATAGATTTCAGGAATAACAAACAGCATCCCGGTCCTGTTGTTATCAAGGGAACAGAAGTTGAGCGTGTAGAGTCCTACAAGTATTTAGGTGTTCTTTTTGACAACGCGCTCAACTGGACACAAAACACAGATGCTATTGTGAAAAAAACGCATACCCGTCTTTACTGTTTGAGAAAGCTCAGATCATTTCATGTAAGCACTCAGCTTTTACAGATGTTTTACTGCTCCAGTATTGTTAGCATTTTAACTTTTGGACTGACGTGCTGGGGGAAAAATTTATGTAACAGAGACCAAGATCGTCTTAACAAAGTAATCCGGAAAGGGGGTGGGGTGATTGGTAGGGCACAGGATAATTTGGACACACTGTACAACAGACGGATTACGAACAAATTGGCTGACATTCTTGATGACAAAACACATCCACTTAGATATGAATTTGACAGCAGACGTATCGAACGAAGTGGCAGACTCCGAGTACCCAAAAGTCGTACATCACGTTATGCCAACTCTTTTGTCCCTCAGGCTGTTACCCTTTTCAACAGTAATATCAGTAGATAGTGTGGGTCAACATTCTTCCGTCCTTAGTACTAGCCCTCTCAGTATTATTACTAGTATTATTATTATTGTTATTCAAAGGTAACAATATGTCTGTTACCGTTCATTTCTTTAATTGAGTGTTATGGGTTATTTAATGATTTTTTTTTTTAATTTTTTTTAAATGAGTGATTGATGATGCCATGTGTTGTATGGGCAGACAGTAAATTTCCCCGTGAGGGTTGATTGATTGATTGTACATTGCTTAGCGTCCCGACAGCAACAAGGCTTTCTCAGGACGTGCCTGCACTGCTTGTGAAAAATAAAAAATAAACAGAACATTGAATGTATGTCGCCAGCCGGTCAAATACATTAAATAAACCTAACACATGGGGCCTAAATAAAGCTAAGACCATTTAGCAACACACATCCAATATCAAGAGCTACAGGCAGTGCAGACAGTAGGGAGAGTTTTAAAAAGGCAAATACAGGAGAATGGACCGCGGGTAGACAGAAACACATGCCCCAGAATAGAGAGAAAAACTCACCCTGTGGGGCTGACCAGGGTGACCCTGGGAACTAAAAAGTACCTAACCCCACCCAAGTCCCCCAGGGCAGACCCGGGTGTTCCCCGTGAGGGATTAATAAAGTATTATTGTATTGTATTGTATTGGCCTCTGTTCGCCTCCCTCCGTCAGTCTCGTCTTACAGAAGAGGTGGTCATGTCAGCTGAAGAACCTGTTTCTTGTTTTACTTTGATTTTGTTGGACGTAGCAGGTGAAACCATCCCTAGAACTTCCACATCAGTCCCTCGGATTGATTGATTGATTGTACATTGCTTAACGTCCCGACAGCAACAAGGCTTTCTCAGGACGTGCCTGCACTGCTTGTGAAAAAAAAAACTAAACAGAAAATTGAATGTATGTCGCCAGCCGGTCAAATACGTTAAATAAACCTACAACATGGGGCCTAAATAAAGCTAAGACCATTTAGCAACACACATCCAATATCAAGAGCTACAGGCAGTGCAGACAGTAGGGAGAGTTTTAAAAAGGCAAATACAGGTGAATGGACAAAGGGTAGACGAAACACATGCCCCAGAATAGAGAGAAAAACCCACCCTGTGGGGCTGACCAGGAAGCCGAGAGTACCATGGTTCAATGAAGAGTGCCGCAAGGCCCAAAAAAATACGCAAATCTGCTCAGCGACGTGCTTTTCGTAATCCGTCGCAAGCAAATATTTTAACATTTAAAAGACAGCGGGCGAAAGCCCGTTACATTTTAAAACGCGAACGCCGTGCTTCCTGGAAACGCTTCGTCTCATCTTTATCTTCTAGGACTCCGTCCCAAAAAGTTTGGAAGGCTGTTCGAAGAATTAGGGGCAGGGGTGGCTCGGCTTCTGTCGGCCATCTTAGAGATGGTGCCAGTTTGGTCACAGATAAAAAGGCTGTGGCCAATTTGCTTGCCTCCACCATTGCCCATAATTCTTCAACAGAGCATTATTCACCTTTCTTCCAGAGAGAGAAGGAGAAGCGAGAATCTTGTGCTTGTGATTTTATATCAGATAACTCGGAAGACTATAATGCCCCCTTTACGTTTTCAGAATTGCAGCAAGCCATGCAGAAATGTACTGACTCTGCTGCTTGATTAGAGCCATTATCAGCTCCTAACTCATCTGCCTTGTACTTCTCAAGGCCTTTAACCATATCTGGATAACTGGTCGTTTTCCACCATCTTGGCGCTAGGCTGTGGTTGTGCCAATCCCCAAGCCGGGTAAGGATCCTTCCGACCCGGGCAACTACCGGCCAATAGCTTTGACATCATGTTTATGTAAGACTATGGAACGCTTGGTCAACGCCCGACTGGTGTGGCATCTTGAGTCACGTGGTCTCATCACAGACCTCCAGTGCGGTTTCCAGCGCTTCCGTAGTACAACTGACCATCTAGTCCGCTTTGAGTCTTTTAAAGTTTTATCCGAGATGCTTTTGTCAACAAGCAGCATGTCTATGCAATTTTCTTTGATCTTGAAAAGGCATATGACACTACCTGGAAGTATGGTATAATGTCTGATTTGTCGGACATGGGTTTTAAAGGGCACCTGCCTGTTTTTATTCACAATTTTTTGTCTAACAGGTCGTTCCATGTCCGTGTGGGCTCCACCCTCTCCGACTCCTTTGAACAGGAGATGGGTGTCCCGCAGGGCAGCATTCTATCTCCTGTTTTATTTAGCATTAAAATAAATAACATTGTAAAGGCCATCAAGGATGATTCTGAATGCTCTTTGTTTGTGGACGACTTTGCTTTGTGTGCACGAGGTCGAGGACTTGCGTCCCTTGAGAGGCGCTTGCAGCTGTGCGTTGATCGCATCCAGGGGTGGGTGTCTCTCAACGGATTCAGGTTCTCGCCCTCCAAGACAGTCTGTGCATTTTACTAACCAGAGGAAATTTTTTCCACAACTTACCCTGAGCATTGCTGGAGTGCCAATTCAGGTGGCCGAAGAGGCAAAGTTTCTGGGAGTCATCTTTGACAAAAGATTGACCTTCTGCAACCATGTTAACTACCTTAGAACCTCTTGTCAGAAGGCCCTCGACATTCTTCGTGTCGTTAATCGTACTGACTGGGGTGCAGACCGCATTGTCTTGCTTCGACTGTACCGGGCCCTTCTTCGGTCCAAACTGGATCATGGCTCTGTGGTCTATGGCTCGGCTTCCAAGTCTGTTCTACAGCATCTGAACACAATTCACCATCAAGGTCTGCGCATATGTCTGGGGGCCTTCAGGACATCTCCAGTTCCTAGTCTGTATGCCGAGGCAGGGGAGCCTTCTCTCAGGCTCTGCCGCATCCGCCTCATGCTCAGCTACGTTCTGAAGCTTAAGGCCCATCCAGACAATCCTGCCTATGATTGTGTTTTTAACCCGTCGTTTGCAGAGATTTACGATGCCCATCCGGGAGCTGTCCGTCCACTTTCCTTCCGTGTCTGACCTCATCTGCAGGCGGCCGGAGTGGACCTGGACAAAGTTTCGGAATCTCTGCAACACGTCACTCCACCCTGGCTACTACCAGTTCCTGACATCTTGCTGGACTTGACCGCCCGCAAGAAGGATTGTACTCCACCAGCCATATACCAACAGAGCCTCAATGAACTCCTTTCAATTTTTCCTGGCTATTGTCGTCTTTATACGGATGGGTCCAAGTCTGAGGATGGGAGAGTGGCTGCGGCTGCAGTGTCCTCTCGCCATCCTAGACGCCCATTTAAGCTCAGCCTACCTGACCATTCCTCTGTATTTAGTGCAGAACTGCAGGCAATTCTGCTGGCACTCAAGCATGCCTATCAGTCTCGGGAACGGAACTTCCTGATTCTGTCCGACTCTTTGTGCCCTGCAGGCCCTTCAGGGCGCGGGAACAGACCACCCACTGCTGGTGCAGATTAGAGATTGATTGTACATTGCTTAACGTCCCGACAGCAACAAGGCTTTCTCAGGACGTGCCTGCACTGCTTGTGAAAAAAAAAATAAACAGAACATTGAATGTATGTCGCCAGCCGGTCAAATACATTAAATAAACCTAACACATGGGGCCTAAATAAAGCTAAGACCATTTAGCAACACACATCCAATATCAAGAGCTACAGGCAGTGCAGACAGTAGGGAGAGTTTTAAAAAGGCAAATACAGGTGAATGGACCAAGGGTAGACAGAAACACATGCCCCAGAATAGAGAGAAAAACTCACCCTGTGGGGCTGACCAGGGTGACCCTGGGAACTAAAAAGTACCTAACCCCACCCAAGTCCCCCAGGGCAGACCCGGGTGGGGGTATCTGTACGCAGACTTGATGAAGGAATATTATGACATTTTTATTTGGGTCCCAGGCCATGTGGGCATCGAAGGCAACAGAATCGCAGAATCCCTGACACACAGACTGTTTTTAGTGATTTTAAACCTGTGATTAGTGCGTACATAGGCCGCGAGTGGCAGTCCGAGTGGGACAAAGAGGAAGGGAACAAGCTTCATGAAGCTCTTCCTACGTTGTCCGACAGTCTACCTTTCCGCTGCGGCAGCCGCCGTGAGGAGACTGTCCTTGCTCGGCTCCACATCGGGCACACGTATGTTACGCACTCTTACTTACTTAAACAGGATGAGCGTCCATGGTGTTTTGCCTGCGATGAGCAGTTTTCTGTTCGACACTTTTTGCTGTATTGTGCTGACCTAATTGACACCAGATATAAACACTTCACAGCAGACTCCTTGAAGGTTTTGTTCCGGGATGTTCCCCCGGACAAAATCTTCAATTTCTTGCGAGCATGCAATATTTCTAACAAGATCCGAGCATTCATAGACTATGTGAATCTTTTTTATTTGCCGTTGTTGAGAGTCTGTAGATGTTTCTTTTAAAGACATGTGCGACATTTTAGCCTGAGATTTTTAATCTATATTTACATCTTGTCTTAAGACCTTGCTTTTAGTCTGGCTGGCCAGATTTTTACCCGTCCCGCCGTGAGATGGCCTTAGTCGCCTGCTCGGCGTTAAACCCAAATAACTAAATAACAAAACTCAATTTAATGCATACAGAGTAATTGCTTGTACATATTTAAGGGTGCTAGTGCAAAATGCTTTCAGCCCTGGAGAATTTTGTCAATACCATTGTGACATGGTGAATATCTTTTTTTCGCCGTCATATTTTAATTCAGTGCAGACGGGTCGTGTTCTTTCATGCTCAGATAAAGCCAGTCCCAGTCAGAGTGTTACCCGCTAGCAACGGGCTGTGTGCATGTACATAGTAACATTGCGGCAGTGGTCATATGGGCTAATTAAGAGAGATTAAAAAAGTGAGAGAACAAAAGATATTATTAACACAATGGCTGAGTTAACCCCTGTTGGTATTACTATGTGTAAGTACATAAAATGGTGATTGTTCAAAAAGCAATGTTTTAGGGGTAAATTCTGACGGTATTTACTCTGTGAGGGATACATGGATCATGAGGGTTCAAAAAGTAATAATTAAGGGGTTAACTCAGTCATTGTGTTAATGTTGCTTTTGTCCTCTCACTTTGTTAATCTCTCATAACAACGCACTCAAATGAGCTTTACGCAGTGTAAAAGTGCTCGAGTTCGGCTCAGAATAGACACCAGAGACATCCCTCATTACAATTACAGCAGAATGACATCGCAGATGCAGCCTATGTTGTATACAAATGTAGCTGGATCATGCAAAAGAACTTCTGCATGTCACATTATTTTGGCGGATGATTTCACTCCGAGGTCAGCTGTCTGATGAAATGATTGATTGTACATTGCTTAACGTCCCGACAGCAACAAGACTTTCTCAGGACGTGCCTGCACTGCTTGTGAAAAAAGCCGAAACAGAATATTGAATGTATGTCGCCAGCCGTTCCAATACGTTAAATAAACCTACGACATGGGGCCTAAATAAAGCTAAGACCATTTAGCAACACACATCCAATATCAAGAGCTACAGCAGCGCAGGCAGTAGGGAGAGTTTAAAAAAGGAAAATACAGGTGAATGGACCAAGGGTAGACAGCGCTGACCTCCCTTTGCAGTTGGTCCCAGAGATGTTCGATGGGATCTAGGTCCGGGCTGAGGGCAGGCCAGGGCATGACTGGGATGTTGTGCTGCTGCAAGAAGTGCTGGGTGATACATGAAGTGTGTGTACGTGCATTATCTTGCTGCAAGATGAAGTTTCTGCATCCTTGAGAAAATGGCAGGACATATGGGTGTAGTACTTGGTCAATGCAGCACTGAGCTGTGATGCCATTTCTGCAACCTGGTACGAGTCCACGGAAGAACACAGGTCCTACTGTTTGGTTCAGGGTAATCCCAACCCAAATCATCACGCTTGGCCTGCCCCAGGCATTGTTCTCCAGCACACAGCCATCAGCATAGTGTTCACCCCTTCTCTGCCACACTCTTATGCGCCCATCTGCATGGCTGATGCAGTAGCGGCTCTCATCCGTGAACAGCTGTAGGCGTGCACGGCAATGGTCAGTAAGAACAGGTCCACGGGCTGGGTCAGTGGTAGGTGTGCAGATTATGCTCCTCTAGCCGTCGTCACACTGTCTGGTCACTGGTGGTTGCCGATAATTTTTCTTGCCGTTTCCTCGGTTTCGCACGTGACCCCGGAAAATGTGGCAGTCTTGCCGTGGAGTTGTCACACGTGGTCGTCCGCTTCGGCAGAAGACCCGTTGGCATGATAGCCTTGCTGCACCCTGCAAATGGTTGAAATGTGATATCTAAAGGCCACCAGCTTGTGGATCTTCTCTGGCTTCCAAACGCCCAAGAGCTCGTTCTCGTTGGGGAGAACTAAGTCTTGCCATGTTTGAATTGGCAACGGCAAAAGTGACAGAAGGCGTAATACTGCTGATTTTTTATTGCCTTGTATTGCTGAACCCAGTTCATGACCCAGCATCACTCTGCAGTGTATGCATGTGCGTGGAAAGAATAGTCAATACGGGTGCCTCGTGCACAGGCAGGGCAACGTGGTTACTACAGTATGGTGACTGCATGTTTACGATGTTGTTGCTCGTACACTAGCTATCAAAAATAGTGTAACTTGTATTTTCGTGGATTTATCATACAAATTTAGAGTTTCTTTTGTTAATCAGTATACATCTACAAATCTTTTTGGAACTTCCACATCATTCAGAATGACACAGTATTGAAAGACATATTTCCTGAGCCTCCGCTGGTCGCTTACAAACGTGACACTAACCTAAGCGATCATCTTGTTCACAGTTCACTTCGCGCATCTAACACCTTACCACCTGGCACACACCCTTGTCAGCAACCACACTGCAAAGCATGTCCGTACATCAACACATCCCCCGTCATCACCGGACCCCTGTCATCTTTTCATGTCCACCGATCATTCACATGCCAGTCATCGGATATTGTCTATGTCATCTCATGTTCTCACTGCCCAAAGATGTTGTATGTGGGGGAGACATACCGTACACTCCCTGAACGCTGCGAGGAGCATGTTCGTTCGATCCGCCTCGGATACAACAACCAGGTTGGACGTCATTTCAACGAACCGCCTCATAGCCTCACACATTTCAGCATACGCATCCTTTGGCAAAATACATCCCACTTCATCCGCCGCAAAATGACAGAATCCTTTTTCGCGGACAGGCTTGGCACTTACCATCCGCGCGGCTTGAACATTCGCCCCTAGGGATGTATGCTCGGCCTGATGGGTAGTTGGTGCCAGGCTTGACTTCACTGTTGATACTGGATGCTACCTTTGAGTGTGTATGTGTGTGTGTGTGTGTGCATGTGCGTGAGCTGCAGTAGGCACGAGTGAATGCGAATGTATGCAGTGACGTGTATGTATATAGACGTAAGTTTTGTGCTACGTGTTATGTGCATGTGTATTTGCGTCATTATGTGTGTGTGTGGGTTTTTTTTTTTTTTTTTTTTTTTTTTTTTTTTACGTCATTCTAAATTCTCTCTATACAGGATGACGTCTTTTCTTTCTGGTGTTCTTTTCTGTTCTACGTTTGTTTCCATGTCACCTGAGGAAGGATCTTTGATCGGAAACGTCGTTATTTGTTTCTATTTTAAAGGGTTTTCTACCACTATCTTCTGTTTTTCTTTCAAATCTTTTACGAGTTTAAATATGGTTGTCATGCAAACCATATGAAGCAAATACGTGGTTCGCACAAATTCACTTGTTCATCTCTTAAGCGGCCGTTTTTTTTTGCAGAGTGGTGCAAAATATGTGACTGACAAGCACAACTCAAGCAGCTTTAAAGTTTATTCCATAAACAAACAGTAACAACGGATTTTCTGTCTGTGGTGATTTTGTTTTCAATTTAAATTTTGATCTTGTTTTCTGTTTAAAAGATGAACGACCTAAATCCGTGGCAAGATTGCAAAATGTTATTTCTATCACCCATTCTATAACGGCCATTTTAATATTAAAATCTTTGATGCCCTAGATGTGTAATATTTTTCTATCAGGATTTTCTACCACCTTGCCAAATTTCAGAGCAATCAGCCCATAACACATAATTCTGCAATAAGCGATAGGACTATTTCAAGTGTGCACCAGATCTGCCATTTTGAAGTTGAAAAAACTTTTGCAACTGAGCAACTGCAGGAAAATGTAAAAACACACATGCCACAGGAAAAGCATGTGTTTCAACAACTGTTGCCTTTATTATGTGCATGTGAGAAACGTTTTTGCTAATGCTAGCCATCAGTCAGGTGTCATTCATTTTATGAAAAAGCACTTACATGTACAATTATCACAAAATTACATGTATTTTTTTTTTTTAATTGCCGGAACAGATCTATAAAATTTTAGTTTCTTGAAAAGTTTTGATTCATTGTTGAATGCGTGTTTGAGCTCAATAGTGCTTGCTGAATGAGGCTAACAAAACATGCTTTATCTACAAAATCTACTGTGTCCAGTTGCCAGCCAGCAGCCCCAAACTCACGATTTTGAAGTTCTATCCCTTGAATCTAATGAGAAAGGTCTCTTGCTAAAGGTCAGAAAGGTCTCTTGCTAAAGGTGAGAAAGGTTCCTTGCTAAAGATTCTGAAATTGTGACGGACTACTTAGAAGCAGCACCGCTGGTAAATGTTTGGAATGCTAGCAGCAAGATCAAGCACATTTGCACAACCGGGCATAAGAGTCGTGTCTCCTGTGTGTTTTCCAGAAAAATTCAGTCCGACATCAGAAATATTTGGCGTTTCACTCCTGACGTCAGACACATTTGAGGCTTCAAATAGTTTGAAATGTAAACTGCATGACTATGGGCACTAAACCATCTGTTGTGTTACATAGTGGTTTGTAGTCATCTGAAGTTGATTATCAGACCCCCGGGTGTTCGACTGATCGGTCTGATAAACATCTTCAATGGACAACAATACCATGTTGAAACCCTCATAGTAACCCAACACAGACAGTTCCATGCCTAAATGTTTGTAATTTTTGATAATGTTCATGAACAATATTTTTAACCTGTTATCATTTGCACCAAGAAAGGCCAATTTACTCGTAGCCACTTTGATAACCAAATAGCATTGTTAAACTTGGTGCATCTAAAGTCCACATACAAAATCAGTAGGACATCCTTTTCTGTTCCTGTGGAATTTATATTTACATTTTTATGTACATTTATTGCATTACTTTCGCTCCTGTGTATATATAACTTCTGGTCTAAATTCATCTCGTGTCAAGTTTCCCGCAAAAAGCATTAAGCAGAAAAATGGCTGCCATCACCAAAGAGCGGTAATAAATGTTTCAAGCACTTTCTGGTTAGACCTTTGTATCCACTACTTGCACAAGCAAGTTTCTTTTTTAAAATTTATTTTTGTTTTTAGACTCGTTGACTTCTCATATCATTTAACATGCAGAAAAATACACTGTCAGCAAATTTTTGTTTTTATCGACTAAATGAATTTGAAAAAGATCATGAGAGTACTGCACACCAAAAATGATAAAATGTTTGTCCATTACATTAAAATTCACAAAAGTGGTTTGCATTTCTTTTGGAAGATACTAGATATGAAATCCCTGATGGGAATAATCATGTTGTATGCCGTCTTGCTTACCCTTTTGTCAGCTGCTGCAATTTTATCCGATTATGTCGACAACAGTATTGTCACGCATGCGTTATTGTACGAATAAATTCTGCTTGCACTAGGCATAAAGGTTAATGACAACAGTAGTATTTTCTAAGTGAGAAACGCTAGGGCACAATAGGAGAAAATATGTCAATTCTGACATAAAAACATCATAAGTAAATTTTGCCCAACACAAAATAATTCACTCATGCTCAGTTTAAACAATATGCTCACTAAAGCTCAATCAAACAGAGCACGAGTGATATTTTTGCACAACGGAATGTCAGATGTGATCTAAGAAAGGTGAGCAAGTTGCTTAAAAAGTGTTATTTTCTTTCTCATAAGCAAATAAATTTGTTAACATAATGCTGCAGTATTAGTACATAGGTTTTCATCATGCAGGTATGCAAATTGTGTCACACTACTGTGGCACATGCTTTTCATCCTCAGCTGTTCAACACACAAAAACCACAGAGTTCTTTTATTATTTGCATTTGTACATACATACAGACCTCTTGACAAAATATAAAGCAGCAATATCATGACAACACTGACACCAGGAACTGAAATGCTCTGTCAGTTATTTTCTCCAAGAAATGTACAGGGTGACGACTCATACTTGCTTAACCCATTTAGCCCCAGGACCTTGCAGTAGGAGATGGATTATGATAATTCAAGGGTAGTGCCAGATGAGCTTGGCACCTAAAGGCGCCAAGCTCATCAGGCATTACCCTTGAATTATCATGATCAGTCCATCTACATAGTTGTTGGACGCCTCCAAAAGTTTGGAAATGCAACTGTGGGGTTAAGAGGGTTAAAGTAAACAGTTTCAGGATTAAATGCTGGCTTGATCCATTATGTATATTTCCTATCCTGAAATGTTGATTAAGAAATTCTACAACTTTCTTACTCCTTTTCCACCAAAACTTAAAGAACAAAAATGGCAAAGCCCATAGGACTCAAGAATCCACATAATTAGTCTGAACTTTGTGACCTCCACCTTCTGACAGGTCAGGTGCATAAATAAAAGGTTGGCTTAAACAGTGAAATCTCTGTTTTCTCAAAATGTTCTCAAATTGTATGTGTTTTTTTACACACATGCACCCCCCCCCCCCCCTCCTTTTGTGAGGGGTCAACTAACTTCGTATGCATTAGAAGATCTTTTCATCAGCTATCCCTGTGCCAAATTTGTTGACTTTTTGTGCCCCTTGACAAAGGTTGGTTGCTTTACATTGCTTAACGTCCAGACAGCAACAAGACTTGCCTGGCCAGCTTGTGTAGAAAAACTAAACAGGATACTGAATCGAATGTATGTCACCAGCCGGTCTAATATGCTAAATAAACTTAAGACATGCTAGGGATGGTGCACCCTCATACTAACTTATTGTACCCTAGTTTACCCCCCCCCCCCCCCCCCCCAAAAAAAAAAAAAAAAAAAAAGTAGAAAATTATTAAAATTACAAATTATGTACAGGGAAATTATATGCATGAACTGCAATCACATAACTGATCATACCTTAGGTGCAGCAGGTCATTTAGCATCATACATCCAAAATACTACAGGCAGCAGACAGGGAGAATTTAAACAAGAAAGGCAAAGCCCTTATGGCTCACATATTTGACTGATTTACATGTGTGACCTTTGCGGCAAGGGCTGGCTTCTGCACCAGCAAAATCAATATTTTTTAAAAAATTGAATAAGCATTCTTCACACATCTGTCAAACGCACCCCCCCCCCCCCCCCCCCATGACCTTGACAATGAGTCAACTAAATTAGTATGCATCAGGTCTTAAAAAATTTGATTGAAAAGTTTGTAAAAATGTTGACAATATAACAAAATTGTCATTTTACACATATTTGCCAACCTCGTGACCCTTGACCTCTCCGATGTGTCATCCAAATTAGTATGCATAGATAGGTCTTCCCATCAAGTATCTCTGCACCAAGTTGTGAATAGTATACTTCGAGGCAATAAAAACGTGAAAAGTGTTGGTAAATGTACCCGCAAACAAGGAGTCACCCTTACAACAAAGCAAGAAATTTGCTGCTTAATTCAGTTGTTGAGGGTACTATCTGAGCTATCTTTAAAAAACAAATTGGAAAAGTTATCGCCCTTTGCTACCTTGGAGGACACAGGGTTTCATAGGTGGTGAAAAGAAAAACTGGACACACTCCAGAAGCAAATTTCCTATGTGTCAACACATGTTGTGTGGATTATGTATGTTATTAACTGCCTCAAAAGAAATTTTACCACACAATTCATTAGAGAAGCAAAACCCCCAGGGCAAATCATTTTCTTAATAAATCTTATTTTATTCAATGTGAATTATTTTCAAACCCATTTTCTTGTGCTCTATACATAAAGAACACACACATCCATTTAATCCGTAAAATATGGCCGCTACCCTAAAAATAAACATCTGTTTGATTTTCATGTCTGTAGTTATGTTATTTAGGTGCTTTTGACAAAGGAAAAGTACATTAAGACCAAACAGGCCAGATTTTAATTTACACAGACCCTAGTGACATTGCACGCTGGTTGGTTTTCAGCCATGTCGTATGCACATGTTCCCATTTCATTTCCAATATCTTGTGATGGTGTGGTCACTGATGCCATCGTAAGTCATCCATGTGAGATTTTGAAGAATAAACATTCCATTTACACCAGATATAACACACTCCTCATAACATTCTCTAACAAATGATATCAAAATACCCCTGAATAAAGCATATTTACGAAGAAAAACGGCACGGTTGAAAATTCGTGTTTTTATTGCCTCATGGTTTATTTGAGAAAAACATCTTTTGTCTAACTACGGCTATTTTTGACATATTTCCTGATCTCTTGTGACCCTTGACTTCTTTGCGGGGTCAAACAAATTAGCAAGCATAATAAATCTATTACTATCAAGTATGCAATGATTATTAAAAAAAAGTTGACGCCTTGTTTCAACAGGTGTATTTTCCAAAGTGTCTATTTTAAGACATGGTGTCGAGAGCAAACTGGTAAAAAAAAAAACCCTCATGTGCCAGATACTCAGAAATCTTTCACGTAATAAAATCTTTGAATGTACTCACATGCAGTCATAATTGTAATGTTCCAAGCTTGCAATGTTGAAAGAATACTTTTGTTGCTGGTGTGTGTATGTGTGGGGCAGGGGGTGGGGGTGTGGGGGAGGGGGACCTGCACAGATGTAACAACACGTACAAAAATCCTGCTCAAGATTGGTATCAGACAGAGGAATTGTCATCGTCCAGGTATACTTTACATGTCATTTCTCTTAGTCTTCAATCTTTTCCAGAAAAATTCAAGCAGCATTGAATTACCACATTTGTTGCCATGCTGCATACTGTCCGATTACATATCTTGCCCGAGACAATGATGTAGTGTTGGGTCATCCCATCAGGTATCTCTGTACCAAGTTTGGGTTTCTATGGTTGTGAATAGTATTTGATTAAAAAAAAACAACCCATCTCATGTCAAACTATAGCTATTTTTTACCTACTTCATGATCTATTGTGACCCTTGACCTCTCCGAGGGGTCACCCAAATTAGTATGTAAAGAAAGGTCTGACCATCAGGTATCTTTGTACCAAGTTTGGGTTTGAAGTTGTGAATTGTATGAGAAACAATTTTGGCAAAATATGGCTAGTTTTGACCTATTTCCTTATCCCCTGTAACCTTGAGCTTTGTAAGAGGTCACTCAAACTGGTATGTTTAGATAGGTCTTGACACAAAGTATCCTTGGACCAAGTGTGAAGACTGTGTCTTGAATAATCTCCGAGAAAATGCCAAAGTTTACCATGGACGCCAGACAAACAACCACTGGCACAGAACACACGTGCTTCACACGTGAGCCAAAAATCACACACCTAGGTAGAGTGAGACATGTGACTGTCCTATGCGTCATGTGAACCAGCAACAAATGTATAACTTCAGCTGCACATGGCTGCTCTTTGTCCGAATCAGTATCGTTTCTAGATTTAGTGGGTTTCACCTCCTCAAAACTTCATCTCTACTGATTGTAATGGTGTGATTGTAGTGCTCCAGTCTGGTGTGTCGTCTGAACAATTGCAAAATTCTCATTCTCATCCCTTTTAGCCCCAACACCCTAGAGCAGGAGACCGACCACGATAATTCAAGAGTAGTGCCAGATTAGCTTGGCGCATGAGGGCGCCCAGCTAATCTGGCACTACCCTTAATTATCATGGTCAATCCACCTCGTGCAACTGGTACATGGTCGTTAACACTTCCCAAATTTGGGAAATGCACCTGTGGGGCTAAAAGGTTTAAACACAAACAAAATATGACCATGAGTGAAAAAGGGTAATCTCCTGAACAGTGCCTTATTTCTGCTCTCGGACTCCACACAGACGAGTCACTTGCAAGTGTAACGAACTGGGTCATGCTTGTCAAAATAATGCATAGCATTTTTATGGCGCATTTCTCATATTTATAATATAACTCAATGCGCAGAATGTAGCCGTGAACTGAACCCAACAAGCACGCTCACGTGAATCACACGCATTCACTCACACACTGTACGTAAACACAGAAGATTCACGTGGTGCTAAGGGCAAGCTCAAGCGAGCTACTGACGGTATTTGGAAATCGCTTTGTATTTGAAATTTTATTAAGTTGGCTGAAACTGATACCAAAGTGGAGGGGGAGGAAGAGCCGGAGTACCCGGAGAAAGAACCCCCGACGGTCCGCCCGAATTAACGGTGACACTTACTAGAGGAGAAAAATCCGACGCCGGAACCCGGAATCGAACCTCGCACCTTTAGCATTGGTGGCAGGCGCCTTAACCACTGCGCCACGGATGTGCAACATCGGCGCTTTGCTAAGCGCTCGCCAAAATGCAATCGCAACACAAAGGTTAATAAATTTATAATCTTCCTTTTGAAACAATTTAGAGGATAGTGTGCAGTGACCTTGACCCGCCAAAACTATCTGCAATAAAGATACCCCATTTCTTAACAGAGGCTCAGATGAATGGCGAGATTAAAAATATCTTGCTGCAAATTTTCTGTTGATCTGGTTGCCAGACAACATGAATCCTGCCCATTGCACATGACCCAAAAACATCACATCCAGCACGAACACTAGTGCAAAATGGACTTTTCAGGGGGGATGGGAAGGGGGAGGGGGGGGGGGGGGGGGAGAGAGAGCTCTGAGCTGACTAAAAATGTATGCATTTTTCTCACATTTGTCAACCCTCTGTGACCCTTCACCTTTGTGAGGGGACAACTAAATTAGCATGCATAGAAAGGTGTTATCATCAGCTACTTTTATGCCAAATTTAATTGAAAAGTTTGCACACAAAAAATACAATTCTATCAAAAACTGACATTTCAAACACATGCCGACCTCCTGCGACTCTTGACCATTCTGACGTGCCGTTCAAATTAGTATGCATAGAAAGGCATCAGGTATCTCTATACCAAGTTTGGGGTTGAAGTTGAAAATAGTATTTGAAAAAAAAGTTTTTGTCAATGTTTTGACCTATTTCTGGACACCCCCATGACCCTTGAGAGGGGACCACCAAATTAGTATGTATAGAAAGGTCTCATCATCAACTACCTTTGTCGCAAATGGGACTTAAAGTTGACCAACAAGATGAGGATTTTATCCCCAAGTCTACCATATTGTTTGGAACTCACAATCGTTTTTCTTTTAGGAACATTCAGAGTTGTTCATATATTTTTAAGCTTATCCTTCTGATCCATTGCCCTCCTCTGTAACCCAACCTCTGATCAATACACCCTGGCGCACACAAATAAAGATGGACATGCGGCGATTCCCGCCATTAGTACGGCCTGTGGGCTGGTGTAGCGACAGGAATTCTGAAGAAGAAGAATAGCACGAGCAGCAAATTGATGTCACTGTAAGCTTCATGTCATGGCACCGTTAGTCCCACGCTGTGAACACAGCAATGAATTTGACGTTTTACGTCACGCATCCGAACGGCACACAGCCTCTTCCAGGGCTTGCTCTTTTCTTCCACACAGCCTCCTCCAGGGCTTACTGTGTGTGAGTATATAGTGGCTCCAAAACTTGCACAAATTAATTAATTTTTATTCACAAAGTTGAAGAGGTACAACGCTGGAATACAAACTCATTCAATATCTCCCTTTAATCTAGCTGTATTCAAAGTATCTAGAAAGAATAACAAAAATTACAGACTCAAATGCAGATCAACCGGTTTTTGTTAAACGGCCATTTTCTTGTCAATGTGTAACCTAATTAAACAAGAAAGGCAAAGCCCTTATGATGGCTCACGTGTACGACCTATCTACATGTGTGACCTTTGTGACAATAATTATGTAATGGGATGGCTTCTACACCAGCAAAATCCATATTTTCTCAAAATTTAATGAGTTTTCACACATCTGTCAAACCCCATGACCCTTGCGATGAGTCAACTAAATTAGTATACATAGGAAGGTCTTTTCATCATCAGCTACCTTTGTGGCAAATTTGATTGAAAAGTTAGCAAAACTGTTTGATAACTACAATTCTATTAAAAATTGGCATTTTACACACATTTGCCGACCTCTTGTGACCCATGACCTTTTCAAAACGTAGACAAAAAAGTTAAAGGGTTGACTAAATAGCATGCATGGAAAGGTATTATCAGTTACCTTTATGCCAAATTTGATTGAAAAGTTTGCAAAAACTTTGATAACAAGAAAGGCAAAGCCCTTATGGCTCATGTGTATGACCGATGCACGTGACCTTTGTGACAATAAAAAGCTGGCGTCAGCACCAGCGAAATTCATGATTTCTCAAAATATCAAGATGAATTTTTCACACATCTGTCAAACCCCGTGACCCTTGACCTTAGTGAAGTGTTGACTAAATTAGTATGCATAGAAATGTCTGGTCGTCAGCAAACATCACACCAAATTTGATTAAAAAAGTTGCAAAATCTTGGACAAAAACTACAATTCTACTCAAAAATGGCATTTTTCACAAATTTACCGACCTCTGTTGACCCATGACCTTTCCAACAGGTCATCAAAATTAGTATGCATGCTTACGATCAGGTATCTCTTGGGTTCGAAGTTGAAAATAGTGTTTAAGAAAAAACTTTTTTGGGGGTCAAAATGTGACTTTTTTACAACCTAAATTTTTGATCATCCCATGACCCTTGGCCTTTGTGATGGGTCAACCAAATTAGTATGCATACGAAGGTCTTATCAGCTACCTCTGAGCCAAAATGAATTCAACTTTACAAAATGGTGATAAAAACTACATTTCTATGCAAAATTGGCATCTTACACACATTTGCTGACCTCTTGTTACCCTTGACTTTTCCAAGAGGTCATCCGAACTAGTATGCATCTTACCATCAGGTATCTTTGTACCAAGTTTGGGTTTGCAGTTGTGAAGAGCATTTGACAAAAAACATCTTTTGTCAAAATATGGCTATTTTTCACCAATTTCCTCATCCCCTGTGACCTTGACCTTTGAGAGGTCACTTAAATTGGTATGTTTAGAAAGTCTTGCTACAAAGTATCCTTGGCCTCAGTTTAACCTTTAGCACTCTGCTTTCCGCCGTCAGTTCTTTCCCCTGCACCTGCATTCTTTTTTAGTGGGCTAAACCCAACGCTACCCTACTTACTTCAAAAGCCTACAACTTTTTCATTTTTCTATGTATGATTGTGGAATTTGGCATGTATGTAAATACATGAATCAAGATTATGTCTCAATTCTTAAAACTGTGTTGTCTGTGTTATTATCCTAACAACAAATAATAATAATCAATGCTTACTACGCACCGTTTCCGTGTTCACTAGCACTCGATTCAGAATCACTCCTCCGCCCATCACCACCCCCCCCACCCCCCCTCGATCTCTTCTTGCAAAAACCCAAGAAAGTCTTCATCATCGAAATCTGACTCCATAAAAGTATTCCTTGATGAATGCTTCCAACTCCTCATCGGTCATCTTTTGTCAAAATGAAGCCGTCAGAACAAACTCTCGCTTAGAAAATTCGAATCGCTCAAACACACTCGAAGTTAGCAAGATGGCCGATATAAAACGGAAGCAAGCCTCATTTACAATCACCCACAATCCTTTGCAAAGGCTTCATAGCAACCCATTGTGTTTACCATAGACAATTACGAGCAGGCCACGCGGTGGCGACATATGTCGCCATCCGATAATGAAGCAAGATGGCGGCTGGCGACAATTGTCACCACCAGCGTGCTAAAGGTTAAAGAATGTGGCTTGAATAGTCTCCGAGAAAATGCTAATGTTACAGTTTACCATGGACGACGGCGGACGGACGACCACTGGCCCAGAACATACTCACTTTTGCTTCGAATGTGAGCTGAAAACTACAACTCTATCAAAAACTGGCATTTTCAAATACTTGCCGACCTCCCATGACCCTTAAACTTTCCGAGGGGTCATCCAAATTAGTATACATAGAAAGGTCTTACCACCAGGTATCTCTGTAAAAAGTTTGGGTTTCAACTTGAAAACAGTATTTGTGAGAAACAATGTGTCAAACCATGGCTATTTTGACCCCTTTCTGGACCCCTGTGACCTTGACCCTTGAGAGGGGTCACTAAAACTGGTACGTTTAGAAAAATTTTGCCACAAAGTACCCGTGGGCCAAGTTTGAATTCTGCAGCTTGAATAGTCTCAGAGAAAATGCCAACGTTAAAGTTTACAACGGATGACAGATGCCCCATTACATACACTCACTTTTGCTATCGCAGATGAGCCAAAAATGCAATAATTATGATCCCCAAGTATTGCCTTCTAAACTGCTCGGGACAACCTAGTCACAAATACATTCCTCAACCTTCTACCTTTCACATTCTTTAGAGATGCCCATTTCCCTTTAGCAACACGATGTTGATTTTGTTACTGTACATGTCAGGGTGAGATATTGATATTACAGCAGTTTTCACACAACTCAGCCTCATACGTGGTAATCATTCATACATGTAATCAACTCAAGCCATCACAATAAAATAGTGTGCACACATTAACATCCATACTGCAGTCAGTAAACACAACATACATCATAATCTAATTCAGGTCTGCTAGTCAGTGCGAAGGGGGTGGAGGAGGTGGGGGTGGCGGGTTTTGTTCTGGTGGGAGAGGTGGAGGTAAAGGCGGGGCCTGTGGGAAACGATTGTCCCTGAGGTACATGAGATGTGGCGTGGTTGGTCCGTGTGAAGAGCCATGGATGGCATGATGCTGGTGCATGTGGTCATTGTGTGATTTGTGTTGTGCCATCATCTGTAGCATGTGAGCCTGCACCTGCTTCATATTTTCAGGGGTTGGGGTTTGGGGTGCCTCAAATCCTCCCAGTCCATTTAGGTCTCCAGACCCAGTTGGTGTGTCAGGTTCAAAAATTTCTGCTGGCAGTGTGTTAAAAAACCCATCCCCCAAAGAAAACCCACTGAACTGAGACTGCAGGGGTGGGCGATGGCTGCTCTGTCGATAATTAATGCTGGAACCGCCTCCATAGTGAGATGAAGTGGCCGATTCTGGACGTGGAGGAGGTTCTGTCAAACCAGAGGACCTCTGGATTGCGTCTGAAGCTGAACTTGCTGGGTATCCTTCATAATGAGAGTCGTGATGCTCATGAGAGCTAGATCGTGAATGTTTTGACCGGCGCCTGTCACTGTGACCATTGGAATTATGTGCAGAAGCAGACAGCACCTGATTACTACCAGCACCAGCTCCATCTGCACCAACCCGAATGGTGATCTTCTGATGCTGCCCTGAACCCTCGTGAGTTTTGTGTCGCATGTGCTTGTCACCGTGAGACGAGTTGGTGCCACTAGGCAGAGACAAACGCACTTTCAGGCTCTCCTTTCGCTCCTTTGGAACACTGCAGTCCAAATCTGAAGCCGCTTGCATTGAGGCTGTTTCTGGATCACGCTTGATTTTGACTTTGAGGGGCGAGCCGGAGGACTGTGAGGAGTGCCTGATGTGATGAGTACCGGATGATTCACGCTTGATATGCAGCTTTAAGGGTGTGTGTGGCGAGTTCCTCTCCCCCTCCTGCCCACCAACACTCAGCCTGACACTGTCCCTGTCCTCGCCCTTCATGCTGTGGCGTCGTACCTCGCCCGATGAGGCAACGCTTTGCTCGTGCAATCCACGAGAATGGTGGTGATGGTGGTGATGCCTGCGTTTGTCCACCTCAATGCCACTCTCACCGTGGTGTCGCTTCTTACTCGCATCGGCAGCATTCTGAGCACTGGTGAACATTAGTTTGTCATGTCCGTGGGAGTGCTGCAGGTCCTGCACCACCACCTTCGCTTCTTTCAGCAACAAATGATCAGGCATGACTAGACTGTCACGTCTCTGATGTTGAGATGAAGGCTTAGCTTCCTTGGATGGAGTAGCTACTCTTTCCTCTTTCACTGGTAGTGATGTTAGCTGGGTTGTTTGCTGCACAGGCTGGCGCTGCCGGTAATCATGAAGTGAGAGTTTTTCTGGCGCCCGTATGCAGTGAGTTCCTGGCTCATTCTTGGCATCCACGGTGATGGTAACGTCCACCTGCTCCATGGGAGGAGCCACCGATACAGTGTTGGTCACAACAGATCCAGGCTCGGTCTTTACGTGTACCATGGGGGCTGAAGGTACAACGTGCAGAGTGTGTGCCTGCTGTTTAACGCCCAACATGACTGCCGCCCGTCCCTCGTGCAGGGTTGATGCCAGTATGGTCTTAGTGTCTATCACAGACCCGCCTCTGGATGATGCACTGGTGGAGCTGGCCATGGGGAGGAGAGGCCTGGTCTTCTTGGCATCTGATGTGGAGGATGTGGCGCTGGTGACTGTGGCCGAGGGCTCCAGGCGGGGGCGCTTCCTGGTGGGCTGCTCCGCATCCTGCTGTTCCTTCTCCATCAACACACGTTGCTGCACGCAGGACAAACCAGTCTTAGTTTTACAACACAATAAATACAATACAATGTATTGTCCACATTGTTAAATTTGTCTTTTGTTTCGAGAGACAAAGTCAAAAGTGTGACTAACTTTCAGGTATATCCAATATGCACATAAATGTCCAATATGTGCATAAACATCCAAATATTCAAACTCATTCGAAACACACACACACAATCACAGTCATGCTGCTACTGAATTTTCATTGTCTTAGCATTAATTAATATTTATTGAAGGATCTTGTATTTAGGTTGTATCAGCCTGCCTGTCCTGTCACTCTGGGCATATCAAGATATTGTTTTCCGAGTTCTGACTGTATCAGGGGGGTTTATCACAGTGAGCCGTAAACTTTTCAGACCAAGAAGTACTGGTACTCCAAGCATAAGTCATGTCAACACAACAGTATGCACAGAAATGTTCTTGCCAAGTTTTACTTTACAGTCTTTAAAGGAGCACACCTGACCATTTTTAAGGCTTCAGTTCGCAAAAAGCTTTTACTGGGATTTAGTATACATACCCACTTACAGTGACCACCCTATTGTCCCACCAAATACTTTCTTTCATCTGTTCAAAGTGAATAAAAGGCCCACCGGAATCTGTTGTGGGATCCCTGAAAAGATTGCTTCTGATAGGCGATGGTAGCTGACATCATAACTATTCATATACGACCTTAGGTCATCTGCATAATTATAACCAATCAGAGACAAGATGGTGGATGAACCAGCGAAGAAAAAATAAAGTATCATCAAGTTGAACTGACATTCACAAACTCGGAACTGAACAGAAGAATGAGGAAGAGAGACAAGATCCCCCTAAGTAGAATTGATATCAGACAAGGGAAACTGGACATGTGGCAACGTGTAAAGCAAGAGCTTGGATTGACCGCCCACCTGGAATTTGTCGCTTTCCTGCTGAATCAGTAAGTAATCTATGGTCTTTGTCGATCTTCCTATAGTTCCATGAGCGCTAGTGATTTTCAGTATTTATGATCTTCAGTAGAGTTTATCTCTTACTGATTTCACAAGATTTTAAACCTGTTTTATCATATAGTTATGAGCTATTTATCACATTTATGCTGCAGAGATCTGAAAACTATGATGTGTGTCAAAGTTGCACATCACTGGTCGCAACATGTTTTTGTCTGTGCCGGCTCTCATTCACTCGATTTAGAGAGGTAGTGTTTCTGCTGCGAGGGTGCATTTGTCATTTCCAATGATGCTTTACATAGACCTCAATGTGCGAGATGTGAAAATGATTGCAGTGCAAAAAGTGGGTATAAATACCAATGTTCCGTTTCAATGATGGAAGACGGTCCGTGTTTCCGAGGGGTAAAGGATCAAAGGTCAAACTAGGCACCGTGGACTCGCTTTGTGAGCGCCATACGCACGCCCTCAGGGCACTACGCACGATTGTTACTAGTACAATATTAGCAGGTCAAGCGGAACCTGCATTGTGATTTTAACAGCATAGCGAGTACGGAAGGTTATTCTACTTTCGTGAAAAATTACGTTAAAGGGATGCCAGAGAACATCAGTACACGTGTACACTCACACGTGTGTACATCACATCGATGACATCGTGACCTACAGTATTGTGATACACTGACAGTCATCCGGGTTCTGCGTTGTGATGTAGGCTCGTAAATATGCACATAGACGATAATTCGCGTGACTCAAAAACAACATGCCCTCCAAAAGTTGAATTTTGACATCTGGCATTGTATTATATCATAAAGCTCTAAGATAGTACACAAAGGGCACATAGCAGTATCTGTTGCAGACAGTTTTCTGACTGTTGAGATGCTTGATCCTGGGGAACATAACTTTAACAGTATCTGAGAACAAGAAAATTTTGTCAAAATAGGACACGATTTCATCCCTGTACCGACTCAAGGCAACTGTGGCCTTCGAGATAGGTCACATGAATTTTGCTCTATGCGTCCGATTTGTTTTAAACAAATAATTATTTGGCAGTTTTTTTCTTTGGTTGCCCTATGACTGCGTTAGTTGAACCGACAACTTATTAATTGTTTAAAAGCGTCAGAAGCTTGGCTGGATAATGATTAATTATACCGACGTGTACATGCCAGTCTACTCAGGCCATACACTGGCCACAACAATCCCCTTTCATGTTTACTTTTCTATTGTTTTTTTATGAACATTTATCTGATTTGTCCACAAACATTTTAAACTGCATTTAGGATGACAAATAAGTGCATAATTTTTAAGGAGACTTTTTTGTTTTGAATTTGTTTCATACTTGTTGTCTGAAGGGTCCTGGGTTCAAACCCAGCTGGGGTCGAAATCTGTACAGTCTGTTTGAGCAAAGCTAAGCTTGCCTAGTGTGTCTTCCAATTAACTTCTGAACAAGCCACATTTCAGGATATTGCTAAGAAGAAAATGTGATCACAAAACTTGGTCCAAATTTATTTAAAAAAAATTAGCTGATTTTAAGCCGAACGGTTTAGCCAATACCCTTGGCATATCATGGAGATGACCTACGTAAAAGCTTAAATATATGCTCTGTTCAGGCCTCGGTGACCGCTGACCTGCATCACCGACAAGTTTTGCACGGATCAGATGTCATGCAAGACCAAGCTATTGAACATTTACCATGATCAGCGTCAAGTTTGCCTGAATAAATCCGTCAGTGTTGCTTAGTGGGGCTCGATCAGGGTATATGTTTAAATAGGTCATGTTCAAACTTTCCAAACTTTGTCAAGCCTAAAGAACAATTTGAACAAGTTAGGACCAAGGTGATCATCTTTTCTTCTTAGAGGCGTCTTGAAATCATCTGCGTTCAAAAGTTATTTGCAAGAACACGAGGCAAGCTTTGCTCAAATGGACCACACAGGCCTCTCTTTGGTGCCCCGTCTTTGAAATCACCTTCATGGTGGACAAATGATGTTAAACCCTAAACATTTGATGTTTTGTCGGAAGAAGCACCATTGGCGCATAATTTCCCCAAATGGCCCATAACATTTTGAGCTGAGGAATTCCCAAGACTACATCAATGTCTCAGGCAAGAGACAGTATGCAACATGGCAACAAATATGGTCATTCAATGACTGCTTGATTTTTTCGGAAAAAGTTTGGGGACGAAGAGAAACGAGTTACATGTACCTCAACGATAATAATTCTTCTGTCTGATAATTATGAGACTAGCCTTGAGTAGAAATTTTGTTTGCTTTGTTATATATGTGCAGATACAGAAAAAAAAAGGAGAAATTTGTGTTGTTTCCTTTTGTCATATGCAGCCATTTGTCCCCCCTGCCCACCTCTAACACCAGCAGGGGCCTCAGTTATTTTTCTTGGGCCCTAGAACTGAGGCCCAGAATCAAACAACCAAGAATCCATGACGCATTAACTTTCCGGATGATCTGTTGGTGATGCACAAGATATTTTGGATCCTCACGCTATCGGAATGCCCAAGTTACCTTTAGATATCAAGACGGACAAGTTGAGTGAATCTGTTGCTTGCGCAGATTGTTTTCATCGTTAGACCCCCCCCCCCCCCCCCCCCCAAACTTCATTTTGGAACATGATGCTTTTTTATATTTCGGCTGTTTTGCAAGCAAAAGGTGAGAAGGTATTTTGGATTTTTGGATCCAAAAGGTGAGAAGATATTTTGGATCCGAAAGGTGAGAAGATATTTTGGATCCTCACACGAACCCCCAAGTTACCGTTAGTGGATCTGTTGCTTGGGTAGATTGTTTTCATCGCTAGACCAGAAAAAAGCTCCATTTTTGAAAATGTGATGCTTTTCGATGTTTCGGCTATTTTGCAAGCGAAAAATGAGAAGGTATTTTGGATCTGAAAGGTGAGAAGATATATTGGATCCTCACGCTATCGGAACGCCCAAGTTACCGTTAGATATCAAGACGGACAAGTTGAGCAGATCAGTTGCTTGGGTAGATTGTTTTCATCATTAGATCAGAAAAAAATCTCCATTTTTGAACACGTGATGCTTTTATTGCCGCTGCAGATTTGTCTTGGTAAAAGTATTAGCTGATGGTGCAGAACTCCTTTTTTTTGCTTTTTAAAATTTCTTCCCTTAAAGAGCCTATTCCAGAATCATGAAGTACTGCAAAAAATGAGGTGTCAAAGAAATTGTTAACTACAAGAATATGTCTTGCTGTCACCGAACGACATGGAATCTAGTATTTATCCCAAATTCTTCAATTTCTTTTCGACAAAATAACGGAAGGTCTGAAATTGTTCACATCGCAGTACAGTGGAGTCCAGTTAACACGAATTTCCGGTTAACACGAACCGTTTTTGCATTCCCGGCCGATGGCCTTCTTATTCTGTATTAAAATTTCACCGATAACACGAAATGCTTAACACAAAATTTTGCTTAACACGAAGCTATTTTCGGTTCCCAACCAGAGCAATTTCACTATTATTCACCTGTTTAACACGAACACAGATTCCAGTCTCAAACACTGAAAACCAATTCATGAAAGGGGCACTGAACGTGTCACTCTCGTGCTGTAGTACACATGACACAGATCAGAACGAACTCTAGCCTGTGATTAGCTGAATAGCCTTCAGTTGTTGTAATCCGTCTTCTCATTGGCTTCAGTTTCTGAACTGTATTCATTCATCATGCATCACACAACCCAACACTTCCTCACTTCAGTTAACCACCGATCGTGGCTACCCCCAAGGTAAACCAGAAGTCGATTACGCTTGAAGTGAAAAAAAAAAACCAAGATTAATGAGATCCACGATTCTCTCTACACGGGCTGTCAATAACGCAAGACAGACTTCGATCATGGCGTTTTTTAAATGACTTTGACCGTGTTGCTTTTACCGATGCGAGATCGTACTTCAGCCCGTGTTGCTTTTATTTTACTATGGATTTTACTTGATGGATTTTACATTAAATACGTGAGCTGTACACGTTTCCTTGTGTTTTCCGAGCGGGGTGAAGGTATGGTAAGCATATTTAGTACAATAATGTGCACTTTTAACCTCGTTCTCATTCATGCGCGCATCTCTTACACACTTTTTCCTTGCCGGGAGGGCCGTGATCAATTTTGAGGCCATATTGGTCAACACGAAATACGTTTAACATGAAGTGATTTTCCGTGTCCCCAGAAATTCGTTTGATTGATTGATTGATTGTACATTGCTTAACGTCCCGACAGCAACAAGGCTTTCTCAGGACGTGTCTGCACTGCTTGTGAAAAAAAAAAAAAATAAACAGAACATTGAATGTATGTCGCCAGCCGGTCAAATACATTAAATAAACCTAACACATGGGGCTAAATAAAGCTAAGACCATTTAGCAACACACATCCAATATCAAGAGCTACAGGCAGTACAGGCAGTAGGGAGAGTTTTAAAAAGGCAAATACAGGTGAATGGACAAAGGGTAGACAGAAACACTTGCCCCAGAATAGAGAGAAAAACCCACCCTGTGGGGCTGACCAGGGTGACCCTGGGAACTAAAAAATACCTAACCCCACCCAAGTCCCCCAGGGCAGACCCGGGTGGGGGCCAGAAATTCGTGTTAAGCGGACTCCACTGTAGCTGACAGTGGCTTGTGTATTATCCAGGTAGGTTGATTTTCTGGTTCCTTCCTTTCTTTTTAAATATTTTTGTCGTTTAGCACTGTGCCACGACTCTACACATTTTTAACATAGCAGGGATTCCAAGCGCTGTTCCTAAGAGCCAACCCCCCCCCCCCCCCCACTCTAAACCACACATACACCACGCAAATCGCGCACAACAAAAGTATTCTTTCAACAGTACATGCTTAGAACATTACAATTGCGTCTACATGCCAATATGTTATAAGAAGAACATACTATTATGTATTATGTATCGGGCTGATGTGGATTTTTTTTTGTCAGTAGGCCTACCAGTATGCTCTCGACAGCCTGTCTTAAAACAAGACACTTGGAAACTACCTGTTCAAACACGTGTTGCCAAGAACATTAGGCGTCAACTTTTTCAATAGGCGCTGAATACTAGTAGACTTATGGGTACAGGGACAGCTGTTACTTTTGCAGTGCAACCTGAATATTGATCAATGCGGAGGTACTGCCACTTTGATGTACCAGGACCTTTAACGGACATGTTATAGAACAAGCACGTCTTCAATATTTGGCACTTTATTTCTTACAGTGTGCTGTGTAGGAAATTCAAGAATTTCCTGATTTCACTGACTGACCGTATGGTCAGGACCTCTGAAATTTGTGAAGTGACCTGCTTGTGATATCTCCTTTCATTTTATGACATTCAAACTTCTGACTACTATGTCCAGCATTATTTTAAGACAAACTAAGAATATTTATAAGGAAGATATTGTGAACTGCTAACCTTAAACTGTCTGAAGTAGGCAGTCGCTTTAAATTTATGATAAAAATGTCATAAAATGGGAGATGCTTCTGCTCTTCTTTTTTGTGTGCAGGTCAGTTCTGCCCCTGCTGTGCACAAAGGGCATCAGAAAAACCCCTGTTATATGTCTAATCACATGGATTCTTAAAAGATGGTAAAAAGTCTTACTAGAGGCAAACTAACATTGAGAGCCTGTTGTACGCCAAATTTAGAAATTGAAGCCCTCCAGGAGCAGTTCACTTTTATATCTGATTATTGTTGTAAATAAAGCATTATTAAAGGATTAATTTATCTGATACAGTTTACAGTCACACGTTAAAAAATAGTCATGTATTACAGAATCCGTTCAGGAAAACTGTGTAGAAAATGGCCACCATTTTAGGAAATTCCTGAATATTTTAGTCATTTCGTGCAACGACTGGGGATCACAGGAAATTCATGTATTTCCCAAACAGTTTGGGAAATTCATGAATTTCCTGACTTCACGGATTGACTATAACATATATATATATATATATATATATATATATATATATATATATATATATATATTACGGTCAAGAGTACGACTAGGCGTCGAGTGCCGCTTTCGCTATCTGACTGACAAAACTTGGGCAGGGGATCTAACTGTTTGTCTGTCCGGCGCTGAGTGATTCCCCTTGGTCTATATACAATTCTGCCAGCGCTAGCCTCACCTATCTGGTTTGTGAGTGACAAAACAAAGCCTTCAAACTCAAAATCAGACATGCATCGCACACAACCATATCTCAACTGGTTAGAAATTGAACATACCTTCTAATCCCGTGTCATTTTTGCATATGTCCGATGGGATAAAAGAGTTATTTATTGTTTTGTGCGATCGAGTGGCGGAAGCCAAAATTTCGAAACGTGACATCACACACGTGTGTTCGCTTTCAGATAAAACGTACCGCGAGGCACCTAATTAACATATCCTAGACAACATTACTCTTCATTCTGATTACCGTAAACAAATTCGAAATCCTTTTGAGAATTGAAAGAAGGCTGCGTTTTAAACTTCTTCAAACCAAAAGTTGTAAATTTTGTGTTACGTTCAAACTCGGGGAAAAATCTTGCAATCATCTACACGCGTGATTTTCTGGAATCGACGGCCATTTTGAGATTTGCGTTTGGTCAGTCCTACGTACCTGATACGTACAGGTGACATCGATGGCGCAGGAAAGCGACAAAGTTGAAGGTAAGTTTTGGTTGTAAATGGTTATGTTCATGCAAAATTGATGACTGAGCACCATAAATGTTTAAAAAAAGAAATGTAAGTGTACTGCTTTTCTAATTACTTCAAAATTAAATGAATGTTGACGCAAACAAATGTAAAATCAATCGCCTCAATGACCACATGTTTTGAACAAAGGAAGAAAACATTACTTGATGGAATTTGCCTCCATCCAACGATGACGGTTTAGTTTTGGTTGTAACAGTTATGTTCAAGTTTCTGAATGCGATATTCAATATTTCAAAGGATAAAACAGAACAAGTAATGTATGTTTGGATTAGTTTTGTAGCGCAGCAACATTTTGAAACAATAATTATTACCTTTTACCATCACCTTGCTGTTATGTCGGCTTGTACATAACTTTACACACTTTGAAGGTTGTCAGCGTTATGTTCAGGCAATTACAGCTTTATTTTCAAAGATTAAAAAGAACACTACGTATCACACATTTTCGTCGATTCAGTATTGTTGTCTTTAACGTTCCTGATATAAAAAATAGAGTAAATGTCTTTTGCTCCTGCTGTTTGATTGTTTATAACTTTACACAGTTTGGCCAGGTAAATCTTTATGTAAAGTTATGTTCAAACCATGAGTTTTGCATTTTGGGGGAAGGACAAGTCATACCTTTTTTGTACCAATTTTTGTTGGTAGGAAGGGATTTTGTGCTAATTTGATTATACTTCGGGTCATAGATTATGAGTTGCTGAATTAGAGCGTTTGTACATAACAAGACGCAGTGCAAAAGGGATCAGACATAGCACCTTCAATCAAAACATGATCGTTCTTCTTATTTTGAGCTGTGATAATATTTCCATTGTCTTTATGTACTTTATATTATTGTTTCTTCATTATGTAAAATAAGATTAAGTAAGAATAACCCTGTTCTGGCAGTATTGGACTGAACATGACGTAACACTTATGGTGTTTGGGTTGTAAAGTTCTGTTACACTGTGCTTCATGCTATTTTTGTATGGTTTAGTGTTATATGATAAGTACAGATAGTCTGTGCATTTTTTAAAAAACTTTTCTGCACCCAAGAAATGACAATTTTTAAGAAATATGCCTTGAACATAACTTAACAATTATGTTGTCAAGTTATGTACAATTAAAACAGTGCTCAGCTAACATTTTCCTTCATAGTAACAGTCTCTTTTAAAGTGGAAGACTGGTTTGATTATGTTGTCTATTGTAACTAATATACAAACTATTATTCTAGCTAGATGACTGTGAACATAACTTGACAAACTAGACCGACATGTAAAGTGTAAAGTTATGTTCATTACTGTAGCACAATTCCTAGTATACTGTCTTTTGGATGCCCACTTTGCTAGTTGTTATTCATCAAAATACAGCTTGGGTACTAAAATATTAATTGTTAAACCCAGAATATACATTTTTCTGTTTTAAATAGTTTGTACATATAACATGACAACATCAGGTGTTGTCAAGTTATGTTCAACCACAGTTGTGTTTGGTTCACACATTGTCTTCCAAGTTACAGTCTGATCATGCCTTTTACTCTTTGTTGTGCTGGCCAAGGTTGATAGCTGCCATGATATATCATAATTTAATAATAACCAGCCATTTTAGTACAAAGCTGTTGAAAAATAACCAGACATGTTAGGTTGATGCTAGCTAAAAACAAGTCACAAACATGGACACAAATTAAAATTATTTGACCCTTTCTGTTTCAGTTCTTCGGGATTTGTTCCTGAATCGAAAGTTTCCGAGGCTAAAGGGTCTTTCCCAGCCGTGAAAGCACCCAGAAAATGGATGCTAAACACGTGTCGTAGTGACAGGTTGTACCCTGGTGAGCAAGGTTATGTCAGCATACTTGTACTTATGAATGATAGCAGCCAGGAATCTTTTTAAAGTATTTGAAACCAGAAAAATATGGATTTGAACATGTTTTAGCTCCATTTATGTTTGAGATGGAGACATTGAAAAATGATAAAAGGTTGAAAGGTACGGCCGAAATAAGTGGGACTGGTTGTCACTGGCCAATATAAGAAAAGCAGTTTGAAGTTTCCTTAGGAAACTTGATCAGCAGGAAGCTTGTTAATTATGGGTTGCTTCAAGAAAGTGCTGTGATCATTATGCAACATAAATAAAGCAGTCTCTTTTTTCTGTTTCAGGAGTGATTGTCAGAGTAGATCCTCTGAGGGTCAAATTCCTCAAGCCTCACCAGACAAAACAAGGACTATTTGTTTACCCTGAAATAGATGACATCCAAGAAGTAGGGGATGATTGTAGCGTCGGCTGTAGATTTCCTGCCACTCTCCAAAAGTGCACGCGAGTGGAGAGTGGTTGGGTTTGATCAATTTTAATTTGTTTCTGCCATGTTTAGCTCAAGTATGAAGCTAACTAAAGTGAGTACTTTCTGTGCCAGTGGTCTGCTGAAAACCATCGGTCGTGGTAAACTTAGGTCAATATGTGCTAGATTATATTTGTTGGAAAGTGGTACAGAAAAGCGTTCTTTGCGGAGGTATTTGGGCAAAATGTAGGCTCCGATGTCACACGGCCCATAGCAAGCATGAGCAATGGCTAACTAACGTCAGTTTTCAAGAGTGTTAAATGTATTGTTGGTGTTCTAAAATGTATTGAAAGTTTAAACTTTTTTCACTTGGTGCTTTCTCACATTGTGGAACCACATTGTGCGGAGATTTAAACCACGTGTTGTAAAGTTATGTACAAACATGTACAGATTTATTTTGCTACTTGCGTTAAACATTGTAGACACAATTATTAAAACTGGTAAATGCTGGGGTTTACTGACCACATAATTTGATGTAATTTTCCATTTTTATCGTTTATTTTTACTTCAGTGTTGATAATACCAACATGTTCGGCTGTAAAGTTATGTTCAAACTTGCCATTTTCACACATTATTCCCTTGTATTATCAATTTCAAACCTGATAATTACATCACTGCTGTTCTGTAGTGTAGTAGAAAGCTACAAGTGCTTGCGATTTTTATTTTCTGGTTCTTGTCCATTTGTGGAGGTACTTTTTTGCTGAAATTTGAAGATCGTGGTGTAAAGTTATGTACAAACAATTACAATATGTATTTGCTGCTTTCATTACTCGTTTAGACACAATTTTGGGATAAATAAAGTGTATTTGTTAAAAACACATCACTTGAGTAGTGTTTTGTTATTTTTGGATTTATGCATGTTAGTCAAAGAGCCTCAAGTTTGTTCGTCACGGTAAAAAGCTACGTTCAAGCATTGTGTGTTTCTTGTTTTTAGCCTTCAATTCATTCTATGTTGTGAATGGTATATTGTTCCTAAATTATTCTGTAATCTACAAGAGTTTAGTACACAATAAGAGGAAAACACACCATCTTAATTGAATTTCTTTGCTGTGTTGTCAAGGATTTCAAAATTTTTGTTCATAAGCAAGTTGTCCAATATTTTTTAAAGTTTATAGCTACTGTGTTCACACTTATCTCAATTAGGATAGTTTAGAATCTATCAATGTGCAATTGAAATTGTATGTTTAACCCATATCCATCGGTATACGCCCGCGTGCGTACACACCCATTTCCATCGGAATACTCCGCTGCGCGTAGACCCCCCTTTCCGATGGTATACTCGCCGACGCGTAGTTTAGGTGGTTCCCCTGTGTCCCTCTGTGTACACGTAAACCCCTACTTCCCATGACATCACAGGTTAGTGCTCTAAACGTCATCGAAATATGTGCACTTTTCCCAGTTCCGACCGAGAATTTGCCGGAAGTTGTAAGCCTTTTTTACGCTAATTTTCGCCGCGTGTTAGAGTGAATACATCGAGCATGATTGCCGAGCCAGGTGAGAGAGAGGACGCGAGCGATACAAGCGGCGATTTTGAATTAGATCCTGACAACAACATATTAGGGGAAGATGAAGAGTTGGTGGAGATTCGAGATGTACAAGTTTACGATGAGTTGAGTGATTTAGTTCGTCAAATTTTCGGCGATAGTGAGGAAGACAACGATGATTTTCCTGGGTTTCAAGATGGCTGGCAACGTGACAATTTTATTCCTTGCGTCAATAGAAAATGTGTAGTTTTCAAACCACTTGATGGATTTCATTCATTCTTTTTTTATTAGGCAGAAAATAGAAGTGTGTATATTTTACAGGCATATATGCTGCAGTGATTTTGGATCCTTCTATTGAAATAATGTATTTGAACACAAGGTATGTGAACATTTTTGCAATAAACTCACTTTTACACTAAAATATTTTTTTTCTGTTTTCTTTTTCTCAGTTTATTTTTACATGGATAGCTAGTATATTCAATGCTGAATCTGCTGATATGCAACACGTAATGTTTTAGGGTGGGGTTGAGACTGTTTTAAGCCTTTTATACAACTACCACTCGTGCACTAAAATTTCCTAAAAAACGGTCAGCTCTGAGCAGGCACTCTCTGTAAGGCCTCTTAGCTCACAGAGTGCCTGACTGGAAGTGTCTTCCAGATGGAAACGGGTTAATACCACACACAATTTTTTAATTTATGCATATTTTTGCATAAATGTATTGCTGTGTGTAAAGTTATGTTCAAACAATTTCAGTGTTGCGCCATTGTGTATCTATTCACCCCATCAAACTTCCTTTGAAGTTTAAGCATAGCCTAGTAAGGAAAGAACAACATGATAATTTTATACAGCATGAATCTACTTTGTGAAAGCTAGAAAATGTGTTTTATAAATGTGTGACGGTGTAAATGTTATGTACAAACCATAACGTTTTTTCGCCAATTACGCCCAAACGACTGCTCATGGGGAAATTCTTTTTGGGGGGCATGTTACTTATGACTAAACACATCACAATCATGCAAAATGATGCTCGTATGTTTAAGTTCAACATCAGAGACCCATGTCACACTCTTTGGACACCCAGTCGTACTCTTGACCATATATAATATACACACACACACATACATATATACACACATAAGAATTGAACGTTTTGCATGGTAGAGTTGAAGCCTGCAGCAGAAACAACTATGCATCCCGTATTAACTGCCCTAATACACTGCTTCTGTAAGATGCCGTTTTCGCTTTTGGAGGGAGAATGCTTGGGCTTTGTTGTATTCAGTACATCATATGAACATCCTGAGTGGTGTGCAGTCAACAGAATTCATCTGGATAAGTTTAGTAAGAAGTCTAACAGGGGTGAATTTGTGAGGTAATACATTAACTCTGCTCTGCGTAAGCTCAGCAAATTTACATTTGGTCAAGGCTCTTCTTCATTTTCACAGTAACTGTTACCTTTTTATTTTGGGGAAAAAACAACAAACAACTGTCAAGAAGGCAGCAACTTACGAACCATTAAAGTTGTGCACCAAGAATTCACGAGGGCCGTTATCAGTATCACCCCACCTGATATAAACTATGAAGTTTGCTGCAGTGTGTGCGACAGGATTTTGGCAACTCGGCAAGAGCGCCGCAGCTCAAAGGAATTTACTCTAAAAGATGAAATCATATACTTGTCAAACCTCTGCAGTGAAGAGCATTCACATTCACAGGTGAGACTTATCGAGTCACACTCAAAGCAGTCAAAACCAGTGGTTTAGTTTGAAAGTGGTGAATATTTCAAAATGGTCAGGACATAAAAACTTACCTTCTGCATCAGACTGCGCTTCAGTCTGTCCGGGCATTTGTCCAATGTTGCTAGGAAGTCACGAGTCAATTCTTCACAGTATAAAAACATATAAATGTCAAATGCAGTGAAACATGGACTGAAAGGACATTCACAACGAAAGTGCTATAAAATAATTACTCTGCATTCAACTACTTATTATTGCATGCAAAAACATTGGTTTCTCAGTTCTTGTCAAGTATTTACAAGAATAGTTAACTCTCTCACCACCACCTTTAGACCTTCAAGGGCGGCTATAGTTGACATGTAAATGGTCATGTCAAAGGGACCATATAATTTCCCACAATACTGTGTTTCTACTAGCACATCTGACAACGCCCCCCCCCCCCCCCCCCCCCCCCCCCGGCACCCCCCCCCCCCCCCCCAAGATCTTCAAGAGCCTCTGTAGTCTTGAGGATCTACGGTTCTGCACATCTTGAGGATCTACAATTCTGCACATCCATGAAGGTATCTCAGATTGCAGGGGCTCATGAGGATCTGAAGCACAAGCTGGGCTCATAAGAATCTTTCAATGTGCACAAACAAGGATACACTCCTTCTGAGTAAGTGCGTATGACTGTGAGTGCATGTTAAGTCTGTTCACTTTGCTATCTCACCATCGTCCTTCCTAGCAAGATTTCAAAGCTAAACACAGCGTAACACGAGACAGCGCATGTGACACATAGCGTAACACAAGACATACAGTGACCACTTCAGCGCTATTTTTGACCTATTTCTGGACCCCCTGTGACCTTGTCCTTTGCAAAGGTCACAGTATTTGGTATGTTTAGAAAGGTCTTGCCACAAAGTGTCGTTGGGTCAAGGTTGAAGACTGTCTCTTAAATAAATGCCATTAAAGTTTATGATGGATGATGACGGACGGAAGACAGTCATACTATACTCACTTTCGCGATCATGAAAACAAGCTAAAAATACTTGTTTCACAGTCAACTTGCATTTTCAATTAATTCTACTCCATAATCTACTGACCTTCCAGAAGTTCCAGGGTAATTGCTTTGTCTATGTACCAGTACCACTCTTTCCCTTCTTTAGATGTGTTGATCTGAAATAAATAAATGGTTAAAGCAACATGCTCTAATAATTATAAACAGTCAACAGTTCACAAAATCTTCTTTAGAAATGTCCTTTACGTTTTACAATAACACTTCTAATGCAATTTACAAAGTCAAAATGTCGTAAAATGAAAAACTTTCTGCTCTTCTTATTTGTGCGTATCAAGGGGCATCAGAAATCCTCTGTTACATGTGCCTATCAATATGATTGTGAAAAGAAGGGCTGACAAGTCACAGTTGAGGTAAGCCAACTTTGAGAATCAGTTGTGTTGACACATTTTTGCAATCACAGCTTGCCATAGAGCAGATTGCTTTAAATGCTGACATTTCACTGACTAGTCACAGAATTTGCCTAAAGCTTGCATTCACATTTCTAGAAGCTTATATGAAGTCTGACAAGTGTTAAGCAAACTAAAAACATTGAAATGTATGAGAAAAAAAACACACAAACAGTAATTTTATTAACCGCCATGCAAAATCCCATTGTGGCATAGTGAGATTCAGCAGAAATTATGCAGCCTACCACAGATTATACACCCCACGGCAAGCCAGAGGCAGCTATCACAAGGCGGCCCTAGCAATGTCTGACATGGGCAGTCTAGAATGCAGTTTGCACAAGGACCTTAGTTAGACCTTCACAGCTTGCACAAAGTGAAGGCAGGCTATTGGCAACTTCATTAACCTTTTGACGACGGAACGCACATGTGTGCGCGAGGTAAGGCTCCGTTGCAGACGGGGCGCACACATGTGCGCCGGCCTCATTTACCGTGACCGACGAAGAGCACACGTGCTCTCAAATGACATTGTTGTTGCTGCTTGAGTGGGTGCGTCTTGTGTATTTCACAGGCGTGCGCGCACGAGTGTAGATTATATATATAATTTGTAATAGTGAAAAATATAATGTTTAAATTTCTTAGTCATAAATAAAAGTATGAGACTACGTGTGTGTGTGTGTGTGTCAGTGAGTGTGCGTGCATGCATGGCGTGTGAATGCATGTTGTTTGTGTGCGAGCATGCACAGATGTGAATGCATGGTGTGTGTGTGTGTGTGTGTCTGTGTATGAAGTGGGAATGCATGGTGTGTGTACACAAACATCTGTTGGTAAATTAACATTGATCTTTTTGTTTTACAGCTGTACCAGGACTAAATGTGGATCGTGGCGATGACCCCAAATCCATCGACGTCTACAAGCTATTTTTGACCGACGACATCATTGGTCACATCAAGACTGAGACCAACAAGTATGCTGAATCCAGCATTGCACTGAAAAGGCAAGGGGGTCCCCTGCCACCCAGGAGCATCTTCTCCACATGGAAGAAAGTGACCAGGGATGACATCAGAAACTTCCTGGCCATTTGCATGCATATGGGGCTTGTGCGGAAAACGACAGAGGCCGACTACTGGTCTGGACCATACGCCCTGGGGCAAACACCTCCTATGCAACTCAGTTGATGACCAGAGAAAGATTCACATCCATTCTGGCCTTTCTCCACCTCAATGACAATAGGACATACATTCCATTCAATGAGGAGGGGCATGACCCAATCCACAAGATACGCCCTTTTCTTGTGCATTTGCAGGATCGCTTTGCAGCACTGTACACGCCTAATCGAGAGATCTGTGTGGATGAGGCAATGTGCCCTTTCAAAGGTCGTTCCCGTTTTCGGGTTTACATGCGTGACAAACCCACCAAATGGGGCTTTAAGTTTTATGAACTATGTGAAAGCAAGAGTGCTTACGTGTACTGCCTTGAAATGTTTTGTGCAGATTGACGACTCAGCAACAAGCCATATGATGTTGTTATCTGATGGAACCACTGCTGAACAAAGGTTACCACCTTTTCATAGATAATTATTACTGTGCTACCCTTGCAGGTCATGCCACACTGGTCACAGGAACTGTGAGAAGCAACCGCCAGCAGATACCTACAGACTTGGCGCCCCGTCTACAGCGTGGAGAACTGGATTACATGCAAAGGGGACAGGTGGTTTGAGTGAAGTGGAAAGACAAGAAAGATGTTTTCATGCTTTCCACTGTACATATGCCTGTCCTCAAAAGATTGATTGTACATTGCTTAACGTCCCGACAGCAACAAGGTTTTCTCAGGACGTGCTTGCACTGCTTGTGAAAAAAAAACAAAAAAACTAAACAGACTATTGAATGTATGTCGCCAGCCGGTCCAATACGTTAAATAAACCTAAGACATGGGGCCCTCGCGCTGGGACCATATGGCGTTGAGGCGCGTCCCCTGGGTGGTGGATAGGGGGTCCCTCGTGAGAGGGGTGCACCGAATGAAATAAGGTGCTGTGAACCAACATGGTGACCCCGACAGAAAACCCCTGGTCCTCCTAGTAAAGGGGTTGGGCGTGGGGGTAGCTTCCCCACCCTGCAAAAAAGGAAATAGCTACAAAAACGCCGATGAAAAGACTAACAGTAATTCCTTTCCTGGAGGAGGAAGGTTCTTCTACCAGAAGACTTATGACGTCCTGTGGTGAAAGCCAGAAGTCTTCGGAAGCCACAGGAACGAGCCGCCTCTCTCTATCCAGGGACACAACCATGGGCACATGGAACGTCAAGACCATGTACCAGAGCGGCAAGGCCGCCCAGATAGCAGCGGAAATGCAAAAGTACAACCTTTCCCTGCTAGGTATCAGTGAAGCCAGATGGACGCAGTCTGGCCAGAAAAGGCTGTTAAGTGGGGAGATGATTCTGTATTCAGGTCATGAAGAGGAGAATGCCCCCCATACAGAAGGAGTAGCATTCATGCTGTCACCAGTGGCACAGAGAGCGCTGATGGGCTGGGAACCTCTTGGGCCAAGGATCATCACAGCAGCCTTTAGAACCAAGAAAAAGCTCAAGCTGAACGTCATCCAGTGTTATGCGCCCACTAATGACAGTGACGAGGAAGAGAAACAAGAGTTCTACGACCGACTCCAGAGTGCCGTGGACAAATGTGCGGAGCGAGACATCAACATCGTCATGGGCGATTTTAATGCCAAAATAGGGGAGGACAACACCGGATACGAAGAGGTGATGGGGAGACAGGGACTAGGCTCGGAGATGAGTGAGAACGGGGAGAGGTTTGTGGACTTTTGTGCTTTTTTCATGAAGATGACCACAGAGCACAGACAAAGTGGAATACAGTGGACACTGTGGACACAGCTTGACGACCTCGATTTTGCAGACGACTTGGCATTACTGTCCCACACTCATCAACAAATGCAGGACAAGACCATGAGGCTTGCTGACATCTCGTCCCAAGTGGGCCTCACCATTCACAAACAGAAAACAAAGACAATGAGGCTGAATGCAACCAGGGAAGAACCAGTCTTGCTTGCTGGCACCCCGTTGGAGGAGGTGGAGTCCTTCACCTATCTCGGGAGCATCATAGACAAAAAAGGCGGCACTGATGCAGATGTCAGAGCACAAATTGGTAAAGCCAGAGCAGCCTTTCTCCAGTTGAAAAAAGTGTGGAGTTCCAGAGAGCTGTCACAACACACCATTTTGCAGCACACCAATGGCATTGAACCGTCTGTGTTGGCTTACTTCTCTGGTTACATCAAGGTTTGTAGTCCTTTGCAGATGATTATAAGAACATCAATCTGATAATCAACTTCATCAGATTATAGTATAATACCAAGATGAAACCAAAGAAGTGACCCGATACAGACAATTCCATGCCATATTGAAAGTATGCAAGGGAGTGTAATGAATCAACAGTGCATAAATTATTTTTTTACTGCATAAATTTACCTCATAGTCTGCCCATTTAGAGGCAAGGTGGATGCATACACAAGCAACCACTGTTGGTCGGTACTGCAGGCACATAGTTGTCAAATGTAAACTGTAGGTGGAAACAAAAAAAAAACAATGCTGGATTATCACATCCAAAACATAGTGGTTAATTCTGCAGAGATCTGCAGGAAAAAAACAAGAATGGCAAAGCCCATAAGGCTCACATGCATGAACGATCCAGTTCAAACATAAGGGCAAGCTTTTGAACCTGCAAGGTTTCCTCTAAATTTATGTATTTTTCACACTTTTGTCAATCTCCCATGACTCTTGACTTTTGGGAGTAGTAAACCAAAACAGTATTCATAGAAAGGTCTTATCAGCTACCTTTCTGCCGAATTTGGTTGAAAAGTTTTACAAAAGGGCTCATAAAAGCTAAAATTCTACTTTCTTCACACCATTTGCCGATATCTTGTGACCATTGACCTTTCCGAAGGGTCGTCCAAATTAGCATGCATACAAAGGTTTTACCAAAAGGTAACTCCGGACCAAGTTTAGGTTTGAAGTTGTTGACAACAAAAAACATTTTTTTTTAAAGAAACAGCTATTTGTGACCCATTTCCTGATGTCTTGTGACCCTTGACCTTTCTGACGGCTCATACAAATTAGTATGCATCGAATTGTCTTACCATCAGGTATCTTTTGTAGCAAGTTTGGGTTTGAAGTTGTGAATAGTATTTGAGAAAAAAGTATTACCCATTTCCTGATCCCCTGACCTTTGAAAGAGGTAATAAAATTAGTATGTTTAGAAAGGTTTTGCCACAAAGTATCCTAGGGTCAAGTATGATGACTGTTGTTTTAATAGTCTCCGAGAAAATGCCAACGTTAAAATTTACCATGGATGCTGAACAGATGACCTATACCTTTGCTTCACATGTGAGCCAAAAAATGGTTTAAACTCTTTGTTTAGAAGAAGCATCAAAGCCTCTATGGCTAACATGTGCAAGTCTGCATATTTCAAATGACCTATGAATTTGACCTTTTGAAGAGGTCACACTCACGTGAGCAAGCTACAAACATAATCTACCTGTGCATCAAGTCCAATTAAAGAGCTGGTGTAAGTATGTATGAAAACCTGTGTTCTGTCAAAATACCAGGTCAACAAACTTGTACAGTATATACAAAAGTTATATCTTTAACTACCATTGAGCAAAACGTGAGTCAACGGCTGGCAAAAAGAACCTACGCTGTCTGACATCTCACTGCATGCTCTTTTGTTAATATCTGCACAACTCTGAAGAACAAATATAATTTATTGCCACCTGACCTATAATGGCTTATATTTGTTAAGTCCTGGATGTGTGAAATAAACTTCAGTTAAACGAGGGCAAGACGGAAGCTCTTCTTGTCGGTGCCTCTCGACTACTGCCCAATTCTCTTGACTCTATGCGCATTTGCGACGCACCTATTCCATTTTCTGATTCAGTTCGCAATCTTGGCGTTTTTCTTGATAAAGATCTTCAAATGATGGAGCATGTAAATCATGTCTGCAAACTTGCTTTACTGGAATTAAGACGCATCATTTCTATCCGTCATTACCTCACTACTGAAGCTACCACCAAACTGGTCGTCTCCTTAGTCTTGTCCCGCATTGATTACTGCAATGCCCTCTTAGCTGGCCTCCCTCAGTTTCTCATTCAGAAATTGCAGCGAGTTCAGAATTGTGCTGCACGCCTCATCGCCCGCACCTCACAGCATCAGCCCATCACTCCTCTTCTGAGACAACTTCATTGGCTGCCAGTCAAACGAGTCTCGTACAAAATCGCCTGTCTGTGCTACAAAGCTATTAACTACTCTACCCCTGCCTATCTCGCTGATCTCCTTCAACTATACACTCCCTCCCGCTCCCTACGTTCAAGTAGTGACACGTGCCTTCTCAGAGTCCGGCTCTTCAAATACAAAACCAGAGGTGACTGTTGTTTTGCGCACGTTGGACCTGTTGTCTGGAACTCCCTACCTACAGACATTCATCCTCATTCACTGCCTTTAAATCTGCCCTTAAGACCCACCTGTTCGATACCCCAATGTAGCTCAGTTCTTTGTCATTATGCACCTGTGTGTGCGAGCGAATGTGTATCGTAGAATCCGTTGTTTCTTTGGTTTTATGACCCCCTCAACTCCCACTCTTTATTTGTAAAGCGCTTAGACCTTATGTAAGGATAAGCGCTATATAAGTTGCCATTATTATTATTATATTTAAGTCACAAGATTCAGATTTTGTGGTTAAAGGAACTACTGAAAGTTGGCTTGTTCGTGAACAAGGCAATATTCAAGTCTCATAAAATCCTATCAGTATCAGGCCACAGCCAGATTTCAAATCAAGCTCACGCATACCGACTTGTGGTCAACAAAACTAGTATGCATAGAAAGGTCTTACCATCAGGTATCTTTGTACCAAGTTTGGGTTTGAATTTGTGAGTAGTACTTGTAGTCTAGCAGATGCCCTTCATAGACAATCAGCCGTTTACGAGATAGTGATTTACTTCAGAGTAACAAAGGTTTGGGTATGTCAAAATGAAGTCTAGTATGAATAAAAGCAGTACGCATTCATTTTAAACAGCTGAAGGATGGAGACATTTTTCTGTAGCACATTTTGTTTCCAGTACATCTGCAGACGAAACGAGGACTGTTGCAGCCATGTTTTCTGGGGATCAGTAGTTTACACGGGCCTCATTGTTTCTATATTCAGTTGTAATATGCACTGCATGTTACTTAAAAGGATTTCAATTTTATTTTTTAAGTATACACACTTAATTATATTAAGAAAAGAAACAATTATGAAAAAAATCATGCTTTTAGCTCAAATATCGTTACTCGTATCCCAAATCACGTGAACGTCATGTTACAAGATGCCGTGAATTTTGGTGTGCCGCCGAGTTCTCTCGATTTATTCTACATAAGCTTGTTTTTTTCCCCCAAGAAAAGCGAAAGTGCAAAGTCGCTTTGTGTATTTACGTCTTATTAATAAAAAAATTAAAAAAATAATTACGGTATTTATAATGCGCTAATAATTATAACTCTAAGCGCGCACTCACAACTCGCGCACGCATGCGCACACTTTAGACGACTTACATACCACAAATAGTGAAATACATTATGACAGTCAGCTTGGGGTGGGGGGTGTGGTGATATACTACTAGAACTGTTGAAAGAGGCGAGTTTTTAGGGCAGACTTGAAGGAGGAGAGAGAGTGTTTCTGACGGAGAGAGAGTGGGAGAGTGTTCCAGGTGGATGGACCGTATACAGAGAAGGAGCGGGGGCCGAAAGTGCTGAGTTTGGTGCGGGGGATGTGGAGGCGGAGAGGGTCTTTGCCCATTTCATTTCGACACTACAGCCCGAAAACAAAATGCAACCCACAAAAACAAACGCTATCTTCAAAACCGATGTCCGAAGTGCAACATGCTGCATGCTGTAAAAGAGAAAGAGTGCCACACCACTTGGTTTTAACGGTCATGGTTAAACAAAGTTTCGGAACTTTATATATTACTGTAACTTTTAATTCAAATCAGTTGCACTGATAAACTATGTTGTGATTGTACACGATCACTGCCAATGCAGTCTCAGTGATGGTACAGTACACTACATTGAATGAATACACAGCACAATGTGAACACGCTTTTAATGCAATGCTTCGTTTACAATTAAACCCTATCTCGCTAGCAGCAGCCTAGCTGCACAAAAGAGGAACTGTATTTTGCTGCTGCATATTTGCAGTTTGTCTGCAATTTGACATTTGAAGTCCGCTGCAAGGATTCTTAGCAGTTGGCATTAGCACTGACACTCACATATATTGGGATTAAAACGAGAAAGAAAACGGAGAAAGGTGACAATGAGATGATTTAATAAATCGGTCAAGTGATCAATAAATGAGATAAGTTTTATTATGAACGGCTATTTTTAGTGCAGGGTGGAAGGGGGGTGAAGGTGGGGGTGGGGTGGGGGGGAAGAGGGAGGAGGAGCACGTACTGCATAATGTACACGCACTATTTCTTTCACACACTATTACTATTTCTTTCTTTGTTTCCATCACCCACTCATAACATTGGGCTCAACGAGTTCTCATGTTTTATTTTGAGTGATTTACAAAATACAAACTTGCTGCTGTTATCTTATTTTCTGACTGGCTTCGACATTTCGCTGGAAGATTTACAGTCCCATACTGTAAGCCTATCTCGCGTAACGCATACGGAGGTTGACTGTATCATTGATATGTGTAGGTAGCATTTTGTTTGAGGTGGCAGTTGTGGCCTCATCTCTGAGTTTGGTGCCCTTGAACATCTGGCCAACAGTACATTTACAGAACTGACGGCTGCATGTGCAGGCTAGTTCACGGTATCATTGATCAATGTGTATTGGGCAGCATTTTGTTTGAAGTGATCAGTGATCATCCATGATGTCTGTGTGCATTTGGTACGGTTTACAAAGGTGCTGTGTGCAGAACTAGTGGCTGCGTATACATATTAATTCTGTTATTGTTATCAGATGTGGCCTCATCTCCAAGTTTTGGTGCCCCTGTGCAAGAGGCCACAAGTACTTTTCACAAAACTGATGGCTGCATGTGCAGTGTGATTAACTGTATACATGAGATTTGTAGGTGGGCAGCTAAAATACAGGAAGTCAATACAAGCCACTTTCTTAACCTCAAGTCTCTATATAGGTTGTACAGTCCATTAGTATACAACTGTGTATGTATTTGGTGGGTGTTATACAATTGTGCATGTCGTTGGTGGGTGTTCTGCGGTTTTGTGTGTATGTGGGGTGGGGTGGGGTTGGGAGTGGGCGGTATAGTTTGATTGATTATACATTGCTTAACATCCCGACAGCAACAAGACTTTCTCAGGATGTGCCTGCACTGCTTGTGAAAAATAAATAAATAAACAGAATATTGAATGTATGTCACCAGCCGGTCCAATACGTTAAATAAACCTACGACATGGGACCTAAATAAAGCTAAGACCATTAGCAACATACATCCAATATCAAGAGCTACAGACAGCGCAGACAGTAGGGAGAGTTTAAAAAAGGATTGACTGATTGATTGTACATTGCTTAACGTCCCGACAGCAACAAGGCTTTCTCAGGACGTGCCTGCACTGCTTGTGAAAAAAAAAACACAAAAAAACCCAGAACATTGAATGTATGTCGCCAGCCGGTCAAATACGTTAAATAAACCTAACACATGGGGCCTAAATAAAGCTAAGACCATTTAGCAACACACATCCAATAGGCAGTGCAGACAGTAGGGAGAGTTTTAAAAAGGCAAATACAGGTGAATGGACAAAGGGTAGACAGAAACACATGCCCCAGAATAGAGAGAAAAACCCACCCTGTGGGGCTGACCAGGGTGACCCTGGGAACTAAAAAATACCTAACCCCACCCAAGTCCCCCAGGGCAGACCCGGGTGGGGTTTATTGATTGATTGTACATTGCTTAACGTCCCGACAGCAACAAGGCTTTCTCAGGACGTGCCTGCACTGCTTGTGAAAAAAAAACACACCGGGTGGGGTGTTTAAAAAAGGAACATACAGGTAAATGGAGACAGAGAGAGATGAAACAAGGGTAGACAGAGAGAGATGAAATATAGAGAGCACTGTGACACCTAAATCAATAATGCCGTATCGATAGTTCTAAATCAGGGTAAATTACGTACGTAATTACGTTACAGTCCAGAATTTCCAATCTCCCGTTATCACAGTTGGCGTTCCTGAGAAATTGCGACTACACAATTTTCAGTGCAAAGAATGTAGCGGATTCACTCCAGGTAATATTATATTTCGGCTAAACGCGCAAAACAAACTGCGTCATTGACTTGAAACGGTTAGGCAACACACACCCTACACCTCCCCCCCCCCCCCCCCCCCCTATACACGCCACCCCACCATCCACCCCTTACTCCCCCCCACATCCTGTAACGCCACCCCACCACCCACCCCTTGCCCTATACACCCCCCCCCACACCCACCCTACAAAGCCCCACACGCCCACACCCCCCCCCCCCCCCCCCCCACCAAGCCACCAACCTCGCACACACAGGCACACACAAACATATCAGACCAAATTATTCCGTTCTGTGTCAACGCTTCAAAAGTGTGTTATTAAGGCACTAAGACAAACCTTGAATATAGGTCTTTCACCAACTATGGATCAAACCTTGAATATAGGTTTTTCTCCAAATATAGAGCACTAGGTCATTCTCTAATAATTAGGACTCACCCAGTGAGGAGTAGTGTGGAGGAAAAAGAATTGTTTTCTGTTTCGTCGTCTGACAAAGTGTGGAGAAAATTTTGTTGTTTCCACTCCAAGCATACGAACACATCAACACATTGTGAGTGCTGCGACGCATTTAAAATTGAAAGACAAAACCCATTACTCTACTCCCAGTGAGAGACCTGATACAAAGTCACTAAACATGCACACTGTTTTACAAGTGTTTTAGATCAACAAATCACGCGAGGAGAATGGGTATGCCTGAGTGGTTTCGTATTTCAGGGTAGGAATGCCACTTTTAGTTTGATTACAGGAACACGATAACGCACTTACAAAAGGTTGGATAGTATACTTTTTTTCCAGTGAACAGTATAGTGGTAAAATCGGGTGCCTGTATTTGTACTGTCTGAGTTTGCAACCCGATCAGAGCAGGGACACCTGCTGTCGTGTGAGCGAGTTTATTACATTGCAACTGGACCAGAGCAGGTGGAAGAATCAAGCCAGACAAGCTTTTGCGTAGTCATTATATAACACCTGCCGTGTGGGCGTGTTTATTAGATTGTACCCCTTTCATGACCAGAAAGGTATGCATAGTGTTTTGTACACACAGTTTATATATTGTGTTTTAAAAATGAACTTAATGACACTCGACCCACACTGTGGCTTATTTGTTGGTGCCACGGGCTGTGGAAAAACTGAATTTGTACTTAATCTATTACAAACAAGATACATTCATCATTTTGAAAACATTGTGATATTCTATCTTACTGTCAAACACAACAAAGCTTATCACAACCGTTCATTCATTTGGACTGACAGCAACATTTACTTAGTTGACCCTGAGAAAAAACTGAACAACTACCTGCAGTATTTTTACAAGCAATTTGAAGGACAGCCAACCCTGTTTATAGTCAATGACTGCTCTGCAGATAAGGATATTGTTAAGAAGAGAAACACACTGGCAGAACTGGCCTTCAGTGGCAGACATGCAAACATCAGTGTATGGATTCTCACTCAGAAATATAATGCTGTACTAAAGATTTTCGTGAGCAGTTAAAGTTTATCTGTTTGTTTTACTGTAAAGATCGTGACAGCTTTGAAGACCGTCTCAGAGAGAACGATGTCATCCCCAATAAGGGGGGGGGGGGGGGGGGGTGTACACAGTGCGCGTCAGCCCGCCTAGGTTTACTGTGCAGCGATGTTTATGTCCACCCGGCACATTTTACAAACGGCAAAGTGTTCGCCCTTTCTCGATTCGTCGATGATGCAAGGAACGCTTGTAGTCTGGATGGAACTTTACCAACCACTTCTGCTTCTTTGGAGGCATCATTTTGTTGAAAATCGAAAATAACACTTGTGAAAATCGCTAAGCATGTGCTCCAGACCAGGGCAATTTCGAAGGAACCGGAACAGACACAGAATGGATGCAAATTTGCTGCGCATGCGTAATCAAGACTGGCTGTGGGTCCCCGAAAGCTTAGCGGTACAGTATAGCGGCAGGCTCTCAACTACAGGCGCTTGACTGGGAGCGGTACGCCAAAATGCCTCGAATTTTCAAACAAAACTTGAAAATCTGAAAATCGGGAAAAATTTACAAAAAAAAAACGAAAATCGGGACTTGGAAAAAAATCGGGAAATTCCCGATAAAATCGGGAGGGTTGGCAGCTATGTATTGCCCTTGAAAAACTTTTGTCTACATGATTTGTCAGAGTGTGATATAAAAAAATTAACAAACAAAATTATGAATTATGATCGGAATCACAAAAAGGGTTGGATCTTTGAAGTCGACCTGGAGTACCCACACCACCTACATGATTACCACAATGATTATCCATTAGCTGTTGAGAAAATGAGTATGACAGGTAAAAAAGAAGACACCAAACTTGTGCCAAATTTGAATGACAAATTCAATTATGTTTGCCACTATCACTTGTTACAGTTTTACATCAGATTTTAAGCTGTATAGCACATTATTGGGGTTGTAGAGTGTTCATGGAGAAGTAGTACCTTTGACTTTTCAGCCAGCAGCGCCTCTTGGGGCAGGCGGGAGCACTGGTCTTCACATGGCACTCAACTCTCACAGCTGGCTCCAGGTCCTTTACCTAGCCACACCCCGGTAACCGCTTCTGCTGGCGGGCGAAACGTTGTGAGGGGCTGACGCGTCTCTCAGTCAGTTGAAATACTTGGAGAGGAGACGGGCGCCGCCAAGTTCGCCTAAGCCCATTGAAAGGACTGATGGACAAGCAACAGAATAAGAATAACATGCCGGATCGGTCGGGGCCCGGATCACCAACGACCGCGCACCCCATTGGAGGTCTCCAGGGTGGGGGCGACAAGTGTGTTACTGGAACCAAACCCACCATCAAGCTGCCCACGCAAGGAATAACTATCGGAACTTGGAACGTTCGCACACTCTACCAGTGCGGCAAAGTGAAGGAACTCACCCACGAGTTGAAGCGCTATCGCTGGGACATTGTAGGACTTGCAGAAGTTCGATGGACAGGCTTCGGAGAAACAACAACAGATGAAGGCCATAAAATCTGGTTCAGCGGAAAAGAAACCAAGCACGAACATGGCGTAGCTTTTATCGTAAGGAAAGAGGTGGCTGGAACTGTCATCAGCTGCACCCCCGTGTCAAGCAGACTAATCTCCATCCGCATCTCCGCCCGACCGCACAACATCACTATCATTCAAGTATACGCTCCAACAGCAGATCATGATGATGAAGAATTAGAAGAATTTTACGAACAACTGGACAACATCATCAAGAAAACACCTAAGAAAGACATTCTGACTGTCCTCGGTGACTGGAATGCAAAGATCGGCCCTGACGCCTACCAACAATGGGCAGGAACAGCTGGCAAGTTTGGCCTTGGAGAAACAAACGACAGAGGCCTGCGACTTTTAGAGTTCGCACAGAGTCACCGTCTCACCGTTGCTAATACCCTCCATCCACACAAGAAGTCAAGAACAGTGACATGGCAATCGCCAGGAGGCCTGGTCCATAACCAGATTGACTTCATCTTGCTGCCTCGACGATTCAAATCCAGCGTTAACAAAGCACAAACGAGGTCCTTTCCTGGCGCTGATATTGGCAGCGACCACAACCTCGTCCTTACTAGCCTCAAGTTGAAGCTGGCATTGAAACGAGATAGCAAGAGCCCTCGCATCAGATTCGACCTCCAGAAGCTAAAAGACCCGGAAGTAGAAGAGCTCTTCCAAGCCCAGGTGGGAGGCAGATTTGCAGCCTTGGCTACTTTGGACTGTGACGTAGACACCCTTGCTGGAAATATAAAAGAGGTGTTACTTTCTACAGCAGAAGAAGTGCTGGGGAAGCAGAGGAAGCGCAAACAGCCCTGGGTCACCGATGACATCCTCGATCTCTGTGATGAGAGGAGAGCCTGGAAGAAAAAGAGAGGCCTAGACCTCACATCAGCAAACAAGTACAGACTTGTCAACAAGAAGATCAGGAAGAGGATGAAAGAAGCCAAAGAAGATTGGATTGAAGACCAGTGTTGTAGCGTGGAAGAGGGCATGGCAAACGGCAACAGCAAGAAGGCTTATGAAACGCTAAGGACCCTCACCAAGACTCAACAGCGAACAGCCACAGTCATCGAAGACAGCAGCGGCCAACTCCTTACGGAAAACACTGCTGTACTAAACAGATGGACTGAGTACTGCCGAGACTTGTATAACTACAAGGCTGAGCCAGACACCAGCATCCTCCAAAACAACCAGGCTGGGGCCAGGAAGGCTGAAGACCTGCCAGTGTTAGCTGAAGAGGTGGAAGCAGCCGTACGCGGCCTGAAGGGAGGAAAGTCTCCAGGTGTAGACAACGTACCTGCTGAACTGTTGAAACATGGAGGAGAAGTAACAATTAAGGTCCTCACTACACTCTGTCAAAAGATCTGGGAGCAAAAGAAATGGCCAGTAGAATGGACACAGTCTCTAGTGATCCCGCTCCCCAAGAAAGGAAACCTGAAACAGTGCCAGAACTACAGAACTATCAGTCTGATAAGTCACCCTAGCAAAGTAATGCTTAGAATCATTCTCAACCGCCTCAAAACTTTCGCCGAGGAACTGCTGGCAGAAGAACAGGCTGGCTTCAGAGTTGGAAGAAGCACTGTAGAGCAGATTTTCAACTGCCGCGTCCTGATCGAGAAACATCTGCAGCATCAGCGCGAACTCTACCACAACTTCATTGATTTCAGGAAAGCATTTGATCGCGTCTGGCACGACGGACTCTGGCAAGTCATGAGATCGTTCAACATAGAGGAGGGACTGATCCAAATGATAGAAGCGCTTTACAAGAACGCCTGCAGCGCGGTTCTACTTAACAATCAGTCAGGCGAGTTCTTCAGGACGACGATCGGTGTCCGTCAAGGATGCCTGCTCTCTCCTGTCCTTTTCAACATATTCCTGGAGAAGATCATGCAGGAAACCCTCCACGACCACCATACTTCAATCTCTATTGGTGGCAGATCCCTGTGCAATCTTCGATTCGCAGACGACATTGACCTCATGGCAGGCAGCAATAGTGAGCTCCAAAACCTGACAGACAAACTTTCAAGTAGCGCAGGGTCTTATGGCATGGAGATCAGTACGGATAAAAGCAAAGTGATGATCAACACCACAAGCGACAGCAGCAGCAACATTCACATGAACGGCCAGAAGCTAGAAGAGGTCAATAGCTTCAAGTACTTGGGAGCCACCCTGTCCAAAGACGGTAGTTGCATAGCAGAGATCCGTATCAGGATAGGTACAGCAACATCCGCAATGGCCAGGCTGGACAGGATATGGCGAAGTAACTCCATCAGCTTCACCATCAAGTACAGGCTTTACAAGTCCCTCGTAGTGTCTATTCTACTCTACGGCTGTGAGACTTGGACACTGCTTGCAGACTCAGAAAAGAAAATCCAGGCCTTTGAGAACAAGTGCCTGAGGAAGTTGCTCCGCATCTCGTACCGCGAGCACAAGACCAACGAATATGTACGGAGCATCGTCACTTCCCTGGTGGGCCCACATGAACCCCTTCTGGCAACCGTAAAACGGCGCAAGCTTGCTTGGTTTGGCCACGTGACCCGACACAACACCTTGTCCAAGACTATCCTCCAAGGCACTCTCGAAGGAAGTCGTCGGCGAGGTCGTCAGAGAAAGAGTTGGGTCGCAAACATAAAAGAATGGACCGAACTCGAGATGCCAGACTTGCTTGCCACCGCCCAAAATAGAACTCAGTGGAGAGCACTGTCTGTTGCTGCTGCCTTTCAGTCCCCCCAACGCCCAGTTCGGGCAAGGGACTGATGATGATGATGATGAGCACATTATTTACAGGCGTAGGTAAAGTAACATCACGAAGTTGGCCAAGTTTAGGAAACTGTCTCTCAGCACCATCTTTTACATCTTCAATTGCCTTTCGTTTGTACAATCCAACGGAAACAAGTTCAAAGCCATACAGCTCTCCTATCTCACCTTCTTTATCAAAATCTTGCACGTCAGCCAAATCTTTTAACTCTATTGACGGACATGCAACTGGAATAATTCTCGGCTTTGGACCAAGACCGCTCATTTTTATAAAACAAAAATAAAATTTATTTCACTTCCAACACAACAGTAAAATCATGCATCTGAACTGGTTTACCATCCTGATTAGTTACAGATAAACACAGTGATTCAAAGAAACTGAAACCTAATTTTTTAAACTGCAAATTAGGAAATCTAGCAACCACACTTTCACAATATGGGGCAGTTCCAGTCGGCAAGCATCTTAACAAAGTTGAAGGCTTTCCATTGTGTACATTTTCAGTCGTGTTCAGTTCTTTTAAATAAACATTTAGCAATGTGTGTACTGACAAATGAACAGGGTATCTTCCAGTTATTTTATCTCCAACTGTCATAGGTAACCAACCCTCAATATTATCACTTCCAAAACCAAATGCGAGTAAATATGCAAGTTCAAGTGAAATTATAGGCTGACTACCTACAGGAAATTCTAATGTAACACGCAAGTTAGCCGGATTTAAAGTTGCTTTAATTTTTAATTTACTTTGAAACCATTCAGCTCAAGTACAAAAGTCATAATACCCAGATGGTATAAAGTGGGTTTTAGTGCCCAAGCCACTATTGCCAGGGGTGCTATAACTTATATGAAAACTTGTATCATCTGTTACATTAAACTACTTTACAGTGTAGAACATTTCATGGATAGCTACAGCCTTGCTACCATTACGATTATCAATTCCATTAGTTAACCACACTGGTTGGCTTGTGTCAATATTTGATAAGGTTATAAACAGTTTTTATTATCACATAAAAAAGCATAATGGAATTTAAATCACCAACAATTACCACTGTAAATGCATTTCAATTTAACATGGATGCCAAGTACAATGTCGCACCAACTTATGATCAGAAAATAATTCAGCTAAATCAGCTTGATATAGCTTTGTCCGAAGGAGATTTATTTCAAGTGAAAGTGCCAAATCCGTATGATCATTACCTAAACCCTCCAATTACAGATGATGCAACTGCAAGAAAGTGGTCCTCAAGCCCACTACAGATGTTTCAAAACCAGCTTAACTTTGCTATACTATGCTCAACTACTGGCTGTGGGGTTTCTTTTACGGACCATTTAAATCACACAAATAAACTGATTAAGTCTGTCTATCGTTTCCACACATATTACCAGCTTAGAAGAATACTGTCAGAACTCCATACCCCACTGCCCACTGAATCCAGTTTTTAATCAGTTTAACAATCCCATGGATTTGAAAGCATTTGAACGGATCTGTAATGAATTTAACATCAGTACAAAGTATGACTTTACACAAAAACTTGATGATCACTGATTGATTGTGTACATTGCTTAACGTCCCGACAGCAACAAGGCTTTCTCAGGACGTGTCTGCACTGCTTGTGAAAACAAAGGCATGGGTACATTGTATTATGCTATGAGTCACAGACAATATCCTCAAGATTACTGGCCTCCCTACTCTTCATTCTCATCAAAATCTGAAGTGTGGTTAGGCTCAATTGAACAGAAACAGTCTAATGCCTGGACCACATCTGTCTTAGATAAGAGTGACGGGTTTACTCAAGCAGGAGTCGTACGCATTAATGAGTCTATCAGAACGTTTGTGTGGTGTATACTAGGAGCACAAGCTCAAACAAAGTCAAATATTTTAAAAGGGAGTGGGAAATTTGAAGCACAAAAACAGTTTCTTGCAAACCTTGAAGATTCAATTAACTCAGTTGTTGATCTCCCTTCAAGCATACAACACTACCAAGACGTTCTCAGATATGCCAGATCGAAAGTTGACTTTGTAGTTGGCATCGGGCTATACATGTTACCATCTGACCTTCAACTCCAAATGGGTACAATAACAAATTATAATAACAAAATAATTGTTGCAGGGAGTGATAAGAAATTAGGCCTCAATCAATCTGTAAACTTGAGCCCAACAACCACTCACCTACAACCATTAAAACCATTAATAACGCCAGTAACATCATCATCACCTGTACAGACAGTAACGCCAGTAATGTCAGTAACAGCCCCAGCATCGGCACCGACACCTGCACCAGCACAGCCAGTAACACCAGCACCAAACATACATGAGTCAGAGAGAACTGCATTGGTAATTGGCCTTACTGGATTAGGAATATTACTTCTTTACCTGTTTCATTAAATAACCCACTATTAACCCTCCTACTGTCACCAAAAAGACCCACACATGCTCCGCCATAAACCCTACTACCTTTGCTGCAGTACTTTGCAGCCTACCTTGCGCTGGGACCATATGGCGTTGAGGCGCGTCCCCTGGGTGGTGGATAGGGGGTCCCTCGTGAGAGGGGTGCACCGAATGAAATAAGGTGCCGTGAACCAACATGGTCTAAGGGAAGGTGACCCCGACAGAAAACCCCTGGTCCTCCTAGTAAGGGGGTTGGGCGTGGGGGCAGCTTCCCCACCCTGCAAAAAAGGAGATAGCTACAAAAACGCCGACGAAAAGACTAACAGTAATTCCTTTCCTGGAGGAGGAAGGTTCTTCTAACAGAAGACTTATGACGTCCTGTGGTGAAAGCTGGAAGTCTTCGGAAGCCACAGGAACGAGCCGCCTCTCTCTATCCAGGGACACAACCATGGGCACATGGAACGTCAAGACCATGTACCAGAGCGGCAAGGCCGCCCAGATAGCAGCGGAAATGCAAAAGTACAACCTTTCCCTGCTAGGTATCAGTGAAGCCAGATGGACGCAGTCTGGCCAGAAAAGGCTGTTAAGTGGGGAGATGATTCTGTATTCAGGTCATGAAGAGGAGAATGCCCCCCATACAGAAGGAGTAGCATTCATGCTGTCACCAGTGGCACAGAGAGCGCTGATGGGCTGGGAACCTCTTGGGCCAAGAATTATAACAGCAGCCTTTAGAACCAAGAAAAAGCTCAAGCTGAACATCATCCAGTGTTATGCGCCCACTAATGACAGTGACGAGGAAGAGAAACAAGAGTTCTACGACAGACTCCAGAGTGCCGTGGACAAATGTGCGGAGCGAGACATCACCATCGTCATGGGCGATTTTAATGCCAAAATAGGGGAGGACAACACCGGATACGAAGAGGTGATGGGGAGACAGGGACTAGGCTCGGAGATGAGTGAGAACGGGGAGAGGTTTGTAGAATTTTGTGCTCTAAACCGACTTGTCATTGGAGGCAGCATCTTCCCACACAGAAGAATACACAAAGCAACTTGGGTCTCACCTGACCATACAACAGAGAACCAAATAGACCATATCTGCATTAGCAAGAAATTTAGAAGATCCCTTCAAGATGTTCGAGTGAGGAGGGGAGCAGATGTTGCCTCAGACCACCATCTGCTTACCTTAAGAATGAAGCTCAAGCTAAAGAAAAGCTGCACAGAGACAACAAGAAGACAGTGCTATAATGTAGTCCTCATGAGAGAGACTGGAGTGAGAGAAGAGTTCAAACTGGTGCTGTCCAACCGGTTTCAAGCGCTACAGGAGCTAGTAAATGAAGAGGAGGCGGTCACCACAGAGCAGCAGTGGAAGGCAGTTAGAGAGGCGCTGAACTCAACCTGCAAAGACACTGTAGGGTTCAGGAAACACCATCACAAGGACTGGCTGTCGGCACAGACCTTGAAGAAGATAGAAGTTGATTGTACATTGCTTAACGTCCCGACAGCAACAAGGCTTTCTCAGGACGTGCCTGCACTGCTTGTGAAAAAAAAAAACCAACTAAACAGAACATTGAATGTATGTCGCCAGCCGGTCAAACACATTAAATAAACCTAACACATGGGGCCTAAATAAAGCTAAGACCATTTAGCAACACACATCCAATATCAAGAGCTACAGGCAGTGCAGACAGTAGGGAGAGTTTAAAAAAGGCAAATACAGGTGAATGGACCTCGGGTAGACAGAAACACATGCCCCAGAATAGAGAGAAAACCCCACCCTGTGGGGCTGACCAGGGTGACCCTGGGAACTAAAAAATACCTAACCCCACCCAAGTCCCCCAGGGCAGACCCGGGTGGGGTAAGAAGATAGAAGTGAGGAATTGATTGATTGTACATTGCTTAGCGTCCCGACAGCAACAAGGCTTTCTCAGGACGTGCCTGCACTGCTTGTGAAAAAAAATAAATAAACAGAACATTGAATGTATGTCGCCAGCCGGTCAAATACATTAAATAAACCTAACACATGGGGCCTAAATAAAGCTAAGACCATTTAGCAACACACATCCAATATCAAGAGCTACAGGCAGTGCAGACAGTAGGGAGAGTTTTAAAAAGGCAAATACAGGTGAATGGACCTCGGGTAGACAGAAACACATGCCCCAGAATAGAGAGAAAAACTCACCCTGTGGGGCTGACCAGGGTGACCCTGGGAACTAAAAAGTACCTAACCCCACCCAAGTCCCCCAGGGCAGACCCGGGTGGGGAGAAGTGAGGAAGCAGAAGAAAGCAGTTGTCAACAACAGTCGCACGAGAGCAGCCAAAGTAAGGGCACAGGAGGAATACTCGGAAGCCAACCACGAGGTGAAGAGGAGTATCAGGGCAGACAAGAGGGCCTACACAGACAGCCTGGCAGCAGAGGCAGAAAAGGCAGCAGGCAGCGGGAACATGAAACAGCTCTACGACATTACCAGAAGATTGTCGGGCATGTATGGCCATACAGAAAGACCAGTAAAAGACAAAGAAGGCAAGCCTATTCACGTCTTTTTAATTAGAAATGATGGGTGCGGCCATTTTGAACATGACCTTCGACCTACTGGGGACGACTTCCGGTTTTGCTTGCAAACATGGAAGCTGTGAATACAAAACCCTACACAAGTTCCCGATCTAGCGGCCGACATTGCGCAGTAAAAGGTTGCCACAACAACGAAAAAAAGCTGTATGACTTGCTGCAAATGCCATGTTTTGACCACAAACCTTTCATTCGCCGTTATTGTTCGTGTTTGAAACCTTTTTGTTTGTAAAAAAGTGTATCACATCGCACACGATCCGATGAAATAGCCTGTTTTTTATCGGCCGGCCGTACACACTCGAGCGACACAAGTCAGTCTGAATTTTTATGTCTAGTTCATGTGTGTTTCGAGGAAGTTTTGCTTTAAATTGCCGGTACTCCTCATCGTCAGCGGACCAAACCGTGGCGGAGATAGTTATTTTGCGCAGCGTTTTGTTGCACGTATCAAAATCTCCGTTGAAGTTATATCCCCATACCGACTCTAAGGCCTACCTACTGATGCCAGCAGGTTGTTGTCTCACTCATGCCCTGATATTTTCATACGGTTTTTGTATCATGGGCGTGTGTGATCTTCAACTTTTGTGTAAATGTTTTTTTTTGTTTTTTTTGTTTTGTTTTGTTTTTCCTCAAACTTTTTATGTTCTGTCAGTACAATAGTGAAACTTATTTTGTTCTGTTTTGTCGGTACAATAGTGAAACTTGTAGTAATGTACCCAGTAATTCATATTTATTGTCATGCTGATAAAATTAAAGAGTTTGCTGGCAGATTGTCAATTTTTTGTGTTTGTGTCATTAATTATCCTTAGAATGCATTACTCGCAATTCTTTCATTGTTTTCAGTATTATTATATTAATGTATAACATGTATGGTGCAGCAATACAAGTTTTGTTGTCTCAAACATTTCATAAATAACATGAGAATATTTTGCAACCCAAAAGTAGAGATTGATTGATTGTACATTGCTTAACGTCCCGACAGCAACAAGGCTTTCTCAGGACGTGCCTGCACTGCTTGTGAAAAAAAAAATAAACAGAACATTGAATGTATGTCGCCAGCCGGTCAAATACATTAAATAAACCTAACACATGGGGCCTAAATAAAGCTAAGACCATTTAGCAACACACATCCAATATCAAGAGCTACAGGCAGTGCAGACAGTAGGGAGAGTTTGAAAAAGGCAAATACAGGTGAATGGACAAAGGGTAGACAGAAATACATGCCCCAGAATAGAGAGAAAAACCCACCCTGTGGGGCTGACCAGGGTGACCCTGGGAACTAAAAAATACCTAACCCCACCCAAGTCCCCCAGGGCAGACCCAGGTGGGGGCCCAAAAGTAGAGACCAAACAAAGTGTAGAAATAGTGTTATTAGCTTGAGATACACTTGAAAACAGAACACTTAAATAACTACATGGCTACACAAAATATCTATGCATATACACGAAAACTTTCCAACGCGCACACGTAAACACTTCTCTGAAAGGCCAAACCGGAAATGCTACACAGCCGAGCAACCTGTTAACCGACCCATTTGAGAATATTACCGTTTGGTAAAAAAGAGGTGAATTGCAGACAGAGCAGACCAACTCGACAGATGGGCCGAGTATTTTGAAGAGTTACTGAACAGACCTAGCCCACCCGACCCCCCAGACATCAAGCCAGCAGAGACCGACCTACCCATCAGCTGTGACAAACCCAGCCGGGAAGAGATCAGAAGAGCAGTGGCATTTTTGAAGAACGGCAAAGCAGCAGGGCCAGATGGCATCCCAGCAGAGTCTCTGAAAGCAGACCTAGAGACAACAGTGGAGATGCTGTACCCACTGTTTGCAAAGATCTGGGAAGAGGAGGTGATGCCGGCTGACTGGAAGGAGGGGTACCTAATCAAGCTTCCCAAGAAAGGCGACCTCAGCAAGTGTTCCAACTACAGAGGAATCACCTTGCTGTCAGTACCAGGAAAGGTCTTTAACAGGATCATCCTGGAGAGAATGAAGAGCTCCGTTGAGCCCCAGCTGAGAGACCAGCAAGCAGGATTCAGGAAGAACCGATCATGTACAGACCAGATCGCCACTCTCCGCATCATCGTGGAACAGTCTCTGGAGTGGAGCTCCCCGCTGTACGTCAACTTTGTGGATTATGAGAAAGCATTTGACAGTGTGGACCGAGAGACTCTGTGGAAACTCCTACGACACTACGGTGTACCCACAAAGCTCGTCCGCCTGATCAAGAGCAGCTACGATGGCATGACATGTCGCGTGATCCACGAAGGGCAGTTCACCAGGGAGCTCCAGGTCAAAACTGGTGTCAGGCAGGGGTGTCTACTGTCTCCGTTCCTCTTCCTACTGGCCATAGACTGGGTCATGAAGATGACCACAGAGCACAGACGAAGTGGAATACAGTGGACACTGTGGACACAGCTTGACGACCTTGATTTTGCAGACGACTTGGCATTACTGTCCCACACTCATCAACAAATGCAGGACAAGACCACGAGGCTTGCTGACATCTCGTCCCAAGTGGGCCTCACCATTCACAAACAGAAAACAAAGACAATGACATGAGGCTGAATGCAACCAGGGAAGAACCAGTCTTGCTTGCTGGCACCCCGTTGGAGGAGGTGGAGTCCTTCACCTATCTCGGGAGCATCATAGACAAAAAAGGCGGCACTGATGCAGATGTCAGAGCACGAATCGGTAAAGCCAGAGCAGCCTTTCTCCAGTTGAAAAAAGTGTGGAGTTCCAGAGAGCTGTCACAACACACCAAAGTCCGGATTTTCAACTCCAATGTAAAAGCAGTTCTCCTATATGGAGCAGATACATGGAGATTGACAAAAACCACAGTCAACAGAGTACAGACCTTCATGAACAGTTGCCTTAGAAGAATTTTGAAAATCCACTGGCCAGAGAAGATCAGCAACATCAGACTCTGGGAGAGAACAGAGCAGATAACAGCAGAGAATGAAATTGGGCGAAGAAGATGGGGATGGATCGGTCACAGTCTGAGAAAGCCAGCTTCCAGTATCACTAGGCAGGCATTGTCATGGAACCCCTAGGGAAAGAGGAAAAGAGGTAAGCCAAGAAACTCCTGGCGTCGAGATCTCCAAGCAGACATCAAGAGACTGGGAACCACCTGGAGTTGATTGATTGATTGTACATTGCTTAACGTCCCGACAGCAACAAGGCTTTCTCAGGACGTGCCTGCACTGCTTGTGAAAAAAAAAATAAACAGAACATTGAATGTATGTCGCCAGCCGGTCAAATACATTAAATAAACCTAACACATGGGGCCTAAATAAAGCTAAGACCATTTAGCAACACACATCCAATATCAAGAGCTACAGGCAGTGCAGACAGTAGGGAGAGTTTTAAAAAGGCAAATACAGGTGAATGGACAAAGGGTAGACAGAAACACATTCCACCTGGAGTTGAATCGAAGGAGAAGCACAGGACAGGAGTTGCTGGAGGTCTCTCGTCGACGGCCTATACCCGGGTGGGGGTGACAGGCGTAAGTAAGTAAGTAAAGTTATCAGCCAACTGACAACACTCCCTGTTATGCCAGGCAAAGCATCCATTGCTTTTACAGCTAATTTCTGAAGTAAGTCTGATATATGAGACAGCTGTTTTTTTACCCACGACTGTAAATCTTTTGGGTCTGATGGAACTGGAGGTTGATTGATTGATTGATTGTACATTGCTTAACGTCCCGACAGCAACAAGGCTTTCTCAGGACGTGCCTGCACTGCTTGTGAAAAAAAAAAAAAAAACCCAGAAAATTGAATGTATGTCGCCAGCCAGTCAAATACGTTAAATAAACCTACAACATGGGGCCTAAATAAAGCTAAGACCATTTAGCAACACACATCCAACATCAAGAGCTACAGGCAGTGCAGACAGTAGGGAGAGTTTTTAAAAGGCAAATACAGGTGAATGGACAAAGGGTAGACAGAAACACATGCCCCAGAATAGAGAGAAAAACCCACCCTGTGGGGCTGACCAGGGTGACCCTGGGAACTAAAAAATACCTAACCCCACCCAAGTCCCCCAAGGCAGACCCGGGTGGGGTGGAACTGGAGGTGCTGGAGGGGCCGGGGTGCTACCACCTGGTCCACCCGTTACAGCTAACACTACAGTACTGATAATAAATCCAAGAGCAGTAATTAAACTTGCAATAGTGATACCCTGCTCTCTGAAAAGTGTTTTCAATCTCTCAGCCAAAGTTGTGTCTTCGTGAAGTATTTTCTGAATAGTTTCTCTAATCCTGTTGACCTGTGTTTTCAGTTTTTCTTTCCCAATTTCAACTACTTCTAGCCGCGCTGATCTTTCTATCTGCAAATCATTTAATCTGTGTTGTATTCTTTCTTTCATTTCTGTGTCATAATTCTCATCATCAGTTTTAGCTAATTTTTCTTTTTCTCTTTCTATGTGATTACCAAGCTCGCCTAGTTTGGCTACATTATTCACCAGCTCACCTCCGATTGACTGCAGTGATTTATCCAACCCCATAATTTCCCGCATTGTCAAAGGAGAGTCACCCATTGTTTTCATAGCCTCATTTATTTGCCCTTCTGTAAATGAAGTTTTTTGTATTACTGTGTTTGCTAATTCTGGCAGTGTTATTACTTCAGTCATTTCAATTTCTTGTCCAGTTGGCAACCTTGTTTGCGCATCATGAAGAGCACTAGCAAGACGAGGTGGTAACTGTTTATCTCCAATACCAAGTTGACGCAAGGCGCCAACACCACCTTCATTTTTGATTGTACTTAAAGCTCTAAACTTACCAGGGTCTCTTTTGTTAGTCAATTGTACTTTTCCTTTGTTAAATATAAATGACCTTTTTCATATTCAAACTGATTAGGATCTATTTCATCTGGGCGGTCACCAACACTATCATAAAACGAGTTTATTTTGTCTTTTAACAGTTTATGATACATACTAGAAGTATTTCCCATTCCAGTTACATCTGTTGCACTAGTATCATAGTCATTCATGTCACCCATTTCAAAATCTTCATGGTTAAATCCTCCCGCTGCCATTGTTTTTATTAATTAATTTTTTTTTTGATTTTTGCATAATAAAATGACATCGTCCTATGGATCAAAATTAGATTGATTGATTGATTGTACATTGCTTAACGTCCCGACAGCAACAAGGCTTTCTCAGGACGTGCCTGCACTGCTTGTGAAAAAAAACTAAACAGAAAATTGAATGTATGTCGCCAGCCGGTCAAATACATTAAATAAACCTACAACATGGGGCATAAATAAAGCTAAGACCATTTAGCAACACACATCCAATATCAAGAGCTACAGGCAGTGCAGACAGTAGGGAGAGTTTTAAAAAGGCAAATACAGGTGAATGGACAATGGGTAGACAGAAACACATGCCCCAGAATAGAGAGAAAAACCCACCCTGTGGGGCTGACCAGGGTGACCCTGGGAACTAAAAAATACCTAACCCCACCCAAGTCCCCCAGGGCAGACCCGGGTGGGGGGGATCAAAATTAGACCCATACAGAAAAACTACGTGAACCTCTTGGTGTTAAGGGCATTAGGCAATCAATTGTTATCACAAACAATCCAAGTACTATAGACCAGAGCCAAACCCTTACTGTCAAGTTTCCTAACCTAGGTCCCAGTGACGTTATTGTTCCTGGTACTGCTCGTCTTGCATTTAACATTGAACTTTCATCAGACACAGATGACAAAAGAACACTAGTTGGCAACCTTGGTAGAGCAATTATTAAGAATATTAAAGTTAAACTTGAAGGACAGGAAGTGTTTAGTCTTGACGATGCTGATGTATTCTATTGTTACAAAGATTTGTGGCTAACTCAAGAAGAAAGAGAAGACCGTATTTATCAAGGTATACAGTCTGGTAATGTTGCCAAAATCAGAATCAATGCAATAGATAAATCAACAACAGAAGGCAAAGACGCTATTGTTGATTGTACATTGCTTAACGTCCCGACAGCAACAAGGCTTTCTCAGGACGTGCCTGCACTGCTTGTGAAAAAAAAACTAAACAGAAAATTGAATGTATGTCGCCAGCCGGTCAAATACATTAAATAAACCTACAACATGGGGCATAAATAAAGCTAAGACCATTTAGCAACACACATCCAATATCAATGATTGATTGTACATTGCTTAACGTCCCGACAGCAACAAGGCTTTCTCAGGACGTGCCTGCACTGCTTGTGAAAAAAAACAACCAACTAAACAGAACATTGAATGTATGTCGCAAGCCGGTCAAACACATTAAATAAACCTAACACATGGGGCCTAAATAAGCTAAGACCATTTAGCAACACACATCCAATATCAAGAGCTACAGGCAGTGCAGACAGTAGGGAGAGTTTAAAAAAGGCAAATACAGGTGAATGGACCTCGGGTAGACAGAAACACATGCCCCAGAATAGAGAGAAAACCCCACCCTGTGGGGCTGACCAGGGTGACCCTGGGAACTAAAAAATACCTAACCCCACCCAAGTCCCCCAGGGCAGACCCGGGTGGGGTACATCCAATATCAAGAGCTACAGGCAGTGCAGACAGTAGGGAGAGTTTTAAAAAGGCAAATACAGGTGAATGGATTGATTGTACATTGCTTAACGTCCCGACAGCAACAAGGCTTTCTCAGGACGTGCCTGCACTGCTTGTGAAAAAAAAAATATAAATAGAACATTGAATGTATGTCGCCAGCCGGTCAAATACGTTAAATAAACCTACAACATGGGGCCTAAAAAAAGCTAAGACCATTTAGCAACACACATCCAATATCAAGAGCTACAGGCAGTGCAGACAGTAGGGAGAGTTTTAAAAAGGCAAATACAGGTGAATGGTTGATTTGATTGTACATTGCTTAACGTCCCGACAGCAACAAGGCTTTCTCAGGACGTGCCTGCACTGCTTGTGAAAAAAAAAAACTAAACAGAACATTGAATGTATGTCACCAAATAAAAAGGCAAATACAGGTGAATGGACCTCGGGTAGACAGAAACACATGCCCCAGAATAGAGAGAAAAACTCACCCTGTGGGGCTGACCAGGGTGACCCTGAGAACTAAAAAGTACCTAACCCCACCCAAGTCCCCCAGGGCAGACCCTGGTGGGGGACAGGTGAATGGACAAAGGGTAGACAGAAACACATGCCCCAGAATAGAGAGAAAAACCCACCCTGTGGGGCTGACCAGGGTGACCCTGGGAACTAAAAAATACCTAACCCCACCCAAGTCCCCCAGGGCAGACCCGGGTGGGGGTACAGGTGAATGGACAAAGGGTAGACAGAAACACATGCCCCAGAATAGAGAGAAAAACCCACCCTGTGGGGCTGACCAGGGTGACCCTGGGTGGCCGAAACATATGGAAATAGGATTTCAAATTCAAGTGGAATGCAAAACCTAACAGCACATTTGCCTTATTACCAAGGAGCACTAAATGACCGTCTGAGTTTTGAACTAATCTTTAATGACTACTCCAAAGTTATTAAATCAACTGACACAGACGCAACATACAAGATCTCTAACATTTCCTTGGAATATGAAATTGTCACACATACTGAACTAGCCAGACTCATACAAAATCAGTACCAGTCAAGACTGCCGATTTATTATGACCATGTTATTAGACACAGTTTAATTAATAAAAACAAAAGCGACCAGATTTGGAACATCAACCTAAACACGCCTGCTAGGTCACTGAAAGGCATTCTTATGTTGTTTGTTGAACCAGGAAGTCCATACCAACGAGATTCAGAAAAATTCTATAATCCGAAAATTACACATTTATCCTGCACTATCGAAGGTCGACCAAATCAAGTGTATGCTTCCGGAATGTTGCCTTATCAGCACTACGACGAGATCACAAAGTATTTTGCTGGGGGGAGACTTAGAGATAAACCAGCAAACATAGCATGCAAGGATCTGCATCTGTATGATGTAAGAATCGGTGAATACCTGACAAACAAGTATGCACTGTGGCTAGACCTTCGTTGTATTGATGACGACTTTCTTCACGGGTCAGGCCGTACTGTCGAAAACGGCAGTGACGGGATCACAATTCTAGTACAAAAAAAGGCTGAAACCGATGGAGCAATAAATATATATCTATATCTGATTTATGATGCCCAACTGAACATTGCTGAGAGCAGGCTAAGTGCTCATGTGTATTAAAAAAAAAATCACTTAGCTTTTGAGTTGTTTCCTTTGAGTTGTTGAGTTGTTTCCTTTTTAATCTTTGGTAGCCCATTTTAAATAAGAAATGCACCAAATCACAATAAAATCCGAACGCATTAGCAGACACGTCTCGCTTGTGCAGTAAACTCAGACTAAACTGGGAATAAAAGGCGTATAGTACAGGGTCGTCCCCACTGAGCATAAACAGGTATCCGTTTCACTACCGATTTCAAGCATACCTTTCTGGTCATGAAAGAGGTACAATCTAATAAACTCACTCACACGGCAGGTGTTATATAACGACTACGCAAAAGCGGGGGTTCTTTCTCCGGGTACTCCGGTTCTTCCACCCCCCCACCCCCCCCCCCTCCCACTTTGGTACCGGTCTCAGGCCACTTTACAAATTTCAAATACAAGCGATCAAAAATCTCTGTAACTTCAGTAGCTGACTGGCCCTTCGTTTGTCTTGTACTGTGTTTGTCTTAAATGGCGTAAATCCGTGTCTGTTTCGTAAGTGTGTGTGTTGGGTTTCAGGCGCGGCGCTTTGAGTCGATTTCCCCAAAATTGAGAAAAAGCGCCTATATAATAACGGTATTATTATTATTATTATTATAGCTTGTCTGGCTTGATTCTTCCACCTGCTCTGGTCTGGTTGCAATGTAATAAACTCACTCACACGACAGCAGGTGTCCCTGCTCTGATCGGGTTGCAAACTCAGACAGTACAAATACAAGCACCCGATTTTACCACTATACTGTTCACTGGAAAAAAGTATACTATCCAACCTTTTGTAAGTGCGTTATCGTGTGCCTGTAATCAAACTCAGAGGCACATTCCTGCCCTGAAATACGAAACCACTCAGGCATACCCATTCTCCTCGCGCGATTTGTTGATCTAAAACACTTGTAAAACAGTGTGCGTGTATAATGACTTTGTATCAGGTCTCTCACTGGGAGTAGAGTAATGGGTTTTGTCTTTCAATTTTAAAAGCGTCGCAGGTTGGTCTGTGCCTATTAAATAACACTCACGATGTGCCGATGTGTTCGTGTGCTTGGAGTGGAAGCAACAAAATTTTCTCCACACTTTGTCAGACGACGAAACAGAAAACAAAATTCTTTTTCTCCATACTACTACTCACTTGGCGAGACCTATTTATTTAGGAATGACCTGGTGCTCTATATTTGGAGAAAAACCTATATTCAAGGTTTGTTCCATATTTGGTCGACGTTCCACATTTAAAATTTGTTCTAGTGCCCTAATGACATAAATTTGAAGCGTTGACACAGAACGAAATAATTTGGCCTGATTGTGTGTGCCTGTGTGTGCAAGGTTGGTGGCTTTGTGGGGTGGGTTGCTGGGTGGGGTGTGGGTGTGTGGGGCTTTGTGGGGTGGGTGTGGGGGTAGGGGGCTGGGTGTGAGGTGTATGTGTGTGTGTGGAGGGGGGGGTGTATAGGGTAAGGGGTGGGTGGTGGGGTGGCGTGTACAGGATGTGGGGGGGTGGGGTGAATAGGGTAAGGGGTGGGTGGTGGGGTGGCGTGTATAGGACGTGTGTGGGGGGGGGGGGGGAGAGTGTTACGCAGTTTGTTTTGCACATTTAGCCGACATATAATATTACCTGGAGTGAATCAGCTACATTCTTTGCACTGAAAATTGTGTAGTCGCAATTTCTCAGGAACGCCAACTGTGATAACGGGAGACTGTAAATTCTGGACTGTAACGGAATTACGTACGTAATTTACCCTGATTTAGAACTATCGATACGGCATTATTGATTTAGGTGTCCGTCCGCTCTCTATATTTCATCTCTCTGACAGAAACACATGCCCCAGAATAGAGGGGAAAACGCACACTTTGGGGCTGACCAGGGTGACCCTGGGAACTAAAAAGTAGTTAACCCCACCCAGGGCAGACCCAGGTGGGGGTAGTGGGCGGTATGGCACCGATTACCATGTATGTGTGTGTTCTCATGTTGCATGCTGATGCGTATGTACGAAACCTACATTACAAACAAATATAATTTAAATAAATAGTTATATAGTTTTAACGCCGAGCAGGCGACTAAGGCCATCTCACGGTGGTTAAATAAATCAGATAAAGCAAGTCAAAGATACCTGGGACATATGAATGCTAAGAAAAGGATTTATTATGAACATGCACAGATTTACATATCTTTTGGTGGGTGTTCTGTGGTTTCGTGTGTGTATTGCGAGTGGGGATGGGAGCAGGCCATATGGCACCTATTACCATGTATATGTATATTGTATGCATGTTTTCATGTTGTATGCTGATGTGTATGTATAAAACCTACATTACAAACAAAATAAATAATTTAAATAAATAAGATAAAGTCAGTCAAAGGTACCTGGGACATATGAATGCCAAGTAAATGATAGATTATGAACATGCACAGATGTGCATGTCTTTAGTTGGGTGTTCTGCATTTTTGTGTGTGCATGTGGGGTGGGGTTGGGAGCGGGTGGTATGGCACCTATTGCCATCTACAGTGGAGTCCGCTCAACACGAATTTCTGTATGTATGTATGTGTATATTTTCTTCTTGTATGCCGATGTGTATGTACAAAACCTACATTACAAAAAACAAAAATAAATAATAAATTTAAATAAATAAAATAAGTCAAAGATAGCTGTGACATATGAATGCCAAGTAAAGGATTGATTATGAACATGCACAGATGTGCATGTCTTTTGATGGGCGTTCTGTGGTTTTGTGTGTGGGGTGGGGAGCAGGTGGTATGGCACCTATTTAGCATTACCATGTATGTGTACATGTATGTTCTCACCGCCTTGAGATGGCCTTAGTTGCCTGCTCGACGTTAAACCCAAATAACTATATATAACATGTATGTTCTCATCTTGTATGCTGATGTGTATGTGCAAACCTACACAGACCTGTTTACCCCCTATTTTAGATTTGTGTACTCATGGGAAAAAAATGTGTACTTCTCCAAGAAATTGTGTACTAGTGAACACACTTCCAAAACAAACTTACCAAAATTTTAGGATATGCCATCTTTTATGTTCCAATCTCTCCATGTGACCAGGTTTACAATTCAGAATCAGAAGTTAAGGCGAAGCTCAGTACATTTTAGTTACAGTATGTTTTACACTAATTGTAACATTTGCACTAAAAATCAGAAGGCAGAGATTGATTGATTGATTGTACATTGCTTAACGTCCCGACAGCAACAAGGCTTTCTCAGGACGTGCCTGCACTGCTTGTGAAAAAAAAATAAACAGAACATTGAATGTATGTCGCCAGCTGGTCAAATACATTAAATAAACCTAACACATGGGGCCTAAATAAAGCTAAGACCATTTAGCAACACACATCCAATATCAAGAGCTACAGGCAGTGCAGACAGTAGGGAGAGTTTTAAAAAGGCAAATACAGGTGAATGGACCAAGGGTAGACAGAAACACATGCCCCAGAATAGAGAGAAAAACTCACCCTGTGGGGCTGACCAGGGTGACCCTGGGAACTAAAAAGTACCTAACCCCACCCAAGTCCCCCAGGGCAGACCCGGGTGGGGGAGAAGGCAGAGATAGGCTCATTATACCAGTCACAGTTTGCTGAACATGAAAAATCAGCTCAGCGCTCAGTTCTGAATCAACTTTACATTCAGAATCACAGGGCAATGCTTATTAACATGTTTGGTTAACTCACAGTCTGTTGGAAGATCAAATTCTCACCTTTGAGCCGCAACCGATTATTTTGATACTTTAGTTTAAAAAGTTTCAAGATAATCAGTTGTGGTTCTAGGTGGTGAAATGAATGTAAGCTTTACATTCAAAATCAGATGGTGGGGCTAGGCTTATATTTCACATTCAGTCACTGTCAGTTTGAGCATTATTCGTTATTGTGTTTTGTGTGACCTGTAGTATGCAGACTTGAACTTGGCAAGCTGTGAGTTGGCGTACTTTCTGCCAAGTGCTGGTCCAGTTTTTGCCTTAACCACCATCAGGCTGTCAAGTGTCTTTGACGAAAGAGAAGCCCACTGGTCGGTCTTGTTTTTACGAATGCAAGAGAAAATCTGTTTGCATCCTGCATTGCTGTGAGGATTTGACAGGATCCCAAGGCAGACTTTGCTCAAGTTGGAAAACAAAGCCACTCCAGCAGCATCCTTGATTTCTCCAATTGCACACCACTTCGCAACTATCCTGTCTTCCTTCACCTGAGGAATGCTTTCATGAGACCTGTAGTTCAAAAACTCTTCCATGATTGTATCTTTTGTACAACCCTTTGGGATGAGACAAGGGAAACGATTCAAGAAAAAGGTCAAGTCTGACCCTGTCACCCCATCCACACGTTTGGATGCGTCAACCACCATGGTATGCTTCAGTAGCTCGTCATCAACAAGACACTTTTCCTTGATGTAGGAGACTGCTGACACATAGAAAGCCAGAGCATTGGCATAAAACTTCTCGATCCTTTTGTCTCGAAGTTTGTGGTCCTCCTTCTCTATCATCACCTTTACTTCTTCACTGAAGAGGATTTGGTCTTTCTTTTTCTGGTTCAGATGGGACTTGAAATCAACATCAAGGATGCCTTTGCCAACAAGAGCTGATGGCTTCACAAATCTGATCATTAGATCCCTCATCAACTTGCGAAGCAAAGGCTGCAGAATGTGGATTTGTGGCGATTCGTTTTGTAACTGCTGGTTCAGGACATCAATTGGCTTCAGAGCAACCTTCAAAAACAAGCAGTAAAGTTTATTTGTTGGTGATTGAAAGAAAGCCTGCAGAATTGCAATCCGAGACTTTTCTGACGACATACTTGCAGGAGGCAGCTCTTTTCGGAAGAACTCTACCAGAGGCTTCCAGTTTTCCAGCACAACATTGATGCAGTTGCCAACACTCAGCCAACGCGTCTGCCCATGTCTTAAGAATCTTCTGATTTCTTACATCTTCTTGCAAGAGTTCAAGAGCAGCAAGGCGCTTGCTGAGTTCTCAAAATAGTAGCTTAGTTAGTTATTTGGGTTTAACGCCGAGCAGGCGACTAAGGCCATCTCACGGCGGGATGGGTAAAAATCTGGTCAGCCAGACTAAAAGCAAGGTCTTAAGACAAGATGTAAATATAGATTAAAAATCTCAGGCTAAAATGTCGCACATGTCTGGAAAAGAAACGTCTACAGACTCTCAAAAAGGGCAAATAGAAAAATTCACATAGTCTATGAATGCTCAGATCTTGTTAAAAATATTGCATTCTCTCAAAAAATTGAAGATTTTGTCCGGGGGAACATCCCGGAACAAAACCTTCAAGGAGTCTGCTGTGAAGTGTTTATATCTGGTGTCAATTAGGTCAGCACAATACAGCAAAAAGTGTCGAACAGAAAACTGCTCATCACAGGCAAAACACCATGGACGCTCATCCTGTTTAAGTAAGTAAGAGTGCGTAACATATGTGTGCCCGATGTGGAGCCGAGCAAGGACAGTCTCCTCACGGCGGCTGCCGCAGCGGAAAGGTAGACTGTCAGACAACTTAGGAAGAGCTTCATGAAGCTTGTTCCCTTCCTCTTTGTCCCATTCGGACTGCCACTCGCGGGCTATGTACGCACTAATAACAGGTTTAAAATCACTATAGACAGTCTGTGTGTCAGGGACAGGGTCACTGCGGGCACTGTTGGCAGCAGAATCTGCGATTCTGTTGCCTTCGATGCCCACATGGCCTGGGACCCAAATAAAAATGATGTCATAATATTCCTTCATCAAGTCCGCGTAGAGCTCTCTAATCTGCACCAGCAGTGGATGGTCTGTTCCCGCGCCCTGAAGGGCCTGCAGGGCAGAAAGAGAGTCAGACAGAATCAGGAAGTTCCTTTCCCGAGACTGATAGGCATGCTTGAGTGCTAGCAGAATGGCCTGCAGTTCTGCACTAAATACAGAGGAATGGTCAGGGAGACGGAGCTTAAATGGGCGTCTAGGATGGCGAGAGGACACTGCAGCCGCAGCCACTCTTCCATCCTCAGACTTGGACCCATCCGTATAAAGACGACAATAGCCAGGAAAAATTGAAAGGAGTTCATTGAGGCTCTGTTGGTATATGGCTGGTGGAGTACAATCCTTCTTGTGGGCAGTCAAGTCCAGCAAGATGTCAGGAACTGGTAGTAGCCAGGGTGGAGTGACGTGTTGCAGAGATTCCGAAACTTTGTCCAGGTCCACTCCGGCCGCCTGCAGATGAGGTCGGACACGGAAGGAAAGTGGACGGACAGCTCCCGGATGGGCATCGTAAATCTCTGCAAACGACGGGTTAAAAACACAATCATAGGCAGGATTTTCTGGATGGGCCTTCAGCTTCAGAACGTAGCTGAGCATGAGGCGGATGCGGCGGAGCCTGAGAGAAGGCTCCCCTGCCTCTGCATACAGACTAGGAACTGGAGATGTCCTAAAGGCCCCCAGACATATGCGCAGACCTTGATGGTGAATTGTGTTCAGACGCTGCAGAACAGACTTGGAAGCCGAGCCATATACCACAGAGCCGTAATCCAGTTTGGACCGAACAAGGGCCCGGTACAGTCGAAGTAAGACGATGCGGTCTGCACCCCAGTCAGTACGACCAACGACACGAAGAATGTCGAGGGCCTTCCGACAAGAGGTTCTAAGGTAGTTAACATGGTTGCAGAAGGTCAATCTTTTGTCAAAGATGACCCCCAAAAACTTAGCCTCTTCGGCCACCTTAATTGGCACTCCAGCAATGCTCAGGCTAGGTTCTGGAAAAAATTTCGTCTGGTTAGTAAAATGCACACAGACTGTCTTGGAGGGCGAGAATCTGAATCCATTGAGAGACACCCACCCCTGGATGCGATCAACGCACAGCTGCAAGCGCCTCTCAAGGGACGCAAGTCCTCGACCTCGTGCACACAAAGCAAAGTCGTCCACAAACAAAGAGCATTCAGAATCATCCTTGACGGCCTTTACAATGTTATTTATTTTAATGCTAAATAAAACAGGAGATAGAATACTGCCCTGCGGGACACCCATCTCCTGTTCAAAGGAGTCGGAGAGGGTGGAGCCCACACGGACATGGAACGACCTGTTGGACAAAAAATTGTGAATAAAAACGGGCAGATGCCCTTTAAAACCCATGTCCGACAAATCAGACATTATACCATGCTTCCAGGTAGTGTCATATGCCTTTTCAAGATCAAAGAAAATTGCATAGACATGCTGCTTGTTGACAAAAGCATCTCGGATAAAAGACTCAAAGCGGACTAGATGGTCAGTTGTACTACGGAAGCGCCGGAAACCGCACTGGAGGTCTGTGATGAGACCCTGTGACTCAAGATGCCACACCAGTCGGGCGTTGACCAAGCGTTCCATAGTTTTACATAAACATGATGTCAAAGCTATTGGCCGGTAGTTGCCCGGGTCGGAAGGATCCTTACCCGGCTTGGGAATTGGCACAACCACAGCCTGGCGCCAAGATGGCGGAAAATGACCGGTTATCCAGATATGGTTAAAGGCCTTGAGAAGTACAAGGAGTGAATCCTCAGGCAGATGTGTTATGAGCTGATAATGGATGGTATCTAATCCAGCAGCAGAGTCAGTACATTTCTGCATGGCTTGCTGCAATTCTGAAAACGTAAAAGGGGCATTATAGTCTTCCAAGTTATCCGATATAAAATCACAAGCACAAGATTCTCGCTTCTTCTTCTCTCTCTGGAAGAAAGGTGAATAATGCTCTGTTGAAGAATTATGGGCAATGGTGGAGGCAAGCAAATTGGCCACAGCCTTTTTATCTGTGACCAAACTGGCACCATCTCTAAGATGGCCAACAGAAGCCGAGCCACCCCTGCCCCTAATTCTTCGAACAGCCTTCCAGACTTTTTGGGACGGAGTCCTAGAAGATAAAGATGAGACGAAGCGTCTCCAGGAAGCACGGCGTTCACGTTTAAAAATATAACAGGCTTTCGCCCGCTGTCTTTTAAAGGTTAAAATATTTGCTTGCGACGGATTACGAAATGCACGTCGCTGAGCAGATTTGCGCATTGTTTGGGCCTTGCGGCACTCTTCATTGAACCATGGTACTCTCGGCTTCCGAGGGAGTGATGTGGAAGTTCTAGGGATGGTTTCACCTGCAACCTCCAACAAAATAGAAGTAAAACAAGAAACAGGTTCTTCAGCTGACATGACCACCTCCTCTGTAAGACGAGACTGACAGAGAGAGGCAAACAGAGACCAGTTAGCTTTCTTGAGATTCCAGCGCCCCACCGGCGAATCCTCCTCACAGCTGACCGATGACAGGACTACTGGGAAGTGGTCACTACCACACAGGTCGTCGTGAACCTTCCAGTCAAAGTCCAGCATGAGAGAAGGATCACACACAGTGAGGTCTAGAACAGAACTAGATCCGGAACCTGAGTTAGAGTATGTAGGTGAGCCATCGTTAAAGACACATAGGTTAAGTTGAGAAAAAACATCTTCTAACATCTGACCTCTGCCATCATAGTGGTCACTACCCCAAAGGTGAGCATGACCGTTAAAATCCCCCATGAGAATAAAGGGAGGGGGCAGTTGATCTACTAAGTGAAAAATATCATTGCTACAGACCCGCAGTGATGGTGGCAGGTAAATACTGCATATGGTTATGGTCTTTTTTAAGGTAACCCGAGCAGCGACAGCCTGAAGACAGGTGTCGATGCTAACGGGGCTACATAAAATTTGGCTACTAATGAGAAGAGCCGCTCCACCCGAGCGCCTCTCCGAATCAGAGCCTTTATGTATAACATTAAAACCATTAAAAGACACAGGGTCAGAAGTCTTCAGGTAAGTCTCCTGAAGAGATATGATTGAGGGGTTATAGAACTTGACTAAAAGACGTAATTCCTCAAAGTTAGCTCGAAAACCACGACAATTCCACTGAAGCAAAGAGTCCATGATTAAGTCTGATCTGGGGGTAAGGAGTTTTTCCCCCCTTTTTCCTTTACCTTGGAAGGAGTTGAAGAAACAGAGGGGGGCCGGCTCCCGGGCCTCCTCTGGTTCTTCGGAGAGGAAGGGGGTGGAGCTGCCGCAGCATCAGCAACAACAACTTCCACTCCCTCCATCCGCTCCTCCAGTGCAGCATATTTGTTTTGAAGGGGCACATCTGTGTTCCCCTTCTGGGCCCGTGCGCACAGCGGTCCCATAGATTTCTTAGACTTCTGGTCCTGGGCAGCGTTCCTGCCGCTAGAGTTAGCGGCCTTAGAAGGCTGACCAGAGCCAGAAGCCTTTGGAGTTGACTGACTAACAGGTTTGGGTGGGGGCTGAGGCTTAGGGGCAACAGAAGGCGGCACAACCGGACCGGCAGTGTCCGCCTTCTGCGTTCCCTGGCTCCTTGTCACCACCGGAGGAGGGTTACTCTCCAGGGGCGAGATGAGCCGAGGCTCCGCCCCCAACCAAGAAGTTGGGGTCTGACATGAAAAGTCTTTGGTGGGGCGCTTGCCTGCCACCGCTGCACTAAAAGTATACACTGAGGTGTTAGAGGTTGGGGCAGCCGCAGCTGCACCAGGGCCTTCAACCAGTTTTTTGGCATCCAGAAAGGACAGCCCCTTCTCCACACGCACCTGCTGAATCTTGCACTCGGATATCCAACGAGGGCATTTCTTATCCGAAGCCATATGCGCCCCCTGGCAATTCACACACAGGGGGGTGGCTGTGCAGGACTCAGCAGAGTGTCCGGGCCTAGTGCAACGGGCGCATGAAGCCTCTGCCTGACGGCATGTCTTCTGCCCATGGCCATACTTTTGGCACTTAAAGCACCGGAGGGGAAGAGGGACGTACTTTTTCACTCTCAGGGAGTAGTAACCTCCCCAGATGGTAGTAGGAGGGGTGGGGGTGCCAAACGTCAGGATGATGGTAGGGAGACGGATCTCCCCACCACCTCGCTTGGAAGCGAAGCGCCTGACGCAAGTCACCCCCTGAGACTTAAGGTTCCTTACAAGTTCATCTTCTGACAGTTCTGCCAAAGCTTGATCTTTGATTACGCCTCTTGACGAATTCATAGTTTTGTGGGGTGTGACTTCCACAGGAGTGTCTCCGATGGAAGAGAGCCCCAGCAGCCCGCTGGAGTGTGCCCGAGTACGGCACTCCACCAGCAAGTCACCAGACCTGAGGCGCTGGGCGTCAGGCCTGCCAACACGGCTCCTGAGGGTCTCCCCCACCAGAAAAGGATGCAGCTTGGTAACTGGTTTCTCCTTCACCTTGCTATGGACAATGAGGAAGCGAGGCCATACGGCCGACGCCTGAGGCGTCGCTTCCTCACAGTCTGAATCACTGTCATGGTCAAATTCGGTGTCTATATGCCGTTTCTGTGCTAGTTTTGGTTTTTTTGTTTTATCCATATTATATTAGTAGAGATATTCATCCCCCGGGGGTCCCCGCCCGCCACCGAGCCCAACAAGGGAAAGTGCAACTGTCGGCGGGTCTCCAGCCGACGCACAATGGAGACTGCCCGAAAGATATACTCAAGGGGGTAAGCCCGATTGAACCGTTTGAGCCACCGCCTTCTATCACACCGTTGAATGCAGGGGAATACTGGCGTAAAGCACCTAATCAGCAGCAAAGGCTATAGCATGGTGCTCCGTATAGCAACCCGCATGTCAACAGTGGGATAGGGCTCAACGTGACAAGAGCCGATTGACTAGGCCGGTACGACTAGCCTCCCGTTTAGGCAGAAGTCAAGGCCAAAGTGGAGTGTTTCAGCCACCAGGATCCTCTTCTCCCCCGACACGGGTCTCCAAGCACGGCAAACACTTGGGATCCAAAGGACCAAAAAGTAACGAGTATTTTTAAGGACCAATCCAACATGGTACGACCTAGGTTAGCACAGCTCCTTAAAAACCGGACCAGTGAAAAGGCTGAACAACATATCTGCTGACATCAAGTCCTAATCCTGGACAAAGATGGCACCCGTCCGCTAGCCCACTCAGTCAGGGACTGAGCGGACTACCCACCTACGCCACGTGGAGGCCGGTGCCGGGTAGGCTCTCAAAATAGTAGCACAGCAAAGTTTGTCAATGTTGAAAGGCAGGGATGAGGCCGCTTTCTGTACAGCTCTATGGAGGAGGTGACATGGGCAGCCCGACAGATGAAGGTTAGGTTGTTTATTAATCATTCGGCCGTACAACCCCTTGTGCTTGGCAACCATTACTGCAGCATTATCACATCCAAGCAGCAAACAGTTGTCCCAAGGAACTGATGGCTCGTGTGTGTCACAGCCATCTTTCACCAACAGCTCCTTCTCTACCATCTTGTAGATGTTTTCTCCTGCAGCAAAAGTGTTCTTTAATTTCAGTTCAGTTTTGAGATTAGCAGGAGAGAGAGAGAGAGAGAGAGAGAGGAGAGAGAGAGAGAGAGAGAGAGAGAGAGAGAGAGCGAGAGATTGCTGTAGCATGTTTTATTGTGTACTGTAATTACATGTAACCTATTTCTCCCTCAGCTGAATGGGGTGGGGTTACTTCCAACACTCCACTAGTCCCAGGTTCCCCTAGTTTATGGCCCATGCCAACTGAACGGGTTCAAAGGTACAAAGGGTTAATTTGCAATCAATGGAGAACAGTCACCTTAAGTATGTAAATTGTTAATTTTCTCCAGAACAATTCCATATAAGGCAACATGGTGACTCATTTACAACAAAAGGCTTTGTAAACCAGCATGAACTGAACTCTCACCTGTTGCTGGTGTCTGAAGATCAAGGACTGGTACGGAGAGTAGATTCTGCTCCACACCCGAATCATCAATACTTGTAATAAAATAGGATACTACTTGTCCCGTTGCTCATTGCTCCCAGCCGTAGACACGGAGAAGGGGCCAGCAGAAATTCTCCGTCTCAACTCCGTCTTGATGTCATCTGCCATGCACTGCGCAATCGTTGTTGCTTTATTCTGACAACAAGAATAGTTTTGCGCTATCTTAAGAGTCCGGGAAGGCTGACTTCACTGTTCGAGAGATGGCATCAGCAGTGGACAGAGGCAGATTGTTTAGAACGATCAATTCAGTCAGCGTTACTTCTGCTCTGATCACAGACTCTTCCTCAGTCTTGATACTCTGTGGCGGTATGAATTTTGTAATGGAAGAGCACTGAGCAGCAGTCTTCACAGCTGCCTCATTGAGTTTGTGTTTGTTTTTCTCGCAATGGCGCTCGATGTCGTACACACCTGAGTGCGCAATGGAAAAATCAGCCTTGCAGTAGGCACATCTTGCAAACGTGTTTCCTGCAGCAGAAGCCTCTATTCTTGTATCTGTCCAGAAATATGTTCTCTCTTCTTTTATTTCTAAAACGGCTTTGTAGAGGCAGTACAGACACTCGTTTGACGTTTCAACATCTTGCCGCATGCCAAAATGGCGGGGAAATAAAGAGTTATCGTTCTTGGCAATGAAGATTAAAATTGTGGATCGAGGGTTTTTTTCAGATTTTTTTTGTTTGTTTGTTGTTGATCGTATTTTTTTCGTTTTTGTGTACTGGCAAAACTGTGTAGAAAATACAAAAAAACAAAAACAAAAAAAAAACGTATGGGTAAACAGGTCTGCCTACATCACAAACAAAAATAAATGAATCAAAAATTTAAATAATAAATAAAATAAGTCAGAGATACCTGGGACATATGAATACGCATGCTAAGTAAAGGATAGATTATGAACATGCACAGACGTATGCATATTGAAAAGTCTTCCTTTCCTCTCCTTGGTGGCCACCACCATACCACTAGTGATCATGTGCATCAAGAAATTCCTTCCATCCATAATTAACAGGATAAATAATAATTGATTGATTGTACATTGCTTAACGTCCCGACAGCAACAAGGCTTTCTCAGGACGTGCCTGCACTCCTCGTGAAAAAATAAAAAATAAACAGAACATTGAATGTATGTCGCCAGCCGGTCAAATACGTTAAATAAACCTAACACATGGGGCCTAAATAAAGCTAAGACCATTTAGCAACACACATCCAATATCAAGAGCTACAGGCAGTGCAGACAGTAGGGAGAGTTTTAAAAAGGCAAATACAGGTGAATGGACAAAGGGTAGACAGAAACACATGCCCCAGAATAGAGAGAAAAACCCACCCTGTAAGGCTGACCAGGGTGACCCTGGGAACTAAAAAATACCTAACCCCACCCAAATCCCCCAGGGCAGACCTGGGTGGGGTAGGATAAATAATAAATAAATATGTAAGGTGAATACATAAATGAATCAATAATAAATAAATAAATAAAACACGTAATATAATGGAGAGGGCTACTATCTGTATTGTGTCTCATGCAGTCCTGATAAAGCTTGAACATAAGTTCTTCTGAGTACTTGAGTGCGAATTGGTTGAATGGTTTGCAAAAAACAAAAATTCCTATATTTAGGTGTTTAGCTGAACATGGTGATTTAGATGGAAATGATTCAGAGATGGGTTTCAGTCTGCCTGGCTTGTGCTGAAGACCAGACGGAGAAGACTGTGTTTGACCAGTTAATCCAATCTCCACTAATAAACAAAATGCTGTTAGGCTGGAAAACAGATAACAACATGCATGTTGTATCTGGACAAAAAGTCTTCAGAACGTTGAAGATGGTTGGCAGACACAATGAAAAACATCCACGAAGCGAGTTCACTTTCAATATGCTTTCCTCCCACAAAAGACTGAGTTCTATGGGAAAGGCTGCTTTCAAGATCAGGAAAAATAACGTATATGATGTACTTCAAAGTTCAAATCCAAAATAATCTCTGTCTCACTTCAGGAGCAAAGTAACCCTGCATCAACCGTGCGCGTCTGACTTTTTTCGAAGGCATCTAGCTGACTGCCATTTTGAAACTAGCGACGTGAGTATGCTTATGGCATTATTCCTTTAAAAATTATTTTATCATAAATATGTTATACGTTTACTTCCTCCTTATTTTAATGTGTTCACTGGATTAAACTTGTAACTTGTATGATTGAACTTTTTTATGTTATGCACAAAAAATGTCTTGCACCTTATCCGGGCCATGTGCGAGGAATGGTTCTCCCACATGGAACAAATATTGTCGTTATGCATAAAAAAAAAAACTACAAACAATCGTTACTCTTTTGACAAACAATCGTTACTCTTTTGACAAACTACTTACCTCTGCAGAAATTGCGTAATCTGCTAGACTATTGAGAAAAACTGAATTTTGTCAAAATATGGAAATTTTAGACCTATTTCCTGATCCCCTGACCTTTAAGGGAGGTCACTCAAATAGGAATGTTTAGAAAGGTCTTGCCACAAAGTATCCTTGGGCCACTTTTTGAAGATTGTGGCTTGAATAGTCTCTGAGAAAATGCCAACGTTAAAGTTTACAACAGGCACCAGACGGACAACCACTGGCCCAGAACATACTTTTGCTTCGCATGTATCATTGATAAGCACATGTATTCCTTCAAATCCCCCCCCCCCCCCCCCTCACCACCACCACCCAACCACCACCAGATTCCCAGATCTTTTGAGCCTTGGAGTCACTAACAGGACAACTGATGTCCAGCCTGGGATTCCATGGCATTAGCACAGGCGAGCACTTTGCATTTGAATTACAAAATATATAATGTATAGCATAATGTGGCCCTTACTTCCAAATTCAAAGTATAGTGCACACACCATTTAGTGGAGAGTAAACTATGGTTTGACGAAGATGCAGGATGGTGTTGCCCGCAGTTTCTATTTGGCAGAAAAAGACATACTATGTTTTATAGCACCTGCATCAACTTTAGTCCTAGAGACAATGTTAAATGTTACTATGAACAGATCACAGAAAAATGATGGCTCAGTACACACTCACTTTCCCTATCGCATAGTAGAATATCATGTATAATAGTCAATGCTGAAAAAACTATAAGATGCCATTAATACCATCCCCCGTTTGACTCATATAGAATTCAAATTCAATTTCTCGACCTCCTAGGTGTAATCATCGGCTTAAAACAAAATATTACAAAACTGGGCAGCACTGCTGGCTATCTGTGTAGTTCAAATCAAACGACATCCCCTCTTCTGCAAGCCACAAAACAGTTGCATTTGGAAATACAAAAAAAATCGAGACAAATGCCAGAAACCATCCTTCGCACCTGTAGACAAGATGAATGATCTTGGTAGGCATCTGAAAAGTAATGAAGGCCATTTAACAAAGAGCTCAAAGCTGCTTTTACAGAGGAAAGAATGCATAAGGATGTTAATGTAATTCTAGAAATCACGGACTGCAAGAATGGTTTCTGTTTACAGCAGACATGAGAAAGCACGAGGAGTTCTGACAGTAACAACCTGTTTGTGGCCAGAAAGTACGATGTTTGAGCAAAATCTTTGCTGGCTGTTGCAGCGAGGAGTGTAGACACGAAGTCAACAGCATCAGTGCACGTCCAGTGGTGGCCACGCAACAAGCCATGGGGAAAACAAACACCGACATTAGCTGCCTGTATACAGTTTGTCACTACCTTAAATGTAGCACTGAAAACACTACCAGATCAGTTACACCAACATAATAACTTGTAACATGTTTGAATTACAAATTTTCTCCCAGCCCTACCATAAATTCTATAGCATGCTCTGAATTATGAAACCGGTCAATTGACTATTCCAAAACACACTTTTCCACACAAATACCAATGAACTAAATCAACAAGAAGCAATACAACTTAATACTGCAACAAAACATTACTAATACTATTAGTATCATGAAAACAACAACTTAAATGCAAACACAACAGAGAAGAGAATTAAAGAAAATAACACACTGCCTCAAAGCCCTGGCAAAACTCGCGCTTAGTCATATTTAGTTATACATGTGCATAAACAGAACTGCATGCAAAACAAACGAGCATCATCATTTAAACACTCTTAGCTGAAAAACTGCTGCCCAAAAGAATGGTATTGGCCCATAACTATGTGTACTGTATCATGTGTATTATTGAATTGTTTTTTTTAATTCTCTGGTAGCCTGCTGGCAGCTACTGGCTGTGGTCCTTACAAAGAACTGTAAAACCCTGTCTTTTTCTGGCGCACCTACAATATTTTTGTATCAAAATGTTATAGTGTCCTCTTAAAATAAAGACTATTTTGATTGGTTGGTTGGTTTTACATTGTTTAACGTCCTGACAGCAACAAGACTTTCTCAGGATGTCTGCACTGCCTGTGAAAAAAAAACCTAAACTAAAACAGAATATTGAATGTATGTTTTGCCAGCTGGTCTAATACGCTAAATAAACCTGAGACCATTTAGCAACACACATCCAATATCAAGAGCTACAGGTAGCGCAGACAGTAGGGAGAGTTTAAAAAAGGAAAATACTGGTGAATGGACCAAGGGTAGAAAGAAACACATGCCCCAGAATAAAGGGAAAACCAACCCTGTGGGGCTGACCAGGGTGACCCTGGGAACTAAAAAGTAGTTAACCCCACCCAAGTCCCCCAGGGCAGACCCGGGCATGAAATTTTCAATTAACAGATTTTGGTTTGCTGCCAACTTTAACATGCACTGTCAAGTTAACAGATTAAAAGTTTTATTGCATAAATCATATCTCCGTAAATTATGCCTGTTCTGCAGGCCATACCTGCTTTGGTTGTCAAGTTAAAGCACTCTGAACACAGTATTTTGCATCTATAACCAAGACATCTCTAACAATTCCCAGTTTGGCCTGATGATATCGCTAGTATAAATGTGTAAACTGCAATGTAAAATATGGCCTGTCACTGATGTCAGCCTGTTAGGTATGCTAATAGAAACACTGTACTGTGGGAAATATTGTTCCTATCACATGATCCCTCTGTGTTGACCATAGATGACCATGGCAGTGAAAGGGCAAGTCCACTAAAAGTCGACTATGGCGGAGAAATGTATTTTTCTTTAAAATAAATTTTTTCGAAAAATATTTACCGATGGTATTACTGATAGGAAGATATACTTAGCCTGTCAATTTCAGCCTCCATAATTGTTGTGTGTTGCTATGCAACAAGGGATGTAATCCTAGCAAGCAGCTACCCCATCCCGCGAGTGGCCTCCCTATCCTCCGGATAGCCTCCCTTCCTGATCTCGTGAGAGGCCGTTATTTCCAAGTTCTATCTTAGCAGACAGACGGCAAGCGGGGAAGGTGTGAGGGAAATCTGAGTAATACCATTGGTAAGTATTTTTCGAAAAAATTTGTTTTAAAGAAAAATACATTTGTTTCATCAAAAACGTTACCGATGGTATTACTGATAGGAAGAATGGCGAAGAGGAGGAGGGTGCCGTTGCAAAGACTCAGTCGTGGGGTAACTGCTTAGCTAGGTCCTGTTCAAGCGCACACTCCCGACAATTTCAGTTAAGTATTACCTATGGCGCATCCAGCGCCGGGAGGGAGTTTTGCGCTGCAGCAATGTCCCCCACTAGTGCCAGGTTTTGGCTATGGCCGGACAGGTCACGGAAGTAAAAACGGGCGAAAGTGAGTGAGTGAGTATAGACTGCTTTACGTCCCGCAAGCGACAAAGGCCTTCTCAGGACGTGCCTGCGCTAAATGAAGAAAAGAACTGCAAGAAGCGCAGACAGGAGGGAGAATTTCAAAAGAAAAATACAGATGAATGGACCAGAAAGACAGAAATACAAACCCCCAAAAGAGTAGAACCCACCTTGCAGGGGTTAGACAAGGTGACCCTAGGAACTAAAAAGTAGACAACCCCACCAAGGTCCCCTAGGGCAGACCCGGTGGGGGTCGGGCGAAAGTAGATTCGGCCCGCCAGCCCACCGCCGCCACAATGTCCCGCATGGCACAGTTGCGGTCGAACGCGACGCTCGTGGAGACAGCCCGGACTTTGTGCGCTCAAATTTTCAACCTCTTTGCTCCCTCTGTCGAGAGGTCTTCGTAAGCGGATCTAATGATTCCGCGCAGCCAAGCAGAAATCGTCTGAGCAGAAATATCATTCCTGCCCGGAGCTAAGGGCAGAAAGAGGCGTAAACGACCTCGCCGGAGAGGTTTCGACCGGCGGAGGTAAATTTTTAACACCCTGTCCGGGTCTTGTTGGCGTACGTCCTGGAGCATATTTGGGCTCCGCAATGGACGAAGAGTGATCGGTTGAGGTGGGGCGGAAGGGAGCCTGTTCTTGGCCAAAAATGAAGGACTAGTGAGGAGTTGGACAGAGCCGTCTGCCCGGAGTTGTAGGCAAGACGGGTGTATTGAGAAAGTGTGGAGTTCACTCACGCGAGACGCAGTGGCCAGAGCCAGTAAGAAGCACGTTTTTCGAGTCAAGTCAGAGAACCGCGCCAAATGCAGGGGCTCAAAACGGGCAGAGTTCAGCCATGTTAAGACCCATGCGAGGTCCCAGCGAGGTAGTAGGGAGCGCGTGACAGGTCGCTGGAGGTCAAAATGAGCCATAAGGTCGGCGAGATCTCTGCATGAAACGGGATCGGGTAGTCCCAAATGGCGGTACCGGGTACGTATCAGCCACCATAGAAAGATATCCCCGAATGGTAATGGGTGCTAGAGACTGATCCTGAAAGAGCCACAGAAAGAATTCAGCCAGCTGAGGCATAGTCAAAGCAGTGGGGGAAAGTTGTTTAGTACCGCACCAAGCTTGCAGAACTCTCCATTTTCCCTCATTAACTTTCTGGGTGGAAGGGCGGCGTGCTGAAACGTTAGCCGCCGCCGCTGAATCCGAGAAACCTCGAGCTGTGAGGGCACGCCGCACAACCTCCAGGCGTGTAAGAGGAGGTTCTCCGGGTAAGGGTGAAAAAGATCTCATCAGGGTTGCTTCAGCATCGTCCGCGGCATTGGAAGCTGGAGTGGGGGATCTGTGGCGAGACTCAGGAGATCCGTGGTCCAGCTCTTGGTCCAAGAAAATGGGGCTACCAAGAACAGCAACGTGTTGCTGCCGCGAGTTTGAGGAGAATCTTGGGGATCAGGACCGAGGGAGGGTATGCATAGGCCAGGAGACCCTCCCAAGGAACGGAGAGAGCGTCTACTGCCCACGCCAGTGGGTCTGGAAATGGAGAGACGAAGAGGGGAAGTTGTGTATTCCACCGCGTCGTGAACAGGTCGATCATAGGTGTCTCCCAGTAGACACAAATCATGCGAAAAAGGTCGGGGCGGAGGGTCCACTCTGTATGGAGAAGTTGATCCGGACGGGACAGAGAATCCGCCAACACACTGAGCCGTCTCGGAATGTGACGCGCCCGTAGTATGATGTCCCGATCCCGGCACCAGACAAGAAGGTGGAACAGAAGGATGCACAGAGAAGGAGAACGTGTCCCGCCCTGCTTCTGAATGTATGCCACAACCGTCGAGTTGTCGGATAGGACTAAGACCTCCTGGTGAGACACGTGCGTCTCCCAGGCGATGAGAGTGAGCCAAACTGCTTTCAACTCTAGCCAGTTGATGTGTTTGCCCACCATCTCCGTTGGCCACAGGCCCGACTTCTCGTGAAAATCCGGGAGGAGGAGCACTCCCCAGCCAGAGAGACTGGCATCTGTGCAGATTGACAGGTAGGGTATTGGGGATGATAGGGGAACCCCAGAAGCTAACCAAGGGGGTCTGTCCACTGGAGGAGAAAGGGCCGGACCAGTGACAACACCGGAACGCGGGCTTCCAAATCCCCTGAAGACGGTCGCCAGAGGAGAAGTAGATGCAATTGAATCGGACGTGAGTAGAGCCAACCGAGAGGAAGTAAATCCGCTGCAGCGCTCATGAGGCCTAACAACTGCAACCACGTCCGCGCAGGAGCCTCCATGGCACGATACATCTGTAGCGCTAGAGTCGCCAACTTCTCGATCCGTGTCTGAGGGAGGCGAACCAGGTTCAGGTCTGTCTGAAACTCCATACCCAGATGAATAAAACTGAGGGAAGGTAATAGGTCCGACTTGCTGAAGTTGACCAGGAAACCAAGACGGTGAAGAAGGCAGAGTAGAGCGTCCCGGTTGGTGGACAAGTGGGACGCGACCTGATTGCGGAGCAGCAGATCGTCGAGGTAGTGCGAGGTCGGACTGAGAGAAGACCGCCGAGCGTGTGCGACCACTGCGTCCATGATCCTGGTGAAGACCCAGGGACTGATGTTTAGACCGAAAGGCATGGCCCGGAACTGATAAACCACCCCACGGAAGGCGAAGCGGAGGTAACATCGAGCCGAAGGATGCATGAGCACATGGAGATATGCATCGGCCAGATCGAGACTGACAGCGAAACCCATGACCCTGACCGCGGTCCGGAGAGTTCTTGTAGTTTCCATCCAAAAGGAAGGAGCGGCCAGAAACTTGTTCAAAGCGGAGAGATCGATCACAGGACGCCAAGAGCCATCGGGTTTTGGAACGACGAAGAGACGACTGTAGAAAGCCAGAGAGTCGTGACGTAGGACCACTTCTGTGGCGGATTTCTTTAGTAAAGCCGTCACCTCCCCCTGTAAAGCCGCGGCTTTCACAGGATCGCTCGGTACCCGAGTCCAAATAGGGGAGCGCCGCAGAGGCGGAGGGCTTTGAAAAGTGAGTTGGAGTCCTGCCGTAACTGTAGACAGTATCCAAGGATCACCCGGGAACAGTAAGCGCCACGCCGCGCTGTGCCGGGATAGCCACCCGCCGACTGGTGATCCAAGCGAAGTCAGCAGGGGCAGGGAGGGAAGAGAGTCAGCGGACCCTCCCCTGGATGGGTTGTCGGCCCCGACCAGACCAAGAGGAGGTTTGGGCGGGGAGGGCGTGGGAGCGGCCAAACACTTTGGGACGGGAAGTGCCAAAAGGCATACTGGAAGTGGAACGAGGGGCAGGTCTGTAGGACCGCAGGGCGTGACCCATGGCCTTGCGGGCCGAACGAAAGCGCGAGATAGGGCGAGATGTAGGCCAGATATCCTTGTTTGACTCCTTCACAGCCTGCCAGGTTGAGCCGAAAAGCAAAGGACCCCCAATGGGAGCCTGGCGGAGTTGGGATTTGACAGACTTAGGCAATCCCACGCAAGCGTCGAGCACAGCATCTCAGCGGATTAAGTCGCAGTTGATGGCAGCAGCCATTGCATTGGTCAAGGCGTGGTAAGAAACCCGGTTTGCTACCACAGCCAAAGAATGGATCTCACGAAGAGGAGCGGTAGAAGTAGGGTCCCAATTATCTTCTAGTGCCCGAACAATCGCCTGTGTTGCGAGGTCCAGGAAACCGGAGCATGCCAGGGTGTTGCGAATGAGGACAGCTGTCTTATCAACACCTCGAGGAACGCGAGCCAGGGCGGTACAGCGCCCACCCGCCTGAAAATCCGCATCAGTATCCAGTGAGGGCAAAGGGCATGAAAACGCCTGAGAGTGACCTGCATACCAGCTCTGGCGAAAACGTATATCAATGCCCGCCGGCCACTTGGCATCAGAAAAGAAAACCGACTCCTTCGAAGTGGCGAGAGGTAACTGGGCCGAAAAGGCGTCCGAGAGATCGCGAAAACCAGGCGGTTGTGGGAGAGTAGTTGCTTGGTAGGAAGGAGAGCATCCAGAGAAGCGGAAGCTTTGCGCTTGAGTGGAGGAGCGGAGGGACAAACATCAGGGGGCAGGAAACGGAGAATAAGTCCTGAGGCCGCCTGGTCTCGATACCCGGAGCGACGCTGGAGGAAGAGTCCGAATCATCGCATGTAGAGTCCGCTGAGAGGGAAAGCAGGGACTCAGGATGGTCACCAGAAACTCCAAAACTGGAGGTCGAATCATCAGGGTGGAGACTGAGGACGTCGACGTCAATAGCCTCCGGGACCTGTCGATGAGAACGCTGAATATCCCGGGAGGAAGGTGAATGCAGCAAACTAGAGAGGTGAGAGCGGCGCCGAGAGGATTTCTCGCCTCAACTGTGCAAAGTGTCACGAAGTGACGACCTATGGCGACGCTTATGCGGAAAAGTATCTGATCAGTGTATGCGCGGTGACGGCTAATAGCCAGGGCGCTGTGCGGTGACCGGTTACAAACTGGGGCGCTAGTGGACACCGGCAGCCTCGCCGCGCCGTGCAAAGAGTCATGAAGTGACGAGCTATGGCGACGCTTAGTCGGAAAAGTGGAGGTGGGCAAGGCCACACCAGTCTGATCGGTAACCGTTCTAGGGTTCGGATGCCGGTGTCCCGTCCCCCGAGGGAGAGGGGGAAGCCGTCACGAGTGACCCGTCTCCGTAGAGTGGGTGCGCGGGACCGATAGTAAACAGCGCTCCTGAGACTACTGAGAGCGAGAACGCATAGGAGAGGAAAATAACTTACCTCCCACAGCAGAAGGGACAGCGTCTGTCACCATGTCCAGTGTGATAGACAAAGATACCTGCAAGGGTACTGGAACTGGGACACGGGAGTGTAGAGTGAGGGAGCGAATGGAGTCCGTGGACCAAGAGCGACTGGACAACCCGTCGACTGCGGCCGAATTGGGAGGGGCTGGTGGGACTAGAGTCATAGAAGAAGGAATGGGGCGCTTGCGCTGATAGAAGCTCCACATCTGAGACCAACGGTCTTCCTCCCAAACCGCGCAAGTAGTACAAGTCCTATCAGATGCGCAGCCAGTGCACGGTAAGCAGCGCAAATGCAAATCCGACGGCCACTGGAAGTTGCCGCAGGAGGGGCACGTTCTGAGTTGGCTAATGCAACAAATCACGCAAACAGAGGATACCGTGCGGGGTCGGGGCCACGAAGGCCAAGAGTATGACCGTTGCAACCGACCGACACGAAGTCGAAAGAAAAGGCCAAAATGCCGTAATTCCACGGAAATTGCCCCAGAAAGCTGTAATAACCGGGCGAGACAATGCCTTACCTAGCCATCGGGGAAGATCAAAACCGACAAAAACGAATGAGAAATACAAATAAACACGGAGACTGAAAAACAACGGAACCGAAAAAATGGCAGCTAAGTAAGAACTCGGAAATAACGGCCTCTCGCGACATCAGGAAGGGAGGCTATCCGGAGGATAGGGAGGCCACTCGGGGGATGGGGTAGCTGCTTGCTAAGATTACGTCCCTTGTTGCATAGCAACACACAACAATTTTGGAGGCTGAAATCGACAGGCTAAGTTGTTATTGGGATAACAAAATCTGGCCAAATCTTGCAGCATTTTGTACACTAAATCTCATTGGCTAAGAAATAATGAACACATAAAGTGCAAGCCTGTGAAAGCCCATGCTCCAACAGAAACAATGAATCTGTGTACCTCAGGTGTTTAAGCGTCAGATTGCAGTGGCTGGGGTTTCAACATCCTCATTGTATATTCAAACGTTCCTAACAGTGGTACCTGATGGCCCACACCATATAAGCTTGGCCTGACAGTGAAAAGATTTCCCATCACATTAGACCAAAGAGGCTTGGGGATTAAACACATCGGGAAATCGCATCTCTGATGCCGATACCTTCCCAAGCCATGAGTGGGCCACCAGATATGTGTGGATAATTGACATGTAAACAGGCCATCAACTTTGACACTTGCCAGTCAATGCAATCCAGTTTCTCATCTAACTGCCCGGCACGACTTCTGCACATGAGACACAGTTTCACTCCAGCCCTAGAAGTGGCAGGGGCTCATGAAAACTTGGTCCGTGCTGGCCCCGACTGACATCATTTATAACTTCAGCTGAATGCGCTGCGTGTCGATGTAGCCATACTGCTCTATCAAGAACAGCCGACTCGGCACACAGCAAGTGAATAGTGAACCCCCCATCTTCTCCCCTATTCGAATTAAGTAAATGAGTTGTCTGTAAGCGTGGATGGGGCCACAAAGCATGCCTATGGTCAATGCAGCGTACGAGAGGGCATGTGGATCTGTGCTTTGCAGATAGCACCTGGTAGGTTCACCTAAAGCATTGCATAACTCAAGAGCCACGCAGCGGTTTAGACCAGTTACACCTACAGGTCACATTATACAGTCAAATTTGGCCAGTTCAGGCAGTGCAAGGACCGGTGTTTTTAAAAATAATTTTTGTCTTGTTTGAAAATTTGTAGTAGGGCTGAATGTTGGAATTTGCTGGAAATTTCTGGTTAGCTGAGAGGAGACATGTTTGGTGCTTTGATTCATACCATCCTGAGCTTATCCAGTGGACAATTTTGGGCCTATGTTGAGTTGCCATTGACGTAGTGATTTGAGGGGCACGCTGATTTCAGCTGTGCTTGGGTGTGGGGTTGGTAAGGAACCAGTCTCATAGCCAAGAAATGAGAGGGGTGATGTGCTGTTTTTTTTTTAATTTTGTGCATGGCAAATGTGCAGCTGGTGGGCGGTAGTGGTTTTTAGGGAATTTAAAAATTAGGGGATGACTGGGACTGACTAAGGCTAAGAGACTGGACAGTACGGAAACAGCACTGTAGTCCGTGACCAAAGCCGCGAAAAGTTCGCAGTCATGGCAGCCGTCACCATGTCTTTACTGCCGGCTGCAATGGGAATTTGTATCTTCCAAATGCCAAAAATTTCCTCCAATTGCTGAAAATAGGTTTCAACCAAATTTAGAGCAATGCCGAAAATTAACTTTTAAATTTGTGGACAAATGCCCCAAAATTTTGAGCAAAACAAATTGCTGAAAAATTATAAGTGTTATGGTACTAAAAATTTAATGTTTTTAATTTAAACATCCGTATATTATTTTACACCAAAATTAGCATGAAAAGTCATCTGTTCACACCAGAAACCATATTATTTATTTATTTCATGATTTGATATTAGTTTACATGGATATGCAATTGATTAAGACCAATTATTGTGAAAATAAAATCTTGTTTATTGTGTACTGCCATACACTGATCATGGGGTAAAATGACATACTGCTTCACAGACGAACATTTCATGCAGATTTAAAGTCATTATGAAAAAAGACTGTTTTGCGCCTGACAAATTATCTCAACTTGTAGACATAAATTCAAACTCACGTAACATACTTTTTTTTGTTGTTGATTTACTGACTGTTCATCACTTGATACCAACTGCATGGTCACATCTTACATGTGCCTTTGTTGTCAAGTGATTCTACTGTTTCTGTTTAGAATCTATCAACTCAGTTATTTGATTTAATTTGTATTATTGTTGCAATGTAAATATCTGTGTTTATATTAAATCAGACTTGCTGTAGCAGCAGATTCAAAGTGAGGCAGGATGTACAGTGGAGTCCGCTTAACACGATTTCTGGGGACACAGAAAATCACTTCGTGTTAACCGTATTTCGTGTTAACCAATATGGCCTCAAAATTGATCACGGCTCTCAAGGAGAAAGTGTGTAAGATGTGTGCGTGAATGAGTACCAGGTTAAAAGTGCACATTATCATACTTTCTATGCATACCTTCAGCTCGCTAGGAAAACACAAGGAAACGTGTACAGCTCGAGTATTTAATGTAAATCCATCAGGTAAAATCCATACTAAGTTACAATCCTCAGGTAAAAGCAACACAGGCTGAAGTACAATCCCGCATCGGTAAAAGGGTTGTGTTGGTACATGAATGATACAACATGAATACAGTACAAAAATGCTAGCCAATGAGAAGACAGATTACAACAGCCAAAGGCTGTTCAGCCAATCACAGACTAGAGTTCGCTCTGATCTGTCATGTGTACTTCCACAGCGCGAGAGCGACACGTGAATTAGTTTTCTGTGAATGGAATCTGTGTTCGTGTTAAACAGGTGAATAATAGTGAAATTGCTCTGGTTGGGAACCGAAACCAGCTTCGTGTAAAGCGAAATTTCGTGTTAAGGATTTCGTGTTATCAGTGAAATTTTAATACAGAATAAGAAGGCCGTCGGCCGGGAATGCAAAAACGGTTCGTGTTAACCGGAATTTCGTGTAAAGCGAGTTCGTGTTAACTGGACTCCACTGTATGGTATTGTTTACACTATGGACAGTGTAAACTGATGCACAGCCATAAACTAGCACAGTTTTGAAAATGCCATGACAATGTTTCACTTTGTTGCATGCTATGTTAACTCAAAACATTATCATGAGCTATATTGAAAAACATAATTGTCCTCACTGCTTCTGAGCTCATAAAGTTAGTATGTTATATTTATTACGAGGTCAAAACAGGTGTCTTCGCAGAACAAAGTCCTAAAAACTGCAAACACACATTTCTGTTTTTACATGAAAAGGATGCAGAAGATCTTACTTAAATATGTTTTGTAAATGAATTTTGCATTTTTAGGGGCCATCAACTTGTGAGATATCCTTCACTCAAGCCAGACTAATCACATATTTTATTAGCAGCCATGAGAAGTTGGCAGAAAATATTGACACTAAACATTAATGTACTGCAGGCCCCAATATAGATGGGCGTAACTGCAAAAGTTTAAAAAATGTTTAGATTCTGAGGTTTTGGCATGACAGTTTGACACTGTAGCCTCTGTACTACAGACTAGCATGTTCCCAGTGAGCATTCACTTTTCTAAGCATCATTAAAGCAGCAACCAAACAAGGACCTAACAGTTGTCCCATTTTTGAGACACCAAAAATGGCCTATTCTTGCACTTCAAAGTCAGTTTTACAAATACCCAGTGAAAGGACAACCTGCCTGAACATATATTTCACTACTACATCCATTTCTGTGTTAGAAAACACCAAAATCACAGTTCCACATTGTCTTCTGTTAAGGAGAGAGCCTTTAGAAATAGCAAGCAGCATGTCAGTTGGGCGCCAAATCGTAGCCTGCAGACGATGTGGACAACCCCTGTAGAATCTTTGTTCGCGAAGTCAAGCCATGATGATGAATATATATATTATATGGTCAAGAGTACGACTAGGCGTCGAGTGCAGGTTTCGCTGACTGACAAAACAAAGCCTTCAAACTCAAAATCAGGCATGCATCTCACACAACCATATCTCAACTGGTTAGAAATTGAACATACCTTCTAATCCTGTGTCATTTTTGCATACGTCCGATGGGATAAAAGAGTTATTTATTGTTTTGTGCGATCGAGCGGCGGAAGCCAAAATTTCGAAACGTGACGTCACACACGCGTGTTCGCTTTCAGATAAAAAATTCCGGGGAATGAAATAGAATTTCGAAACGAAGTTTAAGCCTATAGAGAGCCAATGCAAGTTACTATTTGTTACCATATCGTCGAGTTTTACGTGTGTCTAAGTTTAAAGTAGTTTGAGGGCAAGTAAAGGCTAGAATGAACATAACGTGCGTTGTCAATTTCACACGTCCGAATCGCGCTGTGCACGGGAACACCAAAAATTGTACCGTGAGGCATCTAATTAACATATCCTAGACAACATTACTCTTCATTCTGATTACAGTAAACAAATTCAAAATCCTTTTGAGAATTGAAAGAAGGCTGCGTTTTAAACTTCATCAACCCAAAAGTCGTAAATTGTGTGTTACGTTCAAACTCAGGAAAAAATCTCACAATCATCTACGCGCGTGATTTTCTGGAATCAACGGCCATTTTGAGATTTGCATTTGGTCAGTCCTACGTACCTGATACATACAGGTGACATCGATGGAGCAGGAAAGCGACAAAGTTGAAGGTAAGTTTTGGTTGTAAATGGTTATGTTCATGCAAAATTGATGACTGAGCACCATAAATGTTTAAAAAAAGAAATGTAAGTGTACTGCTTTTCTAATTACTTCAAATGAATGTTGACGCAAACAAATGTAAAATCAATCGGCTCAATGACCACGTGTTTAGAACAAAGGAAGAAAACATTACTTGATGGAATTTGCCTCCATCCGACGATGACGGTTTAGTTTTGGTTGTAACAATTATGTTCAAGTTTCTGAATGCGATATTCAATATTTCAAAGGATAAAACAGAACAAGTAATGTATGTTTGGATTAGTTTTGTAGCGCAGCAACACTTTGAAACAATAATTATTACCTTTTACCATCACCTTGCCGTTGTGTCAGATTGTACATAACTTTACACACGTTGAAGGTTGTCAGCATTACGTTCAGGCAATTACAGCTTTATTTTCAAAGATTAAAAAGAACACTACGTATCACACATTTTCGTCGATTCAGTATTGTTGTCTTTAACGTTCCTGATATAAAAAATAGAGTAAATGTCTTTTGTTCCTGCTGTTTGATTGTTCGTAACTTTACACAGTTTGGCCAGGTAAATCTTTATGTAAAGTTATGTTCAAACCATGAGTTTTGCATTTTGGGGGAAGGACAAGTCATACCTTTTTTGTACCAATTTTTGTTGGTAGGAAGGGATTTTGTGCTAATTTGATTATACTTCGGGTCATAGATGAGTTGCTGAATTAGAGCGTTTGTACATAACATGACGCAGTGCAAAAGGGAACAGACATAGCACCTTCAATCAAAACATGGTCGTTTTTTCTAATTTTGAGCTGTGATAATGTTCCCATTGTCTTTATGCACTTTATATTATTGTTTCTTCATTATGTAAAATAAGATTAAGTAAGAATAACCCTGTTCTGGCAGTATTGGACTGAACATAACATGACATAACACTTAATGGTGTTTGGGTTGTAAAGTTCTGTTACACTGTGCTTCATGCTATTTTTGTATGGTTTAGTGTTCTATGATAAGTATAGATAGTCTGTGCATTTTTTAAAAACTTTTCTGCACCCAAGAATTGACAATTTTTAAGAAATATGCCTTGAACATAACTTGACAACAATTATGTTGTCAAGTTATGTACAGTTAAAACAGTGCTCAGCTAACATTTTCCTTCATAGTAACAGTCTCTTTTAAAGTGGAAGACTGGTTTGATTATGTTGTCTATTGTAACTAATATACAAACTATTATTCTAGCTAGATGACTGTGAACATAAACTAGACTGACATTATGTTCATTACTGTAGCACAATTCCTAGTATACTGTCTTTTGGATGCCCACTTTGCTAGTTGTTATTCATCAAAATACAGCTTGGGTACTAAAATATTAATTGTTAAACCCAGAATATACATTGTTCTGTTTTAAACAGTTTGTACATAACATGACAACATCATGTGTTGTCAAGTTATGTTCAACCACAGTTGTGTTTGGTTCACACATTGTCTTCGAAAGTTACAGTCTGATCATGCCTTTTACTCTTTGTTGTGCTGGCCAAAGTTGATAGATGCCATGATATATCATAATTTAATAATAACCAGCCATTTTAGTACAAAGCTGTTGAAAAATAACCAGACATATTAGGTCGATGCTAGCTAAAAACAAGTCGCAAACATGCACACAAATTAAAATTATTTTACCCTCTCTGTTTCAGTTCTTCGGGATTTGTTCCTGAATCGAAAGTTTCCGAGGCTGAAGGGTCTTTCCCAGCCGTGAAAGCACCCAGAAAATGGATGCTAAACACGTGTCGTTGTGCAGAACCCTGACAGGTTGTACCCTGGTGAGCAAGGTTATGTCAGCATACTTGTACTTTACGAATGATAGCAGCCAGGAATCTTTTTAAAGTATTTGAAACCAGAAAAATGTGGATTTGAACATGTTTTAGCTCCATTTATGTGTGAGATGGAGACATTGAAAAATGATAAAAGGTTGAAAGGTACGGCCGAAATAAGTGGGACTGGTTGTCACTGGCCAATAAAGAAAAGCAGTTTGAAGTTTCCTTAGGAAACTTGATCAGCAGGAAGCTTGTTAATTATGGGTTGCTTCAAGAAAGCGCTGTGATCATTATGCAACATAAATAAAGCAGTCTCTTTTTTCTGTTTCAGGAGGGATTGTCAGAGTAGATCCTCTGAGGGTCAAATTCCTCAAGCCTCACCAGACAAAACAAGGACTATTTGTTTACCCTGAAATAGATGACATCCAAGAAGTAGGGGATGATTATAGCGTCGGCTGTAGATTTCCTGCCACTCTCCAACAGTGCACGCGAGTGGAGAGTGGTTGGGTTTGATCAATTTTAATTTGTTTCTGCCATGTTTAGCTCAAGTATGAAGCTAACTAAAGTGAGTACTTTCTGTGCCAGTGGTCTGCTGAAAACCATCGGTCGTGGTAAACTTAGGTCAATATGTGCTAGATTATATTTGTTGGAAAGTGGTACAGAAAAGCGTTTCTTTGCGGAGGTATTTGGGCAAAAGCTAGGCTCCGATGTCACACAGCCCATAGCAAGCATGAGCAATGGCTAACTAACGTCAGTTTTCAAGAGTGTTAAATGTATTGTTGGTGTTCTAAAATGTATTGAAAGTTTAAACTTTTTTCACTTGGTGCTTTCTCACATTGTGGAACCACATTGTGCAGAGATTTAAACCCCATGTTGTAAAGTTATGTACAAACATGTACAGATTTATTTTGCTACTTGCGTTAAACATTGTAGACACAATTATTAAAACTGGTAAATGCTGGGGTTTACTGACCACATAATTTGATGTAATTTTCCATTTTTATCGTTTATTTTGACTTCAGTGTTGATAATACCAACATGTTCGGTTGTAAAGTTATGTTCAAACTTGCCATTTTCACACATTATTCCCTTGTATTATCAATTTCAAACCTGATAATTACATCACTGCTGTTCTGTAGTGTAGTAGAAAGCTACAAGTGCTTGCGATTTTTATTTTCTGGTTCTTGTCCATTTGTGGAGGTACTTTTTTGCTGAAATTTGAAGATCGTGGTGTAAAGTTATGTACAAACAATTACAATATGTATTTGCTGCTTTCATTACTCGTTTAGACACAATTTTGGGATAAATAAAAGTGTATTTGTTGAAAACACATCACTTGAGTAGTGTTTTGTTATTTTTGGATTTATGCATGTTAGTTAAAGAGTCTCAAGTTTGTTCGTCACGGTGAAAAGTTATGTTCAAGCATTGTGTGTTTCTTGTTTTTAGCCTTCAATTCATTCTATGTTGTGAATGGTATGTTTTTCCTAAATTATTCTGTAATCTACAAGAGTTTAGTACACAATAATAGGAAAACACACCATCTTAATTGACTTTCTTTGATGTGTTGTCAAGGATTTCAAAATTTTTGTTCACAAGCAAGTTGTCCAATATTTTTTAAAGTTTATAGCTACTGTGTTCACACTTATCTCAATTAGGATAGTTTAGAATCTATCAATGTGCAATTGAAATTGTGTGTTTAATACCACACACAATTTTTTTAATATAATTTATGCATTTTTTTTTTTTGCATAAATGTATAGCTGGGTGTAAAGTTATGTTCAAACAATTTCAGTGTTGCGCCATTGTATATCTATTCACCCCATCAAACTTTCTTTGACGTTTAAGCATAGCCTAGTAAGGAAAGAACAACATGATAATTTTATACAGCATGAATCTACTTTGTGAAAGCTAGAAAATGTGTTTTATAAATGTGTGACGGTGTAAATGTTATGTCCAAACCATAACGGTTTTTCGCCAATTACACCCAAACGACTGCTCATGGGGAAATTCTTTTTGGGGGGCATGTTACTTATGACTAAACACATCACAATCATGCAAAAAGATGCTCATATGTTTAAGTTCAAAATCAGAGACCCATGTCACACTCTTTGGACACCCAGTCGTACTCTTGACTATATATATAGAGTTGCCAACCCCCAATTTTTTTTCAGTAGTCAAAATGTAGAATTTCAGTAGTTTCATGACAATTTCAGTAGTCAATGCGCGTCAATTTCAGTAGTCAATGTGATATATATTATCCTACCAAGTGTTGTGATATATATTATCCTACTAAGTGTTGTGATATGACTAAGTGCCAAAAGGTGGGACACAGAAGGGGTGCTGATATGATTTCCAATAAAATCATGTATATTTACATCTGAAAACTGAATTATTGTTTTATCTGTGTGAAAGAGTGAATGTGTGAATACTATAAATACTTTCAAGCAGTAATTTCGAGTATTTTGAGCAATATTGTCCTAAATATGTGATATTCAGCCAGAAATCATGGCGCCCAAAATGGACACTTGGCAGTCTGCTTCAGATGATGGGCATGTACTCAGTCTCAGTGCAACAAAGACGCTTGAAATCTAGCAAGTAGATTAATAAGACATTACTCTACGCTCATAGGTTTGTCATACCAATCAGTGTTTCTGAATCCGTGCGAATATGGTCGTTGAATTTTACAGTGTCGTACATCAAACGTGTTGTAAGACCGTCCCCGAAAGACCGTCCCCGAAACTTTGTCTTTGTTTACCATCCGAACGAGTTGCGTTAGAGATTATCCAAAAACGCCACTGTATAATACTCTGGAAATAACTATTCATTGACATTCATTTCCAATGTTTGAGCTCAACGTTATCACGTGTAAAACTGTGATCTATTCAATCGCCAAAAATTGTTGTAATGTTTGATGTCATGACACCAAGCCAAATATTTCCTTTCACAAGCATTTTTTTTTTCCAACGTGTCTGTGGGTCACTTCCGGTACATGTGGGGTTTCCTCTTGACCGACTTTTCGTGGGATTCATTCCTTTGTTGATGAACAGCAAGGATCGAAATGTATGTTGTAAGACTTTTCCTTCTTTGACGTATGACACTGTTTTGACGAACGACACTAATATCTGAAGCTTTTTTGTGTAAAATTATGTAAACAAGCATTGGTTGTTTGTTTTCATTAGATCTTTTGGGTAGAATGCATTTAGGAAAATCGATTTACCACAACTTGGAAATACGTAGTTACGTTAGAGTGACAAAATGGCGGTGTTACTTTAGTACAACAGAGGCGGCATGTGTAGAAATGTTGACGTATGACCCGACTGTTGTTGTAAATTTGACGCTCGACATTATAGATGGCTATTGCAGTATCTCTGAGCTGTGCTAGTGAAATTTTCTTTCAAGAAGAGAATGTTGCAAGTTTAGCTCAGCTTGCCAAAATGCTCGTACTTTGATTTGATTCCTTTTTTTTTTTGCCAGGACCTTTACAGCATGTTTATGGTCCAGTCAGTGTCAAACGTCAACATTACAACATCAGCAGGAAATGCACTATTTTCTAAATATTAATGAATCTCTGTTTGCAAATACCAATACACCTGGTCTTGTTTTGTTTGTATGGATGTGGTACAATGTTATTTTACGAATAAAAAGTTAAAATAGACTTGCAGACAAATTGTAAACAATTTAGTTGGTGTCGTGTGTCAAACCTTACAACACTGAATATGCAATAAAGTATTTTAGAATGTGAACATCACAACAAAATATGATTATAATGTAGATGCAGGCCAGTCTTTAAAGGAAAAAAAATGTTTTGTTGCCAACATCCCTTGAATTGTCTACTTGATCAACTATTTGTGTTGTAATGTTTGACACGCCACATGACAGGCATTTTACCAATTAAACTACAATATCTCACAAACCAAACCTTCAATTATCTTTTCCTATTTTTTTCCTATTGCAGAATCTTGCTTGGTATTGAAAGATATCTGATGGTAAAAAAGACAACTCTGTGAGACAAACTTGAATTATTTACCCCTTTGTCCCAAATCAGGAGACCACCTTTTGGCACTTAGTCATATATATTATCCTACTAAGTGTTGATATATTATTCGTGTTATATCCTACCTTATTATAACCCATCACATCCTGAGGATGAAATTATAGTTGTTTTTATTTTTGATGTCCTTTGAGGTCGACAGTGCTGGAGACACTGTGATATATCATGCTAGTTCAAGAGTGGTGTCAGAATAGCTTGGCACCTACATGCGCCAAGTTATTCTGACACCACCCTTGACTGTCTTTGAATATCATACTTTTGTACGCACCACTGACTGTGAGCAACAACAAAGTCCTTTCTGCACACGTTGCATGCATTTGTAGCAGTGGAGGCCTTTGCTGTCGCTAGTTACTACCCCCGAGTCAGAGTTCAGTGTTTCAGTGCACGCTTGGCGAGCTGTGTGCGAGTATTTTTGCTGCCTTGGCTAGTCAGTGTGTAGCGGACTATACGCTCATAGCTTAGTGACAGTCTCTGGTTCCAGAGGCTGGGAGCCTAACGGCCGATCTTCAGTCCACAAGTAGCCAGCCCCCCCCCCCCCCCCCCCCCCCCCAACGTAAATTGCATATTTTAGAAGGACTGGTCGTATTCCCGTAATTTGAGCCGAAAATGCGTAAAATTACGAGCTAGCGCGTAAGGTAGGCACCTCTGCAAACTGTGTGAACAGGGTTGTACGTCAAAGCATGCGCATTTTGATTGGTTGCATTCCAACCGGCTTCACAATGATTGGTTCAGAGCCTAACACGCACTGGAAGCTGTGATCAGTAACTTAGTTGGGTGACCGTGACCCTGACTCGGCCGGCAGCCTACACTGTAGCCACAGGCGCTCAACGAACCTTAAAAAAAATTGTAACTATTGATTTTGCTTTTCCGTAATATTTTTACTACTTCCGTAGCTCCGTAGTAACAATCTACTTCTGTAGTAAACTACGGAAATTCCGTAGTGGTTGGCAACTCTGTAATATATATATATATATGTGTGTGTGTTTGTATGTGTTAGAGAATAAATCATACAGACCTGCCTACCCCCTTTTTTGCAAATTTGGGGACCACCAAGGCTAAATGTCGGATTTGACATCAAAATGGGGGAATTCACCGATCGCAAAAAGAAAGAAAAACCCCACAGAACACGTTTTTTATTAATGTGCTGTTCAATGCATCTGCAGTGGATAATGGCAAATTCAATTCGGCAATCATCTCCACCATGCTGATTTCTGCTTGTGTGATCAAGTCGGAGATATCATTGGGTTTATCCTGGGCTTTAAACAGCGTGCCTATCGTTAAAGTTCCTTTCAAAATCTCTTTCCGCCGCTTGTGGTTTTGACTCATTCGGCGTGCCGTTGCACATCGTAGGTGCCACTATGTCCGCAGTGGAAATGGCGGTTGCATGTTCTGCAAAAAGCAAAAACATCACCTCTTGATGAAGCAATAATGTACGATGAACTCAAGCAAGTCATGAGCTTCGGCTTTTTCTTCTTTCCATCGTCAGTTGTTGTTGTGTCTTTCCGCTTAGACATGACGCCGGCAGAGCACGCAACATGAGGCCGAGCGTAAACATGTACGAGTAAATTTGGCGGACGGAAGTCTCGTGTTGTCTCACTTGAAGACTGAGAACACTTAGGGAAGACCGCGAAGACTGAATAATTATAAAGCGCAAACAATGCGCAAAACACATCTGAATGATTTTGCGGGATTTTGACTTGTCACAATGCGCTGAATCGGGATTGAAATGGGGGAATGCGTGAATCGGGTCTGAAATGGGGGAAAATCACGTAAAATCTGTGATGGTAGGCAGGTCTGAATCATAGTAAATTATAAATTAAATGACAGCAAACTGCAAGCGAAGAAAACAGAGTACAATGAAAACATTTTTGTCAATGCGTCACATATACAGAAACCAAAACTTACCACGCACAAGCTGACATGTTTTAACAACATGTGTGTGTGGGTGATCAACAGTGATATCAAACCCTGAAAAACAGAACAGCTCATAATTAGCAGTAACTTCAGAAAAATAAGTACATGTAAATAGCAAGGTAATCAGGGTCGCACTTGCGCAAAAAAAAAACTGCGTATTATACGCACAACAAGAAATGGCTTATGGCTCATGTGCATAGCTGCCAACCTTGATGCAACGAAAATCCTGAGCTGCGGCCTCCACGACGCTAACCCTTGCTTCCAGGTGCCGAAAAATCAAAATACAGGGGGGGTGGGGGTGGGGTGGGGGAGGGGGGGGGGGTACACAGTGCGCGTCAGCCCGCCTAGGTTTACTGTGCAGCGATGTTTATGTCCGCCCGGCACATTTTACAAACGGCAAAGTGTTCGCCCTTTCTCGATTCGTCGATGATGCAAGGAACACTTGTAGTCTGGATGGAACTTTACCAACCACTTCTGCTTCTTTGGAGGCATCATTTTGTTGAAAATTGAAAATAACACTTGTGAAAATCGCTAAGCATGTGCTCCAGACCAGGGCAATTTCGAAGGAACCGGAACAAACACAGAATGGATGCAAATTTGCTGCGCATGCGTAATCAAGACTGGCTGTGGGTCCCCGAAAGCTTAGCGGTACAGTATAGCGGCAGGCTCTCAACTACAGGCGCTTGACTGGGAGCGGTACGCCAAAATGCCTCGAATTTTCAAACAAAACTTGAAAATCTGAAAATCGGGAAAAATGTACAAAAAAACGGAAAATCGGGACTTGAAAAAAAAGCGGGAAATTCCCGATAAAATCGGGAGGGTTGGCAGCTATGCATGTGTATCGACCGATCCACACATGTCTGACAATAAGGGATGTCTTCTGCACTAACAAAATCCATGTTTTCTCAAAATTTAATCAGTTTTCACACATCTGTGAAACCCCCGTGACCCTTGACCTTTGCGATGAGTCAACTAAATTAGGATACATAGGAAGGTCTTATCAGCTACCTTTGTGCCAAATTTGATTGAAAAGTTTGCAAAAATGTTGATAATAGCATCAATTATTGGCATTTAATACACATTTGTCGAGCTCTTGTGACCCTTGACCTTTTCTGAGAGGTCATCCAAATTAGTATGCATAGATAGGTCTTACCATCAGTTATCTCTGTAGCAAGTTTGGGTTTGGAGTTGTGAATAGTATTTGAGAAAAAAAAATCTTTTGTCCAAATATGGTGATTTTGGACCTATTTCTTGAGCTCTTGTGACCCTTGACCTTTCCAAGGGATCAACCAAATTAGTATGCATAGATAGGTTTTATCATCAGGTATCTTTGTACCAAGTTCGAGTTTGAAGTTGTGAATAGTATTTGAGAAATTTTTGTTTTGTTGTAAAAATGTGATTTTGGACCTATTGCTTAAGCTCGTGACCCCTGACCTTTCCAACTGATCAACCAAATTGGTGTGCGTATAAAGGTCTTACCATCAGGTATCTTTGTACCAAGTTTGGGTTTGAAGTTGTGAATAATATTTGAGAAAAAATAACTTATGTCCCAAAATAGCTATTTTGGATATATTTCCTAATCTCCTGTGTCCTTGACCTTTGTGAGAGGTCTCCGAGAAAATGCCAACATTAAAGTTTACCATGGACGACCAATGGCCCAGAATATACTCACTTTTGCTTCGCACGTGAGCCAAAAATATGCCCACATGCAATTTTCTGGGAGGTATGCGTTTGCTATCTAGGCAAAAAGGCTAGAACAAAATGTTTTTGGCATTGCTACAAAACAATATCTGAGTGTAATGATGAATAGTTTCCATGAAAGTCTATCAACACAAAAATGGTTGAGAACGCTGTTCAAACAGGGTCAAAATTGGTGACGGACAAAGAGGTTTAGCTATCGTAACCTACTGCCATTTAGAAAAGACAGGGACTTTTCACGGCAATTGTTATCATTATCTTTTATTCCAGTACTAAATAAACCATCTGCTGATTAGATCAAGGTCCTTGCTTTGCTAACGTTCCAACCTTTTTTAAAGAACTAAAACATTTTGACAAAGTTCGGGCACGAATCAGCGATTCAACGAACAGTGTGTGTGTATGACTATGAGTGTGTCGAGTGCTACATTTATCACAGTTGCACATCTTCAGTCCAGCTTTGGGGCACAGCGACTGTAAGTGACAACTGACATTGCTGAAACACCAGCATAGGTTTATTCAGAGGTCATTCTCTGTGTTCTCTATGTTCTTGCTTGTTCTTACATGGGTCAACCTAATGATGTACATCTAATGTTGAACTGGAAAATGAAACTGACCGAGATAAATTTCACCAGGAATGCTCTTCATATTTTTGAAACAAGCACAGTAATTTTAGTAGACCACAGAACAACAGTCTCCTTTAAATTTTGAAATGATCATATCTTGCTTAAACCACTTAAGGACACTTTCTGCATGTACGGCTACAACAGAACATAAGTTGGATTTAGGCGAGAAGCCCTTAGGGGCCTAATCGCACTGTTGCTAATGGCGTTGTGCATCATAATAACTAATATAAGTGCGTGTGTGCTTGTGCGAATGTGTGAGGGGGGGGGGGGGGGGGGGGGGGAGGGGGAGGGGAGGGGAGCGAGGGGGGGGGGGGGGGGGGGGGAACTGATATTTTCACAGACACAGTAGCCTAACAAAGGAAACTCTCAGTGACGATGTCGATCTCAGACTGTCACTGGCCCGGCATTGTCTTGCAATGTGGATTTTTTTATAGCGAGGTTAAATCATACACATTGTTTGGGCAGCATTGTGTTCGGCTTATGCAGTTTTTTAAAAAGTAAGTGCGACCTCTGTTAACACCAGAAATAATAATTATAATACAGAGTTTGTACAGTGCCCAAACATAAACAGACTCCAGGTGCCTTTCAACGAATCTGGACCTGAATAAAATGGCTATATGACTAAGTGCCAAAAGGTGATCTCACAAAGAGGACAACTGGGTTGAAAATCAAAGTTTGACATAAAGTACCAGAAAATGTATTTGGGTGATGTACACTGTATTGGTAATGTGTTTGTAAAAGAAAAAGATAATATCTGAAATGGTTTTTGAGAAAATGGCCGTTAAAAATTTAAAGTCTGGATATGTCGGACATCAGGTATTGCGACATAGTGCCTCTAAATTGGTGGGATAAAAAACACAAATCTGTTTCCAAACAGTTAAAATAATAAGTAGTGGTCACAATTGACCTATCCAAACAATTACTGCTCTTTGGCTTAGAATGTTCTAATCCCTGAACATGATTTGTGTTGCAATACCTGACATCCGACCATATTCAAGTTTTAAAATATCCTACAAGCAAGAAAAACACACTTTGTCGTGTTATGTATACCACTCACAGGAATACGTGCACACAAAAGAGCACAATGAGAGTCATCTTTGCTGCCAAAATATATTTATTGGCAGTCAGGGCCAGAATTTGTAACGTAGGTCGATCAGGATTGCAGCAGATATCCCCGGGATACTTATCAGAAGCCACAAACACAAAGCCTTTCCCCCAGTTTCAAGCACATTATTTAACAAACTAAACAGATATGAAGAACAAACTGCATACAACTTGCTGATGTAATATACATGATAAAATATGATGTGCTAAACAGTCTGTGCCTGTAAAAATAAAACAAATATTCAAATAAATTTCATCTGTGTACAGTCTGAGTGCATTATTTTAACTCTGACCCTCAGATTCAGAAGGTCCTAACGGCTATGCAACTCGTTGTCCATAATGGCTCATTTTAACAGTGTCTTCTCCCAAAAAAATTCTACAATCCATATGTGTTGAACGTCAGGATTGCAGCAACACATGTTGCTACAGCAGCGGTCGTCGCAATAAAACTTGTTATCACAAGAAATCATCTCCAAAATAACCTACTGCCTAAAATCGGTACTGGAGTGTCGGGCGATTCAAACTCTTGAAAATGCTCCCTTACAATATTTATAAAATAAACATTTGGCTCATAATATTGTCTACAATTACAGTCGAACGTCAGAAGTGATCGAACGTCAGATTTATGAAAACGGTTGCGACAAAATGTCACGAGTTGTAGCTCTCCATTGACAGACCGGACATTTAAAACAACCACGCTGGAATGTGGCCCATAATGCATCTGTCATAACCGGATGGTCGTAGACCAAAAAACCAAAACAACTTCGTTAAACATGTCAAACAGTTGAACGTCAGATCTTGCGACAAAAACTGGCCGCTCACAATTTTTTTGCCAGCTTAGAAAACTGTGACGGAAAAGTAAATTTGAAGCATATCAAATATTCAACGAAAGCGAAACAACGCAATGACGCCATTTCCGGTTTGGGTCAGCGTGCCTTTCTCTAGCACAAGTTCGCAGAAATTAAGATGCTTCTGTTGCGACAAACCTGACGTCCGACAGAGGCTACTTTCAAGAGCAATAAACAATAGCATGGCTTACCTTCAAATCTTGGAAATACACAAAGAAGTACCCAACGGAGAAAGAAACACGCTTAGAAAAGACGGGTACAACACAATTTATTAATATTTCGGGTAAATACCCTTTGTCAAAATAGACAAACAAACAAACATAGAGATTAGCCGCTACTTATCTTCAATGGCAGAAGGAATGTGGCAACTGAAGGAGGTGACGTAAAATAAAAGAAAAGAAAAGGAAGAACAAAAGTGCGGAAAAAGTAAAAATGACGTCAACGAAAAATCGCGTAAGAGAGAGACTCGGAAAGAACCTGAACACGAGAGACAAGAGTGTGTGCAAGCACGTGCAGGAGCGAGCGAAAGAAAAGGCGTGTAGATGAGGCCAGAGAAAGAGAGAGAGAGAGAGAGAGAGAGAGAGAGAGAGAGAGAGAGAGAGAGAGAGAGAGAGAGAGAGAAAGAGAGAGAGAGAGAGAGAAAGAGAGAGAGAGAGAGCGAGACGGAGAGAGAGAAAGAGAGAGAGAACGAATGGGGAGTACCCTTGGGCACGAAGTAGGCTGAGTGTCTAATACACAAAGCCTGCTAAACACCAACCCGAAGGCAAACTTTATATCACCTTCAAGTTGAGGACTACCTCGGGGAAAAACGGGAGGACCCCGGGAAAAAAACCCCAGCATTTAGCACGGTACACAACAAGTAATAAGTCATGAAAACAAAGCAAAGAATCAAAATCAGTAAGAGAATATTGGTATAAGTGGAGAGTAGGTAGTTGTGAAACCGTCTTCAAGGGTAACTCAAAAAATAAGGGGGAGAGAGAGAGAGAGAGGGAGATGGGGGCGGGGGGGGGGGGGGGGGGGGGGGGGGGGAAGGGGGGAAGGAGTAAGGAAAAAAAAAAAAAAAAAAAAAAAAAAGGGAGGGGGGGGGGGGGGCGGAAGACAATCAGCCAGAGCCACCAACCCCACCCAACGGGCACCCACCAGCCCACAGAAAAACACACAGGTACGCAACAAGACGACCACATACATCCCCAAGGGATGCACACGATCGCCCCGCCCCAAAACCGCGTATCAAACCGTGAGCCGGAGACCCGGTGCCCGACAGGGAAGGGCAAGGGATCCAACTAAACGTTCGGCCAGCGCTGAGAAAGTCCCCAAGGGAAATGTACATATCAACCAGCGCCAACATCACGTGGCAGTCACCTTTTTGGTCTGGATTGGAAATACACGGATTATAAGATCAACATTCCCCGAACATATGAGCATGGTTAGCACCAGGTTTGTTATTGTTGCTTAAACACGCGAGATCAAAAAAGACCGACGTCAAATCGTTGTCCGCTTTCCCGGGCCGATTTTTATTGGTGAATTCTGGCGTTTTACAGTATACTCACCAAACAGCTTTATGTTAGGTGCATAAATTATTGCCAGTATATCTTCAATCATTCACACACATTGCACTTGTTAAAGTCAACACATGTCTTTTTAAACAGATTTTAGTTTCCCGCAGAAGAGATCACTCACTTTTTGCTCACCTTTTGGCACTTAGTCATATAGAGCAACTGATTTACTCGAGTTGTTCACTAGAAAATAACAGCAAGTAAAGCAGGCTTTCCATTGACGGAAAATTTCCCATATTTGATGGATACATTTGGCAAGGACAGCAACAAAAAAAAAAATCAGTCACTTGCCATCAGGGCAGACATGGGAAACGTATACACACTTACAATACAGACATAAAAGACAAAAACATCCAGATTACAGATCTTGATGGGGTGAAGTCACTTCCATACCTAATGTCTGAAGAAGGATGTTCTCATTGACAACTAGTTCCTGAGCTTGTTCAAGGTAAGTCTGGAAAAAAAAAAAAGTGCATATAAATAATATAATAGTACCACACCACTGCAGACAAAAATGTAATACTAATTTGAGCAACAGTTTGACTAGTTTGAGCAATCAAAAATAAATATTTTTGTTTTATTGGCTGGACTTCTTGTTCTGATGGTAAGGGGATAACATGCATAAAACAAGAAAGGCAAAGCCCCATATGGCTCACATCTACGACTGATTTACATGCGTGACCTTTGGGACAATAAATAATGGGCTGCATGGCTTTTGCACCAGCAACATCTGTTCTCTTGAAATTTGTCAACCCCCTTGACCCTTGACCATGGCAATGAGTCGACTAGATTAGTATGCAAAGGAAGGTCTTATAAATTGGGATTTTACACACATTTGCTGGCCTCTTAATCTTACGGCCCTTGACCTTTCCGAGGGGTCATCCAAATAAGTATGCATAGATAGGTCTTACCATCAAGTATCTTTGTACGACATTTGGGTTTGAAGTTGTTAACAGTATTTGAAAAAAAAAAAAAAAACCATCTTTTGTCAAAATATGGCTATTGGTCAAGAGTACGACTGGGTGTCCAAATGGTGTGACAAGCACCCTGCATTTTCAAAAGCAAAATAATTTTAACATTTCATATAAATCTGATTACCTTTGCATACATAAACATTGACACTAACAATTTTTTATGTTATTTGCAGTTTGGTTGTTATTGAACTTTGAAGTTTAAAGTTTGAACATAACATTTACAATGTCAAACATTTAACAATTCACAACAAGCACAAGCTGTAAGCAATTTTTTGCATTTGTATGTTTCAAAGTATGTTTCCCATCCAGAATAAATGGTATGTATAAAAATAAAGTGTGTTAGTGGAAAATGCAACCTTTTGTGCCATAAAAACTGTTTGAACATAACTTTACACCATAATTTCCAAAAGCCACTAATTTTTAATTCTTGGAGAACTAATTTTAAAATGTTATGCTAAATGCATAGAGACAACTCTCTTATTTAAGTGCAAAAGCCAATTGAAAAAATAATGTTTACATAGTTCTCAATACTGAAAAAGTTGTTCGGTACACCTTCACTACAATGTTATTCTCATTTTTTTTTATCTCATGCAATCAAATACAGCTTCTGTAAGCCAAAAATGACTACACCAGATGACTTTTATCTGCTGTTAACTATTCCAATAGAAAATAAGCCAATTTTTACAAACTGATTTGAGTTTTGGCACAAATTCAATTACATTCACAAGATTGAACATAACTTTACACCTTCACCAAATATATGTTTTGGTCTCACAAGGGCAAATCACAAACTCTTTGGAAAAAATAAGTATGCATACCAATCCCACTAACAAGCACAGCCATTATATCAAACTAGTTATGTTTACGTGATTTTCAAAAAGGGCTGTTGCAACTTTTCAAGTGTTTGTACATAACTTTACACCTTCTGACTTGCACACAGGAGAAATCTTAAGATTATTCAAGAAAAGTCTCTAAAGAAAACACCATCATCGAGCATGCTTTCAAAGCAGTGTGCATACTGTTCTGGTAAAATTTCATTTGTTAGTCCATCATAATTACATAAACAGTAGCAAAAAGACAGAAAAACAGGATGCATGAACATAACTTTACACAGTCACAATTTGCCTTGTAACTTGACAAGTAGAGTTATTTAGAAATTTGTTGATTGCCTGTAGTGTACAAAAGAAGAATGACGTTTGCACTAACATGATTTCATAACAAAAACATGAAATAGAAAGGTAAAAAATAATGGCATGGCGTGTTTGAACATAACATGACGACACAGGACCATTTTCTAAAGCACAAAAGTAAAGGTGCTGAGTTATGAAATGCAGATTTGAAAGCTGTTTGTGATGATAAATATTAAGATAGTGCATGCATAAAGGTTAATGCACAAATTTCAATGCACAACAGGAAATGTAAGCATCATTGCATGAACGTAACATGACACGATGTAGAGTTATGTTCATGAGCAATAGCTGTGACATTATCTTGTTTTGCAGTCACTAAAATTTTATAGGTCTTGAAATTCATATTTTCTATTCTAGAATTATCTGGTTATCTTACTTACTTTATTGCAGGATGGTCAAAGAAATGAAATTGGTGTTTGTTCATAACTTTACACAATGCAAGTTATGTACAAACAAAAAACAAAGAAATGTTTATCCTAGAAGGTATCACATGCTTTATTATTATAAAAAAGTAAACAGCATCTTTTCAGCTATTGGTAGTTGTTGTTTTTTATATATAAAGTGATTCTTGTGATTTTAGGTGATAAATGTTTGAACGTAACTTTACATCCCATAAAGTTGTGTCAAGTTATGTTCACAAGGAAAAATTGAAAAGAGTTTCAAATGTGTTGTGTACCAGCATGTGCATAACTATTTTTATGTGTTGGCATCATCTACTATGATTTGCAACAAAATTTACCCTTCAACAAAAATAATGTGCATACTGGTTTGAACATAACATTTACACGCCAGCACGCAGAAAAAAATACAATAAAATTATGTCAACTGAATAAAATTAGGTATTTTTGGGTCTACCAAGGTCTTGTCTAAATAAGTATAGTGCTACTAATAGTACTATAGATTTATTGCAGAATAAGTGAAAAGAAAATAATATATCTATAAAGTTTGCTGGACTGCTTGAACATAACAATTTACACCCAAAGAGGTGAGTTTTGAGGGCAGACTGGAAAGAGGAGAGAGAATGTTTCTGACGAAGAGAGAGTGGGAGAGTGTTCCAGGTGGCTGGACCGTATACTGAAAAGGAGCGGGGGCCGAAAGTGCTGAGTTTGGTGCGGGGGATGTGGAGGCGGAGAGGGTCGGAGGCGGAGCGGGGAGGAGTGTAGAGGTGAAGTAAGTTTGAGAGATAGGCGGGAGCGCAGTTGTTCAGGGATTTGTAGCAGAGAGACAGAATCTTGTATTGGATGCGTTGGGGGATGGGAAGCCAGTGAAGGAGTTTGAGCAGGGGAGTGATGTGGTCAGATTTTTTTTCTGAGGACGAGGCGGGCAGCAGTGTTCTGGACGCGCTGGAGAGTGAAAGTGGTGGAGTGAGGGAGGCCAGAAAGGACAGAGTTGCAGTAGTCGATGCGGGATAGGATGAGAGAGACGGCAAGTTTGGTGGCAGCTTCGGTAGTGAGGTATTTTCTGATCTGACTGATGCGGCGGAGGTGGAAGTAGCATGCCTGGGCTGTGGCGGAGACGAAGCTGGTCATGGAAAGAGAGGAATCGAGGATAACGCCGAGGTTTTTGGCCGAGTCAGAGAGGGAGATGGGGGTGCTGTCGAGTTGAAGGTGGAGGGAGGGAGGGAGCTCGGAAATTTTCTGACGAGTGCCTACCAGCATGGCTTCCGTTTTGTCGTCATTCAGTTTAAGCTTGTTTGATGTCATCCAGTTTTTCACGTCTTCGTAGCAGTCAGCCGTGCGAGTCAGTAGTGACTGAGTGTTGTCTTTGTCTAGTAGTTGTGAGTCATCAGCGTAGAGGTGGTGGTGTATGTGGTGAGACTGGATGATGTTGGACAGGGGAGAGGTGTAGAGTGTGAAAAGACCGGGCCCAGGACGGACCCCTGTGGAACTCCGCAGGAGAGCGTGACTGGGTTGGAGGAGACACCGTCGATGGTGACGGACTGCTGTCTGTCGGAGAGGTAGGAGAGAAACCAGGAGTGAGCAGAGTCAGTGATGCCAAAGGAGTGGTGAAGGCGGTGGAGGAGGATAGAGTGGTCTATAGTGTCGAAGGCGGTAGAGAGGTCGAGTAGCGTAAGAAGGGAGATGTTGCCCCCGAGTCGGTGGAGAGAAGCAGGTCGTTTAAGATATGTAGAAGGGCCGTTTAAGTGCTGTGATGTTTGTGATAGGCAGACTGGAAGGGACTGAGGAGGTTGCTGTCAGCGAGGTGGAGGTTGAGCAGGTTGAGAACGACCTTCTCAAGAAGCTTGGACAGGAAAGAGATTGGAGACTGGGCGATAGTTTTTGAGTTCGTTTGGGTCGAGGTTGTGTTTTTTGAGGAGAGGACGGATGATGGCGGACTTGAAGACGTTCTCTAGAGATGTGTTGATGATGTCGGTAATGAATGGCAGAAGTAATAGTATTATCAATTGCAAAACTGGTAATTACATCACTGCTGTTCTGTAGTGTAGTAGAAAGCTACAGGTGATTGTGATTTTTATTTTCTGGTTCTTGTCCATTTATGAAGGCACTTTTTTGCTGAAATTTGAAGCTCATGGTGTAAAGTTATGTACAAACAATTACAATATGTATCTGCTGCTTTCATTACTCGTTTAGACACAATTTGGGGAGAAATAAAAGTGTATTTGTTAAAAACACATCACTTGAGTAGTGTTTTGTTATTTTCGGATTTATGCGCGTTAGTTAAAGAGCCTCAAGTTTGTTCGTCACGGTGTAAAGTTATGTTCAAGCATTGTGCGTTTCTTGTTTTTAGCCTTCATTTCATTCTATGTTGTGAATGGTGTTTTTTTCCTAAATTATTCTGTAATCTACAAGAGTTTAGTATACAATAAAGGGAAACACACCATCTTAATTGACTTTCTTTGCTGTGTTGTCAAGGATTTCAAAATTTTTGTTCATAAGCAAGTCGTCCAATTTTTTTAAAAGTTTATAGCTACTGTGTTCACACTTGTCTCAATTAGGATAGTTTGGAATCAATCACTGTACAATTAAAATTGTGTATTTAATAACACACAATTTAAATTTTTAAAATATAATTCATGCATTTTTGGGCATAAATGTATAGCTGAGTGTAAAGTTGTGTATCTATTCACCCCATCAAACTTTCTACTAAGGAAAGAACATGATAATTTTATACAGCATGAATCTACTTTGTGAAAGCTAGAAAATGTGTTTCATATTTTATGTGCGACGGTGTAAATGTTATGTCCAAACCATAACGGTTTTTCGCCAATTACACCCAAACGACTGCTCATGGGGAAATTCTTTTTGGGGGACATGTTACTTATGACTAAACACATCACAATCATGCAAAATGATGCTCATAATGTCATATGTTTAAGTTCAAAATCAGAGACCCATGTCACACTCTTTGGACACCCAGTCGTACTCTTGACCATGTATAGAAAGGTCTTACCACCAGGTATCTTTCTACCAAGTTTGGGTTTGAAGTTGTGAATAGTATTTGAAAAACAATTTTTTTTCTCTCTCAAAATATAGCTGTTTTTTAAAACCTATTTCCTGATCCCCTGTGACCTTTAACTTTGAAAAAGGTCACTCAAATTGGTAAGATTAGAAAGGTCTTGCCACAAAGTATCTCTGGGCCAGTTTGAAGACTGTTACTTGAATAGTATCCGAAAAAAAGCAAACGAGAAAATGGGCCAGTTTGAAGACTGTGACTTGAAATTATCCGAAAAAAAGCAAACGAAAAATGCAAACATTTTAAGTTTACCACGGCTGACCACTGCTCCAGAACATACTCACTTCTGCTTCGCATGTGAGCCAAAAATGAAAATATGGTTATTTAAATTATGAACAAGAGTGGCAAAACCATCAAGGCTCATGTGCACCCCCTCTCCCCACACAATACTAGATCAAGGCCCAGACTGCTTATGTGAATTTTAAGATTTCCAAGTATCTTCTTTTGCTTCACAACATGACAAATATTGACAACATGACCATAATAACCTACAACATGACAGAAGAAGTGAAAAGTTGTCTGACCTATGAGAGAGGTCATTCACACTGTTATGTTTAGAAAGGTCTCGCTACAAACTATCCTTCTGCACCACCAAAATGTAAGCATTTTTCACACATCTGTCAACCCCCCAGGACCCTTGATCTTTGCGATGTTGATTAAATTAGATACATACATGTATTAGTATACATAGGGAGGTCTTATCTGCTACCTTTATTCCAAATTTAATTAAAAAGTTTAAATAAATGTTGATAATACATACAATTCTATCAAAAATTGGCATTTTCCACTCAACTGCTGATCTCTTGTGACCTTGACCGTTCCGAGGGGTCATCCAAATTAGTATGCAAAAATGCATAGATAGGTCTTACCATCAGGTATCTCTGTACCAAGTTTGGGTTTGAAGTTGTGAATAGTATTTGAGAAAAAAACATCTTTAGTCCAAATATGGCTATTTTGGATCTATTTCTTGATCTTTTGTGACCCTTGACCTTTCCGAATGGTGCATAGAAAGGTCTTACCACCAGGTATCTGTGTACCAAGTTTGGGTTAGAAATTGTGAGAGTATTTGAGATTTTTTTGTTGTTGGTCAAAATAATGCTATTTTTTACCTATTTCCTGATCACCTGTGACCTTGACCTTTATGAGAGGTCACTCAAATTGGTATGTTTAGAAAGGTCTTGCCAGAAAGTATCCTTGGGCCAAGTTTGAAGACTATGCCTTGAATAGTCTCTGAGAAAATGCCAACATTAATGTTTACCACGGATGACCACTGGCCCAGAACATACTCACTTTTGCTTCGCACGTGAGCAAAAAAACAAACTATTCCTGATCTCTTGTGATCCCTGACCTCCCCGAGGGGACAACCAATATAATTCTGATGAAAAAGTAAGAGAGCCATGGTATTTGATATTCGTTCCTAAACACATACTGATGTACTTCATGTAGATTAAATAACAAAACAGTGAAACATAAATGACCCACATCAGACTTGGTATCAAATGGAGGTCCATCCCGGAAAAGGAAGCGGTGGCGCTCTTTGAGAACATGTTCCAGCTTGCGTGGCTGCTCCTCCACTTTGGCTGCCAGGAAAATGCAGGCAGGAGCTATCACCTTAATATTAGCAGACATTATATGTTTCATTTATGTTCAAACAAAGTTCGGATTAGCCAAGTTAAAACAACAGCCTATCTGCTAACCCTTCAAAGTGAAGGCAACCCAAATGCAAGAGGCATAGACCACTCATGAGCCCCTACCATGGCAGGGGCTCATGAGGATCTATGCCTCTTGCTGACACCACATTGTATCTGTGTGATTGCACGGAGGGTCTCTTATAACTGAATTAATAAAGGCACAATACAATCTGCATCCACTGGCCATGAAATGGTTAATGTTTGTGATAATTTCACCTTCTTTGTGGACCATTCTGCATCCACACCCAGTTTGTAAATTATGGTTTACTCTCCAGGGTTGATTACACTGTATTAACTACAGTACTTTTAGCAGTACCTAAGTTCAAACTCTTATACATACTATTGGTTGTTTAGTTCCGTGACAGAATTATGGCTTTTGGTCACATCTCGACGTCACTAGATCAGACTCGCCACTCGTGTGTTCTAGCAATGTCTCGATGTGACCAAAAGCCACACTTTTGTTGCAGATCTAAACAACGAATCTGTCTCGCTTCTTGCTCAAACCAACTTATTTAGCGGCACAGATTTGTGGCTGTGACATGGCACTATTTATAGTTTCGTGACATCACAAAAATAACTACAGCATGTTCCATTCTCAATGACAGGGAGGTTGGGTTATATTATGAAGAACTTGTTTCTATTTGCATCGCATCTCTTCATCAGTTACCAAATACTGTGGCGATTATTTTTTATTCGATAATAAGCTGACTCACTGTACGATTATTCCATCTACTACTTAACATGGAACAAAAATCAAGAACAGGCTCAATGATAACAACTTGTCTTGATTCAAATGTAATAACTCAGCCACAGTTGTGGTTGACAATGTTAAATGAGCTGAATTTCAGCATGATCAGGAATGAAAACCCCCCAAAAGAACCATAATAATATGTGAAACGAATTTGTCTTGATTCTCCAACATAACTGTTATTTCGAAAATAAAAAAGGAAACTTTTACTTGCAACTGTCAGCGGAAATGGTGCCGAGATAGCTTCTCACATGTCGTGCACATCCATGCAAAGATTTAGAACAATTATTACCAATCACCCACATACACAAAAAGCAACATCAAAATCACCCAAACCATAAAACGTTTCCTTTACTTTCGCTATAGCTATTTTTGGTCTATTTCCTCATCCCCCATGACCGTGACCCTTGTGAGAGGTCACTCAAATTGGTATGTTTAGAAAGGTCTTGCCACAAAGTATCCTTGGGCCAAGTGACTGTGGCTTGAATAGTCTCACTCAGAGAAAATGAGAACATTAAAGTTTACCATGGACGACGGCTGATGGATGACCACTGGCCCAGAACATACTCACTTTTGTTTCGCACGCGAGCCAAAAAACCCACCATTTCTGTAACGGTCACCTTTTAAGTTTGGAAAATAAGGCACGATAGTTTGGAAGACAGGCATTGCTGTGCCTAAAACTTGTATCCCGATTAAAAACGTTTCATCATCAGAGGTCACTGAATGTGTATGTTTAGAGAGATCTTGCCACAAAGTATCCTTGGACCAAGTTTGAAGACTGTCACATGCCAACATTAAAGTTTACCAGGGTGATGTCGGACAGATATTGGTACACAGTGGACGGATGACCACTGGCCCAGAACATACTCACTTTTGCAATCGCACATGAGCCAAAAATTGAAAAGCAATGGCCCAAAAACCGCCAACAGTAAATTTCATCCAGAAGACCTACGGTCATCTGACATTTAATCTTGTTGCCACAAAAAGCTGTTGCTGTACTTTTGCCAGTTTTCTTAAAAACTATGTCGCCCACCACTATGTGATGGCTTGACATGACCAGCCTAAACCCTTATGACATTTCACAAATCAGCGATGTTTGGATTCAGCAACCGCTTCAGCTCGTTTTCCCTGAAGTAAAACCAGCAAATTCTTTTTCATCAGAGCATAACCTCATGAGAAATTTTCTCTAAGAATCAAGTCTGTTCATTATGCTGCCGCAAACATTCTGAGATTAGAAATGAAAAGACCAAGCTTTGAAACATTTGCGAACACAATATAAATGAGTCATTCCACACTAATGATGTCGTATATCCTAGAATTTGGGACCATTTCACGTTCACCACCTCAAGTCTCACTTCGTGCGTAACTGTGTAACTGCGTGTTGCATGTGTGACACGTCACACTTTATTGTTGTGTGCACACTTCCATATGGAAACCTTGGGCGAAACGTCATCAAATCATGTGCTAATATGTACCCTTGTTGTGGGTGAAGCTCAGCAGACGACGGGTTTCGTCATTTTTTCGTTTTGAAAAATATAGCGTAACTGTGTAACATCTGCGACACCATAACTTAGAAGCCGGTCATTTCTTTATTCTGTGCATATAATACATTCAATGTGTGTAGTTGTACAACTTTAGTTTTTTAATATGTTAGTGATTTTTGTGGCTTTGTTTGTTCTGTGACCAGCAAGAATGACTTGTAGGTTATTTTGTATGTCCGGAGAAGTGTGACGCCGCTTGTTACGCAGTTACGCTCTTTGAAAACGAAAAATTTTACAAAATCCCTTTACTGAAATAAAAGATTTCAGAAATATCAAAGAAAAACAACAACAGTTTCATAACACTGTGCCGTTGAAAGGTTAATTTACGTAACAGAAACCTCTCAAGTAGCCTCCAAAGTTGCCTCCTTACGGCGTTCCCGTTTTGTGCAGCCATTTTGAGTTGAATTTCGCTCTTTTTTTGTTTATAGTTAATAGTAGACTTAACTTTTAACAGTTTCTTTGCTTGACCTGCTAAATCAACATCTGTATAATCCCAGCAATGGTTCTGAGTGCAGTTGGTTGTTTCTTTTGGATGAGAAATGCTGTTAAGTGAGAACCCCCTAAAAGTTCATCATCAGTGTGGAATGACTCAAATAGGAAAGAAATTAATTCAAATTGTTTTTAAAAGGCAGTGCTCATGCCCTGTAATCACGCTACACTAGATATAGCTGAGCACTCGCACTGGTTATGTCAGTAATTTTTGCATTAATGCACTTTTTAGACAAGTCACTGAAACTTCTGGAAAATGTTTCAACACGCACACTTAAAGTTCTTTAACTCTTAAACTCCCAGAACTGAATGACTTCCATTCTACAGAAATAGAATGGAAGTCATTCAGTTCTGGGAGTTTAAGGGTTAAATGACTAGAAATGTAAACATGGCATTCATACAGCTATACAGTACAGCTAATTATACTTTACTTTCCTGATGGAGATGGAAATACCTCTGGCAAAGGCAGTTTTCTGGTGGTATTGTGTTTAACACTTGCTAGTTTTAGAGACCACTGCCACCTGGGAGTTTAAGGGTTAAATGACTAGAAATGTAAACATGGCATTCATACAGCTATACAGCTAATTATACTACTTTCCTAATGGAGATGGAAATACCTCTGGCAGAGGCAGTTTTCTGTTGGTATTGTGTTTAACACTTGCTAGTTTTAGAGACCACTGCCACCTGTAATAAATTATGCACATGTAATGATGTATAGTATTAGTAATAGTAATTATACACCACCCCTTTATATATTTCTATTTAATGAAATATGAATAACATCACATAAAACTCATACAAAACAAGTGCAAATTGCTACTCACATTTCGGTGAAATCTGGCAAAACTGTGGTACATATAAAAACGATGCATGTATACCAAGGCTGTGTTAATGCACAACTGCGTACTGATCATACGTCAAGGACAGTGTGTAAAGCAAGTTTGATAAAGGTCTGAAATTGTAATAAATATCACGCTAAAAATAAGGTTAGAAAAAAAAGAAAAAAAGGTTGAGCCTTTACAATTACACATGCTCTCTTCTACATGCTGTTACCCTGAAGCACGGCAAGCAATCTCAATCAAACCTCCTTGATTACATGGAGAATAGGTCATGTTAATCTTATCCAAGAGTAAACCCCAAACCTAACAGCTGTTTTGATGTGATAGCTCGTGAAAGTTCTGTATGTCAGTCATCATCAGCCGTGTAATCGAAACACCAAAGGCTCCTCTCGCGACCGAAGACAATCGCACAACATGGGCAAAACGGTATTTTACCTTTGCTTTGTGAGATCACAGTACAGCATATGCACCAAAACTCTCTCGGTAAAGCTGCGGTGACTTTTAATCCTCGCCCAATTTTCTGATGACTTTTTCGTGTAATAAAATGACTGACATATTAGCTGATAAATCGGCCGAATTGCAAAAATCGAACATTTTGGTTCAATCAGGTCGTCATGTGACCATTAAAAACCGCATGGTTCCGGAATGTTTGTTATGAAGTGGCTGCAGTGAGCAATGAAAGGCAAGGTGTAAAAACTGTAATCATTGTTTACCACATAACGTCTAACCAAATATGACTGACCACTGTTTTTCGATTCGAGATATTCCGAGTCTGATGTCTGACCAAACATATTTTAGTAGGTTCTGAGCCTTGTAAGGAAGAGAGGTTGAAGTGGTAGTGCTTTGCTGATGCATTTCATTGTGATCGTTGGACACAGAGGGTCGAGCAGTAGCTACTCATCAGCTTTTTACTCAGTCTTCATGGTGTAAATCTTGTGTGTGACCATGAAAATTTCCCCGTTGACCGTTTGGTAAATTATCTTGACATAACTGTATTTTCTGGCTTTGGACACTTTGAGAGGAAACGAATACTTCCACTTGCTGTCTGCTACAGCCAGGTCCTGAAATTTAGATTGTGTGGGTTGAACGCAAGATTTACGTGAACCTTTTCTGTGTAATAACGACGCTCGACTCAATGGTTGGAAATGATTGTGAATCTGAACTCTAACACCTTTGAGAGGATTGGTTTATTCATTGATGGATTAGCTTTTTTGCAGTTGTACTGTAGTGTTTTGAGAAGGTGACTGACGTAGATTTATTACATTATACACGATACAGTTAAAAGCAATGAAGTTGAAAAGAAAATTTGAGAAAAGAACAATTTCAATATGTAATTGTATGAACTAGGCTATTTTTGTACCTATTTTGTGAAGTGAACTTGACTTCATTTGATGCATGTGTGTGCATACTGTGTGTATCATTTCTGGGAGTTAACTTGTTTCGGTGGTAAAATGGTATCATTATAGCATCTATTTAAGAGCCTGATTAAATGTTAGTTTTTTTGGTTGGAATACCACATACTTATGATGCATTTGGTAAAACACTGATGCAATCTGTAAAACAGTGAAAGAAGATCAGTTGCATTTATCCCGGCTGCGTAAACATAGCAGCATAGTCGAGGCAACACTAGCCAGCCAGATAATACAGATTGTTATGACCGAGCCTACTCCTAGACGCGCATGAGCATATGACTCTTGCAGCTGTTGACGTTTGCCTGCGTTCTTTTCATCACCACAATTCGATTAAACTACGTAAACATAGCAGCATGAAGGTAATTCGACTCAGAAACATTTAGCTTCTCACAAGGCCCCGCACTCTGCGCGGAACACATGAAGATCTATGCCTCTTGGGGAGTTTTGTCTATGGTTATAGGCGAACATTGCTAAACAGTGAATGCCATCCGTCTGATGTAAAAACAAGTATTTATCCTCTTGAAAATATGCAGTAATGGTGGAATGAATGTTTCTTGATAGGTTCATTTGTCTCTGTACACCTCAGACAGAACAAAGAACCTTCTGCCGTACCATCTGATGGCAGTTCCGCTGAAAACCTTCAAGGCTGGCTCTAGCCTTGTACTGCCCCAAGCCCTCAACCAAATAACAGCCCTGTCCAAGCCCTTGTCAGTATATATTTTTAAAATTTTTAAACCCGACTTTTAAATTTCTGAGTTTTCAGAAGTAAACCCGCCCGTATATGTGCCTCAGCAGATCCAAGTATATTTCGTAGTGAACCCAACTCTGTCTTTACCAGAACGAAAGAGGGGAGAAAAAGGTGTGTTCATTTATATGGTCATAGATGTACAGAAAGCACCTCAAGCAGCTTGAACATTTCCACATGAGATCCCTGCGCTCACTCATGGGCATCAAATGGCAAGACAAGGTGACAAACCTGGAAGTCCTGGACAATGCTGGCTTAGTGAGTGTTGAAGCCTTGATCTTAAAGACACAACTCTGCTGGACAGGTCATGTCATACGCATGGATGATTCTCGCATGCCACGCCAAGTCCTGTATGGTGCACTCTCAAAAGGCCACAAGGAAGCAAGGACGGCCAAAGAAACGCTTCAAAGATGCATAAGAGACAGCCTCAAGCACTGCGTCTTCCCGGTAAAGGAACTTGAAGCACAAGCACAAGACAGATCCGGGTCGCGTGCCGCCACCAGGAAAGCCTGCACGCTCTTTGAACACAATCGGCGCGAACGGATCACCAGTGCCAGAGCTCGCAGAAAGACAGCGTCGACTCTCCCCACAGCTATGTTCCAGTGCTCCCATTGCCCTCGCAGGTGTGGCTCCAGAATTGGCTTGGCCAGCCACACCCGCAAATAGAAGTCATGCACAATATCGGTTTCGATGGTCTACCCATTACTATTATTACTGATGTACGGTTACTGAAAAACAAAAGAAACGGTTGAAACTCACTGCAAACCACAATAACACATCTCCCTCCCCCCTCAGCCTGGAAATTAAAATTGTGTGATACGCTGAGAATGGCAGAGAACAGAAGGAATGGAGGGAGCTGGTTGCCAAGTCATCAGTGGTGCCCCAACGGTCGGCAAGACTACGGGATATAGATATAGATAAACTGAAAAAGCAAAGCTTAGGCGCAGATTCTCATGGGTCACAGTTCTATAACTTGCATGATGGACTCCTGAGGATCTATGCCTTTTCCCATCTGTAGAAAGGGCCATCCCACTGTACTAAATACACTCACTGATACACACCTCATGTCTGGAATAAACAAAGATCCTCATGGCGCCCGCAGATGCGAAAGCTAATGAGAATCATGCCTCTTGCTTGCCTCTATCGTTATGCTGGTCTGTGCGTGGAAGAAGCAGCGCGAGCCAATTCACTGACTGCCTTCCATAGTGTATTAGACGCTTTGACAGCAATTATAAACAAACCACTCTGCTCGAAAAAGGGGACAGAAACAGAATAGTTCGAGCTCACATTCCAGCGAATCAAAATGATTAGGCATTTCAGAGTCCGAGTTAGAACTGCGGAATTAATTGAGCATTAATTCTTTCATATTGTCTTTGCCAGTCATGCTTCTGGTTCTAGGAGACCAAAATGCAGACCTGCCAACCCCTACACAGCTATGGTAGTAGAATTTTGGACAAGTGGTAGTAGTTTTGGAGATGCCAAGCGTAGTTTAGCACGCAAGTTACTGTTCACTTAACGCAGCCGAATGCTTGATGCACGAAAATTTTTCAATACAAGTAACATAACTTTATTGTCTGTTAGGGTCAAAGCACGACAGAAATTTGCCTTATGGGTCACTCTCTCCAGAAAACTGCTCAGAATTGTGACATGGGTGATCAAAAATTAAAGTGCTAGTATTTATTTTCTGTTTGCTTTGTACTAAAGCCCAATGACCCTACTTTACAAAAATGCAAAAAATAAATTGAACATGTTGGTGCTTGTGGGCGTTTTTAGTGATGAAAATGCCATACTGCTGTGTGTAACCCACCACACTATTTATGCCTTTCTTTCTGATATAACAAGAAACAGAAAAGGTGTAAAGCAGAACAATTTAGCCAAAATCATTGTTTTAAAGCGCATTGATCAATCTAGCTAGTATCTTGTAGTTTTGTTTTGTAATGCTCAAACGTAATTACATGCCTGGCTTCAGATTGTGAGAGTTACGAGCGGGGACAAAATTTCTCAAAACCAATCACTTTTCGTAATTTCTTTCTGGTAATCTCAGTCCACTCACTGTCAAGTACAGTAGAGTCCAGTTAACACAAACTCGCTTAACACGAATTTCCGGTTAACACGAACCGTTTTTGCATTCCCGCCCAACAGCCTTCTTATTCTGTATTAAAATTTCACTGATAACACGAAATGCTTAACACAAAATTTCGCTTAACACGAAGCTGTTTTCGGTTCCCAATCAGAGCAATTTCACTAGTATTATCCACCTGTTTAACACGAACACAGATTATAGTCTCAAACACCGAAAACCAATTCATGAAAGGGGCACTGCACGTGTCACTCTCGTGCTGTAGTACACATGATACAAATCAGAACGAACTCTAGCCTGTGATTGGCTGAATAGCCTTCAGTTGTTGTAATCCGTCTTCTCATTGGCTAGAGTTTCTGAACTGTATTCATGCATCATTCGTGTACCAATACAACCCAACACTCCCTCATTTCCATTAACCACCAATCGTGGCTACCCCAAGGTAGAACAGATTGATTGATTGTACAATGCTTAACGTCCCGACAGCAACAAGGCTTTCTCAGGACGTGCCTGCACTGCTTGTGAAAAAAAAACCCAACTAAACAGAACATTGAATGTATGTCGCCAGCCGGTCAAATACATAAATAAACCTAACACATGGGGCCTAAATAAAGCTAAGACCATTTAGCAACACACATCCAATATCAAGAGCTACAGGCAGTGCAGACAGTAGGGAGAGTTTTAAAAAGGCAAATACAGGTGAATGGACCTCGGGTAGACAGAAACACATGCCCCAGAATAGAGAGAAAAACTCACCCTGTGGGTCTGACCAGGGTGACCCTGGGAACTAAAAAGTACCTAACCCCACCCAAGTCCCCCAGGGCAGACCCGGGTGGGGGAAGGTAGAACAGAAGTCGATTACGCTTGAAGTGAAAAAACAAGATTAATGAGATCCACGATTGTCTCTCTACACAGGCTGTCAATAATGCAAGACAGACTTCAATCATCGCGTTTATTAAATGACTTTGACCGTGTTGCTTTTACCAATGTGAGATCGTACTTCAGCCCGTGTTGCTTTTACTTTACTCTGGATTTTACCTGATGGTTTTTACATTAAATACGTGAGCTGTACACGTCTCCTTGTGTTTTCCTAGCGAGCTGAAGGTAAGGTATGCATATTTAGTACGATAATGTGCACTTTTAACCTCGTACTCATTCATCCACGCATCTCTTACACACTTTTTCCTTGCCGGGAGGGCCGTGATCAATTTTGAGGCCATACTGGTTAACACGAAATATGTTTAACACGAAGTGATTTTCCGTGTCCCCAAAAATTCGTGTTAAGCGGACTCCACTGTACATTTATTACCACAGCACGTCATCATACTGTAGCTATGTACTAATATTCAAACTAATATTCAATTGCATTCAATTGTTAGAAGAAACACTGGCGCAGTCGTAACGCCCACACCAACATGGCGGTGTAATTTCCCCTTAAATTACGTTCGAGTCATGCTTTTTGCAACAAGAAATTTTACACAAGAAACTTGACTAAATTTCGTCCGACGCAAATGTGAACAGCTTTTTAAATATATATGATTCTTATAGCTCAAGTGCTTTTAAACAAATCATATCCTATTAATTTCTATGATGACTTTCACTTTTCCAACATTCACATACATCACTGTACACTGCCTCACACGTAACATTCTGATCGAGCGATCTGGGTTGGGACAATAACACTACGTCCATTGTGAAAAAGTGCCAACAGCGTCTCCACTTTCTGAGACAGCTGCGAAAACTTGGTATGTCCAGAGGAATCATGGCACAGTTCTACCGTGCGGTGATGAGCGCACCTTGTGCTTCTCTATCACTGTTTGGTATGGCAGCACAACTGCAACAGAAAAGAACCAGCTCGAGCACATTGTTAAGACTGCCTCCCAAATAGCTGGTTGCGACTTTCCATCCGTCGTCTCCGTTTTCAAAACGCGTATGGAACGGAAGGCAGGAAAAATCGTTCGCGATCTGTCACACCTAGCCAATCATCTCTTCGAGCTTCTGCCCTCTGGCCGGCGGTTTTGTGCTTCGAAAGCTAGAACCTCTCGATTCAGATGCCGTTTCTTTCCAGAAGCTGTCCTCAGTTCATCACCATCCATGGAACAATGTGATTCCATGATTGTGACATAGGACTGATCATGTGTAACATTGTGTTTATCTATCTTTAGTGCTGTATACAGGACGATCGCCAACTGAGTGTATGACCTGATGAATGCATGAGCAGTCCTACAAGTGAGGATGTATTTTACTGTCGACAGGTCACACAAAAATCTTTGTAACGTTTTACTTGTTGAATAAATGTCTTGGCTTATGCTGCTCCGGGGTTTACACCACACGGTACACGCACGCTCGATCAACCAGGAAACAATGGAGGCACCCAAAATAGCTTGCGGATCGCACAGCCTGCTGTTACTTACTTACTTACGCCTGTCACCCCTACCCGGGTATAGGCCGTCGACGAGAGACCTCCAGCAACTCCTGTCCTGTGCTTCTCCTTCGATTCTACTCCAGGTGGTTCCCAGTCTCTTGATGTCTGCTTGGAGGTCTCGACGCCAGGAGTTTCTCGGCCTACCTCTTTTCCTCTTTCCCTGGGGGTTCCATGACAATGCCTGCCTAGTGATACTGGAAGCTGGCTTTCTCAGACTGTGACCGATCCATCCCCATCTTCTTCGCCCAATTTCATTCTCTGCTGTTATCTGCTCTGTTCTCTCCCAGAGTCTGACGTTGCTGATCTTCTCTGGCCAGTAGATTTTCAAAATTCTTCTAAGGCAACTGTTCATGAAGGTCTGTACTCTGTTGACTGTAGTTTTTGTCAATCTCCATGTCTCTGCTCCATATAGGAGAACTGCTTTTACATTGGAGTTGAAAATTCGGACTTTGGTGTGTTGTGACAGCTCTCTGGAACTCCACACTTTTTTCAACTGGAGAAAGGCTGCTCTGGCTTTACCGATTCGTGCTCGGACATCTGCATCAGTGCCGCCTTTTTTGTCTATGATGCTCCCGAGATAGGTGAAGGACTCCACCTCCTCCAACGGGGTGCCAGCAAGCAAGACTGGTTCTTCCCTGGTTGCGTTCAGCCTCATTGTCTTTGTTTTCTGTTTGTGAATGGTGAGGCCCAATTGGGACGAGATGTCAGCAAGCCTCGTGGTCTTGTCCTGCATTTGTTGATGAGTGTGGGACAGTAATGCCAAGTCGTCTGCAAAATCGAGGTCGTCAAGCTGTGTCCACTGTATTCCACTTCGTCTGTGCTCTGTGGTCATCTTCATGACCCAGTCTATGGCCAGTAGGAAGAGGAACGGAGACAGCAGACACACCTGCCTGACACCAGTTCTGACCTGGAGCTCTCTGGTGAACTGCCCTTCGTGGATCACGCGACATGTCATGCCATCATAGCTGCTCTTGATCAGGCGGACGAGCTTTGTGGGTACATCGTAGTGTCGTAGGAGTTTCCACAGAGTCTCTCGGTCCACGCTGTCAAATGCTTTCTCATAATCCACAAAGTTGACGTACAGCGGGAAGCTCCACTCCAGAGACTGTTCCACGATGATGCGGACAGTGGCGATCTGGTCTGTACATGATCGGTTCTTCCTGAATCCTGCTTGCTGGTCTCTCAGCTGGGGGTCAACGGAGCTCTTCATTCTCTCTAGGATGATCCTGTTGAAGACCTTTCCTGGTACTGACAGCAAGGTGATTCCTCTGTAGTTGGAACACTTGCTGAGGTCGCCTTTCTTGGGAAGCTTGATTAGGTACCCCTCCTTCCAGTCAGCTGGCATCACCTCCTCTTCCCAGATCTTTCCAAACAGTGGGTACAGCATCTCAACTGTTGTCTCTAGGTCTGCTTTCAGAGACTCCGCTGGGATGCCATCTGGCCCTGCTGCTTTGCCATTCTTCAAAAATGCCACTGCTTTTCTGATCTCTTCCCGGCTGGGTCTGTCACAGCTGATGGGTAGGTCGGTCTCTGCCGGCTGGATGTTGGGGGAGTCGGGTGGGCTAGGTCTGTTCAGTAACTCTTCAAAATACTCGGCCCATCTGTCGAGTTGGTCTGCTCTGTCTGCAATAGGCTTGCCTTCTTTGTCTTTTACTGGTCTTTCTGTATGGCCATACTTACCCGACAATCTTCTGGTAATGTCGTAGAGCTGTTTCATGTTGCCGCTGCCTGCTGCCTTTTCTGCCTCTGCTGCCAGGCTGTCTGTGTAGGCCCTCTTGTCTGCCCTGATACTCCTCTTCACCTCGAGGTTGGCTTCCGAGTATTCCCCCTGTGCCCTTACTTTGGCTGCTCTCGTGCGACTGTTGTTGACCGCTGCTTTCTTCTGCTTCCTCGCTTCTATCTTCTTCAAGGTCTGTGCCGACAGCCAGTCCTTGTGGTGGTGTTTCCTGAACCCTACAGTGTCTTTGCAGGTTGAGTTCAGCGCCTCTCTAACTGCCTTCCACTGCTGCTCTGTGGTGACCGCCTCCTCTTCATTTACTAGCTCCTGTAGCGCTTGAAACCGGTTGGACAGCACCAGTTTGAACTCTTCTCTAACTCCAGTTTCTCTCAGGAGGCCTACATTATAGCGCTGTCTTCTTGTTGTCTCTGTGCGGCTTTTCTTTAGCTTGAGCTTCATTCTTAAGGTAAGCAGATGGTTTTCTGAGGCGACATCTGCTCCCCTCCTCACTCGAACATCTTGAAGGGATCTTCTAAATTTCTTGCTAATGCAGATATGGTCTATTTGGTTCTCTGTTGTATGGTCAGGTGAGACCCAAGTTGCTTTGTGTATTCTTCTGTGTGGGAAGATGCTGCCTCCAATGACAAGTCGGTTTAGAGCACAAAATTCTACAAACCTCTCCCCGTTCTCACTCATCTCCGAGCCTAGTCCCTGTCTCCCCATCACCTCTTCGTATCCGGTGTTGTCCTCCCCTATTTTGGCATTAAAATCGCCCATGACGATGGTGATGTCTCGCTCCGCACATTTGTCCACGGCACTCTGGAGTCTGTCGTAGAACTCTAGTTTCTCTTCCTCGTCACTGTCATTGGTGGGCGCATAACACTGGATGACGTTCAGCTTGAGCTTTTTCTTGGTTCTAAAGGCTGCTGTTATAATTCTTGGCCCAAGAGGTTCCCAGCCCATCAGCGCTCTCTGTGCCACTGGTGACAGCATGAGTGCTACTCCTTCTGTATGGGGGGCATTCTCCTCTTCATGACCTGAATACAGAATCATCTCCCCACTTAACAGCCTTTTCTGGCCAGACTGCGTCCATCTGGCTTCACTGATGCCTAGCAGGGAAAGGTTGTACTTTTGCATTTCCGCTGCTATCTGGGCGGCCTTGCCGCTCTGGTACATGGTCTTGACGTTCCATGTGCCCATGGTTGTATCCCTGGATAGAGAGAGGCGGCTCGGTCCTGTGGCTTCCGAAGACTTCCGGCTTTCACCACAGGACGTCATAAGTCTTCTAGTAGAAGAACCTTCCTCCTCCAGGAAAGGAATTACTGTTAGTCTTTTCGTCGGCGTTTTTGTAGCTATTTCCTTTTTTGCAGGGTGGGGAAGCTACCCCCACGCCCAACCCCCTTACTAGGAGGACCAGGGGTTTTCTGTCGGGGTCACCTTCCCTTAGACCATGTTGGTTCACGGCACCTTATTTCATTCGGTGCACCCCTCTCACGAGGGACCCCCTATCCACCACCCAGGGGCCGCGCCTCAACGCCGTATGGTCCCAGCGCGAGGACAGCCTGCTGTGGTGTGTATATATTCATCCGTGGATTTGGGCAAAATCATCCGCGAAAGAGTTCTCGAAGTGTACTCACACATAACGCAAATCCGATCAGGCCATTCTTTACTATTGTCTTCAAAGACATGCTTCATTTGTTCTTTATTTCACCAGGGCTAAGTTGTAAAGGTTAAAAAATAGACCCTATTTTCGTATATGTTGGTACACACATCTTTACACAGCGTGTTGTTGTGCAACGCATGCGTCAAGGGGAGCATTGTTATTTTTACACCACGTGTAACGTGTGTGACAGCAATTTTACTGATGTATCTTCGCACAACAAAGCCTTATTCTGTCAAATCGAACCAAGATCGACTGTATGGAAATATATATGACTAAGTGCCAAAAGGTGCTCTCACAAAGAGGACAACTGGGTTGAAAATCAAAGTTTGACATAAAGTACCAGAAAATGTATTAAGTGATGTACACTGTATTGGCAATGTGTTTTAAAAGAAAAAGATAATATCTGAAATGGTTTTTGAGAAAATGGCTGTTAAGATTTGTAAGTCTGGATGTCGGACATCAGGTATTGCGACATAGTGCCTTTAAATTAGTGGGATAAAAAAAACACAAATCAGTTTCTAAACAGTTAAAATAATAAGTAGTAGTCACAATTGACCTATCCAAACAATTACTGCTTTTTGGCTTAGAATGTTCTAATCCCCGAACATGATTTGTGTTGCAATACCTGACATCCGACCATATTCAATTTTTAAAACATCCTACAACCAAGAAAAACACACTTTGTCATGTTATATACCACTCACAGGAATACATGCACACATTAGAGCACAATGGGAGTCTATATTGCTGCCCAAATATATTTATTGGCAGTCAGGGCCAGAATTTGTAACTTATGTCGAACATCAGGATTGCAGCAGATATCCCCAGAATAGTTATCAGAAACCACAAACACAAAGCCTTTCCCCCAGTTTCAAGCTACAATATTTAACAAACAAAACAGATATGAAGAACAAACTGCATACAGCTTTCTGATGTAATATACATGATGAAACATGACGTGCTAAACAGTCTGCGCCCCAAAAAATAAAACAAATATTAAAATAAGTTTTATCTCTGTACAGGCTGATGCACTATTTTAACTCTGAGTCTGACCCTCAGATTTAGAAGGTCCTAATGACTATGCAACTGGTTGTCCAAAATGGCTCATTTTAACAGTGCCTTTGCCCCCAAAAGTTCTACAATCCATATGTGTTGAACGTCAGGATTGCAGCAGCAAATGTTGGCACAAGCCTGACGTCCGATACATTTTTTATCATTGCATTATTATGTTATGAAATTCACCTGTTTCTTGATCTCATTATCTTACGTTTGCGTCACAACAACTGCACGTCTCCATCAAACGACAAAAATACATCGGTGACCCGTGTTCATTCAAATAACTCATTTACCAACTTGCATCGATTGGAGGTCAGATTTGCGACACGTGTTCGCGATCGAACGTCAGGTTGCTACAGCCATAAAATTTGTTATCACAAGAAATCATCTTCATTCTCGAACCTACTGCCTAAAATCGGTGCTGGAGTCTCGGGCGATTCTAACTCTTGAAAATGGTCCCTTACAATAAACATTTGGCTCTTGATTTTGTCTATGATTACACTCGAACGTCAGAAGTGATCGAACGTCAGATTTATGAAAACAGTTGCGACAAAATGTCACGAGTTGTAGCTCTCCATTGACAAACCGGACATTCAAAACAACCACGCTGGAATGTGGCCCATAATGCATCTATCATAACCGGACGATCGTAGACCAAATAAACCCAAAACAACTTTGTTAAACTTGTCAAATAGTTGAACGTCAGATCTTGCGACAAAAACTGGCCGCTCACAATTTTTTTGCCAGCTTAGAAAACTGTGACGGAAAAGTAAATTTAAAGCATATATAAAATATTCAACGAAAGCGAAACAACGCAATGACACCATTTCCGGTTTGGGTCAGCGTGCCTTTCTCTAGCACAAGTTTGCGGAAATTAAGATGCTGCTGTTGCGACAAATCTGACGTCCGACAGTGGCTACTTTCAAGAGCAATAAACAAAAGCATGGCTTGCCTTCAAATCTGGGAAATACACGGATTATAAGATGAATCTTCCCTGAACATATGGGCATGGTTGGCACCAGGTTTGTTATTGTTGCTTTTACACGCGAGATCAAAACAGACCGACGGCATGTCATTGTCCGCTTTCCCGGGCCGATTTTTATTGGTGAATTCTGGCGTTTTACAGTATACTCACCAAACGGCTTTACCTTAGGTGCATAAATTATTGCCAGTATATCTTCAATCATTCACACACACATTGCACTTGTTAAAGTCAACACGTGTCTTTTTAAACAGATTTTAGTTTCACGCAAAAGAGATCTCTCACTTTTTGCTCACCTTTTGGCACTTAGTCATATCTCCACTATTTTGGGGTTTAAAATATTAATTCTGAGCAAGTGCAGTGCTTTGTGGTAGGTTCTTTAAACCACCGTAGCCATGTCACACACCAAGGTGCCAGTAAACAGACCAGTCAGGGAAAACGCGCTTTAAAAAGATAGTGTTAAATGCACAAACGGAGTCAGTACCATTACCCTAATTAGTTTATTCATAGTAAAGTCAAACAGTAGCAAAACTGTAGTGAAAAAATATAACAACAGCGTTGGTTTTTGTGTTTGAAGAACATGCACTGCAGCTGAGCAGTTTTCAGGAGAGTGACCCTTATACTATATAATATAGCGATCAAAGCTTTGGCTAGTTGGTACAAACTTTCTTCTTTTCAGGCGGTGCGCTTTTCAATTTGGGTTCCTTTCTCTTCGGCATGGTTCAGACCGTTGGTTATCTGACACTTTGTGAATGAAATGATGCATGCTGGGAAAACTGGAAGTTCGCTCCACTCATTCTCATTGGCCCCAAACCACATGCTCTTATCGACCTATCCCGATCTACGTCATCACTTTGTGCGTTGCCGCCCCTGGAGGGCAAGCTGGCGGGTGATGCAATTTCCACCACTCTAGCAAGGTTGAAAGCATGTCACGTAAGCCTATTTATTCGCATTTTTCTCACCATGACGAACGATTGCTGTGTCAAGCATTGTTCGAAACGAAGTACTAGGGATCTTGGGATCTCTTACCATAGAATTCCGACAGTTATATTCAATAAGAGCTCCAAAATACGCGAGTTGACAGCCAAGAGGAGAAGGCTTTGGGTCGCCCAAATCAATCGAAAGAAGATCACGAACAAAACAGTGAAACCATGGACCCGTGTGTGTTCACGCCACTTTGTGAAAGGTAAGCATTTTCAAAAATTGTTCAATGGTTCACATGCATTTTGTTATTGGTCTTCCTAGGCCATTGCGAAGTTGCAGCTGCCCACTTTCACTGACAACCTGGCAGTAGTGAAATCTGCCATTTTTTTTTTAGCAGATTGGAGTGTTGGAGGGCATTTAGATGGCTTTGTTCTGTTCTCACATTTCATAGAATGTGAGATTAGGCTTCTTGATGCAAAGACTGAGACTATATTTATTTGTTTTTTTTTCCAACTTCATGTGTACTTGAAGAAAAAAAACATAAACACAAAACACCTGTGGAGGGATACTGTATGATACCCTTCTTCCAGAATCACAGGAAAGACTGGAGTGCTGGTTTTGTTTATCATGCAAGTCAATATTGTAGTGTAGTTAGTGTAGTGTAGTATAGTGTAGCTTTGAAGGCTTTTCTTGTGTAGTAGCTGGTGCGATGAACCAAATATTCTGAAATGTCGTCTTGAGCAACCGGAGGTAGAAGTCCGACATCGTCACTCCACTGACAGTTTTCGTAGGGATCTAACCCGCCAACTGCTCGCAATTTCATCTCATAACGGTTTCTAGATACTGAATCTAGAGTATCTATATACTTTTCAGACGGTTTAACTCCAGGTTTGGACATTGTTTTTGCTACAGCCCCCACTCTGTTGAACATTCGTGTAGAGTCTCCACACCGCTTTGCCCTCCAGCGTACTACGTCATCAGAAATGGGGTCACGGAAAAGTACACAATCGGGAAACGTCCATAGTATACTCCTTATTGTCATACCGACTACAAATCGAAAACACCCACAAAAATTTAGGTATATTTTTTTCTTCAGCGTAGAATTTCATTATTAATGATCGTAGTAGCGTAGTATTGGGAACTTTGGTGTAGGAAAATACAGCGAAATCGTAGTGGTTGGCAGGTGTGATATTGGTAATTTACATTTCACAATGTGTGCACACACACTTAACTGTTTGGGCTCTACAAACAAGATTTCATTTGAAAAGTAATATTCCACATGGCTGCTAAGCTATGGTCTTTTGAATGTTTGGTCCTCTCAAAATAACCATGCTATTATTTTTACTTAGTGTTGCCCTCAACCCTACTTTATACACATCTGTCTCCGATCCACACATAGCTACACGGTGCAATTTTACTCCCTCCGGAAGGTCCACCACTCTACAATAAAGATGAAGAAGAGTCAATAATTATGATATACTAGGTGTTAGCAGCTCAGAGTCAGAGATATACAGGTACGGCAAAAGAAAGTAACAAATAAATCGATGTTTCAAAAAACAAGCCTCCAAAATCTAGACCACACTTATCGGCATCTTTTCAATCTGCAATTATTTACCTGACGCATTACAGCACACTAAATACAAACACAATATACGTAGTGCGTGGTAGACGAGTGTTTGAAAAAGGCAAGAACAGCAAACATGGCGGTGAGCACGCCTTGCGTAAAAAAAAAAGGATACACTTGCAACCGCTGGCCCATATCCTGTATCATTGTGGCAGCGAGTTGTCGGTAACTCAATTCTTTATCGTTATCTATTCCATTTTTGCGACTTGGGGTGTTCATAAGCTCCGATTTGGTAAAATTCCATCGTTTCTCCTTCTCGGTCTCCATTTCCAATAAGGTATCCGCACACATGAACACGGCGCATGCGTATTATTCGCGGACGCAAGGAAAGCAAGCATATAATTGGCCACAAATTGTATAAAATAAATCTTTATACAATATTTCTGATTAATGACATTTTTCTCTATTTGCTCGTCTATTATCATACTCAATAAGAGGTTTGAAATAATATTTTTAATTAGTACTAAGCTATGACACGAACTAGTCCCAAAAATCGAAATTGGTTCTGGAAGTGGATTTGGAGTTTTGCGAAGCATGGGCTAAGATTGTCGCTGTTGAAAGTGACGTTGTGTTTCACATTTTCAGCATCTTGCATCTGATGGATAGAAGCTGTAGGTAATGTATTAAGTATCATAATTCTACACCCAGAGAGACAGGCGTACATGACAAGGCGTCGGTCGACGCTAACTTCGTTTTGGACCAACATTTTATTTAGCTGGGCGACCGCCATTTTTGCTCTAAAATAAGTTTTGTCTTCGCCGAGATCCACAGTGGGTACCTAACGTTTTGCACTTTTACTATTGCCCTGCACGGGGGCAGCGTTGCTCTTTCCGTCACACAATATGACTAGCCTTCATGAGTATTCTGCATGTTGTTTACTGTCTCTTCACGAGGCCGTCCTGTGTTTTTGGGCGGCGTCTTCGACGCATCTGCCGTAAAATGCGAGGATTCGAAGACAGGCTTGCATTACAGTAATCATTCTGAAAGTCAGGCCGATTTGGGTACGATGATCTGGGGGTTGTTGAACGAATATTATATATATATGACCAAGTGCCAAAAGGTGATCTCAAAAGAGGACAACTGGGTTGAAAATCAAAGTTTGACATAAAGTACCAGAAAATGTATTTGGGTGATGTACACTGTATTGGTAATGTGTTTGTAAAAGAAAAAGATAATATCTGAAATGGTTTTTGAGAAAATGGCTGTTAAAAATTTTAAGTCTGGATATGTCGGACATCAGGTATTGCGATAGTGCCTCTAAATTGGTGGGATAAAAAACACAAATCTGTTTCCAAACAGTTAAAATAATAAGTAGTGGTCACAATTGACCTATCCAAACAATTACTGCTCTTTGGCTTAGAATGTTCTAATCCCTAAACATGATTTGTGTTGCAATACCTGACATCCGACCATATTCAAGTTTTAAAATATCCTACAAGCAAGAAAAACACACTTTGTCGTGTTATGTATACCACACACAGAAGAGCACAATGAGAGTCATCTTTGCTGCCAAAATATATTTATTGGCAGTCAGGGCTAGAATTTGTAACGTAGGTCGAACATCAGGATTGCAGCAGATATCCCCGGGATACTTATCAGAAGCCACAAACACAAAGCCTTTCCCCCAGTTTCAAGCACATTATTTAACAAACTAAACAGATATGAAGAACAAACTGCATACAACTTTCTGATGTAATATACATGATAAAACATGATGTGCTAAACAGTCTGCGCCTGTAAAAATAAAACAAATATTCAAATAAATTTCATCTGTGTACAGGCTGAGTGCATTATTTTAACTCTGACCCTCAGATTCAGAAGGTCCTAACGGCTATGCAACTGGTTGTCCATAATGGCTCATTTTAACAGTGTCTTCTCCCAAAAAAATTCTACAATCCATATGTGTTGAACGTCAGGATTGCAGCAATAAATGTTGCTACTGCAGCGGTCGTCGCAATAAAACTTGTTATCACAAGAAATCCTCTCCATTCTCTAACCTACTGCCTAAAATCGATACTGGAGTGTCGGGCGATTCAAACTCTTGAAAATGCTCCCTTACAATATTTATAAAATAAACATTTGGCTCATAATATTGTCTATAATTACAGTCGAACGTCAGAAGTGATCGAACGTCAGATTTATGAAAACGGTTGCGACAAAATGTCACGAGTTGTAGCTCTCCATTGACAAACCGGACATTCAAAACAACCACGCTGGAATGTGGCCCATAATGCATCTGTCATAACCGGATGGTCGTAGACCAAAAAAAACAAAAACAACTTCGTTAAACTTGTCAAATAGTTGAACGTCAGATCTTGCGACAAAAACTGGCCGCTCACAATTTTTTTGCCAGCTTAGAAAACTGTGACGGAAAAGTAAATTTGAAGCATATCAAATATTCAACGAAAGCGAAACAACGCAATGACGCCATTTCCGGTTTGGGTCAGCGTGCCTTTCTCTAGCACAAGTTCGCAGAAATTAAGATGCTTCTGTTGCGACAAACCTGACGTCCGACAGAGGCTACTTTCAAGAGCAATAAACAATAGCATGGCTTACCTTCAAATCTTGGAAATACACGGATTATAAGATCAACATTCCCCGAACATATGGGCATGGTTAGCACCAGGTTTGTTATTGTTGCTTAAACACGCGAGATCAAAAAAGACCGACGTCAAATCGTTGTCCGCTTTCCCGGGCCGATTTTTATTGGTGAATTCTGGCGTTTTACAGTATACTCACCAAACGGCTTTACGTTAGGTGCATAAATTATTGCCAGTATATCTTCAATCATTCACACACACATTGCACTTGTTAAAGTCAACACATGTCTTTTTAAACAGATTTTAGTTTCCCGCAAAAGAGATCACTCACTTTTTGCTCACCTTTTGGCACTTAGTCATATATATATATATATATCATGTGCAAATTGTGGGTGCTAGTCGAATATTTTTAAGACGTGACATTTTTGGGTGATGGTAAAAAATGTACGTGTGGTTGTGAGTATGTTTTAAATCCCTACATATTTTACCGTGCAAAAGGGCAGTGGTCGGATATTCGGAGTGGTTGAAGATATAGGGTAACTACGGTTTTGTTGGGCGGGTAAAGATTGTAATTTGTTTTCTTCACTTGCCGCATTGACTTTTACTTTAAGCAGCCATGAGATATTGGCAGAAATATTTATATACTGAAAAAATAATGTACTGAAGGCAACGATGTGAAATTTTGCAAAATTTGTGAGATTCTGAGGTTTGGCATGATACTGTAACCTCTGTACTACAGTCTAGCATGTTTCCACAGAGCAGTTATATTTTAAAACCTCATTAAAGCAGCGTAACTGTTAACTCATTGAGCCCGACAGCCGTATTTCCCAAATTGTTGAGGCGTCATCTAATGACTATGCACCAGTTGCAGAAGATGGATCAACCATGATAATTCAAGGGTAGTGCCAGATTTGCTTGGTGCCGACAGGCGCCAAGCGAATCTGGCACTACACTTGAATTATCATGGTTGACCCATCTCCTGCTGTAGTGCGTCAGGGCTGAATGGGTTAAATGTTTGGGGTTTAAAAGACATGCTTAGGGTTTAATTTCTTTTGACCACTAGGTAGGTGATTTTAAAGACAGTAATACTAATAGGTTCTGTGCAAATTTTGACCCTGTTCAAATGCACAACCTTATGAATCTCGAGTACCACTACCAGAACCAGCCTGGAGACGATAAAAATGGCCTATTTGTGCACTTCAAAGTCTGTTTTATAAATTCCCAGAGGAAGGGCAACCCCTGTGACTATTGATTTCATTATGAATATGACAATTGACATTCATTTTTGCATTAGAAAACACTAAAACCATACAGTACACAAACCAAGGGGAATCACTCAGTGCTGGACAAACAGTTAGATCCCCTGCCCCCGCCTATCAGGCACCCAATCGCCAGCGCACAGAAATACGCAGGTATAGAACAAGACAATCATCTACATCCCTAAAAAGGATGCATCAGGTCTTTCTCCGGGCCTTAGGAAGTAGGCAGGGGAAAAAATACCCTATATGTGGTCGGGTAAATACCCTGATTTCCCACAGTAGATGCACAGAACATTACACAACAATGTAACGATACAAATTTGATACTAAAACCATAGGCCAACATTGTTCCTTTTTAGAGAGAGCCTAGTTTAAAAAATAGAAAGCAGCATTGTCAGGTCAGTTACTGAGTTAGTCACCAAATCGTGGCCAAGGCCAATTATAAATTTAGAAGTGTTTTTCAAATTGAAACATAAAACTGTGACAAAAAGAAGCACAGCAATTAAGACACTTTAGTTCAACTCTATTGATATAATTACTTTTTTGCAGGGAAAATGATGCGTGGCAAAGCAGCATTGTTGCGGAGCATGAAGGTTCGATCACTGGTGGAGGGACAGTTGTGTGCCTACGGCCATCGTACCTGCACCCAAAGCAGACTAGATGGCTATGAATTCTGCCTGAAACACATCCTTGAAGACAAGACCAGTCCCTTTAAGCAATGTAGTTATGTTGCCCCCAAGACAAGTCGTCGGTGCATGGGTGCAGCCCCAAAATCTGATCGTAAGGATGGGTAAGAACTGAAGTGAATTATGGGGTCATTCTCTAAAAAGGTGGTTAGAATTTGTGACATAAGGAGCCGAGTGTGTTGTTGCGTCCATGTATCAACCGAACATCATTTCTTCGAACTCGTACACCATGACGCACATGCAATCTTTGCACAGCATGTTCCAAATCAACCTTTGTGTCACAGAAGCACAATATATAATGAAGAATCCGGCAAACAATGACTAAATTGCGTGATTCTTGCATTTTACTGTTCAGGGGACTGCACTCCCACCGCGGTTGATACGAGAAGGTGTTCACGGACCCCACAAAGGCCCTTTCCCGCACTTCATGCACTTTATGCTACTTCCGCCTGAACAAGCGTATGAATACAGTAACAAAATAGTGCACCCTTCTGTTATAGAAGCAGGACTTCTCATTTTGTTCTGGCGGTTGATACTGAAAGATTTTGACCCAACACTCAGCTGCATTTTTAAAAAGTCATTCATTAGCAATATTTCCATGAAGATTTAGACAAACTCGGTGTGTACAGAAGCGTCCATAAACACAATTTCCAGTAGTATGTGTAAAAGTAGTCTGCGCTGTGTGTAAGCACTGTACGGGAGGAAAAAATGTGATCGGTCTGAATTTGACCCGACTGAAATAACCGCCGGACAAAAAGTTTTATGCAATTAAACTACGTAAAATTGTCCGCTAGGTAAAAAATGTATGAATGGTATTGTGCAACAGTGTTTATATAACCCCTCGCGCTGGGACCATATGGCGTTGAGGCGCGTCCCCTGGGTGGTGGATAGGGGGTCCCTCATGAGAGGGGTGCACCGAATGAAATAAGGTGCCGTGAACCAACATGGTTTAAGGGAAGGAGACCCCGACAGAAAACCCCTGGTCCTCCTACTCCTAGTAAGGGGGTTGGGCGTGGGGGTAGCTTCCCCACCCAGCAAATAAAGAAATAGCTACACAAACGCCGATGAAAAGACAAACAGCAATTCCTTTCCTGGAGGAGGAAGGTTCTTCTACCAGAAGATTTATGACGTGTGGTGAAAGCCGGAAGTCTTCGGAAGCCACAGGACCGAGCCGCCTCTCTCTATCCAGGGACACAATCTTGGGCACATGGAATGTCAAGACCATGTACCAGAGCGGGAAGTCCGAGCAGATAGCAGCGGAAATGCAAAAGTACAACCTTTCCCTGCTAGGTAATCAGTGAAGCCAGATGGACACAGTCTGGCCAGAAAAGGCTGTTAAGTGGGGAGATGATTCTGTATTCAGGTCGTGAAGAGGAGAATGCCCCCCCATACAGAAGGTGTAGCATTCATGCTGTCACCAGTGGCACAGAGAGCACTGATTGGCTGGGAACCTCTTGGGCCAAGAATTATCACAGCAGCCTTTAGAACTAGGAGAAAGATCAAGTTGAACGTCATCCAGTGTTATGCGCCCACCAATGACAGTGACGAGGAAGAGAAACAAGAGTTCTACGACCGACTCCAGAGTGCTGTGGACAAATGAGCGGAGCGAGACATCACCATCATCCTGGGTGATTTTAATGCCAAAATAGGGGAGGACAACACCGGATACGAAGAGGTGATGGGGAGACAGGGACTAGGGGAGATGAGTGAGAACGGGGAGAGGTTCGTAGATTTTTGTGCTCTAAACAGACTTGTCATTGGAGGCAGCATCTTTCCACACAGAAGAATACACAAAGCAACATGGGTCTCACCTGACCATACTACAGAGAACCAAATAGACCATATCTGCATTAGCAAGAAATTTAGAAGATCCCTTTTAAGATGGTCGAGTGAGGAGGGGAGTAGATGTCGCTTCAGACCATCATCTGCCTACCTTAAGAATAAAGCTCAAGTTAAAGAAAAGCAGCACAGCGACAACAAGAAGACAGCGCTATAATGTAGGCATTCTGAGAGAGAGAGAAGAGTTCAAACTGGTACTGTCCAACCGGTTTCAAGCGCTACAGGAGCTAGTATATGAAGAGGAGGCGGTCACCACAGAGCAGCAGTGGAAGGCAGAGAGGCACTGAACTCAACCTGCAAAGACACTGTGGGGCTCAAGAAACACCATCATAGGGACTGGCTGTCGGCACAGACTTTGAATAAGATAGAAGTGAGGAAGCAGAAGAAAACAGTTGTCAACAACAGTCGCACGAGAGCGGCCAAAGCAAGGGCACATGAGGAATACTCGTAAGCCAACCGCGAGGTGAAGCGAAGTATCAGGGCAGACAAGAGAGCCTACACAGATGGCCTAGCAGCAGAGGCAGAAAAGGCAGCAGGCAGCGGCAACCTGAAACAGCTCTACGACATTACCAGAAGATTGTCAGGCAAGTATGGCTATACAGAAAGACCAGTAAAAGACAAAGAAGGCAAGCCTATTGCAGACAGAGCAGACCAACATGACAGATGGGCTGAGTATTTTGAAGAGTTACTGAACAGACCCACCCCACCGGACCCCCCAGACATCCAGCCAGCAGAGACTGACCTACCCATCAGCTTTGACAGACCCAGCCGGGAAGAGATCAGAAGAGCAGTGTCATTTTTGAATAACGGCAAAGCAGCAGGGACAGATGGCATCCCAGCGGAGGCTCTGAAAGCAGACCTAGAAACAACAGTAGAGATGCTGTACGCACTATTTGGAAAGATCTGGGAAGAGGAGGTGATGCCGGCTGACTGGAAGGAGGGGTACCTAATCAAGCTTCCCAAGAAAGGCGACCTCAGCAAGTGTTCCAACTACAGAGGAATCACGTTGCTGTCAGTACCAGGAAAGGTCTTCAACAGGATCATCCTGGAGAGAATGAAGAGCTCCGTCGACCACCAGCTGAGAGACCAGCAAGCAGGATTCCGGAAAAACCTGATCATGTAACAGACCAGATTGCCACTCTCCGCATCATCGTGGAGCAGTCTCTGGAGTGGAGCTCCCCGCTGTACGTCAACTTTGTGGATTACGAGAAAGCATTTGACAGCGTGGACCGAGAGACTTTATGGAAACTCCTATGACATTACCTGGAGCTCCCTGGTGAACTGTCCTTCGTGGATCACATGACATGTCATGCCATCGTAGCTGCTCTTGATCAGGCAGACGAGCTTTATGGCTGACGTAATAAAGCTCGTCTGCCTGATCAAGAGCAGCTACGATGGCATGACATGTCGTGTGATCCATGAAGGGCAATTTACCAGGGAGCTCCAGGTCAGAACCAGCGTCAGGCAGGGGTGTTTACTGTCTCCGTTCCTCCGTCTGCTGGCCATAGACTGGGTCATGAAGAGGACCACAGAGCAGAGAAGAAGCAGAATACAGTGGACACTGTGGACACAGCTTGACGACCTCGATTTTGCAGACGACTTGGCGTTACTGTCCCACACTCATCAACAAATGCAGGACAAGACCACGAGGCTTGCTGACATCTCGTCCCAGGTGGGCCTCACCATCCACAAACAGAAAACAAAGACAATGAGGCTGAACGCAACCAGGGAAGAACCAGTCTTGCTTGCTGGCACGCCGCTGGAGGAGGTGGAGTCCTTCACCTATCTCGGGAGCATCATCGGCAAAAATGGTCGCACTGATGCAGATATCAGAGCACGAATCCATAAAGCAAGAACAGCCTTTCTCCAGCTGAAAAAAGTGCGGAGTTCCAGAGAGCTGTCACAACACACCAAAGTCCGGATTTTCAACTCCAACGTAAAAGCAGTTCTCCTATATGGAGCAGAGACTTTGAGGTTGACAAAAACCACAGTCAACAGAGTACAGATCTTCATTAACAATAACAGTTGCCTTAGAAGAATCTTGAAAATCCACTGGCCAGAGAAGATCAGCAATAAGGTTGACAAAAACCACAGTCAACAGAGTACAGTTCTTCATTAACAATAACAGTTGCCTTAGAAGAATCTTGAAAATCCACTGGCCAGAGAAGATCAGCAATATCAGACTCTGGGAGAGAACAGAGCAGATAACAGCAGAGAATGAAATTGGGCGAAGAAGATGGGGATAGATTGGTCACAGTCTGAGAAAGCTAGTTTCCAGTATCACTAGGCAGGCATTGTCATGGAACCCCCAGGGAAAGATCAAAAGAGGCAGGCCGAGAAACACCTGGCGTCAAGACCTCCAAGCAGACATCAAGAGACTGGGAACCACCTGGAGTAAAATCGAAGGAGAAGCACAGGACAGGAGTCGCTGGAGGTCTCTCGTCGACGGCCTATACCCTGGGAGGGGTGACAGGCGTAAGTAAGTAATTAAGTTTATATAGATCAAAACAGTTTGTTAAATCTAAAGCAGTGAATTTGTCTGATCAAACAAGTTCTTGTCACACACTATGAGCCATGTCACAAATCGGCCTCATTTATTCTCAAGCTTTTAGGCATAAAAAGGCATCAAACTTAAACAAAATGCAAAGGTATGGTTTATGCATGGTATCCCCTTACTATCAGAAGAACAAGTCTAGCAAATAAAATGGGTAAATATGTAAACACAAATATTGATTTTGGTTGCTCAAACTGTTGCACCCTCAGCTGACCACCTTTTCAGAGAATGACCCTATGAACTCAGCATAGCATTTCACTTTTCAGTGTTTGTGAAATAGAATGCTAAATCAAATGAAAACGGGTTATTATGTGACACACCAATATGATAATGCATGGAATGGTCTCTCTCTAGATGTTCTAAAGACTGCAGCAGAAAGTTGATTGGTTATACATTGCTTAGCGTCCTGACAGCAACAAAACTTTATCAGGACATGCCTGCGCTGCTTGTGACAAAAATTAAACAGAATATTGAATGTATGTCACCAGCCGGTCTAATAATACTATGCTAATAAATGTAAGACATGCTAGTTAGAGACACTGAACCTTCATGCTAATTTATCGTACCCTACTTTACGAATAAAGGTAGAATAAAAAAAAAATGAATTAAAATTCTGCAAACATGTATAACTTATCATCGGTTAGGTGCAGTAGACTATAGCAACACAAATCAAATATCGATGACTACAGGCAATGCAAACAGTAGAGAGAAAGGAAAATACAGGTGAATGGTGCAAAGGTAGACAGCAGAAGGGGTCAGCTTGGATTGCTCTAACCAATCTGCAGGGACTAATCCGAGCACATTGCTCAGTTTGGTGAATTTTAAACCTGGGTGGATTTACATTTCATAGACGTGGCAGACATGCTCTTCTTTCCAGCTGGCAACTTAGTTTTCTTGCTTCTATGTCTGTGACCTGACCGCATTCCAGTCTAGCCGCACTCAGTGCGTGCGCCCAGAATAGCATAGTAATTAGGCCAGGTTCTTATTTCTAGATGGACTAATGCTTCCAGGAAGTAATGTGGTGTAGAGGTGTGCAAAAACATTTAGGTTACTTCATTTTCAGTGCATTTTTGTCTCACATGCGAAGCAAAAGTGAGTATGTTCTGGGCCAGTGGTCTTCCGTGGTAAACTTGAATGTTGGCATTTTCTCAGAGACTATTCAAGGACAGTCTTCAAACTTGGCCCAAGGATACTTTTTGGCAAGACCTTTCTAAACATACCAATTTGAGTGACCTCTCACAAAGGTCAATGTCACAGGGGATCAGGAAATGTCCAAAATAGCTATATTTTGACATAATTTATTTTTTCTCAAATACTATTCACAACTTACTTGTAACCCAAACTTGGTACAAAGACACCTGATGGTAAGACCTTTCTATACGTACTAATTTGGTTGATCTCTCAGAAAGGTCAAGGGTCACAAGAGCTCAGGTGAAATAGGTGAAAAATAGCCATATTTTGACAAAAGTTCTTTTTTCTCAAAAAATACTATTCACGGCAAACCCAAACTTGGTACAGAGATACCTGATGGTAAGACCTATCTATGCATACTAATTTGGATGACCCCTCAGAATGGTTAAGGGTTGGGCTCAGGAAATAGATTCGAAATAGCCATATGTGGACAAAAGATGTTTTTTATCAAATACTATTGACAACTTTAAACCCAAACTTGCTATGTACAGAGATACCTGATGGGAAGACCTTTCTATGCACACTCGTTTGGTTGATCCCTCAGAAAGGTCAATGGTCATGAGAGTTCAGGAAATGGGTCTAAAATACCCATATTTTGACAAAATATGTTTTTTCTCAAATACTATTCACAACTTCCAACCCAAATTTGGTACAGTGATACCTGATAGTAAGACCTATCTATGCATACTAATTTGGATGACCCCTTAGAAGGTCAAGGCTTACGAGGCTGGCAAATGTGTGTAAAATGCTGATTTTTGATAATAATTGTAGGTATTCCCAAATTTTTCAACCAAATTTGGTACAAAGATGGCTGATGATAAGACCTTTCTAATTCTATGCATACTAATTTAGTCGACTCATCACAAAGGTGAAGGGTCACGGGGGGTTGACAGATGTGTGAAAAATGCTTACATTTTCAGAAAACATGGATTTTGCTGCTGCTAAGGTCACATATGTAAGTCGGTCATACATGTGAGCCATTATGGCTTTGCCTTTCTTTTTGTGAATGTGTTTGTGGGGACTGGCAATTTTGATGCAATTTTGTATATTATAACTTGCCATGAGGTATGCGTGTGGCAGGGTTCATTCTGAAAATTTACACAAATGGGTCATTGGTCCACAGAGTACAATCCAATGGGTCATTTCTGAAATGGGATGGGCCAAACGTGTGAGCACCTTCTCACCAACTGCCAAAATATCAAAAACTTACCGAATTATGATGTTAGTCATCATATAATGCAGTGGTCCTTCTGTATTTAGTGTTAGATTTGTCGCTCTATGTTATTAGCTTTTAATAAAGAAACTTCAGAGCTGAATCACTGTGTGACAGTACATTTCATCCTATTAGAGCAACAACGGTACATATGCGGATAAACCATTTTTGCGATTTTTACATGACAACTGGCACTTTTAAGCATCTACAGCATGTCCAAAGCTTATTTTCCTATCTGTATTTTCCTTAAAGTTATGTAACAAAAACGCTTATTGCATACAATAAAATTAACCTAATATGCATGCAACAACAGTTTATCATGTGCAACTTTTGACAAGCAACAATTGTTTATCTCCTTCTTACACTGTTGCATGACAAATTTGATGAATATGCAGGGTTTCCTGCTATGCAACAACTCACTATTTTTTAGTTATTCGGTTGTTGCATACTTGTTCTGACAATATTAGGGGGCAAATAAAGAGCAACAAAACGCCATTTTGAAATGTACTTAGTTTCATGTAGCATATATAAATAAGGTTTACTAAGTAGAGCAAGAACCTGACATGAGTCAGCTGGACTGTTGTGGATGTAATAAAATAACACAGGAAGTCAAACATAAACAGTTTATCAGGTCACGCTCCCTGATTGATGAAGACCTTGGGAACCAGATACACACTGGAATCCACACAATACATTTTCATTCATTCTGCTGGACTGCCCTGCCACATTCAGTCGCACTTTGGATGCACTCAGCTACCTACTGAAGGTCTAAAAAGGTAAGTTCTCTTTTAAATAAATATCTACTACTTCAAATAAGTGAATTTATTATATTAACACATACAATCATTAAAACATAGCCATTTAGAAAAAAATCTCTCTCTCTCTCTCTCTCTCTCTCTCTCTCTCTCTCTCTCTCTGTGTGTGCAGGATGGTGAGTGTATGAACTACTGTTTTGCAGTACGTTCACTGGAGCCAAGATAAAAATCAGAACAATGGCCTATGTCGCGAAGCAAATTTTATATACGCGCATGTGTGTGTGCACAAGCATGCGTATGTTTGTGTGTATGTGCTGTTTGAGATTTTGTAAAATTGTATAGCATAATGTCACACTAGAGAAGGTGCCACTATTTCTACACAATATTACCACTATGTTTTTCAGCTTGAAACATGGATGACAGCTGGTCTGAAGGAGACGATCGACCCCTAGCACATATAAGGCCGAATTCGACAGATATGTAATGAGCAACTTTTAGCAGAGGCGGCAAATCACTGTGAATCATCGGACGAAGGTGTGTGTGATTGTGCGCAAGCGTGCGTGCGTGCATTTTGTGTGTGCATGTCTGTGCGTGCCTGAGAGAGAGAGAGGGAGAAAGAGAGAGAGAGATGCTATTAAAATAGTACTTAAGATATTTTTTTCTATTATAGGTGCTGAACAAACATGCTCGCAATCGGACAATGCAGATGGGGACCAGTCGATGCACGAAGAGCTGTCTGACGAAGATACTATACTGCTGACCCAATGTTTCTACCCCAGCATGATGACATAGACTCGAGTGATTCTAATCCTCCGCTTGAAATTCTTCCTCGCAAGAAACAAAAGAAAGACTTAGACGTGCATGCGCTACGTTCCCTGCAGAAAGCACAACGTATTGATGACGATTTAAATAGAGCACTACATGAAAGTAAAATTGAGCACAGTCTTCAGGGTATGGCTCTACGTCTGCACAACAAAAAACGTGACAGCGTTTTGGCAGCAAACAAAATGAAGCGTGTACCTATTTATGGTGATGGTGATTGTTTTTTCAATGCAGCTCTTATGCATGTTGATTCTTTTTTCAGATGCAGTATCCTTGCGGCACGCATTGTGCGACCACATGGAAGAAAACCTCCATGCATATGTTATTCACTGCATGTGAAGATGTTAATAAAGAATGCATGAAGTTCGTTGAAGAACTCGGAGGCCTCAGACAAACTGGCACCTGGGGTACACAAGTAAATGACCTGCTACCTTTGGCTCTTGCCAACGTCAAGGCCAGACGGGTGAAAATCTTTTGCAGCAGGAAGCAGCAACCTGTAATTGATGTTCAGCCTACTTTAACCGGGTCAGACATTTTTCACCCGATATACTTGGCCTTCATTGCCGTACCAGGCTCTGAACATTATGACGGGTGTGTTGCACAAAAGCAACCCATTTACGCTGGTCAGCACCTCACTGGAATTGTTGAACAAGAGAGCGAGCAAGAGAAAACTGGCGTAGAACAAATTCCACTAGCAGACAAAGAGACGCCACCGTGCACCCCACGTCAGCCTGAACAGAGGGGTAACTCGCCAGATACAGGTATTACAATCACTCCTGTGAAAAAGCGTGGAAGAAAAAAGAAGCCGCAACCATCAAAATGGATTGATTGATTGTACATTGCTTAACGTCCCGACAGCAACAAGGCTTTCTCAGGACGTGCCTGCACTGCATGTGAAAAAAAAAAAAAACCCAGAATACTGAATGTATGTCGCCAGCCGGTCCAATACGTTAAATAAACCTACGACATGGGGCCTAAATAAAGCTAAGACCATTTAGCAACACACATCCGACATCAAGAGCTACAGGCAGCGCAGACAGTAGTGAGAGTTGAAAAAGGAAAATACAGGTGAATGGACCAAGGGTAGACAGAAACACATGCCCCAGAATAAGAAGAAAACCCACCGTGTGGGGCTCACCAGGGTGACCCTGGGAACTAAAAAGTAGTTACCCCACCCAAGTCCCCCAGGGCAGACCCGGGTGGGGGCCATCAAAATGGAAAAGGAGTACCAGAAAGGACTTTAAGCTAAAAGGCGAACCATATGAAACGAGCAGAGGGAAAGTCAAACAAAGAAAGCATCTAAAGCCGGCTGACTGCTCCAAATGCAAAAGGAAATGCACAGAAGTAATCACAGAAACGCCCAGAGAAGAAATTTTTAGCTCATTTTATTCCCTTTCCAGTTACGTCCGTCAAAAGGACTTCGTTTGTAGAAATGTTTCAAGGCAGGAGACTAGGACATACTTGGACACCAATAAACAACCAGCAGCAAAGAAGCGTGACGTCCAACAGCACTACAGTTTCACTGTCAACGGAACCAGAATCCCTGTTTGCAAACCGTTTTTCCTGAGAACACTTGATGTTGGCCATAGCTATGTGAAACATGCTCTTGACAACTGTAAGAATGGCCAGTTCTGTGGGGAAGACCGCAGAGGAAAGAAGTCCTCAGCTAACAGATGTCCTGAAGAAACACGGAACGTGGTGAGAAAACATATTCAATCATTTCCAGCAGTGGAATCTCATTACTGCCGAAAACAGACATCGAAACTCTACCTGGACGCTAGTCTCAGCATCAACCAGATGCATCGTCTGCACATGGATAAATGCAAGGAGACAGGGGCACCATCAGTCACTAGCAGCTTCTACCGGGAAATCTTTGTCACAGAGTACAATTTTGGTTTTCACAAGCCCAAAAAAGATCAGTGCTTAACCTGCGCTCAACATCACAATGAGAAGATCGACGGAACGCTGACCCATGATAGAGAAGAGGACTTCAAACAGCACAGTGTGTGAGTGAATGCGCGTGATTCACGTGAGCGTGCTTGTTGGGTTCAGTTCGCGGCGGCGCTTTGAGCCGATTTTCAATTGGGATAAAGCGCCTATTTAATGCGCTTATTATTATTATTATCTTCTTCGCCCAATTTCATTCTCTGCTGTTATCTGCTCTGTTCTCTCCCAGAGTCTGACGTTGCTGATCTTCTCTGGCCAGTGGATTTTCAAAATTCTTCTAAGGCAACTGTTCATGAAGGTCTGTACTCTGTTGACTGTGGTTTTTGTCAATCTCCAAGTCTCTGCTCCATATAAGAGAACTGCTTTTACATTGGAGTTGAAAATCCGGACTTTGGTGTGTTGTGACAGCTCTCTGGAGCTCCACACTTTTTTCAACTGGAGAAAGGCTGCTCTGGCTTTACCGATTCGTGCTCTGACATCTGCATCAGTGCCGCCTTTTTTGTCTATGATGCTCCCGAGATAGGTGAAGGACTCCACCTCCTCCAACGGGGTGCCAGCAAGCAAGATTGGTTCTTCCCTGGTTGTGTTCAGCCTCATTGTCTTTGTTTTCTGTTTGTGAATGGTGAGGCCCACTTGGGACGAGATGTCAGCAAGCCTCGTGGTCTTGTCCTGCATTTGTTGATGAGTGTGGGACAGTAATGCCAAGTCGTCTGCAAAATCGAGGTCGTCAAGCTGTGTCCACTGTATTCCACTTCGTCTGTGCTCTGTGGTCATCTTCATGACCCAGTCTATGGCCAGTAGGAAGAGGAACGGAGACAGCAGACATCCCTGCCTGACACCGGTTCTGACCTGGAGCTCCCTGGTGAACTGCCCTTCGTGGATCACGCGACATGTCATGCCATCATAGCTGCTCTTGATCAGGCGGACGAGCTTTGTGGGTACACCGTAGTGTCGTAGGAGTTTCCACAGAGTTTCTCGGTCCACACTGTCAAATGCTTTCTCATAATCCACAAAGTTGACGTACAGCGGGGAGTTCCACTCCAGAGACTGTTCCACGATGATGCGGAGAGTGGCGATCTGGTCTGTACATGATCGGTTCTTCCTGAATCCTGCTTGCTGGTCTCTCAGCTGGGGGTCAATGGAGCTCTTCATTCTCTCCAGGATGATCCTGTTGAAGACCTTTCCTGGTACTGACAGCAAGGTGATTCCCCTGTAGTTGGAACACTTGCTGAGGTCGCCTTTCTTGGGAAGCTTGATTAGGTACCCCTCCTTCCAGTCAGCCGGCATCACCTCCTCTTCCCAGATCTTTCCAAACAGTGGGTACAGCATCTCCACTGTTGTCTCTAGGTCTGCTTTCAGAGACTCCGCTGGGATGCCATCTGGGCCTGCTGCTTTGCCGTTCTTCAAGAATGCCACTGCTCTTCTGATCTCTTCCCGGCTGGGTCTGTCACAGCTGATGGGTAGGTCGGTCTCTGCCGGCTGGATGTCTGGGGGGTCGGGTGGGCTAGGTCTGTTCAGTAACTCTTCAAAATACTCAGCCCATCTGTCGAGTTGGTCTGCTCTGTCTGCAATAAGCTTGCCTTCTTTGTCTTTTACTGGTCTTTCTGTATGGCCATACTTGCCTGACAATCTTCTGGTAATGTCGTAGAGCTGTTTCATGTTGCCGCTGCCTGCTGCCTTTTCTGCCTCTGCTGCCAGGCTGTCTGTGTAGGCCCTCTTGTCTGCCCTGATACTACTCTTCACCTTGCGGTTGGCTTCCGAGTATTCCCCCTGTGCCCTTACTTTGGCTGCTCTCGTGCGACTGTTGTTGACAGCTGCTTTCTTCTGCTTCCTCACATCTATCTTCTTCAAGGTCTGTGCCGACAGCCAGTCCTTGTGATGGTGTTTCCTGAACCCTACAGTGTGTTTGCAGGTTGATTTCAGCGCCTCTCTGCCTTCCACTGCTGCTCCTCTTCATTTGCTAGCTCTTGTAGCGCTTGAAACCGGTTGGACAGCACCAGTTTGAACTCTTCTCTAACTCCAGTTTCTCTCAGGAGGCCTACATTATAGCGCTGTCTTCTTGTTGTCTCTGTGCGGCTTTTTTTTAGCTTGAGCTTCATTCTTAAGGTAAGCAGATGGTGGTTGGAGGCGACATCTGCTCCCCTCCTCACTCGAACATCTTGAAGGGATCTTCTAAATTTCTTGCTAATGCAGATATGGTCTATTTGGTTCTCTGTTGTATGGTCAGGTGAGACCCAAGTTGCTTTGTGTATTCTTCTGTGTGGGAAGATGCTGCCTCCAATGACAAGTCGGTTTAGAGCACAAAAATCTACAAACCTCTCCCCGTTCTCACTCATCTTCGAGCCTAGTCCCTGTCTCCCCATCACCTCTTCGTATCCGGTGTTGTCCTCCCCTATTTTGGCATTAAAATCGCCCATGACAATGGTGATGTCTCGCTCCGCACATTTGTCCAAGGCACTCTGGAGTCGGTCGTAGAACTCTTGTTTCTCTTCCTCGTCACTGTCATTAGTGGGCGCATAACACTGGATGACGTTCAGCTTGAGCTTTTTCTTGGTTCTAAAGGCTGCTGTGATAATTCTTGGCCCAAGAGGTTCCCAGCCCATCAGCGCTCTCTGTGCCACTGGTGACAGCATGAATGCTACACCTTCTGTATGGGGGGCATTCTCCTCTTCATGACCTGAATACAGAATCATCTCCCCACTTAACAGCCTTTTCTGGCCAGACTGCGCCCATCTGGCTTCACTGATACCTAGCAGGGAAAGGTTGTACTTTTGCATTTCCGCTACTATCTGGGTGGCCTTGCCGCTCTGGTACATGGTCTTGACGTTCCATGTGCCCATGGTTGTATCCCTGGATAGAGAGAGGCGGCTCGGTCCTGTGGCTTCCGAAGACTTCCGGCTTTCACCACAGGACGTCATAAGTCTTCTGGTAGAAGAACCTTCCTCCGCCAGGAATGGAATTACTGTTAGTCTTTTCGTCGGCGTTTTTGTAGCTATTTCCTTTTTTTGCAGGGTGGGGAAGCTACCCCCACGCCCAACCCCCTTACTAGGAGGACCAGGGGTTTTCTGTCGGGGTCACCTTCCCTTAGACCATGTTGGTTCACGGCACCTTATTTCATTCGGTGCACCCCTCTCACAAGGGACCCCCTATCCACCACCCAGGGGACGCGCCTCAACGCCATATGGTCCCAGTGCGAGGATGCTCTGAATTAATGTTGTATTAATGGAACCGGAGACCCTTGAATAACCGTACAGAAAATTAATAATCACGTCAAAACGATATGGCATGATGATTGCACGTATTTTGGGGCAGGCTGTCATGAGCAGAACCATGCATTTCTTCAGCTGTGGTGTACAGTATGATGGTATGGAATGCTTGTCGTACTGTCAAGTGCACAACGACAAACAATTTTCGAAGATTCTTCTTAAACATTATACTGAAGCTACGTGTCCTGGAAAGTTCCTTTACACAACATGTCAATTTATATGACGTATTACTTGGAAGAAAAATGCATCAAATGTGAGAAAAAGCAGTTGAAAATAAAGTACTTTCTTTGACAGAATAACAGTTTTGTTGTTTTGTGAATGTTGACAAATGGCACACATTTCACATTGGTGCAACTTGGAAACCTCCTATCTGCCACCCAAGTGTTTTCCTGTTAAACCACCGACATTCTTCAGTATCACAAATGTTTTCCAGTTAGACCACCGACATTCTTCAGTATCGCAAATGTGCCAATCTTGTTATTGTGAATTGTATTTTTTACATAAAACATACATAATTTGGCGGTCCAATTGTTCTATTTGGGTTATCAACAAGAGATACAGGCAGTACTATCAGAAAGAGATGCAAATTATAAGCCTACATGAGATTTTCTCAACAGAAATAGTCATTTTTGGCTGTGCAACAAACGTTTACCATAAACATGAACATATATTGCAGTACTAATGTGTCACGTTCCAAATAGACCAACAACTGCACAACTGCAGTTATACGGTTGTTGTGTGTAAAGAGCTGGGTTGAACACAAATGTATGAGAGCAAGAAGTGTACAAATCAGTGTTGTGCTGTTGTTGCACTAGAACCTGGACAAAAGCTGATATGCAACAACAGCTCAAGTTTCAAAAGTAAATGATTAATTAACTTGCTCAATAACTACAGTTCTGACAAAAAATAAATGAAGTGCCCGATATGACAATCTTTTCAGATTAAAAAAATCATAAATCTGGGTCTTCTCTGAGATGAACGGCATAAACTTTAAAATTTCAATCACAATTTTCTCGAAACTATCTTTTTTCAGATAAACTGTTGTTGCTCTAATAGGATGATTTCGTATCAGAACATAATCATCACCTTGATTCTATGTGTAGACTTTGTGGGGAAAGTGTGAAAAGACATGAAGGACAAATGTAACGTAATATGAGGGAATGCCGTCACACTTGGAGTTTGGCTATCAAAATGAAATCTGTGGTCTTCTGTAGCACCCCCACAGGCCCGTACAGTTTCTCTTGTAGAGTGGCGGGCTTCTGCCATATCTCCTCCCCCAGCAGCCGGCGGTTCCCACAGTCCTGGAGGATGTGCCCTGTGGTCTGCTCTGCCTCTCCACAAGGGCACAGGGGAGATGGCACGAGGTGAAAGTGTCTGTGCAGGTGGAAATTGAGTAGGTCGTGCCTGGTCCCCAGATGGAGGATGGTCACCTGCTCTTGTCTGGACAGCTGATGGTAACTGTCTAGGGGCCGTTGTGGTGGTCCGCACACATACCCAATGATGGTCCTCAACTCTGTGAAGCTGACTCCATTCTCATCCTGCTCTCTCCCTGTGCCCACCCTTGCCACTCTGTCAGCCTCCCCATTGCCGCAGATGCCACAGCGTGAAAGGATCCACTGCAGCACCAGTCTTATGCACTTGATGTCTTGCAGTGCCTCCTGCAGGCTGCTGCCCCAAGGACAGACATGGCATGAGTCAGGAAAACAATCTGGGCATCAGGGTCTGCAGTGCCACCAAGGGTGTTTGCAGCACGGACCAGGGCCTCCACCCCAGCTCTGCAATCTGTGCAGCGAAGGCCCACCGACACCGCCTCTGCAAGCCATCCTCCGCCTGGGCACCGAACGTACACCCCAGTCCCCCCACTCCGAACCGCATCCGTGGCCGATCCATCGGTGCATGCGCGCACCCATGCCCCCCGGGGACACCCCTCCTCGAGCATGGCCAGTGCCAGGGCCCCCCTGCCCACAGCGCCGTGCCCACCCCCGGTGGCGATGCAGGGCACCGTGGAAGAGACGGCGATGCCCTCCGGCCTACCCTCCCAGTGTGGAAGGTCACCAACAGGACCCAGAGCCTCCACCCGCGCAGGGAGCCCTGCCCGGCCCCCTCCCCACAGAGCCCTCGCCTCCCCCACGAAGCCTGATCCCCCCAGTCTCTCCGAGGTTGGCTGCCCCATCCTGACACTCACAGGATGGTCCCCGGAAGATCCAACCCCTGTGGACTGTATCAAGGCTTTGCAATCTCTTCTCATGCACAGAGGTGGGATGCCTGTTGTCTCTTCCATCCTTTCAACTGGCGTGGACCACACTGCGCCAGTGACAATATGCTGTGCCTGGCCCTGAACTCCGTCAATGGTCCGCTGGTGTGACCGGGCCACCATCAACCATGCACCGGATCCGCACCCAAGGCGCGGTCCCACTGTTCCTTGACATACATCTCTGAGGATCCCCCCATTGGCTCCCCACTGTGCCCCAGCCAGCCTCCCCACGATGTTCAGCCCCCCTCCAGCCCTCACTTCTGCGTTCCAAACGTGCGGCCTCCACGTCAGCCCCCCCCCCCCCCTCTCCAAGGGTAACGCCCAGGTATGTCTGTTGGTCATCATACCGCAGTGGGGTGTTGCCCGGTGTTAGGTTGCCAGCCTTTGCTTTGTTGGAGAGAGAGAGAAGGGTGTGGCTGATGATTTTTCTGTGTTGATGGCCACACACCAGTTGTTGGTCCAGCCTGCCCAGGGCTAGCTGCATCCTGTATGCAGCAGTTGTTGCACACTCTTCTGTGCACCAGAGTACCAGGTCATCTGTGTACAGGGCCGCGTGGACCCGTTTTGGTAGCTCCGGCACAAGATCGCCGTTGAAGAGCACGAACAGGGTCAGTGACAGGAACCCCCCCCCCCCCCTCCCCCGTGGCACCCCCTGACGCAGCAGCACTCCCTGGCCACAACACCCATCCACTGGCACACGGGCTCCGCGACTGTGCAGGCATGACTCGGTCCGCCGATACATGTTCCCTTGGATGCCACTGCGAAGGAGTTTCACAAGGAAACCATCCTTCCACACCTTGTCGAAAGCCCTCTGCAGGTCAATGAAGGCAGCCAATGTCACCCTCTGATCCTGGAAGGCATCCTCTATGACCTGTGCAAGGCGTGTTGTCTGGCCCCCTGTACTCCCGTGGCCTCCGAAGCCGGCCCGCTCTGGCATGACAATGCTCTCGGAGTCCAGGCACCACCGCAGGCGTCTGCCGACAACGCGCTCCATGGTCCTGCACACACAACCCGTCAGACCGACGGGGCGACAACCCAGGGCCCCGGACCCACTCTTCCCCTTCTTCAAAATTGGGATCATCCTGGCTTCCTTCCCATCCTCCCCTCCAGCTGCGGTCAAAGATGTCCAGCAGCCCCGCCAAGGTGCTGCAACATCCCGCCCGAGACGCCGCCTGGACCCGGAGACCCTCCCCTCCCAGCCACCCGACGGCCATCCCCAGCTCCGGAAGGGCGATGTCGCCCCCCCAACGCACCATGGATGCCCGCACCTCCCACTCTCTGCCCCTCCTCCTGCCCGACCTCCCTCTCAAGCATCCATGGGAGAGTGATGTCACCCTCATTCGCATAGATCCGTGCGAACATGCCTGCAGCCCCCCCCCCCCCCCCCCCCCCCACCAGTCAGTGCTTTCCCATCTTCTTCCAGGGTGATCTTCTGTTCCCTGGTGCCCTGATCGTTCAACGCCTGGTGAGTCTCCACAACTTGGTGGTTACCCTCTCCATGTTCAGTCTTGCAGTCCTCTCTCTCTAACTTCCTCTTGTGCACTCCAACTTTATCTTCAGATACTGGGCCTTACTGTGTTGTAGCTTGATGTTGTTTTCTTGGATGGGGTTGGTTTCAGCGTCTTCTCTGGCCCTAGTGAGGTTGTCATGTGCTTTCTAAAGATCTGCGGTCCAGTGTGGGGTGTAGTTTTTCCGGACCCCTCGAGGTATAGTTTCCTTGGCTGCCTTACTGATAATGTCGTTGAACTCTCTGACCACATTGTTGATGTTCCTTCCAGACACAGCGAGGTCTTGCATTAGCTCATTTGTTCGGATACTGAACAAGCGCCAGTCTGCCTTTTGGTAGTTCCATCTTGGTCGGTGTGGCGAGCTAGCTGCTGTGCTTCCTTTTAGGGAGAGGAGGACAGGGCGGTGGTCACTTCCTCCTAACTGTGGTCCTACTGTTCTGCTGAGGCGCTTATGAACATCGTCAGTGCAAAGCGCCAGGTCTGGTGTAGTGGTGGTGTGCCAGCGGCGAGAATAGAAGGTAGGTTGGTCCTCAGGGTCATTGGCAAGTATCAGGTGATTTTCATCTTGCCACTCCTCGATGTCTTCTCCTCTCTTGTCAATCATGTCATATCCCCAACTCTGGGACTGGCTGTTGAAGTCACCAGTGATGAGGAATCCACTGTCCGGGACCTGGATAGTGTCAAGGGACAGCAGCTTATCATTAGGGCAGTAGTAGTTGACCAGGTCAAGGGTGCTGTCACTGGTGGTTACCTTGACCTGGATGTATTCCGCCTCTTTCGTGAATCTCCTGGTTTCGCTGGCATTCAGGTTGTTTCTAACTAGGGTCATAACTCCCCCTTTCTTCCTCCCTTGGCGATCACTTCGGAAGACCTGATATCCTCTGATCTTAAAGGGTTTTCCTTCTTGCAGGTGTGTCTCTTGTATACAGCAGATGTTTATGCTGTTTTTGTACAGAAAGTTCTCTAGTTCTGTTTTCTTGTTGGTAACCCCTTCTGCATTCCAGTGCATGATGTTCACATTGGCTTTTTCTTTGTCTCTGGTCTTGTTTTTTCGCTGGCCAGTCGCTCTACTTCCCCGTCCCCAGGCTCCTCGAGGCAGTCGGGAAGGTCCTCCAGCCGCTGGGGGTGGGCTCCGAAGAGGCGCAGAGCCCGGTACTGCACCCGCCTGGTGAGATTCCACAGGGTGAACACCATTTCTGTTGAATCCATCTCCAAGTGTCATAGGGCTGTGTGTATGCGTGGTACTGTGGTTTATTAGAGTGTGCTGTGCAGCCCACTACCTCCGTCTTCAGCACTCGGGGTTTCTGTCGGGGTTACCTCACCCTTAACTCCTGGTCAAAAGGCCTTTCCTGGGAGCATAGGATGGTTTTGCTGTGGAGTGTCCTCCTAGATGGGTTGCCGACCAAGGCTTACGAGTCCCATCTACTCAGGATTTTCCTCGGAGTTTTCCTTCTCGAAGGAGATCTGCCAACCAAGGCTATCGAGCATCCCTGCCCGGATTTGTATAGGGTTTACTCCCCTAGCCTTTGCCTCTCCCAAGGCACCCACAAGGCACTGGGGCTATTTACCCATAGCTGGGCATCAGGGCTTGTCCACATATCGATGGGCCTGCATGCCGCATGTCTGGGGGCCAGACCTCCTCCGAGTCCTCGGTAGTTTAGCCTGAGTCCGTAAGGTGCTTGGTTACCGTGAGTCGCCATGAGGAGACACTACATGAGGCTTGTTGTTGGAGAGGCTGTGTACTGGCAGGGAGAGAATGACATACTCTGCTCCCTTTTTCGCAAAACTGCTAGCCAGCGGTGGGAGCTGAAAGCTAGAGCGACAAGCACAGATGCTACACTACCACACTAGACGCATCACAACAACCATTTGACCCACAGGTAATATGTTATTGTGTTGACTTCACTGTGAAGTCAACACAGTAACATATTACCTTACATTTGTCCTAATGTCTTTTCACGCTTTCCCCACAAAGTCTACACATAGAATCAAGGCGATGATTATGTTCTGATAACAATATATGTCATTATGTGACACAACAAAGCTTTCACATTTTTTCAATGTCAACATTTTGGAAGACCAGGAAGATAAACATCCCAAAAAGTGTGCATCAAGTGTCACAGGTGACTACATCACATGTGCACTTCGGAGGGTGCTTCACAAACAGCAGTAAATAACACATATTGTCAGATACAGGCATCCTAAAAAATCTGGACAAAGTTTGATGCGTCACTAGCCCTCGGTGAATGTTCCTCATGCTTTCAAAAGCAGATGACAGCTGGCCGACCCCAAAAATCAAAATGTGGAGCCCCAAAAAGGAAAATTAGAGATTAAATCGGTATAGTTTTCCCGCCTCTATTTTTTACTCCACAGGTGTTAAAACTAATAGCTGATTCCCAAACGTCACCTCTTGCTTTGTCTGGGGTCAGGGGTCACTTGCCGGCAGGTTTGAGTGATCTCCAGCTCCGTTATTGAGTGACTGAGTGGTCTGCAGTGTGTGTAGGGGGCTGTATTTTGGATTACTGCATCATAATGCTCGAAGCTCTCTTTTGGTGGACATTTCTTGCCTCCTTTCAACTTTGTCTTCTAGCACTGGCTGTGCTATTTTCAACAAGGTTAGTGGCAGTGCATTGCCTGGTGCCGGCACGCTGCCTGCATGTGACTGTTTACATTCTGAGTCAGTGGGTCAACCTGCCAGATGAGCGCTCTGTCCATGTACCTATAACGTACAATTGCGCTCAACTGCTGGCTGCCATACCGTCACGCTTGACAAAAGACTTGACCTCTCGACTCCGCTCGCTTGAAATTGGTGTCTGACTACTGCGCAAGCGATACAAACGCAAAGTGAGAGAGAACATTGAATTAAATATCAATCATGTGTTTGAATGCTCAGTCCTGCTGACAAAAAACTGCTGACATCCATGCTTTGATCATTGACAATAGCCTTGATGTTTTGATACAGAAACCTGGCTGTATCCACAAGGTCATGATGCATACATTAGCGCTATGACCCCTGCAGGCTATGAGTGTCACTCCTTCCCTTGCTGGGGCTTGAGAGGATGGGGGATTGCCTTCAGGAGGCGGAGGAAGGAGATACATGAGCGACCCATCCCAGTTCATGTATCATGGCGTTCTGACATCCAATCAACACAGCATGACTTGTCTACCCATGACCATTCTACCCTTGCCTCTCATAGTGATGTGCAAGTTGAGATTTCAGCACCAGCAACTGGACAGTCAGGTAACCGTATCCACATTGACTCTAAGCCTCATGATAAACATTTTGTCAATGTGTACCTTCAATGCACAGTTTGTGGGTCAAAGAGACAAGCGAACTGACATCTGTAATTTTATCTGCGATGAGAATGAGGACATCTTGTTCATAACAGAGACATGGCTTAAAGGCCAGGGAGACGAAGCCAAGTGTGCGGATTTAACCCCGCCTGGTTACACCCTCAGATCATTTCCTCGTGCTTCGCGTGGTGGAGGTATAGCCATTCTGATGCGAGAATGTCTGCTGGACCAGGCCACAGTCAAATCCGCCTTCCCCTTCCCACACTTATCATTTCAACTAGCACAAGTGACACTTAATGTCCTACAATGTGTTCATTTCTTCTGCATTATCAACCACCCCCAAGCAGGAAGAAAAAGCTTACAGAAACTGTCTTCTTCAGCGAGTGCTGATTTCCTTGAACATTGCAATGCATTGAGTGTGAATTTTGTGATTGTTGGCAATTTTAACATTTATTATGACTGTGCTTCCAACACCAACACATCCCATGCCCTGGATCTGCTGCAGACTTTCGGTGAATCTCAGGGTGTGCACCAGCCGACTCACAACAAGGGACACATACTTGACTGGGTTGTGTACAGAGAGGAAGATTCTATTTTTCGGTCCACCTGTGTGAGCCAGGCCTTGTCCTCCGACCATCTTCCTGTCACGTGCTTGCTGGATATTGCAAAGCCTCGTCCGCCTCCAGTCTTCAGGATCACAAGGAACTTAAAGGGGATCGACTGGGACAAGTTCAGGGCCGATGTCGCCGCTTTTGTCTCTGGCCACCCACACACCTTGGCTGATAAGCTGAACGCTGGACTGAGGACCCTGCTAGACCAGCAAGCCGCGGCTACTCATCGCAAGGTGACCCAGCCTGGTTACCATCTGTGGCGTCTGAACTGCACGCCTTAAAGCAGGAGAGACATCAGGCTGAGCGACTTTGGCTTAAGTCAGGACTGACGGTGCATAAACAGATTTTCAGTCAGTTGAAGCACAAAGTCACACGTCTGACAGACCATGCAAAAACTGTGTTTTATTGTTCTAAGGTTGCTGCTGCTGGTACATGCAAAGAAGTGTTTTGCATTGCCAATAGCCTTATGGGAAAAGTCAGGTCTGTTGTTTTTCCGAGCACCCATCCACCCAAAATTCTTCCAAAGCTTTTCTCAGATTACTTTAGTGACAAAGTCAAAAGCATCCGTGACAATATTGATAAATGTGCCGATGCTGGTATGAAAAACTATCCATCTGCAGAGACCTCTTTTCAGGTCTGCCTGACATGTTTTTTTCCCTGTAACAGAGAAATTTGTGCATGAAACCATGATTAAGATGTCACCTAAAACGTGTGACCTCGACCCTGTCCCCTCATCTCTTCTACTTGAATGTTGTGGAGAGATTGTGCCAGCTGTCACAGAAATTGTAAACCAGTCTCTTGGAACAGGTCGAGGGTTCTGGGCGTAACAGGTGTATCCCGTTTTCCCAGAATTTTACAGGAAATTGAAAGTTTTGAAGATTATTTCTGTTTAGTGCTTGAGTTCCTGGTATCAAAACACGTATCAGTTGAAAGCTTGTTTTCTCCTCTGTACTTTCATGTGAACATTTTGAAACGGTCGTTTTTATTTAGCGTACATTTGGCAAATAAACAATGCTGACATTATATACGGTCCTTATGCACGCTCCAGAGTAAAAGGTTTGCAGCCACCTGTGCCTGCATAAAGACAGGCCTGCTAAGTGCGAGTTTCAGGCACGCCTGAAAATGGCCGGTATATACGTAAACATTCCTGCCTAAGGACCGCAGCTAGGTTTCCTCCTAGGCTGCGTTTCTGAAATGGGTCATGTTGATATTGCCAGACACCCGCAGAAAGAGTTACTGCTGTCAAGGGGTGAGGAAAAACAGACTCCTCTACGGACGGAAAAGCTCTAAATAGTTATAAGGCCTTTACGCCCGGCAAGTGCACGGTGAAATTGCCATTACCGGACACGGAAAAGGAGAGATAGATAATATGAGACCCCCAAACCAATACATTCAATAAAGCCGCATCCGTCGCTAATTTACGCTATTTTTAAATATCAAAATTTAGTCCTCCCATTACACCCTCATTATTTCCGAATCAACCCTTTAATTTTAAAAAAATGATGAGCATGACGGATGCGACTCTATTGAATCTATTATTTTGGGGGTCTCATATTATCTATCTCTCCTAGCCATTTTAGTTCCACTCCAGAAATCATTCAAAGCAACGATTTTTGATCAGCTACCAACCCGCGATTATCATAAGCCAGACCCCCCACCTAACCTAAATTATTAATGCTGTCATTGACTTCTTTAAACAAAATTATTATATTACGTTTTAAAATGAACCAAGACGAATTACTTCTTCTAAGCGATATCTGTGCTGTAGAGAACAAAGACTTAGACTTTAAAAAACAATGCCTTCTTTCTGTTGTTGTTTCTGGAAAATCAAAAGCTTTTCTCGGTAAACAATACATGACAGAAGACATAGAATCCCTTACTGCTGATGAGCTAATTAAACTACATTCTAAATATGAAAATCACATTGCTTCACTAATGACACGTGATTTAAGCCGGTCTCTTGTCTGTCTATATACAAAAGCTGTAAGTCACTTCCTACCTGTTGATAGTGACAGCCTTTCACATGATCTAGAAAGCAACCCCATAGTTTCAAGTTCAATAGGTAAATTAGCATGCCTTATGTTTTACAAGTTTGGGAATTACCTTGCGCCTGCTGTAACCTTACTTGTTACTAGTAGTCATATTGATTTTTCTAAAATAAATTTTAAATTAGAAGAAAATGGACGAGACGACTCCACAACAGAGCCATGTCTTGACACAGGTTCAAACAGTGACTAAGACTAAAAGCCCAGGTAGAATAGAGGCTGGAAAAAGATTAGCTGAATATAACAGACAAAAGAAATTACAGCTTCAAGCATTAACAGAAAAGACTGACACACCATCAACAGCACCAGTGTCACTACCGTCACACCCCCCACAAAGTGAGAGACAAACAACTAAACCTGAAACTACAAAATATATAGTTGCTGGATTTGTTGTCGGATTTGGTTACGTAGGTTACCAATTATATAAAAAATACAAACCAAACACTCAAACAGTGTCCAAAAAATCAAACACTCCAAAAACAAAAGAAGAAGTCTCCACATTACCAGCAGTTTCAAAACCTTTGGACCCATTTTACATGCAGTAAATAAATTTATTATTTTAATTTTTATGGTATAAGAAAATGAGCGACACAAAGAACTTAATGAACCTTGTCTATCACTCTGCTGTAATAAGTGGACTAGCAGTAGCATATTCTATGTTGGGAAAAAGTCTACTCAAAATGAAATCAGCAGACCTTAGTAAATTAGACTTCGAAGACAGTGCTAAGCTAGTAGTTGTTATAACAGCATCGATTGCAACAAAAGATTTTCTAGTCAAGCAAGGAATTATTCCAGAAAATATTTCTATGTAAATAAAAATATGGCAACTATAGCTGTCATGATTGGTGGTGCAGTTATTAACGCATTAGCTTTTAGTGGATCAAACTATTTCTTTTCAAAAGTGAGTAAAGAAGAATCAGCAGAAGAAATGAAGCGACACAATGAGGCATCTGAAAAACTAGCTCAAGCTCAACAAGATTATGAAAAGCAAAGAATTGAGAAACTTGATTTTATTAATGAAAAACTAAAACTTGAGGGTCACGCACAGCATACATTTTCAAATGTCGATGACGCTATCAAAGAATACTATCTTGTAACTGGTGAAGACATGTCTATTCCACAACCAAAACTTAGTGACTACTACCAACCAAGCCCAGAACAAAGAAATGGAGAAATAATATTTGTTTTAGTAGGAATGACATTAGTATATTTTACAGGAGTTTATATTGCTAAAAAAAATGGCAGACGCTAAACTATCAAAAATATATTACTCCCCAATTGGCTACTGGAAAGGGAATACTGCAGTAGAAAAATTACATGCTGCTGTGGGTGGAGATGTCAACCAAATAAAACAGTGGCTCAAAAAACAGGCAATTTGGCAAATATATCTTCCTGCTCCAAGAAAAATAACAAGGCCTCATTTTGAAAACACTATCCCTAATGACACACACCAAATGGACCTCGTGTTTCTTCCGCATGACACAATAAGAAAGAAACGATACAAGTATGCATTAACTGTTGTTGACATAGCTTCAAGGTATAAGGATGCAGAACCCATAACTGACAAAAAAGCTGTAACAGTGGCCACTGCATTATCAAAAATATATAGTCGAGGTCCTTTAAAATACCCTAGGCTTGTGCAGGTTGATGATGGGAGTGAATTTAAAGGCGCTGTTAATCAGTTATTTGCAAAGCATGGAGTGCTAGTGCGGCGAGGCATACCAGGCTTGCATAGATCACAGGCTATTGTAGAAAACTTTAACAAGCAATTATCGGAGAGACTTTTTAGCTATCAGTATTCTAAGGAACTTATGCATGACACACGTAACACTGAGTGGGTTAAAAGATTACCGTCTGTAATAAAAGCAATGAATAATGAGGGTCACCCTAAACCTGTTGATTCTATTAAATTGAAAACAATACCGTCAGAAATAAAAACAACAACAACACCTCCAGACACTAGCTTGTTTACAAAACAGGTGAGATATTTGTATCAACCAGGTGAAGCTGAAAATGACGTTAGACGTAGGGCAACTGATCCAATTTGGTCTACATCTGTTCATAATATAAAAAAAATAGTTCCTTCAGCTAATGCAACAATATATTACCTGTATGAGCCTGCACCAAAGAGGGCATTTGTTAGAGAAGAATTACAGATTATTCCCACAGATACTGTTACCCACTTTTAACAATTTCAATTCATCAATTAGTTTATCAAGCAGATTATCAGCTATTTCTTCAGATAACTTGAGCCTGTAATGACCTGGTGCATAAGCTTTTTCCCTAGTGTGAAACACTCTTTTTGTATCCCCAACTGCTAGAGACTTTTTATATGTTTGAATCATTTCAATATTATGTTTGTTTGATCTTAGTGTCTTGTTTGGATAATCAGGCATTAATGCACCATCTAACACTTGCTTGTAATGTTCATGACGAATGTCTTTATTTTTTATTGCTGTTTTCTTGATACCTTTGGCTTTCGACTGACTACCTTTCTGATGCTGTATAGAATACATTTTTGATCTCAGTCCAACGTACTCAACTATAGGCACACCATTTAGTTCATCCTTAAACTTTCCAGGCACTTTCTTGTTTTGTGTGCTAAACAGCGGGTGATCTTTAGGATAATCAGACGTGTCATACATGTGTAACTCGGTTTTCATGTCTTCATAAAAGTCTTCAGTAGGCACATCAATGATCATAGAGTCAGTGTCAGTGTATAACAATCGACACTCAGGATACTTTGGTTTGAAGTAATCATAATAAAATTCAAGCATCAACAGTTTTGACAATTCAAGAATTGCCATACCAATAAATACTGGCTTGTCTAGTTTAACAATCTTTTTTTTGAGTGACACTGCATACAATGATGGATGAAATTCTTTATACCCTGTGTACTGAGGCTTACCTGTAAGTTTAATTGCACCTGATTCAGTTGTAACCAGTCTCACATCTTTTCTGTGATGAGGATTTTCCATAGTCTTACCAAAACAGGCATTGTTCATAAGCTTAAAGAAGTCTTTGTCAAATGCAGTGTTACCTTCTCTTGCACGCAATGTTGTGTTTTTCATTATGTAATCTTTCATAAAAGCACTTTGATCAAATTGAATTCCTCTATGAACTTTTTTTAGTACTAAACCATGTCTGATGTAAAACTGTAACAATCGATAGTGACAAACGTAATTGAATTTGTCATTCAAATTTGGCACAAGTTTGGTGTCTTCTTTTTTTCCTGCCATACTCATTTTCTCAACAGCTAATGGATAATCATTATGGTAATCGTGTAGGCGGTGTGGGTACTCCAGGTCTACTTCAAAGATCCAACCCTTTTCATCATTTTGACCTCGATCCATAATATATTTTGTTAATTTTTTTATGCCAAACTGTGACAAATTATACAAACAAAAGTTTTTTAATGGCAACAATTCACACATTGCAAATCCATACAAATTATTAGCATCCAAGTATGTAATAAATGACATTGGCTTTGAGGGGTCAAAGTCGTCAAGATATTTATTATTTGCCTTTGCATAATTGTTTGCTGCTAGACTAATTCCTCCCCTCAATCCACGTTCCACCATTTCACCCATCGTACGATCAGACAACAGGTCTATAAATATCTTACTGGATTTCAAAAATGCATCCCATGTCATGCCAGGACTAGTTATGTAACAAGCAGGGTCAAGCTTGTAGTGTAACAAACCCTTTTCACGGTAACTTTCAAATACGTCTGCTAACAAGCAAACATCAGCTTTCAAGTATTGGTCATGATAGTCACCAATAGTTTTACACCCTAGTTTTTCCCATGCATTAAGTGCGTGTTGGTATTCAGAGTCAGAAATACCTTTACCAATTAGTGTAGAATAAAATTTCTCTTTTGGTGGTAGTCTTGTTTCTTCAAACACAACCCAGTGATCAATGTACTCATATGGATAAACACCTTTTTTAATCAAGTCCGGCTCAAAATATTTACTTGTTATTGGATACTCACTCAGTCCTTCTGCCAGACTAGCCAACCCTAAAGACAAATGTTGCATGGAGTCATAAAATGCTAATTTATCTAACCTAAAAGTCAAGTATTTTTCAGTTGTCTGAGCAATACAACTAATTTTTTTGTAAGACTCGTCTACAGCCTGCATGATAATGTGTGAATCATATCCCTTCAGATTGTGAAAAAAGATTGGTAACTTATATGTCTTAGGATTTATTTTTAATAACAAGTTACATTTGTTATGAGCGGCACCTCTGTAACGACCAGTTATGTGATCATGATCGCAAACTTTATCACCATCAAGGACGTCTTCACAAATCCAACACATCACTGCTGCATCAAAATTCTGTTTGTCTTCTTCTGTCATCACCAAAGGCATCTGACAGTTTTCAAAATACCTTACTACCTGAATATACAGATGTCTCATTTCTGTTAAAAACTCAGCTGCTGCATTTTCACCCCTGTAGATAACAGGTTCTGTATGCTGACCATCTGACCTAACAAGAATGTATCCAAAAGAACACACCACTTGGTCACTCAATTTTATAGTCTTTGGTAATGACTCTGGAACAGGACCTTCATAAGGAACAACGAGTGATTCAAAATCAGCATATACTACAAACGGCAGCTTTTGCTGATTCCCATAGTTCTTAAAATACACTTGACTGCCAGGATCTGGATACTTAAGTACAGTTTGTATGTCATCAGCTGATCTGCAGTGTAAAACATGTTTGTCTGCTAATTTTATGGAGGAAAATCTTTGTAAACATTTTTTACAAACTTCCTGTTTGCCATTGTGTTTTGTTGTATGATCATGAATTAGACGTGACATATTTCTGATAATTGTGTAGTGGAAGTTATTGTTATCACCAATTAGCAACATGTCAACATGTTTATCTTCTGACTGACCATAGGTTGGGGCAATTGGGGACACTCTAATTGGCTGTAACTTATTTTCAGACTCATTATCCCACACATACACATTTACAGATATACCAGGATTTAGTTTTTCAAACAAGTCTATGTCCTCTATTTTAACAGGGAACTCAATGCCACTGAAGTTGAGTTCATTTACAAATTTGATATAGTTAGATACACGATCAGGTTTTGCTTTTACAAAATGAAGTTTAGCAAGCACACACCACATGAAACAATAGTTGTCATTGTTTTGAATATTGACTACAGCCTTTTTGTTTGCAACCTCTATTGGTAGTGGTATCCAAGATCTACCTAAAATAGGATGATATCTTGACTGCTTTAGTTGTAGTTCATGTACAAGGCCTTCATGCCAGCCAGACCCTTGCATTTCTGCTCTGTCAATTGCTTCATGGAAGTCAGGCAACAATCTTTCTCTAAACACTTTTTCTAGTTCTCTTCTCGAATTAACTGTGTGCTGCCTTGTCGAGATATACGGTACAATCACTTCACCATCTACTCTAGTAAATTCTATTTTAGCAACAATCTGAATCTTTACACTATCAGAAAGAAGGTTATTTTGTATGACTAAAAAAGATCTTTCTATTGATTCATAGACATTGTAAATATTATATATAGGTAAGTCAGTTGTGTGAAACACGTTTCTTAATCTTTGATGGTTGTCCATCTTTTTTATTTGTCCGACAAAAAAATAAATAGAAAATTATATAGTGTAAAATGGCACTTTATTGACAAAAACCTATATAATAGACAAAATTAATTACCAACAAATAAGCCACTTTCCTGGTATGTCTTCTGTTGTATCATGTTCAATCTTTTGCATGTGTAATATTGTTTTACTGACAGTAATAAATTTAACATTTTTATTTTCTTTTTTTATTTGATAGTATATGTTTAAACACATATTCTTAAACCAGTCAGATTTAGCATCATAAACTAAAAAATTTGCTGTCCTATTATTATAAAGTGGAAAAGTATTAGAATATCCAAGATAAAAACTATATGTCATGTACATCTTCATCGGTGATGGGAGTTCTGAAAAAGGGCGTCTAACTTGTGTTTTTAAGTCACTAATAAGCATAAAATCCCTGAAACTCGATGTAATATTCATGAATTTACCAATAGGCCAATTTTGATCCTCTTGTCCGTCCGTCATTTTTATAGACAAACCAAAAAGATAAATTAATTTACTAACCCATACCCTGTGGGCTGATCTGTCTTTAAAATGAGCTTTAGATGCTTAGTTGATTTCAGTTTATTTTTTACATCATCCCGTTCTTGCTTATTTGGAATGACATCGTTTTCTCTGAGACAGTCTTCGAAGCTGTCACGATCCTTACAGTAAAACAAACAGATAAACTTTAACTGTTCTCGAAAATCTTTTAGTACAGCATTATATTTCTGAGTGAGAATCCAAACACTGATGTTTGCGTGTCTACCACTGAAGGCAAGTTCTGCTAAAGTATTTCTCTTTTTGACAATGTCTTTCTCTGCAGAGCAATCATCGACAATAAATAAAGTTGACTGTCCTTCAAATTGTTTGAAAAAATACAGCAGGTAGTCATTCAGTTTTTTCTCAGGGTCGACTAAATAGATATTACTGTCAGTCCAAATGAATAAACGGTTGTGATAAGCTTTGTTGTGTTTTATTGTTGGACAAAATATTACAATGTTTTCAAAGTGGTGTATGTATCTTGTTTGTAAGAGGTTAAGTACAAATTCAGTTTTACCACACCCTGTGGCACCACAAAACAATCCACAGTGTGGATCGAGTGTCATTAAGTTCATTTTAATACACAATATAATTTTAATATATGTGCCCACTCAGTCTGCTTTCTGCAATATTGAGTTGTGCGTCATAAATTAGATACAAATATATGTTTATGGCTGCAGCAGTTTCAACCTTTTTTTGTATCTGAATTGTTATTCCATCACTACCGTTCTCGACAGTTCGTCCTGACCCATGAAGATAGTCATCATCTGTACTACGAAGGTCTAACCACAGTGCATACTTGTTTGTCAGGTATTGACCAATCCTAACATCATACAGATGTAGATCTTTGCACGCAATGTTTGCAGGTTTATCTCTAATCCTTCCACCCGCAAAATACTTTGTGATCTCATCGTAGTGTTGATAAGGTAACATTCCTGAAGCGTACACTTGATTAGGGCGGCCTTCGATTGTACAAGACAAATGTGTAATCTTAGGATTGTAGAATTTTTCTGAATCCCGTTTGTATGGAGCCGCTGGTTCAACAAACAACATAAGAATACCTTTCAGTGACCTAGCAGGTGTGTTTAAGTTTATGTTCCACATCGGGTCACTCTTGTCTTTGGGTATTAAACTATGTCTAATCACCCTGTCATAATAAATTGGTAGTCTTGACTGATACTGATTTTGAATGAGTCTGGCTAGTTCAGTGTGTGTGACAATTTCATATTCCAAGGAAATGTTAGAGATCTTGTATGTTGCATCTGTGGCAGATGATTTAATTACTTTGGAGTAGTCATTGAAGGTTAGTTCAAAACTCAGACGGTCATTCAGTGCTCCTTGATAATAAGGCAGATGAGCTGTTAGGATTTCAAACTCAAGTGGAATGTAGAATCTGGATCCATATGTTTCAGCCATTATAACTTCCTTTGGTACCCCAGTAGTTACCTTATCTGCTGCATTGATTCGAAGTTTACCAACATTATCAGACTGTATGCCTTGGTAAATACGATCTTCTCGTTCTTCTCTTGTTAGCCAAAGGTCTTTGTAACAGTAGAATACATCTGAGTCATCAAGACTAAACACTTCCTGTCCTTCAAGTTTTACTTTAATAGTTCTAACAATTGCTCTGCCAAGATTGTCAACTAGTGTTCTGTTTACATCTACCTCTGATGATAGTTCAATATTAAATGCAAGGCGTGCAGTGCCAGGAACAATAACGTCACTGGGACCTAGGTTTGGAAACTTGACTGTAAGTGTTTGATTCTGGTCTATGGTACTAGGATTGTTTGTGATGACGATTGATTGTCTTATGCCCTTAACACCCAGGGGCTCACGTAGTTTTCTGTATGGGTCTAACTTTGATCCGTAAGACTGTGTCATTTTTATTATGCACAATAAAAAATAATAAATTAATAAAACAATGGCAGCGGGAGGATTTAATCATGAAGATTTTAAAATGGATGACATAAATGTCTCTGATAATAGTGTAACAGATATGTCGAGTAATACTTCTTTTTTACAACAAGAACTTTTACAAAGTAAAGTTAACTCGTTTTATGATAGTGTTAATGAGCGTCCATATCAAATAGATCCTAATCAGTTTGAATATGAAAAAGGACATTTATATTTAAAAACTATTGACAAAGGAAAAATACAATTGACTAACAAAAAAGACCCTACTAAGTTTAGAGCTTTAGGTACAATCAAAAAAGAAGGTGGTGTTGGTGCCTTGCGTCAACTTGGTGTTGGTGATAAAAGGTTGCCACCTCGAGTTGTTAGTGCTCTTCATGATGCGCAAACAAGGTTGCCAACAGGACAAGAAATTGATGTGGCACCAGTAACAAGCCTACCAGAAATAGCAAACACAGTAATACAAGAAACATCATTTACAGAAGGACAAATAAATGAGGAATTAAAAACAATTGGTGACTCTCCTTTGACAAAGAGGGAGTTAGCTGCGTTGGATAAAACACTGCAGACAATAAGAGGTGAGCTTTTGAATAATGTAGCTAAACTGGGTGAACTTGATAATCATATTGAAAAAGAAAAAGAGAAACTGGCTACTGCAGACAATGGGAATTATGACATTGAAATAAAAGAAAGAATACAACACAGATTAAAAGATTTGTATACAGAAAGATCAGCGCGACTAGAAGTGATTGAAAATGGAAAAGAAAAACTGAAAACACAGGTCAACAGAATTAGAGAAACTATTCAGAAAATACTTAATGAGGATACAACTTTGACTGAGAGATTAAAAACACTTTTCAGAGAGCAGGGTATCACTATTGCAAGTTTAATTACTGCTCTTGGATTTATTATTAGTACTGTAGTGTTAGCTGTAACAGGTGGTGGTAGTAGTCCAGCACCTCCAGCTCCTCCAACTCCATCAGACCCAAAAGATTTACAGACGTGGGTAAAAAAAACAGTTGTCTCACATATCAGACTTGCTTAAAAAATTAGCTGTAAAAGCAGCAGATGCTTTACCAGGTATTATAGGTAGTGTTGTCAGTTGGCTTATTAGTACTACAGCAAAGGTAGTAGGGTTTATGGCAGAGCATGTATGGATATTTTTGGTAACAGTAGGAGGGTTAATTATAGGATACTTAATGAAACAGGTAAAGAAGTAATATTCCTAATCCAGTAAGGCCTATTACCAATGCAGTTCTCTCTGACTCATGTGTGTTTTCTTGGCCTGTTACTGACTGTACTGGTGCTGGTTCAGGTGTCTGTGCCGATGCTTGGGCTGTTATTGACATTACTGGTTTTACTATCTGTTCAGGTGGTGGTGTTGATATTTGTGTTACTGGTGGTGTTACTGGTTGTATGTGAGAGGTTGTTGGACTCAAGTTTACAGATTGATTAAGTCCTAATTTCTGATTACTCCCTGCAACAACTATTTCATTATTATAATTTGTTATTACTCCAATTTGTAGTTGAAGATCAGAAGGCAACATGTATAACCCAATGCCTACTACAAAGTCAACTTTTGATCTGGCATATCTGAGAACGTTTTGGTAACGTTGTATGCTAGATGGAAGATCAACAACTGAGTTAATAGAATCTTCTAAATTTGCTAAAAACTGTTTTTGTGCTTCAAATTTTCCACTTCCATTCAAAATGTTTGATTTTGTTAGTGATTGTGCACCTAGTATACACCAGACATATGTTCTGATTGACTCATTTACGCGCTCGACTCCTGCTTGAGTAAACCCGTCAGATTTATCTAAAATAAATGTGGTCCATGCATTAGTCTGCTTCTGCTCTATTGATCCTAACCAGACTTGTGATTTTGATGAAAATGAAGTGTAACCAGGGTAGTAATCTTGTGGGTATTGTCTGTGACTCATAGCATAATACAATGTTCCCATACCATTGTGATCATCAAGTTTTTGTGTAAAGTCATACTTTGTACTGATGTTAAATTCATTACAGATCCGTTCAAATGCTTTCAAATCCATGGGATTGTTAAACTGATTAAAACTGGATTCAGTTGGTAATGGTGTATGCAGTTCTGACAGTATTCTTCTAAGCTGGTAATAAACATGGAAATGATACACAGACTTAATCAGTTTGTTTGAGTGATTCAAATGGTCTGTAAATGAAACACCACAGCCTGTAGTAGAACACAGTATGGCAAAGTTAAGTTGGTTTTGAAACATCTGTAGTGGGCTTGAAGACCACTTTCTTGCAGTTGAGTCATCTGTTATTGGAGGGTTTAGGTAATGATCAAAAGGGTTGGGTACTTTGACTTGAAATAAATCTTGTTCAGACAAAGCTATATCAAGCTGATTTAACTGAATTATTTTCTGTTCATAAGTAGGTGCAACATTATATTTGGCATTCACATTGAATTGAAATGCGTTTGTAGTGGTAATGGTTGGTGATTTAAATTCCATCCTTTTTTTTATGTGATAATAAAAATGTTTATAACCTTAACAAATATTGACACAAGCAAACCAGTGTGGCTAACTAATGGAATCGATAATCGAGATGGTAACAAGGCTGTAGCTATCCATGAAATGTTTTATACAGTAAAGTGGTTTAATGTAACGGATAATACAAGTTTTTATATAAGTTATGTTAATGCTGGTAATAGTGGCTTGGACACTAATACACACTTTATACCATCTGGGTATTATGACTTTTGTACTTTAGCTACATGGTTTCAAAATAATTTAAAAATTAAAGCAACTTTAAATCAGGCTAACTTGTTTGTTGAATTAGAAATTCCTACAGGCACTATACCTTTATTTTCAACTGAACTTGCATATTTACTTGGTTTAATAGACAGAAATACAATGCCTGTAAATTGGGTAATGAGTTTTACAGATAATGGTACTAGTGGATGGTATTATACACCAGATGTAACTAAAATAACTGGAACATATCCTGTTCATTTGTCAGTACACACATTTCTAAATGTTTATTTAAAAGAACTAAACACGACTGAAAATGTACACAATGGAAAACCATCAACTTTGTTGAGATGCTTACCAACTGGAACTGCACCCTATTGTGAAATTGTGGTTGTTAGATTTCCTAATTTACAGTTTAAGAAATTAGGTTCTAGTTTCTTTGAGTCACTGAGTATATCTGTAACTAATCAGAATGGTAAACCAGTTGTGATGCATGATTTTAGTGTTGTGTTAGAAATTAAATAATTTTATTTTTGTTTATAAAAAAATGAGTGGTCTTGGTCCAAAGCCTAGAATCATACCAGTTGCATGTCCAGTAACAGAGTTGAAAGATTTGGCAGACGTACAGGATTTTGAGAAGGAGGGGGAAATTGGAGAAATATATGGTTTTGAACTTGATTCCTATGGCATGTACAAGAGGAAAGTAATTGTTGACATAAAAGACGGTGAAAAACAGATTCCTAAACTTGGTCAGCTACGTGATGTTACTGTACCTACTCCACCTGTAAATAATGTGCCCTACAACTTAATACATGTGGGTACTAAATGGGTTGTTTCACCTGTGCCTGTTCCACCACCCACAATTGACTGGGACATAAAGATTGAATTTATTAGTCCTTATGTATACACTGATGATGAAGGCGCCTTAGTGTTTAGGAAGGTTGTTAATTCTGGGCCGCTTATTGTAAGCCTTGTTCCAAGTTTTGCCCTAGACAACAATAGCAGAGAAAAACTGAAAGTTGAAAATTATGAGAAACGAAGATATCTTCTTACAACTAGAAAGGGTAGATCAGATACTTCTGTTGTGTTTATGCCAGCAAGCTTAGTCGTGGCTAGAGAAGCGACAATAGTATTTGAAATTATCATGAAATCTGTTGCTACTGCAAAAGAGGCTCAAATTGCACAAGGAATTAAACTTACATGGAATGAAACAGTAACAGAATCATCAAAGGTCTTTATTGCCATTACAAAAAATAATGATGTTATTAATGTTTCAAGCAGTCTTCCCGCTGTCAAGGTGGTGGTCGACAAAACAACTTTTGTTCGTCTAACTTACATAAACCTTGAACACATTGATCTTGTTGCATTTTATTATGCTAGTAAATTGTATACTTTTGAAGAGTTGCAAAATGTAATTGCTGATTAAAAAAATATTTGTCATAAAAAATGGTGAACTTGTATCCACAAATACCACCTGAGCCTATTGAGCGTGATAAAACATTAAAGGCAGATTCATTTCGTTTAATGAATATTACAGAAGCGTTGAAGTATTTGGAAGAAGAACAAGCAAAATACTCGAGGTGTAAACGCCGTTACAATACGGTTTTCAATTCTGTACACAACACATCAATGGCCATGGGGGTGGTTTCGGCCGGATTATCTGTAGGAGGTATAACTCTTTTTGCAACGGGGGTGGGAAGTGTTATAGGAATTGCTGTTGAAGGTATTGGTCTTGTCACAAGTCTAGCATGCTTTGGTATGGAAACCCTTAACAAAAAATTTTATATGAAGTTGCAAAATCATGAAGCATTGAGTACGCTCGCAGCAGCTAAGCTGACGAGTATGAAACTTATTATTAGTAAGGCTTTGGAAAATAATGAAATTGATGACGAAGAATTTAAGCGAGTCCAGGATGATTTGGCTAACTATAAACAACAAAAATCTGAAATACAGAATAAGATGCGTAGTCAGGCTGTAAATGTTGAAGAGCTAAAGAAATCTTTTTTAGAACAAGGAAAAAAGATAGGCGTAGAAGAAACTATGAAAAAAGTTTATGGACTGTTAGGCAAGTAAAGATCAGTTTTGGTAATCATTCATTAATTCTGAAATACTCTTCACAAAGAGATGTCATGCCTTTCACGTCTGCCCATCTAACACCATCTGCCCCACCACCAGACTACTATTGAGAAAAAAAAGTTTTCTTGTTGACCTTGTAACTTGAGAAATCTGTCTGAGTGTCTTGTTGACTTGCATCAAGAACTTACAAGATCTTATGTTAAGACACTTATAAGAACTTGTTTTAAGTCACTTATAATTACTTACGCCAACTAACTTCAAAGGTACTTACAAAGTTACTTGCTGGTTTATAAATTACCTTATTAAGTACTTGTAATTTACTTAGAAACATCTAGACAGTAACATAGACAGTAACTTGATAATTTTACCCATGACTTGAACACCAGAAAATAATCTAGACTCAGTAACAACATGGGAGAGAATTTGCTCTGTTCAGTATCAGCATAAGAAATAATAACAGATTATTTCCCTTTGTTCAGTAAAAGGGAAGGAATCACCACCTGTTCAGTAACAAAATTTTAGATTACTTCCCTTTGTTGAATATAAGTTTATACAAGGGAAGTAATTTTGAGAAAATTTTGGTAAGACAAAAAGTTACTTCCCTTGCTTTATTAAATTATGTTTTAATTTTTGACTAAAATATATATATTTTTTCATAAAAAATAAAAGGTAAGATGTGTCAATAATTATGATAGATAATAGTATAAAGATGTTATTATTTGATTTTTGTTTAAAAATGTGTGATTATTGTTGTCTTTTAATACAAATATAATTTTTTTGGTATTACTTTTTTGCTTCACCAACTTAATTATTTTAGGAGAATGTAGGGTTATATAAATGAAAATGTTTCTATTCATTGTGGGTCCGTGAGTGGTCCAGTGGCCTAGGAACCAAACAAGGGAGTTATTTGTGCACAAAAACCCGGGTTGTAACTCCCTTGCTTGTTCCAAACACCTCTGGGACATCTACACTTTCGTTTCGGGCAGCCGAGTCTTGGTAGATTCCCGTCTGGGGTGGGCGGAACAAACCAAAACCTAGGCCACACCAAAAGCTCTCACAGGGAAGGCGAATTGTGCACTTGAACCTGGGAGAGCAACTGGAAAAAGACCAGGAGCGGACTTTTACCATTTTTTGGTTCCAGTGCCATTGACCTCGTGACCTCTGACTTGCCTGAGACAATTACATACAAAAGACGCTGTTTTTTCAAGTCAATGACAGCATTAATAATTTAGGTTAGGTGGGGGGGTCTGGCTTATGATAATCGCGGGTTGGTAGCTGATCAAAAATCGTTGCTTTGAATGATTTCTGGAGTGGAACTAAAATGGCTAGGAGAGATAGATAATATGAGACCCCCAAAATAATAGATTCAATAGAGTCGCATCCGTCATGCTCATCATTTTTTTAAAATTAAAGGGTTGATTCGGAAATAATGAGGGTGTAATGGGAGGACTAAATTTTGATATTTAAAAATAGCGTAAATTAATGACGGATGCGGCTTTATTGAATGTATTGGTTTGGGGGTCTCATATTATCTATCTCTAAAGGACAGTATAATCAAACAAGACTCTTCAGCAGGAGATAAAAACAAGCACAGAACTGCTGCATGAGTGTAAGAAGATCGTAAAACATGTACTGAGAATAGCGGTCCACAACTTAAAACTGTTCAGTCTAGCAGGATCTATGTAATTCGAGTCCAAAGAGACTGACCAGTGACAGATTACATTTTCACATGCGTTTAACTGATCAGTCCACTTAAGCTGTGCACTCTATACGGAGAAAACCAACCAAACATGAAGTCAGCAATACTGACAACAATAATGGCATTATCAAAATACAGGAACCTCTTGTTACACGTGAAGAGAAAGTAATTATGCAGAAATGAAAGAGAACTCGCCCACTGATGTCGTTGTGGCATGTCTTACCATTCACAGTTATCATAAGTCATATTTTCAGTTCAAAAAGCATACGTAGCACACGCTTTGATTTCAGTCTTCTCATCATGTCAACAATTGAAGAAGAAGGAAAAAGAAAAGAAATTCCCACATCCAAGGATTGAGTTTTCTAACACAAAATCACATATTATTGAAATTTCAAGTCCGCTTATTATGTCCATATTACAATATTTACAGTTCCTCGCTGTCAAATTTGTGTCAGCGCTCAGAGTTTTATTCTGGCCAAGTGTGCCATTGCCAGACATGACTCCGAGATGATCTGTTCTAATGACCTGTTCTAATCCATATCAGAGCAGTCATCCTCCATCATGTCAGGCTTGGGCAGTTTGTCCTTCGTAGCTGGAGATGTTGAAAGGCTTTCATAGAATGGGTGATGTTCAGCTGGAATGATTCCAGAGTGGCAAAGAGACGGCAGATCTTGTTTCTTGGCGAAGGACACAGGGAGCTTTGAGGCATAGCACCTACGTATTTGTGCAGGTAGAGGTTGTGCTGGACCCTATCATCTTTAGCACTTGGAACTCTTAATCATCGAAGGAGTACTTGAAAAACATCATCTCTTCTTGACCTTTTAGTAACTGCATCACTTTGATGCTGAGCTAGTTGACCTTGTTTCCCTTCAAGTCTGTCTTTGTATTTCTGATGACTGTGGATGCTACATGTTTGAAATCAATAAAGTCACCATGCTTGAGCGGGATGATGACATAGGGCTGTCCTCCTCGTGCCATCCTCAGAATGATGTCCCAGCCACTCGGCGTATAGATTGGAGAGTGTTTTTTGGCGAAAGTTATGGCTGTATGCATGCTGTCACATTCCATGTGGGTGTGTCCTGTTTCTAAATATTTATGGCTGATGACCTTGATGTTCCTAATGTTATTGACAGCATGAATTAGTGCTGCTGATAGGTTTTGGTTGCAGTTCTGTCCTGAACAGCAGTCAGAAAAAAATGATAACTTCCTCAATATGATGGGGCAAGGATGACAGGTAAATGTACAGGCAGGTGGCAATTTCGCGTGAACCGCGCTTCCCTTCGCTTTCATCCCACGTGAAACAGGTCCCCTTTCTGTCAGTGAGAGAATAGACAGTGCAGTTATACACAGACAGCTTGCGCTTATAATAAAGCTGACTGACAAGTCCACACGGTGCTTGCAGCACAAGAGATGTAATATAGGAGAGCAGATCGACACCTAAATCAATAATGCCGTATCGACTGTGTAACGCATGCAGACTTGCCCCAGTCATACGTAAGACTCTCGCACAACAGACGCATACACTGCCACTGACTCAGACGGGCGCATTCATGCAGTAAACTCAACACACGGGCTCCCTTTCTAATGTAACTTTTATACAAAATAAACAATATAACTTTTATACAAAATAAACAATATAAGAAGAATACTCACAAACTATCACAACTATATACACCACTTCTTCCCCACTATCAGCTTCCAAACATCACACCCACATACACACAATATCGATGCCAGGCTAGGTATTAGTCTCTCACTCTCTAGCCCACTGGGTACCGGCCTCCACGTGGCGTGGGTGGGTAGTCTCTCCAGTCACTGACTGAGGGGGCTAGCAGAGTGGTGCCATCATTGTCCAGGATAGGACTTGACGTCAGCAGATATGTTGTTCAGTCTTTTTCTCTGGTCCGGTTTTTAAGGAGCTGTGCTAACACAGGTCTTACCATGTTGGATTGGTCCTTAAAAATACTCATTATTTTTTGGTCCTTTGGATCCCAAGTGTTTGCCGTGCTTGGAGACCCGTGTCGGGGGAGAAGAGGATCCTGATGGCTGAAACACTCCACTTTGGCCTTGACTTCTGCCTAAACGGGAGGCTAGTCGTACTGGCCTAGTCAATCGGCTCTTGTCACGTTGAGCCCTATCCCATTGTTGACATGTGGGCTGATATACGGAGCACCATGCTACAGCCGCCGCTGCTGATTAGGTGCTTTACGCCAGTATTCCCCTGCATTCAACAGTGTGATAGAAGGCGGTGGCTCAAACGGTTCAATCGGGCTTACCCCCTTGAGTATATCTTTCGGGCAGTCTCCATCGTGCGTCGGCTGGAGACCCGCCGACAAATGCACTTTCCCTTGTTGGGCTCAGTGGCGGGTGGGGACCCCCGGGGGATGAATATCTAACATACTATAATATGGAAAAACCCCAAAAACCAAAACTGGCACCAAAGCGGCACATAGCCGCCGACATTGTTATTGAGAACGATAGTGACTCTGACTGTGAGGAAGTGACGCCTCATGCGTCGGCCGCCTGGCCTCGCTTTCTCATTATCCACAGCAAAGTTAAAGAGAAGCCTGTTTCCAAGCTGCACCCTTTCCTGGTAGGGGAGACCCTCAGGAGCCGTGTTGGAGGCCTGAGGCCCAGCGCCTCAGGTCTGGTGACTTGCTGGTAGAGTGCCGTACCCGGGCACACTCCAATGGGCTACTGAGGCTGTCCTCTATCGGAGACACTCCAGTGGAGGTCACTCCCCACAAAACGATGAATTCTTCGAGAGGAGTGATTAAAGATCAAGCATTAGCCGAACTGTCTGAAGATGAACTTGTACGGAACCTTAAGTCACAGGGGGTGACCTACGTCAGGCGCTTCGTTTCCAAACGAGGTGGTAGGGAGATCCGTCTCCCTACCATCATCCTGACGTTTGGCACCCCCACCGCTCCTACTACCATCTGGGGAGGTTACTACTCCCTGAGAGTGAAAAAGTACGTCCCTCTCCCCCTCCGGTGCTTTAAGTGCCAAAAGTATGGCCATGGGCAGAAGACATGCCACCAGGCAGAGGCTCTATGTGCCCGCTGCACTAAGCCCGGACACTCTGCTGAGTCCTGCACAGCCACCCCCCTGTGTGTGAATTGCCAGGGGGCGCATATGGCTTCGGACAAGAAGTGCCCTCGTTGGATCTCCGAGTGCAGGATTCAGCAGGTGCGTGTGGAGAAGGGGCTGTCCTTTGCGGACGCCAAAAAACTGGTTGATGGCCCTGGTGCAGCTGAGGCTGAGCCAAACTCAAATAACAACTTTGTGTATACTTTCAGTGCTGCGGTGGCAGGCAAGCGCCCCACCAAAGACTTCTTGTCAAACCCCAACTTCTTGGTTGGGGGGCGGAGCCTCGGATCCTCTCGCCCCTGGAGAGTAACCCTCCTCCGATGGTGATGAGCCAGGGAACGCAGAAGGCAGACACTGCCAGTCCGGTAGTGCCACATTCTGTTGCCCCTAAGCCTCAGCCCCCACCCAAGTCTGTGAGTTTGGCCACTCCAAAGGCTTCTGGCTCTGGTCAGCCTTCTAAGGCCGCTAACTCTTAGCGGCAGGAACGCTGCCCAGGACCAGAAGTCTAAAAAAGCTATGGGACCGCTGTGCGCACGGGCCCAGACGGGCGACACTGATGTTCCCCTTCAAAACAAATATGCTGCATTGGAGGAGCAGATGGAGGGGGTGGAGGTTGTCGTAGCTGGTGCTGCGGCAGCTTCTCCTCCCTCATCTCCGAGGAACCAGAGGAGGCCCGGGAGTCGACCCCCCTCTGTTTCTTCGACTCCTTCCAAGGCACAGGAAAAGGGGGGAAGGAACACTTCTCCTACACATAAAACCTACTCTCTGCTTCAGTGAAATTGTCGTGGTTTTCACACCAACTTTGAAGAATTACGCCTTCTAGTCAAGTCCTATAAGTATAACCCCTCAGTAATATCTCTTCAGGAGACTTACCTCAAGACTTTGACCCTGTCTCCTTTAATGGATTTAATGCTATCCATAAAGGTTCTGATTCGGAGAGACGCTCGGGTGGAGTGGCTCTTCTCATTAGCAACCAGTTTTTATGTAGCTCCGTTAGTGTTGACACCTGTCTTCAGGCTGTCGCAGCTCGGGTTACCTTAAAGAAGACTATAACCATATGCAGTATTTATCTGCCACCATCCCTGCGGGTCTGTTGTAATGATTTTTTTAATTTAGTAGATCAACTGCCCCCTCCCTTTATTCTCATGGGGGATTTTAACAGTCACGCTCACCTTTGGGGTAGTGACCACTATGTTGGCAGAGGTCAGATGTTAGAAGATGTTTTTTCTCAACTTAACCTATGTGTCTTTAACGATGGTTCACCTACATATTCTAACTCAGGTTCAGGATCTAGTTCTGTTCTAGATCTCACTGTGTGTGATCCTTCTCTCATGCTGGATTTTGACTGAAAGGTTCACGACGACCTGTGTGGTAGTGACCACTTCCCAGTAGTCTTGTCATCGGTCAGCTGTGGGGAGGATCTGCCGGAGAGGGTGGAGCCCACACGGACATGGAACGACCGGTCAGTCAAAAAATTGTGAATAAAAATGGGCAGGTGCCCTTTAAAACCCATGTCCAACAAATCAGACATTATGCCATACTTCCAGGTAGTGTCATATGCCTTCTCAAGATCGAAGAAAATTGCATAGAAATGCTGCTTGTTGACAAAAGCATCTCAAATAAATTATTCAAAGCGGACTAAATGGTCAGTTATACTACGGAAGCGCCGGAAACCGCACTGCAGGTCTGTGAGGAGACCCTATGACTCAAGATGCCACACCAGGCGGGCGTTGACCAGGCGCTCCATAGTTTTACATAAACGTGATGTCAAAGCGATAGGCCGGTAGTTGCCCGGGTTGGAAGGATCCTTACCCGGCTTGGGGATCGGTACAACCACAGCCTGGTGCCAAGACGGCGGAAAATGACCAGTTCTCCTGATATGGTTAAAGGCCTTGAGAAGTACAAGGAGTGACCTCTCAGGCAGATGTGTTAGGAATTGATATTGGATGGTATCTAGGCCAGCAGCAGAGTCATTACATTTCTGCAAGGCTTGCTGCAATTCAGATAATGTAAAAGGGGCATTATAGTCTTCTGAGTTATCGGACTTAAAATCACAAATACGAGACTCTCGCTTCTCCTTCTCTCTCTGGAAGAAGGGTGAATAATGCTCTGTTGAAGAATTATGGGCAATGGTGGAGGCAAGCAAATTGGCCACAGCTTTTTTATCTGTGACCAAGCTGGCACCATCTCTAAGATGGCCGACAGAAGCCGAGCCACACCTGCCCCTAATTCTTCGAACAGCCCTCCAGACTTTCTGGGACGGAGTCCAAGAAGTTAAAGATGAGACGAAGCGTCTTCAGGAAGTACGGCGTTCACGTTTAAAGATGTAACGTGCTTTCGCCTCTGTCTACCTTTCCGCTGCGGCAGCCGCCGTGAGGAGACTGTCCTTGCTCGGCTCCACATCGGGCACACGTATGTTACGCACTCTTACTTACTTAAACAGGACGAGCGTCCATGGTGTTTTGCCTGTGATGAGCAGTTTTCTGTTCGACACTTTTTGCTGTATTGTGCTGACCTAATTGACACCAGATATAAACACTTCACAGCAGACTCCTTGAAGGTTTTGTTCCGGGATGTTCCCCCGGACAAAATCTTCAATTTTTTGAGAGAATGCAATATTTTTAACAAGATCTGAGCATTCATAGACTATGTGAATTTTTTATTTGCCCTTTTTGAGAGTCTGTAGACATTTCTTTTAAAGACATGTGCGACATTTTAGCCTGAGATTTTTAATCTATATTTACATCTTGTCTTAAGACCTTAGTCTGGCTGACCAGATTTTTACCCATCCCGCCGTGAGATGGCCTTAGTCGCCTGCTCGGCGTTAAACCCAAATAACTAACTAACTAACTGGGCATCGAAGGCAACAGAATCGCAGATTCTGCTGCCAACAGTGCCCGCAGTGACCCTGTCCCTGACACACAGACTGTTTTTAGTGATTTTAAACCTGTGATTAGTGCGTACATAGCCCGCGAGTGGCAGTCCGAGTGGGACAAAGAGGAAGGGAACAAGCTTCATGAAGCTCTTCCTAAGTTGTCTGACAGTCTACCTTTCCGCTGCGGCAGCCGCCGTGAGGAGACTGTCCTTGCTCGGCTGCACATCGGGCACACGTATGTTACGCACTCTTACTTACTTTAACAGGATGAGCGTCCATGATGTTTTGCCTGTGATGAGCAGTTTTCTGTTCGACACTTTTTGCTGTATTGTGCTGACCTAATTGACACCAGATATAAACACTTCACAGCAGACTCCTTGAAGGTTTTGTTACGGGATGTTCCCCTGGACAAAATCTTCAATTTTTTGAGAGAATGCAATATTTTTAACAAGGTCTGAGCATTCATAGACTATGTGAATTTTTTTATTTGCCCTTTTTGAGAGTCTGTAGACGTTTCTTTTCAAGACATGTGCGACATTTTAGCCTGAGATTTTTAATCTATATTTACATCTTGTCTTAAGACACTTTTTGCTGTATTGTGCTGACTTTTATCGAGACCTCCAAGCAGACATCAAGAGACTGGGAACCACCTGGAGTAGAATCGAAGGAGAAGCACAGGACAGGAGTTGCTGGAGGTCTCTCGTCGACGGCCTATACCCGGGTAGGGGTGACAGGCGTAAGTAAGCTGACTTTTAGTCTGGCTGACCAGATTTTTACCCATCCCGCCGTGAGATGGCCTTAGTCGCCTGCTCGGCGTTAAACCCAAATAACTAACTAACTAACAAGTTCATTCACACACACCCACACGTGCTTCAGTAACCCGACTACTTTCGCAACACTCTGTCACTCCCTTGAAACACTCTCGCTATACGTTATCCCATACGCTGGAAAAGACTATACTTAACCACGTACTACCTCCAAAACAACTTAGTTCCTTTAGTTATCCATCTCGGTAAATAACTGTATACGAAAAACACCGGTTACCTCATCGAATTCCAAACATACATAACTGAACCAAACCAGTCAACACTACACAACTAAATTAACTCCTATCAACGCATACTATCTTTAACACAGTAACCATCAATAATACATATCAAAAACATACCTGAATTCTAGGTTTCAGAGTCTTGGAATACGGGCTAAGGTATCTCACACACGTCTGTACCCTCTGACAATAAAGCCCGTACTAATGTTTCTACAGCTCTGCCAGACTGAGCTTTCGCCTACAACTCACTAAAACTCCCCGTATTAACCATGTCTTAAAGATTTCACGTGGGTCTCGTGCCACACGGACTATTGGCACAAAACAAACCGTTGACAACTACTGTACCGTATTTAACCTACTGTGTGAACCCTATATGCGTGAGCATAGAGTTTCATCACAGACTGTTTTAAAAGCAGGATAAATTAAGTACATAATTACGTATATGGTCCAAAATTTCCAGTCTCCCTTCACTACAGTTGGTGTTCCTCAGAAATCGTGACTAGACAGTGCAAACAGTGAAGCTTCCCGGTTAACTGCGCCATTGACTTAAAACGGGTTAGGTAACACACTGGTCAGGTTTCAAAATAGGTAACACTCTTTCCTATTTTAGGTCTAAACCTGCCTCCCCCACACCCCACACCCCCCCCCTCTCCACACCCCACCCACCCCACACCCTATACACCCCCCAGGGTAGCTGATTCACTCCAGGTAATATTATACGTTAGCTAAGTGCGCAAAAGAAGCCTCCCTGTTAACTGCACCATTGACTTAAAACAGGGGGGTGGGTGGCCAGGTTTCAGCACAGGTAATACACACACACACCTCACACCCCACCCAGTCCCTACCCCCACACCCCACCCAGCCCCCTACCCCACCCCACAAAGCCCACCACACACATGCACATGCCACACACAAACATATCAGGCCCGATTATTCCGTTCTGTGTCAACAAGTGTGTCATTAGAGCAAACTTAAAATATGGGTCGTTCACAGAATATAGGGCGTTCACAGAATATGGAGCAAACTTTTAAAATGGGGCATTTGCCAAATCTATTTCACTAGGTCATTCTCGAATAAATGGGTCTCACAAAGTCTTGCCCTCGCGCTGGGACCATACGGCGTTGAGGCGCGTCCCCTAGGTGGTGGATAGGGGGTCCCTCGTGAGAGGGGTGCACCGAATGAAATAAGGTGCCGTGAACCAACATGGTCTAAGGGAAGGTGACCCCGACAGAAAACCCCTGGTCCTCCTAGTAAGGGGGTTGGGCGTGGGGGCAGCTTCCCCACCCTGCAAAAAAGGAAATAGCTACAAAAACGCCGACGAAAAGACTAACAGTAATTCCATTCCTGGCGGAGGAAGGTTCTTCTACCAGAAGACTTATGACGTCCTGTGGTGAAAGCCGGAAGTCTTCGGAAGCCACAGGACCGAGCCGCCTCTCTCTATCCAGGGATACAACCATGGGCACATGGAACGTCAAGACCATGTACCAGAGCGGCAAGGCCGCCCAGATAGCAGCGGAAATGCAAAAGTACAACCTTTCCCTGCTAGGCATCAGTGAAGCCAGATGGACGCAGTCTGGCCAGAAAAGGCTGTTAAGTGGGGAGATGATTCTGTATTCAGGTCATGAAGAGGAGAATGCCCCCCATACAGAAGGAGTAGCACTCATGCTGTCACCAGTGGCACAGAGAGCGCTGATGGGCTGGGAACCTCTTGGGCCAAGAATTATAACAGCAGCCTTTAGAACCAAGAAAAAGCTCAAGCTGAACGTCATCCAGTGTTATGCGCCCACCAATGACAGTGACGAGGAAGAGAAACAAGAGTTCTACGACCGACTCCAGAGTGCCGTGGACAAATGTGCGGAGCGAGACATCACCATCGTCATGGGCGATTTTAATGCCAAAATAGGGGAGGACAACACCAGATACGAAGAGGTGATGGGGAGACAGGGACTAGGCTCGGAGATGAGTGAGAACGGGGAGAGGTTTGTAGAATTTTGTGCTCTAAACCGACTTGTCATTGGAGGCAGCATCTTCCCACACAGAAGAATACACAAAGCAACTTGGGTCTCACCTGACCATACAACAGAGAACCAAATAGACCATATCTGCATTAGCAAGAAATTTAGAAGATCCCTTCAAGATGTTCGAGTGAGGAGGGGAGCAGATGTCGCCTCCGACCACCATCTGCTTACCTTAAGAATGAAGCTCAAGCTAAAGAAAAGCCGCACAGAGACAACAAGAAGACCGCGCTATAATGTAGGCCTCCTGAGAGAAACTGGAGTTAGAGAAGAGTTCAAACCGGTTTCAAGCGCTACAGGAGCTAGTAAATGAAGAGGAGGCGGTCACCACAGAGCAGCAGAGGAAGGCAGTTAGAGAGGCGCTGAACTCAACCTGCAAAGACACTGTAGGGTTCAGGAAACACCACCACAAGGACTGGCTGTCGGCACAGACCTTGAAGAAGATAGAAGCGAGGAAGCAGAAGAAAGCAGCGGTCAACAACAGTTGCACGAGAGCAGCCAAAGTAAGGGCACAGGGGGAATACTCGGAAGCCAACCGCGAGGTGAAGAGGAGTATCAGGGCAGACAAGAGGGCCTACACAGACAGCCTGGCAGCAGAGGCAGAAAAGGCAGCAGGCAGCGGCAACATGAAACAGCTCTACGACATTACCAGAAGATTGTCGGGTAAGTATGGCCATACAGAAAGACCAGTAAAAGACAAAGAAGGCAAGCCTATTGCAGACAGAGCAGACCAACTCGACAGATGGGCCGAGTATTTTGAAGAGTTACTGAACAGACCTAGCCCACCCGACCCCCCCCCCCCCCTCCCCCCCCCGACATCCAGCCGGCAGAGACCGACCTACCCATCAGCTGTGACAGACCCAGCCGGGAAGAGATCACCCCCACCCGGGTCTGCCCTGGGGGACTTGGGTGGGGTTAGGTACTTTTTAGTTCCCAGGGTCACCCTGGTCAGCCCCACAGGGTGGGTTTCCTTTCTATTCTGGGGCATGTGTTTCTGTCTACCCTTGGTCCATTCACCTGTATTTGTCTTTTTAAAACTCTCCCAACTGTCTGCACTGCCTGTAGCTCTTGATGTTGGATGTGTGTTGGTAGACGGTCTTAGCTTTATTTAGGCCCCATGTTGTAGGTTTATTTAACGTATTTGACCGGCTGGTGACATACATTCAATTTTCTGTTTAGTTTTTTTTTTTTTTCACAAGCAGTGCAGGCACGTCCTGAGAAAGCCTTGTTGCTGTCGGGACGTTAAGCAACGTACAATCGGGAAGAGATCAGAAAAGCAGTGGCATTTTTGAAGAATGGCAAAGCAGCAGGGCCAGATGGCATCCCAGCGGAGTCTCTGAAAGCAGACCTAGAGAGAACAGTTGAGATGCTGTACCCACTGTTTGGAAAGATCTGGGAAGAGGAGGTGATGCCAGCTGACTGGAAGGAGGGGTACCTAATCAAGCTTCCCAAGAAAGGCGACATCAGCAAGTGTTCCAACTACAGAGGAATCACCTTGCTGTCAGTACCAGGAAAGGTCTTCAACAGGATCATCCTAGAGAGAATGAAGAGCTCCGTTGACCCTCAGCTGAGAGACCAGCAAGCAGGATTCAGGAAGAACCAATCATGTACAGACCAGATCGCCACTCTCCGCATCATCGTGGAACAGTCTCTGGAGTGGAGCTCCCCGCTGTACGTCAACTTTGTGGATTATGAGAAAGCATTTGACAGCGTGGACCGAGAGACTCTGTGGAAACTCCTACGACACTACGGTGTACCCACAAAGGTCGTCCGCCTGATCAAGAGCAGCTATGATGGCATGACATGTCGCGTAATCCACGAAGGGCAGTTCACCAGAGAGCTCCAGGTCAGAACTGGTGTCAGGCAGGGGTGTCTGCTGTCTCCGTTCCTCTTCCTACTGGCCATAGACTGGGTCATGAAGATGGCCACAGAGCACAGACGAAGTGGAATACAGTGGACACTATGGACACAGCTTGACGACCTCAATTTTGCAGACGACTTGGCATTACTGTCCCACACTCATCAACAAATGCAGGACAAGACCACGAGGTTTGCTGACATCTCGTCCCAAGTGGGCCTCACCATTCACAAACAGAAAACAAAGACAATGAGGCTGAACGCAACCAGGGAAGAACCAGTCTTGCTTGCTGGCACCCCGTTGGAGGAGGTGGAGTCCTTCACCTATCTCGGGAGCATCATAGACAAAAAAGGCGGCACTGATGCAGATGTCCGAGCACGAATCGGTAAAGCCAGAGCAGCCTTTCTCCAGTTGAAAAAAGTGTGGAGTTCCAGAGAGCTGCCACAACACACCAAAGTCCGAATTTTCAACTCCAATGTAAAAGCAGTTCTCCTATATGGAGCAGAGACATGGAGATTGACAAAAACCACAGTCAACAGAGTACAGACCTTCATGAACAGTTGCCTTAGAAGAATTTTGAAAATCCACTGGCCAGAGAAGATCAGCAACGTCAGACTCTGGGAGAGAACAGAGCAGATAACAGCAGAGAATGAAATTGGGCGAAGAAGATGGGGATGGATCGGTCACAGTCTGAGAAAGCCAGCTTCCAGTATCACTAGGCAGGCATTGTCATGGAACCCCCAGGGAAAGAGGAAAAGAGGTAGGCCGAGAAACTCCTGGCGTCGAGACCTCCAAGCAGACATCAAGAGACTGGGAACCACCTGGAGTAGAATCGAAGGAGAAGCACAGGACAGGAGTTGCTGGAGGTCTCTCGTCGACGGCCTATACCCGGGTAGGGGTGACAGGCGTAAGTAAGTAAGTAAGTAACAAAGTCTTGCGTAGAGTCAACAAAAAGAATTTTGTTTTCTGTTTCAAATCCAAGCACATGACTGAACACGCCGTGGGTGACTAGTCACTGAATTTAAAGACAAATCCCATTACTCTACCCCCAGTGAGAGACCTGATTTAAAGTAGTATACACCCGCTCTGTTTTAAGAGTGCTTTAAGTCAACAAGACATGCGAGGATAAATGGGGTAGGTGTGAGTGGGTTTCCTATTTCTGAGGAATCGGCTCGTTTACAATATTACAGGCACACGATGGGGTAGGTGTGAGTGGGTTTCCTATTTCTGAGGAATCGGCTCGTTTACAATATTACAGGCACACGATAACACACAAAAAGGCTGGATAGGATACTTTTTTCAGTAAACAGTATGGTGGTGAAATCGGATGCCTGTATTCATTTGTGCTGTCTGAGTTTGCAACCTGATCAGAGCAGTGGGAGAATCGGGCAAGACAAGCTTTTATATAACACTTGCTGCCGAGTGGGTGTTTATTACATTGCGCCCCTTTCATGACCAGATAGGCATGCTTTCCCCACCCGGGTCTGCCCTGGGGGACTTGGGTGGGGTTAGGTATTTTTTAGTTCCCAGGGTCACCCTGGTCAGCCCCACAGGGTGGGTTTTTCTCTCTATTCTGGGGCATGTGTTTCTGCCTACCCTTTGTCCATTCACCTGTTTTTGCCTTTTTAAAACTCTCCCTACTGTCTGCACTGCCTGTAGCTCTTGATATTGGATGTGTGTTGCTAAATGGTCTTAGCTTTATTTAGACCCCATGTTGTAGGTTTATTTAACGTATTTGACCGGCTGGCGACATACATTCAATTTTCTGTTTTTTTTTTTTTTTTTTTTTTTTTTCACAAGCAGTGCAGGCACGTCCTGAGAAAGCCTTGTTGCTGTCGGGACGTTAAGCAATGTACAATCAATCAATCAATCAGATAGGCATGCTTAGTTTTTCACTCATTATTATGCTTAGTTTTTGTATATGCAGTTTATATATTGTGTTTTAAAAAATGAACCTGCTGACACTCGACCCTCATTGTGGCTTGTTCCCCCACCTGGGTCTGCCCTGGGGGACTTGGGTGGGGTTAGGTATTTTTTAGTTCCCAGGGTCACCCTGGTCAGCCCCACAGGGTGGGTTTTTCTCTCTATTCTGGGGCATGTATTTCTGTCTACCCTTTGTCCATTCACCTGTATTTGCCTTTTTAAAACTCTCCCTACTGTCTGCACTGCCTGTAGCTCTTGATATTGGATGTGTGTTGCTAAATGGTCTTAGCTTTATTTAGGCCCCATGTGTTAGGTTTATTTAATGTATTTGACCGGCTGGCGACATACATTCAATGTTCTGTTTATTTTTTTTTTCACAAGCAGTGCAGGCACGTCCTGAGAAAGCCTTGTTGCTGTCGGGACGTTAAGCAATGTACAATCAATCAATCAATCATTGTGGCTTGTTTTGTGGTGCAACAGGCTGTGGAAAAATAGAATTTGTTCTTAGTCTCTTACAAACAAGATACATCCACCATTTCAAAAACATTGTGATATTTTGTCCTACTATCAAGCACAACAAAGCTTATCACAACCGTTTATTCATTTGGACTGACAACAACATCTATTTAGTCGACCCTGAGAAAAACTGAACGACTACCTACAGTATTTTTACAAGCAATTTGAAGGGCAGACAACTTTGTTCATTTTTGATGATTGCTCAGCAGAAGAAATTGTTAAGAAGAGAAATCCAGACCAAAAAGGTGACTGCCAAGCATGTGAAATGCAAAGAAGTACCCAACGGAGAAAGAAACACGCTTAGAAAAAACGGTACAACACAATTTATTAATATTTCGGGTAAATACCCTTTGTCAAATACCCTGCATCTGAAGATAAGTAGCAAATAATGTCTCTGTTTGTTTGTCTATTTTGACAAAGGGTATTTACCCGAAATATTAATAAATTGTGTTGTACCGTTTTTTCTAAGCGTGTTTCTTTCTCCGTTGGGTACTTCTTTGTTAAGAAGAGAAACACATTAGCAGAACTTGCTTTTAGTGGCAGACATGCAAATATCAGTGTATGGATTCTCACTCAAAAATATAATGCTGTACTGAACGATTTTTGTGAGCAACTAAAGTTTATGTTAGTTTTACTGTAAGGATCGTGACAGCTTTGAATACTGTCTCAGAGAAAACGATGTCATACCTAACAAACATGAACGAGACATTGTGAAAAACAAACTGAAATCAACTAAAGATCTCAAGCTTATTTTAAAGACAGATCAGCCGACAGGGTATGGATTAGTGAATTAATTTATACTTTTGTTTTGTCCATAAAAAATGACGGTCGGACAAACCATTGATATCACAGACTGCTTCAGAGATGTTGATCAATTAGATGCCTTAATAATAGGTACCGGCAGCCAAAATTTGCATAACACACAGTCATCAGAAAACATAATAGGGTCACAGTGCATAACAAAACACACAAAAAAGTAAGTGTCTAGCTTGAAAAATAAGGATTTTACAAGCTTTTAAACTTTATTGAAAATCCGTAAAATGCGGCCATTCACAAAGTGCCATTTTCAGGGTAACGCCAATACAAGAGCACTGGGATGATCAGCTTTCTAAATATGGTTTTATAAAGTTGTATATACATACAACAGCTCCATTTTTTTTCAGGCTTCCCAGTGACTGCTGAATAAAAAGACAAGGAAATGAAAATGGTTTTTCATTCAATCTGTGCAACCGTTACAAGACACCCAAACAAAAGCTTGCGGGACCCATATGTAAACGAGCATAACTCTTAAACTAAACATCCGATTTGAAAAAGGTTTGCTGTTTTGAAGACAGGAAGACACATGGAAAGATATGCAAATTTTATTTTAACTTACACAAGACATTATTTTTTGTGTGATGTTAAAAATTGCCATTTTGATGAAAAGTCAGGATGTCGAGCTGTTTAATAATCAACGTAACTCTGGAATCCAATTCTAAAAATGTTTGGTGCAGTCATTACACACTCTCTAGTTAATATTATAAATATAACTATGTCCACAGATGTCCCAAAAACAAAACAAAGATGCAGTGGTTGTCCTTTTCTGAGTTAGCAATATTGTTCAGTGTACACCGTGTATTTTCAGGGCACAATGATTCTGCATGTTTGACAGTCCCTTTGAGAAGTCCTCGATACTTTCTCCTAGGATAGTCTTTAAAGCATTCACTTTGTTAAAGAATGTCTTCAAGCTTGACCCAGGAAATTCCAGTTTCTTTCTTGGCACGGAATAACTGCAGGAGGAGTTTGTTGGTGACCGCATTTGCTTGAAGTTTAGGTGGCCTGCCTTTCCCCCCAGGATGGCTAAACACCCGTAAGATGTTTTGATAGCAGTCATCATCGGCAAAAAAACCCAGCAATTGTGACCATTGTATAGTTTATAGGACTGCTTATTTTTGTAAGAAAGTTCAACAATACTTTTTAGAACAAACTCCCTCTCACTCCCCCTTCTGTGTCAAACTAGTGCTGTACTAACTACTAAAAAAACCCAACAATTGTGACCATTGTATAGTTTATAGGACTGCTTATTTTTGTAAGAAAGTTCAACAATACTTTCTAGAACAAACTCCCTCTCACTCCCCCTTCTGTGTCAAACTAGTGCTGTACTAACTACTAGTACTATTCAGACCTGTTTACCATACACATTTGGCGTATTAAAGTACACAATTTTGCTTTGGGGTACACATACTTGTACACGTTTTTACACAAAAATACACATTTTGGAGAAACTGACAACTCACTGGCTTGTGAATAAATACACATGTGAGGTCCAAAGTACACAGTCAGTTGAAAGTACACTGACTGCACCCAGAGGGGTAAACAGGTCTGTATCATTGCAAGTGATGGTTCGCCACTAGAAACGGTAAAAGGTTAGAATAAATTCATCTTTCTAAAACAAAAGTGCTAGTTTCTTCTGAAATAATGCTGTGAATACACATTACACTGACTAGAATTGTACTGACAACAACAGGTGTTGATGAAACAGCTCGAGCAGACGACAGTGACAAAAACGGCAACTCAACTGGAAGCAGGCATTCGAATTTTGATCATGATTTTTCACTCAATCGTTTACTAAACCTAGCGCATAAAACACTTAATTTTCAATGATTTACTGATCTTAAATGATAATTGAATGAAGAATAGCGTTCTTATGCTATCATTTTATTCTACAAGACAAGGGTAAAAAATACAAACTGATGGGGTCTACTCGGCTTGCTCTCTTCCGTGTATTGTGATGTCTCCACACACCCAACCATCTGAACTTACGGAATTTTTACCGAGAGTGTGATGATGATGTTGTTGTTGTTGTTTTTTTTATTATTTTTATTTTTTATTTTTTTTAAATGAGTGATTGATGAGGCCATGTGTTGTATGGGCAGACAGTGAATTTCCCCGTGAGGGATTAATAAAGTATTGTTGTATTGTATTGTATAATGTATTGTAAATGCACTTTAGAAAAGCAATCATTTGCAATATTAACCTTCTAAGGCAACCGTTTATGAAGATCTGTACTCTGTTGACTGTGGTTTTTGTCAATCTCCAAGTCTCTGCTCCATATAGGAGAACTGCTTTTACGTTGGAGTTGAAAATCCAGACTTTGGTGTGTTGTGACAGCTCTCTGGAACTCCACACTTTTTTCAGCTGGAGCAAGGCTGCTCTGGCTTTACCGATTTGTGCTCTGATATCTGCATCAGTGCCACCTTTTTTGTCAATGATGCTCCTGAGATAGGTGAAGGACTCCACCTCCTCCAGTGGCGTGCCAGCAAGCAAGACTGGTTCGTCACTGGTTGCGTTCAGCCTCATTATCTTTGTTTTCTGTTTGTGGATGGTGAGGCCCACCTGGGACGAGATGTCAGCAAGCCTCGTGTTCTTGTCCTGCATTTGTTGATGAGTGTGGGACAGTAACGCCTAGTCGTCTGCAAAATCGAGGTCGTCAAGCTGTGTCCACAGTGTCCACTGTATTCCGCTTCTCCTCTGCTCTGTGGTCCTCTTCATGACCCAGTCTATGGCCAGTAGGAAGAGGAACAGAGACAGTAAACACCCCTGCCTGACTCCGGTTCTGACCTGGAGCTCCCTGGTGAACTGCCCTTGTGGATCACGCGACATGTCATGCCATCGTAGCTGCTCTTGATCAGGCGGACGAGCTTTGTGGGTACACCGTAATGTCGTAGGAGTTTCTACATAGTCTCTCGGTCCACTCTGTCAAATGCTTTCTCGTAATCCACAAAGTTGACGTACAGCGGGGAGCTCCACTCCAGAGACTGCTCCACGATGATGCGGAGAGTGGCAATCTGGTCTGTACATGATTGGTTTTTCCGGAATCCTGCTTGCTGGTCTCTCAGCTGGTGGTCGACGGAGCTCTTCATTCTCTCCAGGATGATCCTGTTGAAGACCTTTCCTGGTACTGACAGCAACGTGATTCCTCTGTAGTTGCTGAGGTCACCTTTCTTGGGAAGCTTGATTAGGTACCCCTGCTTCCAGTCAGCCGGCATCACTTCCTCTTCCCAGATCTTTCCAAACAGTGGGTACAGCATCTCTACTGTTGTTTCTAGGTCTGCTTTCAGAGCCTCCACTGGGATGCCATCTGTCGTTATTTTTGTTTTAAATGCCACTGCACTTCTGATCTCTTCCCGGCTGATTGGATATCTGATTTGGTACTTTCACTTGAAATAAATCTCCTTCTGACACAGCTATATCAAGCTGATTTAGTTGAATTATTTTCTGTTCATAAGTCGCCGCAACATTGTACTTGGCATCTACATTAAATTGAAACACGTTTGTAGTGCTATTTGTTGGTGATTTAAATTCCATTATTCTTTTTTATGAGATAATAAAAATGTTTATCACATTAACAAATCTTGATACCAGTAAACCAGTGATGTTAACTAATGGGATTGATAATCGTGATAATAACAAGGTTGTAGCTATCCATGAAATGTTCTACACTGTAAAGTGGTTTAATGTAGAAGATGGTGAAAGATATCAAATAATTTACGATAACAAGTCTGTGCCTGTACCAGCTGGGTATTATGACTTTTGTACTATAGCTAACTGGTTTCAAAGTGAGTTTAAAATTAATGCAACTTTAAATCTAGCTAACTTACTTGTTACATTGTCAACCAGTTTTATAGTGTTACTTGGTTTTTTAAGCGAAGGCGACATATATGACAATTTTTTGAAACTTTAAAGATGAAGATTGAACATTAGTGATAGAAAGAGGACTTATAATGGCAAATAAACAAAAAATAACTGGAAGATATCCTGTTCATTTGTCAGTGCATAAAATACTAAACATTCATTTAAAAGAACTAAACACAACTGAAAAAGTGCTCAATGGTAGACCTTCAACTTTATTAAGATGCATGCCGATTGGAACTGCTCCTTATTGTGAAAGTGTGGTAACAGATTTTCTAATTTGCAGTTTAAAAAATTAGGCTCCAGTTTCTTTGAATCACTATGTTTATCTGTAACTAATCAGGATAGTAAACCAGTTCTGATGCATGATTTTAGTGTAGTTTTAGAAGTAAAATAATTTTTATTTTTGTTTATAAAAAATGAGCGGTGGTCCAAAACCAAAAATTATACCAGTTGCCTGTTCGGTAATAGAGTTGAAAGATTTGGCTGATGTGCAGGATTTTGATAAAGAATATGAGGTGGGGAAAGTGTATGGTTTTGAACTTGATTGTTTTGGAATGTATAAGCGGAAAGTAACCCCACCCGGGTCTGCCCTGGGGGACTTGGGTGGGGTTAACTACTTTTTAGTTCCCAGGGTCACCCTGGTCAGCCCCACAGGGTGGGTTTCCTTTCTACTCTGGGGCATGTGTTTCTGTCTACCCTTGGTCCATTCACCTGTATATTCTTTTTTTAAACTCTCCCTACTGTCTGCGCTGCCTGTAGCTCTTGATATTGGATTCGTGTTGCTAAATGGTCTCAGCTTTATTTAGGCCCCATGTCTTAGGTTTATTTAACGTATTGGACTGGCTGGCGACATACATTCAATGTTCTGTTTAGTTTTTTTTCACAAGCAGTGCAGGCACGTCCTGAGAAAGTCTTGTTGCTGTCGGGACGTTGAGCAATGTACAATCAATCATTACAAGTGGAAAGGAATCGATTACATCAAAGATGGCACAGAAAGGCTGTTTCCTAAACTTGGCCAGCTTCGTGATGTCACTGTGCCTACTCCGCCTAGTCTTGCAAATAATGTACCCTACATCTTAAAATGTGGGTAATAAGTGGGTTGTTGCTCTTGCTCCTACGCCTGTAATTGTGCCTGTAATTGCCTGGGACATAAAGTTTGAATTTATTAGTCCTTATGTATATACTGATGATGAAGGTGCCTTAGTATTTAGAAAAGTTGTTAACTCTGGGCCGTTGATTGTGAGCCTTGTTCCAAGCTTTGCTTCAGACAACAATAGCAGAGAAAAACTAAAAGTGCAAGAGTATGAAAAACTAAGGTATCTTCTTACGCATAGAAAGGGCAGATTAGATACTTCTGTTGTGATTATGCCAGCAAACTTTGCCATAGCTAGAGAAGCAACAATAGTATTTGAATTATCATGAAATCTGTAAATGCTGCCAAAGAAGCAGATATCACACAGGGAATCAAACTTACGTGGGATGACTCAGTCAGCAAAGGTCTTTATTGTTATTAGAAAAGGTGTAGATATAGATGTATCAAGTAGTAATCCTGCTGTTAAAATAGTAATCGATAAAAGAACTCTGGTTTATCTAAGTTACATAAACCTGGAACGCATAGATCTTGTTTCGTTTTATTACACCAGCAAATTATACACTCTTAAAGAGTTGTAAAATGTAATCGCTGATTAAATAAAAAATATTTGTCATTAAAATAATGGTTAACTAGTATCCGCAACTATCTCATGAGCCGATTGTGCCCGATAAAACATTACAGGCAGACTCATTCCGAGTAATAAATATTACAGACACGTTGAAGTATTTAGAAGGTGAAGAGGCGAAATACTCAAGGTGTAAAAGACGTTATAGCACAGTTTTCTTTTCTGTACAAAACACATCAATGGCTGTGGGTGCAGTTTCAGCTGGATGTTCTGTAGGGGGTATAGCTCTGTTTGTGATGGGAATTGGAAGTATAATCGGAATTGCTAATGAAGGCGTTAGCGTTGCCACCTGTCTGGCATGCTTTGGTTTGGAAGCCCTTAACAAAAGATTTCATAAGAAGTTGCAGAAACATGAAGCATTGAGTACACTCGCTGGTGCAAAGGTGAGTAGTATAAAACTTATTATCAGTAAAGCATTGGAAGACAATAAAATTGATGATGATGAATTTAAGAGAAAAACAAAAGAGAGAAGTCTGAAATTCAGAATAAGATGCGTAGTCAACCTGTGAATGTTGAAGAACTAAAGGCATCTTTTTTAGAAAAACGGAAGGAAATAGGCGTAAAAGAAACAATGGAAAAAGTACAATGTCATCTAAGGAAGTAAAGATCAGTTTTGGTAATCATTCATTATTTCTATCATATACTTCACAGAGAGATGTCGCACCACTCACGCCTGTCTATTTGTCGCCCACAACGGGTGTTTTAAGTCACTTATAAGAAATTGTGACAACTAACTTATAAAAACTTGAGGAGGTAACTTTAAAGTTGCTTGCCAGTTGTAAGTAACTTATAGGTTACCTTATCATGTTCTTGTAATTTACTTATTTTTCTAGCATGAGTTTTTTTTTTTTTTTTTTAATTAAAAATAAAGATAATCTTTAGAAATGCTTTGTGGTTAAGCCGAGGCATGGCTTTTGATGTTTAGGCATAAACTTAGTATTTAAAAATTAAAAGCAGGCTTAGAAGCCTCACTTTCTCTCTCTCTCTGGAATAAAAAAAATTGTAGGCGGTGTTAGAAGTCTCAATATCTCTCTCTCTCTGAAATTAAAAGTGGGTGATGCACCTCTCATCACAGATTAAAAGCTGACACAATACAGCAATGAGATACAATTTTTCAGGAATTCAGGTACAAGCCACTGTGCCTACTGACATACTCAGGCTTAGATAGAAATCACCTCACACCTGACTAACTTCATTTAAGTACGTAAAAACAGGTGGTTTTTTTTTGTTGTAAAAGGCTTAGATTCTCAGGAGCCTAGGTCTTTTCAGGCTTAGATTCTCAAGATTTTTTCTGAGTCAGATCCTCAAGAGCCCCGCTTTTAATAATAATAATAATTACGGTATTTATAATGCGCTTATCTTATAGTAATTATAACTCTAAGTGCGCGCTCACAACTCGCACACGCATGCGCACGCTTTAGAAATGACTCATGTACCACAAACAGTGAAAATACATTATGACGGTCAGCTTGGGGTGGGGAGTGTGGTGATGTAGTGCTAGAACTGTTGAAAGAGATGGGTTTTGAGGGCGGACTGGAAGGAGGAGAGAGAGTGTTTCTGATGGAGAGAGAGTTGGAGAGTGTTCCAGGTGGATGGACGGGAAGGAGTGGGGGCCCGAAAGTGCTGAGTTTGGTGCGGGGGATGAGGAGGCGGAGAGGGTTGGAGGCGGAGCAGAAGGAGCGGGAAGGAGTTAGTTATTTGGGTTTAACGCCGAGCAGGCGACTAAGGCCATCTCACGGCGGGATGGGTAAAAATCTGGTCAGCCAGACTAAAAGCAAGGTCTTAAGACAAGATGTAAATATAGATTAAAAATCTCAGGCTAAAATGTCGCACGTCTTGAAAAGAAACGTCTACAGACTCTCAGAAAGGGCAAATAATAAAAAAAAAATTCACATAGTCTATGAATGCTCAGATCTTGTTAAAAATATTACATTCTCTCAAAAAATTGAAGATTTTGTCCGGGGGAACATCCCGGAACAAAACCTTCAAGGAGTCCGCTGTGAAGTGTTTATATCTGGTGTCAATTAGGTCAGCACAATACAGCAAAAAGTGTCGAACAGAAAACTGCTCATCACAGGCAAAACACCATGGACGCTCATCCTGTTTAAGTAAGTAAGAGTGCGTAACATACGTGTGCCCGATGTGGAGCCGAGCAAGGACAGTTTCCTCACGGCGGCTGCCGCAGCGGAAAGGTAGACTGTCGGACAACGTAGGAAGAGCTTCATGAAGCTTGTTCGGGAGCGGGAAGGAGAGTAGGGGTGAAGTAAGTTGGAGAGATAGGTAGGAGCGTAGTTGTTCAGGGATTTATAGCAGAGAGACAGAATCCTGTATTGGATGTGTTGGGGGATGGGGAGCCAGTGAAGGAGCTTGAGCAGGGGAGTGATGTGGTCGGATTTTTTCTTTCTGAGGACGAGGCGGGCAGCTTTGTTCTGGACGCGCTGGAGAGTGAGAGTGGTGGAGTGAAGAAGGCCGGAAAGGAGAGAGTTGCAGTAGTCGATGCGAGATAAGATGAGAGAGACAGCGAGTTTGGTGGCAGCTTCGGTAGTGAGGTATTTTCTGATCTGACTAATGCGGCGGAGGTGGAAATAACATGCCTGGGCCGTGGCGGAGACGAAGCTGGTCATGGAAAGAGAGGAATCGAGGATAACGCCAAGGTTCTTGACCGAGTCAGAGAGGGAGATGGGGGTGCTGTCGAGTTGAAGGTGGAGAGAGGGAGGGAGCTGGGAAAGTTTCTGGCGAGTGCTTACCAGCATGGCTTCCATTTTGTCGTCGTTCAGTTTGAGCTTGTTTGCTGTCATCCAGTTTTTCACGTCTTCATAGCAGTCAGCCGTGCGAGTCGCTAGTGTCTGAGTGTTGTTGAGTTTGTCTTTGTCTAGTAGTTGTGAGTCTTCAGCGTATAGGTGGTGGTGTATGTGGTGAGACTGGATGATGTTGGACAGGAGAGAGGTGTAGAGTGTGAAAAGGACCGGGCCCAGGACGGAACCCTGTGGAACGCCGCAGGAGAGCCTGACTGGGTTGGAGGAGACGCCGTCGATGGTGACGGACTGCTGTCGGAGAGGTAGGAGAGAAACCAGGATTGGGCAGAGTCAGTGATGCCAAAGGAGTGGTGAAGGCGGTGGAGGAGGATAGAGTGGTCTATGGTGTCGAAGGCGGCAGAGAGATAGAGTAGCGTAAGAAGGGTGATGTTGCCCGAGACAGTGGAGAGAAGCAGGTCGTTTAGGATATGTAGAAGGGCTGTTTCAGTGCTGTGATGTTTGCGATAGGCAGACTGGAAGGGACTGAGGAGGTTGTTGTCGGCGAGGTGGAGGTTGAGTTGGTTGAGGACAACCTTCTCAAGAAGCTTGGACAGGAAAGAGAGATTGGAGACTGGGCGGTAGTTCTTGAGTTTGTTTGGGTCGAGGTTGTGTTTTTTTAGGAGAGGACGGACGATGGCGGACTTGAAGATATCAGGGACGGAGCCATTCTCTAGAGATGTGTTGATGATGTCGGTAATGAAGGGCAAAAGTTTAGGGAGGCCGTCCTGGTAGAGAGAAGCTGGGAGGGGGTCTAGTTCGCAGGTTTTGAAAGGCATGGACTTTATGGTCTTGAGGACTTCATCCTGAGAGACGGGGCGGAAGGACGAGAGGGGAGTGCAGGAAAAGGGGGTGTCAGGAAGGCAAGGCGGAGAAGGCAGAGTGTCGAGTGTGTTGCGCAGAGTTTGGATTTTGTCGGAGAAATAGGAGGAAAAAGCGGACGGAAGTTCTTCTTTGCTGTGTGTGTTGGGAAGAGGAGAGTCTTTAGAAGTGCCTAGGAGTGTGTTCATGGTATCGTAGAGGGTTTTGGAAGAAGTGGATTCCAGGATTTTGTTTTGAAGGTGTTTACGTTTGGAGTCGGAGATCATTCTGCAGACTTTGGATCTGGTGGTTTGGAAGATCTCTCTGTGAACAGTGAGGTCAGATGAGCGCCAGCGGCGTTCCGCTTGTCGACGCTCGCGCTTGGTCTCAGCTATGTCGTCAGTGAGCCAGGGGGAGGGGAGTCGGTTGGGTATGGAGCAGGATTTAACAGGATTTCAGTCAACTGACTAGCTTTAAATGAATATAATGTCTTACCTTTCTCTGGGTACTGCGGTGGTCAGGTGGACTAATCACTGGTAAAGTGAGGAAGGATAGTATGCGCAAACTATCCTCTTCACTGTGCCGTGGTTCGTTTCGCGGCCTCGGCGTCTAGTTGACAGGCCACCCCCACGAAGACTTTCACAGGAAAGATGAACGCGCAAACCCCCAGGATTATAGCCCCCTCCATAGGGGGTGAATTAAGCGCATTAATAACCCGGGTTACATCATATCCTGTGAAAGCAGGTGGGAAGGCCACAGCAGCCCTTTCATCATTTTTTTTTCTTTCTATTTTTCTATTTTTTTTTCTTTCTTTTTTTAAATTATGCCAAATTAAATTTTTTTTTCTATTTTTTTTCTATTTTTTATTATGGTTAATTTAATTATAACCTGGTCAGTCTCCTTCAACTCTGTTTTCAGGCATCTGTTAAGACATGCGAAAATCTACACATTACAGCTACAGCTAATGAATGTATTATCGAATAACCCACATAACATCAAATAACCCAATTAACGTTAAATAACCCAATTAACGTTAAACTGACCTAATTTGGCCTCGACTAAGTACAAGACATTAACAGAGTGTGTGGGTATGAAAAAGTCGTGGAGCGTGACAAATGTTAGTAGTCATGCACGCAGTACAGTTGTTTGAAACCATGTGAAAACAGAGGCTCTTTAGGATCTGTCTCTGTGACTTGTGAGAGCTAATGAAAAATACATGGGCTCCTGAGAATCTTTGCCTCTTGCAAAACAACCTCTGTTTTTTTATGCTCCTACGGAGGAAGATAAAGAGGGTTTCCTATCTAAGCCTGAGGTTATTCAGGCCCCTCTATAACATGATATTTAAGATTAGACACCCTTGACATTGGTCAGCTTAGAGCGTGTGTCAATTTCACGGTGTTGTGAAATTGTATAGACACTGATGCAGTAATGACTAGACTGGCCAAGCCCGGTCTCATGATGACTATTGGAAATTCCCACAATACTGTAAGCAAGCAAGCGTCGGTTAGTCTAGTCATTTCTGATAACAGCTGATCGCTGATTTACATGCGTTTGGGAATATAAAGGCTTACAGCATTGACATTTTAGCCTTTGTTTAATGTCAGCATTAATAATTTAGGTGGGGTTGAAATTTTTTTAAGTTTATTTTTTATTGAGCTTTAGAAATTGTCTCTGTTGGTAATTTACTGTGGGGTGAGGGGGGGGGGAGGGGGGGTTGGTAAATGGGCGGTGATGCCCCAAAAAGTTAATATTTAAGGTGTAAACTCTGTCATTGTGTTAATGGTGTCGAAAAAATGTCAGTATTTATATCTCTCAGGGCAGGAGTTTGATGGGTCTAGCATCCGTGTCAATGTGATGCTTGAAAAAGTTCATCCTGCCTAGGTCAGTAGAGTTCTTGGGTCAGAATGCTTGGTGAGGAGGTTAGTCAGTTGTTTATGCTGGTCAGCAGTGAAGTGCTGTTTGCTGAGTGTAGACTGTAGTTTCAGGAATAGTCCAGGAATAAGCTTACTGTTTTTTGTACTCTGCATACAGGTGTGTAAGGTCATCACTTGCCTGGTTGCTTGCAGGTCCGCAATGTGTGGCTCCTTGGGAAGTGTGAATGCTTTAGTGGACACATTGAGGATGCACACAGGAATCATGGTGCTGGTGCCTCTAAGTGGCTAAGCGTGCGCATGCGTGCGTAAGTTGTGAGTGCGCACTTAGAGTTATAATTATTATAAGATAAGCGCATTATAAACTCCTGGCGTCGAGACCTCCAAGCAGACATCAAGAGACTGGGAACCACCTGGAGTAGAATCGAAGGAGAAGCACAGGACAGGAGTTGCTGGAGGTCTCTCGTCGACGGCCTATACCCGGGTAGGGGTGACAGGCGTAAGTAAGTAAGTAAGCGCATTATAAATACCGTAATTATTATTATTATTTAGTCATTTCTTAATCTGGCAGCCCACGCACAAAATGATGTATGGCAACATTGTTCCTTGTCTCTTCATCGGTCGTGGGGTATGCTTTGCATTTCAGACTCTTGATACAAGCTGTAAACTTTTGCACTGCTTCCTTTGGGTGTTTAGTTCAGTTTTCTGGCTCAGCCATACACACTACTGGTCCGTCTGCAGAGCGAAACTGATTGGAGAGATGAGTGACAAGGTTTTGGCATGCAGAGTGTTTCTCTGCACTAAGATCACCCCATCTGTTTGCTTCAACTGTTGTTGAGAACCGACAGTAGTATGGCTGCCAAGGTGTGGAACCATGGAAGGGGAAAGGGGGCACTGGAACAGAGGATGTGAAAGAATGTTTGGGGTTGTTATTGTCGTCATTGGTCGTCCCCCTGCTGCTACCATTGTAGTTGTTGCTGCTGGCTGGTTTGTGGCTGGTCTGTGGTCTGTGGCTGGGCTAGCTTGTCAGCCAGCTCCACCATCTGTTGCACCAACTGACTGATGGAGAGTTGCTGTGAGTTCTGCATACTACCACCAGGTGTCATACCTACACCATTCTGTTTGTCTGCGACAGTACCACAACTTCACTGATAAGTGATATTCTGGCCAGCAGGATTTTTGAGAGTACCTGGCACTGCCACTTTAGTTCACTTAACAATAACACAGCCACTGAAGCAAGAACAGTAATCCAAAACAGAATTTACTGTAATCCATCTACACACCAGTTGTAGGAATCCATTGACACATCAATAACAGGAATCCACAGGTAATCCAAACATGAAACAGTATAATCCAAACATCAAGCAGTATAATCCAAATGTGAAGCGTGAATGAACCATGAAGCATGGTAATCCAAATACACCACACAAAATCCCAAAACTGCCTGACTCATGCAAACTGCAGTACTCAGGGGAGAGGGGGGGGGGGGGGGGGGCAGTAGTACTCCACTCACTGATGGCACAGCACTCAAGTGAAGGATGCGACTTAAAGTTTGAATCCCACCACTGCCACCAGTGTGATAATCCCTATAGTTGTGTGTTTGCGTCTTGTGGTAAACATAGAGTACACTGACGAACACTTGGACAAACCACAAACATTTGGTCTTAGTCCCTGCAGTGCATGCCCTGGGGAAACATCCATGAACAGTGTCCGCAAGTTGAGTTAAAAACACTGGAGGTGTTGTCTAATGACTTTGTACAAGTTGCCTGATGGTGCCAAGCTAATCTGGCACTACCCTTGAATTATGGTCAGTCTGTCTCCTACTGAGGGGTGTTGGGGTTAAATGGGTTAAGTGTGATTCCTCACCATAACACTAAAATTGTTGCTGATGAAAAAGCGTTCAAACTCAGAAACTTGTAAACTGACTTTTTGCTATTTTGCTAACTGCAGGTATTGCGCGGAGCATGCGAAGAAGATTGTTATAGCTCGTCAGAGGAGCAGCAGGAAAAAACGACCCCCAGAGACTGCAGAAACTTTGCTGGAAGACTTGGCTTCATCCAATGCCAGTGCCTCAGAGAGTAACGCTGAAAGCAAAATGACAAGACATGCAGACAGTATCGCCAGCAAAGTGCTTGGTGAGTATTTTTATGCTTAGTCTGTTGTGGTTTTGTTGTGAATGAAGAGTCTTTCTTTCTAGTCTTTCTAAAAGTTGACAAGAATTCAGGAGGTGCACATTCAAACAGCACTGCTCTGCAATTTGACTTGAGTGTTGGAAGAACACGCAATTGGACTGCTTTCTGCACAGGCACTGGATGACTAATGGTGATCTTGGGTTCCTGTTCAGAAACTCACAACTTTTGCCATTTTCAGAGGCATGCCTCGTCAGAATCCATGAACCATGCCAGCCAACCATGACTGGCAGTGATACATTTGCAATCTTGCAGTGGAGGTAGGGGGGGTTACAGTACCGGTCTTCAGTCATGAACGTAACCCGGCTGATCACCTTAAATCAGAAGAATTAACTCTTATTTCGTTTCATAGCACATTGTAAGCTATTTTACGATGGCAAGGTTAAGATATCTTGACAAATCGTAATTTTATGTAGAGCGAAAATTTATCTTTGTTAATTGTCAGTTGTGTTCAAAACATAAAAGTGTACGTAAAAGCACTTTTCTTCTAAATATATGTACATTTATTTTTGGGAGACATGATAATTCGTTTGTAAACTTTCGGTTCCACTTGTCGAGTGATGCAATTTGTTTCCTGCACTTGTGTGTTGTGTTTTCAAGCGACTTTTGACTGCATGTTTGCCATCAAAATGGGTTCCTCTGAGTTGGGAGAGGAGGAGTTTTAATAATAATGGTGTCTGTGGTCTAAGGTAAACTTTAACGTTGGCATTTATTTCCTCAAAAACATTACCGATGACATGACTGATAGGGAAGTGTCTACTTACTCTCAATTTTAGCCTAGGAACCCGTTGTGCCCCTGCACCAACCGGGAGGCACTCGGGGAACCCACAGAGGGGCCGAGAGTGATCTCCCGTGACTGCCCATCCGGTTCCGAGTCATGTGATGCTTACTCAGTTTAGTCTACTTAGCTCGTCTAGTGCAGACGTGTTTTGCTAGCCTCCGGCCTCGCTTACTTTGGACCGGTTTGGAACCCGTCTTTGTCCTGTGTTGGGACTTGCTTCGCTTGCGGACTCTTGCCGTGTGCTGCTACCTTCAGCTGCTTCTTCTTCTGCCTCTGCTGCCTTCTCGCCTCTTCGGTTGGCCTCCTTTCCCGCCTTCGGCGCTGTTGTGGTATGGAGGTGTCGTCCCCCGCCCCTGTTGCTGCGGAGAGGTAAGGTAGTTGATTGGCCTTCGGCCGGCCTCCAAGCGGGTCGCCGGTCGTGAGCTCTTCTCAGCCTTTGTTTGTTTAACCTGGCGCCGTGCTTTGTTTCTCAGCTTGGCCCTTGCGGCCTACGCCGTGTCGCTTAATACCTAGCGCGGGCGCATAAACTGTCTTTGTTTTTCATGCTGAGATTGACCAATGAAACATGTGTTGTGCAAGACGGCTTTCCGTCTTTTGTTGCGGTTACGTTGGGTAGCCGGGTGCTGGCGGAGCGTTGCTGCGCTCCGGACTCTTAGCTTGCCGGCCTCGTGCCTCGGCGCTCGCACCTTGGGGAGTGGGGGTGAATTGTGTGTTCACTTTGGGTATGTTGACTTTGTCACCTTAGTTTCCCCTTTCCCCTTGTTGGGCGCCGCCACGTGCTCTCGCTTGTACGCTTGTTTGTTTGTGTGTTGCAGTTGCCAAGTGCGAACCTGCACCCTCTGCGGCGACTTCCAGTGGCCAACGGACAACCACGCTGTATGCCTCCCTTGCTCTGGCTGTGCCTCGGGCCGCTCTTGTGACCTCTGCTCCACGTGGCCAGAACTGAAGTGGTCGCAGCTTTGGAGATTTTACAGGCGGGACCGGCCGTTACCTGTGAGTAACCCTCCCGTCCGAGCGTCCCCCAGTGTGTCAGGAGCAGGGACCAAGCTTGTCCGTTCGGACCCCATGGATACGACGCCGCTTAGAACGCGTACACCCAGCACTGTTCGGACAACTGACCCTACCTTGCAGACCCCAAGTGCCGTCCTCCCTGAGCTCGGCCCAAGGGGACGCGACCCTCGCCGCCCCTTGTCTGCGGTCAGTTCTCGCTCGTCTCTCACGCCCGCGCACTCCTACGAGGAGTCAAGTTACCGGCAGGGAGCCCGCCTTTTAGCGCCCGGCTCTCAGAGACGAAGTGCTACGCGACCAAGGACTCACGACTCTAGGGCTTCTCCCTATTCGCCGCGATCTCGCTCGCCGTGGGACTCTCGTCGTCGGCATCATCATTCTCGTCGGACGCCCTCCAGCCCCCCTCGCCTGGTTGCGGCTTTGCCGCGGTCTTCTTCGCGTTACCGGCGGTCTTCGCCACATCGCTCTTCGCGTCGGCCGTCTTTTTCCCCTAGGCGTCGCTCCGCGCGGAGCCCTCGCCGGGAGGGTCCCCCTCATTCCCGTCCTCGTAGTCGCTCTCCCTTCTCCTCCCGGCTGGACGCCTCTCGGGTACCTCTCCGTTCTCGCCGCGGCAGTCCGATTGCCGCTCCCCCTCCTCCCCGGGACGAGGACGCCTTGAGTTTGCTGGCTGAGGATTCTGCTTCTGCCCTGCTAGGCCCAGGTAGCCGTTCCCCCGCCTCCCGCTCGTCCCTTTCGGACATCTCGGACTCTTCTCCGCTGCCTTCTTCTTCTCGCGCGGCTACGTTGCTCGCCTTGGATGAGGCCGCCCGCATCGTTTCCGCCTCCCTTCCAGTCGACGCTTGCCCTCCGTCTCCCCCCCTCAAGCGCAAGGTATCGGCCTTCGTCGATGCTGGTCGGCAGACGAAGAAGTTTAAGTCTCTTCCTCAGCCTCCTGGTTTCAGCGACATGCGGGACGCCTTCTCCGCGCACCTCCTCGCTGCCCCTAGGGAACATCAGTTTTTCGGCGACCGCAGATGGCCCCCTGGCCTCGACATCGCCTTCCGGCAGGAGTGGTACTCTGGACAGTCCCAGTCCTTTGTCTGCGCTCTTCCTCCAGTGGATCCGGCGGCTGTTCTTCAGGCTGGCGGCTCTTCGCTTCTGAAACGCGCCATTCCTCGAGGTTTAGATGCTACAGCGGCCCTGGTTCGTAACACCCTTGCTTGTTCGGGCTTCCTCGAGCTTGTCACCCGAGCGGCGGTACAGCGGATAGAGGAAGCTTGGCATCCTTCCATCACTCCCCTGTTAGGAGATCTTCTCGCCCTCGCGGAGGTAGCTAATCGTGCGGCGTATCACTCATCTGTCAACGCCATGGCGGCTTCCTCCAATTGCGACCTCTTGCGTCGAGATGCTGTCCTGCGGGCTTGCCGGGGTTTACCTTCGGACCTGCAGAACCAGTTGCGTCGTGCCCCCCTAGGTGGATCACTTCTGTTTGGCGATACCTGGTCTTCGGTTAAGATCGCAAACTCGGATCGGTGGCCTTCCAAATCTGCGCCTTCTCGCTTTCGCTCCTCCCGCAAGGCCGCGGGTCGCGCCCTGCGGGGCTCCGGACTTCCTGCGTCCTCAGACCCCCTCCCTTCTCGTAACCCCCGCCGCCGCCCTGCCTTTGGTCGACCCGGTCAGGTTAGCTCCTTTGCCCCCGCCCGGTCCCGACCTGCCCGTCGCCCTGGGCGCGGGCGGGCTCACTGACTCCCTAGCTCCGCCCCCGCCGACCGTCTTGGGTCCTCCAGTCGGCGGGAGGCTTGCCCGGTTCAGCGAAGAGTGGTTTTCGCTGTTCCCAGACGACCCCTGGATCAGGACCACCGTCTCCGACGGCCTTCGGATTTCGTTTCGCTCTCCTCCTCCGCTGCGACGGGCCCCCCTGTGGACCGCCATGCCCTCCGACCCGTTAAAGTCCAGCGCTCTGCGTTCCGAGGTCTCCGCTCTTCTGCAGAAGTGTGCCACAGAGGTGGTTGTGCGTCACGGCTCCCCGGCCTTCTACAGTCGCCTCTTCCTGGTGCCCAAGCCGGGCGGCAGGTGGCGCCCGATCATCGATCTTTCCAAGCTGAACTCCTTCATTTCGGCTCCTCACTTCCGCATGGAAACCGCTCGGTCCCTCAGGGCCTCGGTGCAGCCAAGGGACTTCGCCGTGAGCTTGGATCTGTCAGATGCGTATCTACATGTTCCCATTCACCCTGCCTCCAGGAAGTACCTGCGCTTCGCCTTCGACGAAGCAGTCTACCAGTTCCGGGCCCTTCCGTTTGGTCTCAACCTCAGCCCTTGGGTTTTCTCTCGCCTGATGGACGCGGTAGTGGCCAAGGCTCGTCAGTCATCGTCCAGCCCTACTTCCAATTACCTCGACGACCTCCTCCTACGCAACCTATCGGCGACCGTTCTTTCAGCGGACAGAGACGCCTTGATCCGGCTGTTAGCGCGACTCGGTTTTCTCCTCAACAGAGGGAAATCGGATCTCTTGCCCAGTCGCCGATTCGTCCACCTAGGCATGGACTTCGCTACCGATCTGAACTTGGTTCGTCTTTCGGAACAGCGGATTCAGAGGTTAGCCTCCTTGACCGCCGATCTTTGCCGGCTAGACGCAGCACCTGCCAGGACTTGGCTACAGCTTCTAGGAACGATGAACGCCGCTGCAGATCTCCTGCCCCTGGGGCGTCTCTACTATCGGCCCATACAGCTGCACCTCCTCCTTCACTGGCGCCCGTCCTCCGCCGACTTGGCAGCCTTGGTACCGGTCACTGCGCTTCTTCGTCCCCATCTGCTGCGCTGGATGGATCCGGCGTGGCTGGCTTCGGGAGTTCCCCTCGCGTCTCCCCCTCCTCGCCTATCCCTGTGTCGACGCGAGCCTCTCAGGGTGGGGTGCCCACCTGTTTCCGGACTTCCGAACGACGTCGGGAGCCTGGCCGCCAGAGATGTCTGCCCGTCACATCAACTGGTTGGAGCTTCAGGCTGTTTGGCAAGCCCTCATCACTTGGGAATCGAGTCTGCTGCACCAGGAGCTCTTGGTCCTTTCCGACAACGCGACGGTGGTGGCGTACCTTCAGAAGCAAGGCGGCACACACTCTCCCGACTTGTGCATGCTCACCTACCGGCTGATGCTTTGGTGCCAGACCCGCGGCATCTTCCTTCGAGCGAGACACATTCCGGGCCACCTGAACGTCCTCGCCGACTCGCTCTCGCGTCGTGGTCAGATGTTACACACGGAATGGACTCTTCGCCAGGACATTTTCCAGATGATCTGCGCCCACTGGGAGACTCCTCAGATCGATCTGTTTGCCACGAGGTGGAACCATCAGCTTCCCCTCTTTGTCTCCCCGGTCCCGGATCCCCTGGCCTGGGCTGTCGACGCTCTCTCCATCCCCTGGGACGGTTTGATCGCCTACGCCTTTCCCCCGACGGTCCTTGTCCCCAAAGTCCTCCTCAAACTCCGGGGATCCAACGCCGTTGTTCTCCTGGTCGCCCCGTTTTCCTGGAACCGCTCTTGGACCACAGACCTCCTCAGCCTCGCCACGGGCCCTCCTTTGCGCTTACCGACGCCCCGGACGATGCTCAAACAGCCTCGACAGGCCCTTTTCCACCCGTGCCCGGAGCGTCTCCTCCTTCACGCCTGGAGGTTGTGCGGCGTGCCCTCACCGCTAGAGGCTTCTCGAGTGCAGCAGTGGAGGCGATCTCTTCGGCCCGCAGACCCTCAACGCGACGCGTCTACGAGGGAAAGTGGCGAGTGCTGTGCGCCTGGTGTGAGGACCTCCGTCTCGACCCCACTGGTTTGACTCACCCCCAGCTCGCGGACTTCTTCCTCTGGCTCTTTGGAGACCAGGGTCTCGCCCCTATCACCATCAGAGGATACCTTTCCATGATTGCCGACACTTATCGACACCTTGGACGTCCGGACCCCGGCGCCTGTAAGGACATCGCCGACCTTATGTCGCACTTCGGCTTGCGACGTCCGGTACTCCGCTCTCTCGTCCCGCGCTGGGACCTTCCCTGGGTCCTGACGTGGCTGAACTCATCCAAATTCGAACCACTGCCCTTGGCCCGCCTTCAGGATGTGACTCGTAAGACCTGCTTCCTTTTGGCCCTTGCCACAGCGGCCCGAGTCAGCGAGCTGCACGCGCTCTCGGCGCGCCCTACCTGCCTGCAATTTCGTGCGGATGGCTCCGTGCACCTTCTCCCAGATCCCTCCTTCCTTGCCAAGACCAGGTCTCCACTGACGGCGCCACAAATGATCACACTGCGACCGCTGCGGGGAATGGACTTCCCTCGAGAGACCAGGCAACAAGACCCTGTGCGCGCCTTACGCGTCTATCTACGCAGAACCAAAGCCGTCCGTCGAGGACGCTCACGCCTCTTCCTGCCTCTTAGGCCCGGCAGACATGACATTTCGGCCCAGACGATCTCTTCCTGGCTACGCTGGGTCATTCGGTCCGCCTACCAGGACCTCTCCCCACAGGGAGCAAAGAGGCTTAAGATACGCGCGCACGAGGTACGTGCCATGGCCACGAGTCTTGCCTTTGACCGGAACTGTGCTGTTAAAGACATTGTGGCGGCAGTAGGCTGGCGAGCGGAATCTACCTTCGCCCGCTTCTACCTCCGGGATCTGGCAGGCCAGCGAGACAACCTCGCTCTGGTGGGGGACATCACGGCAGCGCAACACTCCCTCCCGGCGCCACAGGCGCCGTAGGTACGCTACTTAGCTAAAATTGTCGGGAGTTTGCGACTGGGAGGATGGCTCTGCAGGCCCCCTGGGTTATTTTGCGGACAGCGGCACCCTCCTCCTGCTCGTAATTCTCCCTATCAGTCATGTCATCGGTAATGTTTTTGAGGAAATAAATGCATTTTTCTCTAAAAGGTATTTTTTCGAAAAATACTTACCGATGACATGACTCGGAGGACCCTCCCTCCTGCCCCGCTTGCCGCTGGGAAGCTAAGTAGCCTAAACTGAGTAAGCATCACATGACTCGGAACCGGATGGGCAGTCACGGGAGATCACTCTCGGCCCCTCTGTGGGTTCCCCGAGTGCCTCCCGGTTGGTGCAGGGGCACAACGGGTTCCTAGGCTAAAATTGAGAGTAAGTAGACACTTCCCTATCAGTCATGTCATCGGTAAGTATTTTTCGAAAAAATACCTTTTAGAGAAAAATGCATTTTCTTGGAGACTATTCAAGCCTCAGACTTCAAACTTTTCTTCTAAATATCTGTACATTTATTTTTGGGAGACATGATAATTCGTTTGTAAACTTTCGGTTCCGCTTGTCGAGTGATGCCATTGTTTCCTGCGCTTGTGTATTGTTTTCAAGCGACGTTTGACTGCATGTTTGCCATCTTCTTCTTCTTCTTCCTCGATCGCTCTGTCATGAAGCGCAATACCATGGTGTGGCCACTGTTATCCCTAACAGCTTTCTTGGAGCCAGAAGTGAGAGTTGAGTGCTGGGTGAGGACCAGTGCTCCCGTCCACGCAAATGGGTGCTGCTGCCAGGTTTACAAAGGTACTACCTCTCTCCAGACACCCCCATACACCCCATGTTTGCCATCAAAATGAGTTCATCTGAGTTGGGAGAGGAGGAGTTTTAATAATAATGGTGTCTGTGGTCCAAGGTAAACTTTAACATTGGCATTTTCTTGGAGACTATTCAAGCCTCAGACTTCAAACTTGGCCCAAGGGCACACTGTCGGTCTGAATCGACCATAGATAATGCATCCTAGTTGTTCTGATCTGATGCCTGCTCAGTTGGATTTGAAGCAGCATCTTTTGTGACTGTAGAGGCCAATCCCTGCTGCAAAGATCACAAATGTACGTGGTCGCTGGTCTGATGGAGTTGTTGCACTCCTTTCTGTGTGCCCGCTTGTTCTGATTTGATTGCCTGCTCAGCTGGATTTGAAGCAGCATCTTTTGTGACTGTAGAGGCCAATGCGGGAGTGGCAGTCCCTGCTGCAAAGATCACAAATGTACGTGATCGCTGGTCTGATGGAGTTATTGCACTCCTTTCTGCGTGCCCGCTTGTCGCTTTCGACGTCTTCTCTTCTCCTGACCTGAGGTGTTGATGGAGGATACTTCTCCACTTTGCACAGTCATCCACAAGGCGTTCCCAGGACCCAATGTCAATGTCCAGTGCTCTCATGTCCCTCTTGCAGACATACAAATCATAGCTTGGGGCAACCAGTGTTTTTTCTCCCAGCTGCCAGTTCTCCGTAGAGGATGTCTTTTGGGATGTGGCCATCTTCCATGCGGTGAACGTGGCTGAGTCACCGCAGTCTGCATTGTCTGAGTAGGGTGTACATACTGGAAAGGCCAGCGCAGGACAGGACTTTGGCGTTGGTCACTTTATCTTGCCAAGTTATGCCCAGGATATGGTGCATGCTTCTCGGAGTCGGTCTATCAGTGACTGCAGTTCCTGCTGGGTTTGGGTCGAAACTGCCTCATCGTCAGCGAACAGCATGTCCCTGATGAGGGCTTCGCGTATCCTTGTCTTGGCTTTGAGGCGGGCAAGGTTGAAACGCCTGCCATCTGATCTGGTTCGCAGGTAGATTCCTCCTGTTGCATTACCAAAGGCATGCTTGAGCAGGACAGCGAAGAGGATACCAAAGAGATTAAGGGCCAGGACACAGCATTGTTTGACTCTGCTGCATACGTCAAAGGGTTCAGATGTGCTGCCGTTGAACTGCACTGTCCCCTTCATGCGGGTATGGAAGGATTCTATCATACTCTGCAGTTTTGGCAGGCATCCAGTCTTTGAGATTATCTTGAACAGGCCGTCTCTACTGACCAGGTCGAAGGCTTTGGTGAGGTCAATAAAAGCGACATACAGAGGCATGTGTTGTTCCCTGCACTTCTCCTGGAGTTCATGGAGGGAGAAGACCATGTCTACGTTGACCGCTCAGCTCGGAAGCCATACTGTGACTCGGGATAGACGCGTTCTGCCAGCTTCTGCAAACGGATCAAGATGACCCGGGCAAAGACTTTGCTGACAATGCTGAGAAGGGAGATGCCTTTGTAGTTGTTACAGTCGCTTCTCTCACCCTTGTTCTTGTAGAGGGTGATGATCTTGGCACCCCTCATGCCTTGTGGTACCTCTCCTTCCTGCCAGCACTGGAGTAGGACCTTATGCAGGGGGAGAAGGAGGGCACCTTGCAGTTCTCAAATCCAGGGTATCCCATCATTGCCTGGGGCTTTGCCTGAAGCCAAGCTGTCGATGCCTCGCGCTGGGACCATATGGCGTTGAGGCGCGTCCCCTGGGTGGTGGATAGGGGGTCCCTTGTGAGAGGGGTGCACCGAATGAAATAAGGTACCGTGAACCAACATGGTCTAAGGGAAGGTGACCCCGACAGAAAACCCCTGGTCCTCCTAGTAAGGGGGTTGGGTGTGGGGGTAGCTTCCCCACCCTGCAAAAAAGGAAATAGCTACAAAAACGCCGACGAAAAGACTAACAGTAATTCCTTTCCTGGAGGAGGAAGGTTCTTCTACTAGAAGACTTATGACGTCCTGTGGTGAAAGCCGGAAGTCTTCGGAAGCCACAGGACCGAGCCGCCTCTCTCTATCCAGGGACACAACCATGGGCACATGGAATGTCAAGACCATGTACCAGAGCGGCAAGGCCGCCCAGATAGCAGCGGAAATGCCAAAGTACAACCTTTCCCTGCTAGGTATCAGTGAAGCCAGATGGACGCAGTCTGGCCAGAAAAGGCTGTTAAGTGGGGAGATGATTCTGTATTCAGGTCATGAAGAGGAGAATACCCCCCATACAGAAGGAGTAGCATTCATGCTGTCACCAGTGGCACAGAGAGCGCTGATGGGCTAGGAACCTCTTGGGCCAAGAATTATCACAGCAGCCTTTAGAACCAAGAAAAAGCTCAAGCTGAACGTCATCCAGTGTTATGCGCCCACCAATGACAGTGACGAGGAAGAGAAACAAGAGTTCTACGACTGACTCCAGAGTGCCTTGGACAAATGTGCGGAGCGAGACATCACCATCGTCACGGGCGATTTTAATGCCAAAATAGGGGAGGACAACACCGGATACGAAGAGGTGATGGGGAGACAGGGACTAGGCTCAGAGATGAGTGAGAACGGGGAGAGGTTTGTAGACTTTTGTGCTCTAAACCGACTTGTCATTGGAGGCAGCATCTTCCCACACAGAAGAATACACAAAGCAACTTGGGTCTCACCTGACCATACAACAGAGAACCAAATACAGTGGAGTCCAGTTAACACGAACTCGCTTAACACGAATTTCCGGTTAACACGAACCGCTTTTGCATTCCCGGCTGACGGCCTTCTTATTATGTATTAAAATTTCACTGATAACACGAAATGCTTAACACAAAATTTCGCTTAACACGAGGCTGTTTTCGGTTCCCGACCAGAGCAATTTCACTATTATTCACCTGTTTAACACGAACACACATTCCAGTCTCAAACACCGAAAACCGACTCATGAAAGGGGCACTGCACGTGTCGCTCTCGTGCTGTAGTACACACGACACATGAACGAACTCTAGCCTGTGATTGGCTGAATAGCCTTCAGTCGTTGTAATCCGTCTTCTCATTGGCTAGTGTTTCTGAACTGAATTCATGCATCATTCGTGTACCAACACTCCCTCAATTCAGTTAACTACTGATCACGGCTACCCCCAAGGTAAAACAGAAGTCGACTACGCTTGAAGTGAAAAAACAAGATTAATGAGATCCACGATTGTCTCTCTACACGGGCTGTCAATAACACAAGACCGACTTCGATCATGGCCCGTTTTTTAAATGACTTTGACTGTGTTGCTTTTACCGATGCCAGATGCCCGTGTTGCTTTTACTTTACTATGGATTTTACCTGATGGATTTTACATTAACTACGTGAGCTGTACACATATCCTTGTGTTTTCCTAGCGAGCTGAACGTAATGTAAGCATATATAGTACAATAATATGCACTTTTAACCTCGTACTCATTCATGCACGCATCTCTTACACACTTTTTCCTTGCCGGAAGGGCCGTGATCAATTTTGAGGCCATATTGGTTAACACGAAATACGGTTAACACGAAGTGATTTTCCGTGTCCCCAGAAATTCGTGTTAAGCGGACTCCACTGTAGACCATATCTGCATTAGCAAGACATTTAGAAGATCCCTTCAAGATTTTAGTGAGGGAGTTGGGGAGCAGATGTCGCCTCAGACCACCATCCGCTTACCTTAAGAATGAAGCTCAAGCTAAAGAAAAGCCGCACAGAGACAACAAGAAGACAGCGCTATAATGTAGGCCTCCTGAGAGAAACTGGAGTTAGAGAAGAGTTCAAACTGGTGCTGTCCAACCGGTTTCAAGCGCTACAGGAGCTAGTAAATGAAGAGGAGGCGGTCACCACAGAGCAGCAGTGGAAGGCAGTTAGGCTCTGAACTCAACCTGCAAAGACACTGTAGGGTTCAGGAAACACCACCACAAGGACTGGCTGTCGGCACAGACCTTGAAGAAGTTAGAAGCGAGGAAGCAGAAGAAAGCAGCGGTCAACAACAGTCGCACGAGAGCAGCCAAAGTAAGGGCACAGGAGGAATACTCGGAAGCCAACCGCGAGGTGAAGAGGAGTATCAGGGCAGACAAGAGGGCCTACACAGACAGCCTGGCAGCAGAGGCAGAAAAGGCAGCAGGCAGCGGCAACATGAAACGGCTCTACGACATTACCAGAAGATTGTCGGGTAAGTATGGCCATACAAAAAGACCAGTAAAAGACAAAGAAGGCAAGCCTATTGCAGACAGAGCAGACCAACTCGACAGATGGGCCGAGTATTTTGAAGAGTTACTGAACAGACCTAGCCCACCCGACCCCCCAGACATCCAGCCGGCAGAGACCGACCTACCCATCAGCTGTGACAGACCCAGCCGGGAAGAGATCAGAAGAGCAGTGGCATTCTTGAAGAACGGCAAAGCAGCAGGCCCAGATGGCATCCCAGCGGAGTCTCTGAAAGCAGACCTAGAGACAACAGTGGAGATGCTGTACCCACTGTTTGGAAAGATCTGGGAAGAGGAGGTGATGCCAGCTGACTGGAAGGAGGGGTACCTAATCAAGCTTCCCAAGAAAGGTGACCTCAGCAAGTGTTCCAACTACAGAGGAATCACCTTGCTGTCAGTACCAGGAAAGGTCTTCAACAGGATCATCCTAGAGAGAATGAAGAGCTCCGTTGACCCCCAGCTGAGAGACCAGCAAGCAGGATTCAGGAAGAACCGATCATGTACAGACCAGATCACCACTCTCTGCATCATCGTGGAACAGTCTCTGGAGTGGAGCTCCCCGCTGTACGTCAACTTTGTGGATTATGAGAAAGCATTTGACAGCGTGGACCGAGAGACTCTGTGGAAACTCCTACGACACTACGGTGTACCCACAAAGTTCGTCCGCCTGATCAAGAGCAGCTATGATGGCATGACATGTCGCGTGATCCACGAAGGGCAGTTCACCAGGGAGCTCCAGGTCAGAACTGGTGTCAGGCAGGGGTGTCTGCTGTCTCCGTTCCTCTTCCTACTGGCCATAGACTGGGTCATGAAGATGACCACAGAGCACAGACGAAGTGGAATACAGTGGACACTGTGGACACAGCTTGACGACCTCGATTTTGCAGATGACTTGGCATTACTGTCCCACACTCGTCAACAAATGCAGGACAAGACCATGAGGCTTGCTGACATCTCGTCCCAAGTGGGCCTCACCATTCACAAACAGAAAACAAAGACAATGAGGCTGAACACAACCAGGGAAGAACCAATCTTGCTTGCTGGCACCCCGTTGGAGGAGGTGGAGTCCTTCACCTATCTCGGGAGCATCATAGACAAAAAAAGGCGGCACTGATGCAGATGTCAGAGCACGAATCGGTAAAGCCAGAGCAGCCTTTCTCCAGTTAAAAAAAGTGTGGAGTTCCAGAGAGCTGTCACAACACACCAAAGTCCGGATTTTCAACTCCAATGTAAAAGCAGTTCTCCTATATGGAGCAGAGACTTGGAGATTGACAAAAACCACAGTGAACAGAGTACAGACCTTCATGAACAGTTGCCTTAGAAGAATTTTGAAAATCCACTGGCCAGAGAAGATCAGCAACGTCAGACTCTGGGACAGAACAGAGCAGATAACAGCAGAGAATAAAATTGGGCGAAGAAGATGGGGATGGATCGGTCACAGCCTGAGAAAGCCAGCTTCCAGTATCACTAGGCAGGCATTGTCATGGAACCCCTAGGGAAAGAGGAAAAGAGGTAGGCCGAGAAACTCCTGGCGTCGAGACCTCCAAGCAGACATCAAGAGACTGGGAACCACCTGGAGTAGAATCGAAGGAGAAGCACAGGACAGGAGTTGCTGGAGGTCTCTCGTTGACGGCCTATACCCGGGTAGGGGTGACAGGCGTAAGTAAGTAAAGTAAGCTGTCGATGGCTTTGCTGAGCTCCTCTATTGGCACTGCATCTAGCTCATCTGTTACAGGCAGGCACTCGGTGGCGTCAAGAGCTGATGGGGTCACGACGTTCTGTCTGGAGTACAAGTCAGAATAGTGTTCCACCCGTCTCTCCAGCTGTTCGCCTTTGTCTGTAATAACTTTCCCAGTGGATAATTTGAGAGGGGCTGCCTTGTTTTGAGTTGGTCCTAATGCCTTCTTAATGCTGTCATACATTCCTCTGATGTTACCTGTAACAGCTGCAATCTGAATGTTCTCACTGAGCTCCGTCCAGTACTCGTTGGCACAGCACCTGGCAGTCTGTTTGACCTTGCTCCTGGCAGCCCTGAGAACCTGCAGGTTCTTTTTGCTGGACGACCGTTTGTACTCAGCAAGGGCAGTTCGCTTGGCTACGATGATGGGGGACATCTCGGTCGACTTGGCCTCGTGGCAGTGGGCAAGTCCTTAGGACTTGTTCGGGGAGTTAGGCATCCCCGCCCACCACAGTCTCGGGCAGATGGGGCTCGTAAGCCTTGGATGGCAGCCCATGAGTTCATCTGATTTCGGAGAGGAGGAGTTCTACTCAGATGATAACTCTTTTACTGATTTTGAGTCGGAAGATGAGTGGGACAGCTTCTTCTTCTTCCTCGATCGCTTCGATGAAGCGCAGTATGCATGATGCAGCCGTTAGGCACCTGAGAGGTCCTGCATCTCTGTCTTCGGCCAGGAACGTGTATCGTTGAGCTCAGTCTGCCCACCAATGAGTAACAACACATTGGCCCCTCACATCGTTTGGCCCGCCAGCAGAAGCGGTTTACCAGGGTGTGGCCACTGTTATCCCTAACAGCTTTCTTGGAGCCAGAAGTGAGAGTTGAGTGCTGGGTGAGGACCAGTGCTCCCGTCCACCCGGATGGGTGCTGTTGCCAGGTTTACAAAGGCACTACCTCTCTCCAGACACCCCATACACCCCAGTGGGACAGCTTGAATACAGACAATTTAGAGCCAAATCGAACATCAGGTCGTCATGACCAAGGCAGCAAGTGCTCTAGTTATGCTATTTTTACATTCGTTGTTGATTTATATTTGCTTACATTCGTCTTGTGGCTTGGAGATTCCGCTTACTGTTTGCTATCAGCTGCATTTTACGGTATACCTATGTTTTATCTGTTTCGAGTTCCTATTCAAGAAAAAAGTCATTGCAAATGATGGATCATTCTGTTGTGCCAGTACATACTGACAAGCCTCAAAACTGTCTGGTGCTACAGACAAGAAAAGAAGAAGCGAAAACCCTTGTAAAGTGCAGGACCTGTGATAAGCACTTGATCTTCCAGGCAACTAGAAACTGCTTGTTGACTGAACATGAAGCAAATAATAGTAACTTGCGTGATTACACCTCACATTGTCGGACTCGCATTTCATTCATAGTATTGATATTCCTGAAACTGTTTACTCGTTTTCACAGACAAATGACATTTTTATTGCTGGTGTAATTTAAAGTATGCACTGGAAATGGAAACAATGTGTGTAATGTTGAATGTCTGTTTCTTACTCGGCTTCACAGAGTCAGTGTGAATTTGCAAGACATAGTTTTCAGCACTAATGTCTGCTCCTTCCAAAACGTGCATAGCTGGGTCCACATATACAGCAAAAGGCACTTATTTCATTTAAACATGAATAATCTTATCTACATAGTCAAATAGATTTTGTGTTTTAATAAAATGAAACCCCCCCAAAAAAAAAATTGTTCTTACTGATTTTTAACTTCCTCATAGCAGTTGCACACTTTTCGCAAATCCATTACCTCAGTACACCTGTAGCTGGTATTTTTGACAGTTTTTTTTTTCAGTTGATGTTTAATTAAAACTGTTTAAAATATCATTTTATTTCATTTGATATATAATGTCTTATTCTTGTGTGTTGAGCAAGCACTTTTGTATGCATACAATTTGTCACGTCTCGATGGCAGCCTGTTCAACCTCAGACGACTGCAGGCCCACACGAAAACCCTAGACCAACTGATTCGTGAGCTGCTTTTTGCTGATGATGCTGCCCTCGTTGCACACACAGAGAGAGCCCTGCAGCGCATCACGTCTTGCTTCGCAGATGCTGCCCAGCTCTTTGGACTCGAGGTCAGTCTGAAAAAGACAGAGGTCCTCCATCAGCCGGCACCCAAGACAGTGTATCGCCCTCCTCACATCACCATTGGCGAGTCTGAACTAAAGTCAGTGCACCAGTTTACTTACCTTGGCTGCATTATCACGTCGGACGCCAAGCTGGACAAGGAGCTTGACAGCAGGCTGGCAAAAGCGAACAGTGCTTTCGGGCGACTTTTCAAGCGGGTGTGGCACAATCAACAGCTGAAAACAGGCACCAAGATCAGCGTGTACAGAGCTGTGGTCCTCACCACCCTGCTGTATGGTTCCGAGTCCTGGGCCCTCTACCGCAGCCAACTACGACTCCTCGAACGCTTCCACCAGCGCTGCCTGCGTACCATCCTGGGCATTCACTGGAGTGACTATGTCACCAACGTCGAGGTCCTTGAACAGGCTGAAACTGTGAGCATCGAGGCTTTGCTGCTGCGGACACAGCTCCGCTGGGCGGGGCATGTCTCCATGATGGAGGATCATCGCCTACCAAAGATCACCCTGTTCGGCGAGCTTGCTACTGGACACCGTGACAGAGGGGCACCAAAGAAGAGATACAAAGACTGTCTCAAGAAGTCACTTAGTGCCTGCCAAATCGACCACCACCAGTGGTCTTCGCTTGCTGTGGACCGTGACACCTGGCGCTCCACCATTTACAAGGCAGCTGTCTCCTTTGAGGACTCTCGCAGAGCTAGCCTTAAGGACAAGCGGCTCAGGAGAAAAAACAGAGATGCCGCAGCTCAGAACCCTGGCCAGACCTTCCCCTGCAGCCACTGCGGTCGAACCTGCCTGTCTCGGATTGGCCTCCGCAGCCACGAACAAGCCTGCAGACGTCGTGGGCAACTCCTATAAAATCTTCGTTCGCGAAGTCAAAGCCAAGAGAGACTACTGTCAGAACAGTGCAAACTTGTAAGACCCCTGTCATTACCACTGAAAACAATTATAATGACAGTCATTATAATTCAGACTGATGTAAGTGAAAACAGTCAGTACACCTGTTTTTACAAGTCGCTCTGTGACAGCCACTGTGTTGAATTGTTGAGAAAAAGCGATTGGTTATCGCACTGTTAATCTCCCCACCCACCCCTCCCCCATTGTATAAATTTTTAGAATGAACCCTGTAAGATCTACAATCTTTGATTTCATTTGCCACTATGAATGCAGGGTCCTACATGTCACTCTTTCTATTGGCTACACAAAATACAGATTGCATGTATCACTAATCCATGGATGATCCATAATCACCAAAATGATAACTGATTTCCAATTTCACAACATTGTCAATGGCATCCCACACTCAGACCATGACCACACTGAACATGGACTAAGGCACAGCATGCAATGTGATGTTTGGCTTACATGTGAAGCAAAAGTGAGTATGTTATGGGCCAGTTCTGGGCCAGTGGTCGTCCGTCCGGTGTCTGTGGTAAACTTTAGCGTTGGCATTTTCTAGGAGACTATTCAAGCCATAGTCTTCAAACTTGGCCCAAGGATACTTTGTGGCAAGACCTTTCTAAACATATCAATTTGAGTGACCTCTCTCAAAGGTCAAGGTCACATGAGATCAGGAAATAGGTCCAAAATTGCAATATTTTGAAAAAATTAATTTTTTTCTTTTAACCCAAACTTGATGTGTAAATTTTGAAAAAATATGGATTTTTGTGGGTACAAATGCTAACCCTTTCCTAATGTTATGTTAGAACACTTGCTTATTTAGTGACCTTTTGGAAGGTTAAGGTCATTAATTATGTGGATCCGTCATGCACGTGAACCTAGAGAGATTTGCCATTCTTGTTTTTCTTGTGCACAAATGAAAGAGATGAAGGTATTGAAAGTTTCCATCTATTTAAAAATAATTTTAAAAAAATATTAAAACAAGCATTTCATTTGTGGCTCACGTGTGATAGCAAAAGCGAGCTCTTTGGCCATCCAGTGTCTGTCGTCCGTGGTAAAATTTAATGTTGGCATTTTCTCAGAGACTATTCAAGCCTCAGACTTCAAACTTGGCCCAAATGTACTTTATGGCACAATCTTTCTAAACTTAAATATTTCAGTGACCTCTTGCAAAGGTCAAGGTCACTGAGGGTCTAGAAAGGGGTAAACAGATAGCCACATTTTGACACAAATTGTTTCGCAAATATTATTTTCAGCTTCAAACCCAAACTTGGTACAGAGATACCTGATGGTAAGACCTCAGAAAGTTCAAGGGTCACGGGAGGTTGGCAAATGTGTGAAAAAAGACAGTTTTTGATACAATTGTAGTTTTCATCAAAGTTTTTACCAACTTTTTTTGTCAGATTTGGCACAAAGGTAGCTGATGATAAAATCCTTCTATGCATATTAATTTAGTGGTCCCCTCGCAAAGGTCAAGGTTCATTGGGGGGGGGGGGGGGGGTCTAGAAATAGGTAAAAAAATAGCCATATTTTGACAAAAGCTGTTTTTTCTCAAATGCTGTTTTTAACTTCAAGCCCAAACTTGGTATAGAGATACCTGATGATAAGGCCTCCCTATGCATACTAATTTGGATGACCCCTCAGAAAGGGCAAGACTCACAGGAGGCCAGAAATGTCAGTTTTTCATAGAATTGTAGTTTTTATCAAAGTTGTTTGCAAACTTTTCAATCAAACTTGGCATAAAGGTAGCTGATGTTAACACCTTTCTATTCATGCTAATTTAGTCACCCCCTCACAAAGGTCAAGGGTCATGGAGGGTCGACAAATTATGTGTGGAAAATGCATACATTTTAAAAAAACTCAGAATTTACTGATATAAAAGCCAACCCTTATGTTTAGACACATGAACACACAAATGTTACACTTCTGACTTGAATTGGTGATACATGTGACCCATATGTCCTGCTTAAATCAGTATGTGTCTGAATATTTTTTATGAGCCCCAAAGATGTCTTGCTTAAATCAGTATGACTCGGTGAGCACTACTAAAAGCACTATTTTCAGTTTTGGTCTTTCTGGGTTTGATATGCATTCCAAAAACAGATGATAGAAATGAACAATTTAAACTGAATTTGATTGAAACATAAACTGAATTCATTTTTGTTGTCTTAACCAAAGCCTTTTGGGATATGCTACCGAGGTATTTGGTCAGATTGCGCCTATGCACTTACCCAGTTTTTTTTTTCTATGTACATTTGTCGCTCAATTTTTGCTCTTGCATATAGCCCACTGGGCACCGGCCTCCACGTCTGACTGAGCGGGCTAGCAGAGTGGTGCCATCATTGTCCAGGATAGGACTTGACGTCAGCAGATATGTTATTCAGTCTTTTTCTCTGGTCCGGTTTTTAAGGAGCTGTGCTAACACAGGTCTTACCATGTTGGATTGGTCCTTAAAAATACTCATTATTTTTTGGTCCTTTGGATCCCAAGTGTTTGCCGTGCTTGGAGACTCGTGTCGGGGGAGAAGAGGATCCTGGTGGCTGAAACACTCCACTTTGGCCTTGACTTCTGCCTAAACGGGAGGCTAGTCGTACTGGCCTAGTCAATCGGCTCTTGTCACGTTGAGCCCTATCCCATTGTTGACATGTGGGCTGACATACGGAGCACCATGCTACAGCCGTTGCTGTTGATTAGGTGCTTTACGCCAGTATTCCCCTGCATTCAACGGTGTGATAGAAGGCGGTGGCTCAAACGGTTCAGTCGGGCTTACCCCCTTGAGTATATCTTTCGGGCAGTCTCCATTGTGCATCGGCTGGAGACCCACTGACAAATGCACTTTCCCTTGTTGAGCTCGGTGGCGGGCGGGGACCCCTGGGGGATGAATATCAAACATACTATAATATGGAAAACCCCCAAAAACCAAAACTGGCACCAAAGCGGCACATAGCCGCCGACATTGTTATTGAGAACGATAGTGACTCTGACTGTGAGGAAGCGACGCCTCGGGCATCAGCCGCCTGGCCTCGCTTTCTCATTATCCACAGCAAAGTTAAAGAGAAGCCTGTTTCCAAGCTGCACCCTTTCCTGGTAGGGGAGACCCTCAGCAGCCGTGTTGGCAGGCCTGACGCCCAGCGCCTCAGGTCTGGTGACTTGCTGGTAGTGTGCCGTACCCGGGCACACTCCAATGGGCTACTGAGGCTCTCCTCTATCGGAGACACTCCAGTGGAGGTCACTCCCAACAAAACGATGAATTCTTCGAGAGGAGTGATTAAAGATCAAGCATTAGCCGAACTGTCTGAAGATGAACTTGTACGGAACCTTAAGTCACAGGGGGTGACCTACGTCAGGCGCTTCGTTTCCAAACGAGGTGGTAGGGAGATCCGTCTCCCTACCATCATCCTGACGTTTGGCACCCCCACCGCTCCTACTACCATCTGGGGAGGTTACTACTCCCTAAAAGTGAAAAAGTACGTCCCTCTCCCCTTCCGGTGCTTTAAGTGCCAAAAGTATGGCCATGGGCAGAAGACATGCCGCCAGGCAGAGGCTCTATGCGCCCGCTGCACTAAGCCCGGACACTCTGCTGAGTCCTGCACAGCCATCCCCCTGTGTGTGAATTGCCAGGGGGCGCATATGGCTTCGGACAAGAAGTGCCCTCGTTGGATCTCCGAGTGCAGGATTCAGCAGGTGCGTGTGGAAAAGGGGCTGTCCTTTGCGGACGCCAAAAAACTGGTTGATGGCCCTGGTGCAGCTGAGGCTGAGCCAAACTCAAATAACAACTTTGTGTATACTTTCAGTGCTGCGGTGGCAGGCAAGCGCCCCACCAAAGACTTCTCTTGTCAAACCCCAACTTCTTGGTTGGGGGCGGAGCCTCAGATCCTCTCGCCCCTGGAGAGTAACCCTCCTCCGGTGGTGATGAGCCAGGGAACGCAGAAGGTGGACGCTGCCGGTCCGGTGGCACCGCCTTCTGCTGCCCCTAAGCCTCAGCCCCCACCCAAACCTGTCAATCTTACTACAAAGGCTTCTGGCTCTGGTCAGCCTTCTAAGGCCGCCAACTCTGGCGGCAGGAACGCTGCCCCGGCCCAGACGTCTAAGAAAGTTACGGGACCGCTGTGCGTACGGGCCCAGAAGGGGGACACTGATGTCCCCCTTCAAAACAAATATGCTGCATTGGAGGAGCAGATGGAGGGGGTGGAGGTTGTCGTAGCTGGTGCTGCGGCAGCTTCTCCCCCCTCATCTCCGAGGATCCCCACCCGGGTCTGCCCTGGGGGACTTGGGTGGGGTTAGGTATTTTTTAGTTCCCAGGGTCACCCTGGTCAGCCCCACAGGGTGGGTTTTTCTCTCTATTCTGGGGCATGTGTTTCTGTCTACCCTTTGTCCATTCACCTGTATTTGCCTTTTTAAAACTCTCCCTACTGTCTGCACTGCCTGTAGCTCTTGATATTGGATGTGTGTTGCTAAATGGTTTTGGCTTTATTTAGGCCCCATGTGTTAGGTTTATTTAATGTATTTGACCGGCTGGCGACATACATTCAATGTTCTGTTTATTTTATTTTTTTTCACAAGCAGTGCAGGCACGTCCTGAGAAAGCCTTGTTGCTGTCGGGACGTTAAGCAATGTACAATCAATCAATCAATCATCTCCGAGGAACCAGAGGAGGCCTGGGAGTCGACCCTCGTCTGTTTCTTCGACTCCTTCCAAGGCACAGGAAAAGGGGGGAAGGAACTCTTCTCCTACACATAAAACCTAACCATGTACTCTCTGCTTCAGTGGAATTGTCGTGGTTTTCACACCAACTTTGAAGAATTACGCCTTCTAGTCAAGTCCTATAACCCCTCGGTAATATCTCTTCAGGAGAGTTACCTGAAGACTTCTGACCCTGGTTTTAATGCTATCCATAAAGGTTCTGATTCGGAGAGACGCTCGGGTGGAGTGGCTCTTCTCATTAGCAACCAGTTTTTATGTAGCCCCGTTAGTGTTGACACCCCACCCGGGTCTGCCCTGGGGGACTTGGGTGGGGTTAGGTATTTTTTAGTTCCCAGGGTCACCCTGGTCAGCCCCACAGGGTGGGTTTTTCTCTCTATTCTGGGGCATGTGTTTCTGTCTACCCGAGGTCCATTCACCTGTATTTGCCTTTTTAAAACTCTCCCTACTGTCTGCACTGCCTGTAGCTCTTGATATTGGATGTGTGTTGCTAAATGGTCTTAGCTTTATTTAGCCCCATGTGTTAGGTTTATTTAACATATTTGACCGGCTGGCGACATACATTCAATGTTCTGTTTATTTATTTTTTTTTCACAAGCAGTGCAGGCACGTCCTGAGAAAGCCTTGTTGCTGTCGGGACGTTAAGCAATGTACAATCAATCAATCAACCGTTAGTGTTGACACCTGTCTTCAGGCTGTCGCAGCTCGGGTTACCTTAACCCTTTGAACCCTGAGTAAATAAGAAGTCTATATACCCTTCAACCCTGACTTTATTTGAGAAATTTCTGTTGAAAATGGGTGTGCACTGTAAAATATTTGTAAATAATACTTTACAACAGATATCCCCATAAAGGGATATATGTACAGATTTGCCATTGGATGGACTACCGTTTTATGCATTTGATCACTGTGTCACGTGTGTCGTAATGCCTGGTGACAAAAATAGTGACAGGTGACAATAAACTTGAAAAAAAAGTATTTCGTGAATGACAGGTCGCTGGTACTTAACATGCATCACTAAATAGGGTGTCTGTTAGTGTGACACATAAGTGTCCATGCATTTCCAGCATGCCGATACAACGTAAGACCCCTACCTTGTTACCGGATATCAATGTTTACACCTGCCACTGATAAGATATATCCACGGTCTAGACAACATGTAATAAGCGGCATCGAATGATGATCAGTGTGTCTGTGTTGTGTCTCGTACACGATCGGATGGAAGTACCAGTGTTGTAAAGACTATACACGTACTACACATGTGACAAATGTGTGTTGTTGGTGTCCACAGAGTTACCTACAGGTGCACCAAGGTGTGGCATAAAAAACCGGAATATCAATTAGAACCTCCGAATTCAGCATTAGAATCAAGCTGTAAGTCATTGCCGTTGTCGGTGCCTCAAACGGCGATCGCTCCAGCTGACACTGCCAACACGTGGTTATGCTGCCAAGCGGTAGGTAGGCACACATGTCACAATACATCAAAACTATCTGCTATTGAAACCATGTCTCCAAACACAAAATTGTATCACTCCGAATATCTAGACATCCACTCGCCATTCCGACCGTAATTTCCACGCTAGCGCCGCAAAGCTGACCGCATACCAAAGACGAACGTGCGTACTACTGTCAGGCTGTACTGAGTGTAAACAGGATGTGTCAGTGCCAAGGGCGAGGTCACCACACGCGCAGCAAGGCTCGCGCGTCACCGGGCGTGCGATATGAAACACCTGACACCGCTGTAGCGGTTTGTCGGGTTCAACGGTATACGAGACCGCCAACCGCTACAGCGGTTTGCCGGGTTCAAAGGGTTAAAGAAGACTATAACCATATGCAGTATTTATCTGCCACCATACCTGCGGGTCTGTTGTAATGATTTTTTTAATTTAGTAGATCAACTGCCCCCTCCCTTTATTCTCATGGGGGATTTTAACGGTCACGCTCACCTTTGGGGTAGTGACCACTATGATGGCAGAGGTCAGATGTTAGAAGATGTTTTTTCTCAACTTAACCTATGTGTCTTTAACGATGGTTCACCTACATACTCTAACCCAGGTTCAGGATCTAGTTCTGTTCTAGACCTCACTGTGTGTGATCCTTCTCTCATGCTGGATTTTGACTGGAAGGTTCACGACGACCTGTGTGGTAGTGACCACTTCCCAGTAGTCCTGTCATCAGTCAGCTGTGGGGAGGATCCGCCGGTGGGGCGCTGGAATCTCAAGAAAGCTAACTGGCCTCTGTTCGCCTCCCTCTGTCAGTCTCGTATTACAGAGGAGGTGGTCATGTCAGCTGAAGAACCTGTTTCTTCTTTTACTACTATTTTGTTGGACGTAGCGGGTGAAACCATCCCTAAAACTTCCGCATCAGTCCCTCGGAAGCCGAGAGTGCCTGCTACCATGGTTCAATGAGGAGTGCCGCAAGGCCCAAAAAGCGCGCAAATCTGCTCAGCGACGTGCTTTCCGTAATACGACGTGCTTTCCGTAATCCGTCGCAAGTGAATATTTTAAGCTTTAAAAGACAGAGGGCGAAAGCCCGTTACATCTTTAAACGTGAACGCCGTACTTCCTGGAGACGCTTCGTCTCATCTTTAACTTCTCGGACTCCGTCCCAGAAAGTCTGGAGGGCTGTTCGAAGAATTAGGGGCAGGGGTGGCTCGGCTTCTGTCGGCCATCTTAGAGATGGTGCCAGCTTGGTCACACATAAAAAAGCTGTGGCCAATTTGCTTGCCTCCACCATTGCCCATAATTCTTCAACAGAGCATTATTCACCCTTCTTCCAGAGAGAGAAAGAGAAGCGAGAGTCTCGTATTTGTGATTTTAAGTCCGATAACTCAGAAGACTATAATGCCCCTTTTACATTATCTGAATTGCAGCAAGCCTTGCAGAAATGTAATAACTCTGCTGCTGGCCTAGATACCATCCACTATCAATTCCTAACGCATCTGCCTGAGAGGTCACTCCTTGTACTTCTCAAGGCCTTTAACCATATCTGGAGAACTGGTCATTTTCCGCCGTCTTGGCACCAGGTTGTGGTTGTACCGATCCCCAAGCCGGGTAAGGATCCTTCCGACCCAGGTAACTACCGGCCTATCGCTTTGACATCATGTTTATGTAAAACTATGGAGCGCCTGGTCAACGCCCGCCTGGTGTGGCATCTTGAGTCACAGGGTCTCCTCACAGACCTCCAGTGCTGTTTCTGGCGCTTCCGTAGTACAACTGACCATTAAGTCCACTTTGAATCATTTATTCGAGATGCTTTTGTCAACAAGCAGCATGTCTATGCAATTTTCTTCGATCTTGAGAAGGCGTATGACACTATCTGGAAGTATGGCATAATGTCTGATTTGTTGGACATGGGTTTTAAAGGGCACCTGCCCGTTTTTATTCACAGTTTTTTGACTAACCGGTCGTTCCATGTCTGTGTGGGCTCCACCCTCTCTGACTCCTTTGAACAGGAGATGGGTGTCCCACAGGGCAGCATTCTATCTCCTGTTTTATTTAGCATTAAAATTAATAACATTGTAAAGGCCATCAAGGATGATTCTGAATGCTCTTTGTTTGTTGATGACTTTGCTTTGTGCGCACGTGGTCGAGGACTTGCGTCCCTTGAGAGGCGCTTGCAGCTGTGCTTTGATTGCATCCAGCGGTGGGTGTCTCTCAATGGATTCAAGTTCTCGCCCTCCAAGACTGTCTGCGTGCATTTTACTAATCAGACGAAATTTTTTCCTGAACCTAGCCTAAGCATTGCTGGAGTGCCGATTAAGGTGGCCGAGGAGGCAAAGTTTCTGGGGGTCATCTTTGACAAAAGACTTACCTTCCGCAACCATATTAATTACCTTAGAACCTCTTGTCAGAAGGCTCTCGACGTTCTTCGTGTCGTCGGTCGTACTGACTGGGGTGCGGACCATACTGTCTTACTTTGACTGTACCGGGCCCTTGTTCGGTCCAAACTGGATTACGGCTCTGTGGTGTATGGCTCAGCTTCCAAGTCTGTGCTACAGCGTCTGAACACAATTCACCATCATGGTCTGCGGATATGTCTTGGGGCCTTCAGGACGTCTCCAGTTCCTAGTCTGTATGCCGAGGCAGGGGGGCCTTAGAGAAAGACAATAAGAGAGAACTAAGAATCAAATTTCAATAAGGCCACACCCATCATTAAATCTCGCCTTTATTGAGATGATCTGCCATGACCCCCCCATTAATCACTAAATCAACCCTGGTGATTTTTGAAAACGTGGCGACCATAATTAGTGCGGCCTTATTGAAATTTGATACATTAGTTCTCTCTTATTGTCTTTCTCTATAACTATTGTCTCTGTAAACACCTTAATTAATTACTAATTTCGGTCATTACGGTGCACTCTATAATAAACTAATGACTTTTACGCACACCCCTGTCAGAGTCGATTTCCGAGGAACACGATTTTCTCTACCAGTTAGCTTACCCTTTTACTATGTATACAGTAGTCGGTTATGCATACAATTCAGTACACTGTCCCCACTTCTTTTCATCGGCTTGACAGGTTCAATGCGGGTAGGGGACAGCCTTGCGTGAGGCTTTTCCCCAGCATAATGGCTTGTTATGACAAAAGCTATTTTATTGACTGTGTCACTGATGTAAAACGACACAGATAACACTTTTTATCACAGGACTTTTAAATCTGGTCTACCACTGTACATTGAGGTCTAGATTCACAGATTTACATGAGCTCCGTTTCACAACATTTTCGATTTCTGGGGAACTAACAGACGCATAACTCTCACTGTGTACACACAGTACTGGTATATGTATAATTTCTGTTCATAACATATCTTTAGAATTCTATGCAGTCAGATTTCAATTGACTTGACTACACAAATCTAAGTGCATTCATGTACACGACGCTTTGAATCAACCCATGCGTGGACAAAAGCCTTTGCGTTTCTATGTACGCACACACCCACACACCGTCTGTTGCTACTCACTTTATCTGCGCAACCAGCACTCTGATCAAGTAGGGACCAAGTGAACTTTTAAACACACACACACAAACACATGAACACACACATATACACACATATACACACACACAAACACATGAATAAACATACACGTACACACACACAAACACATGAACACACACACAAACACACACACATATACACACATACATACATATACACAAACACATATATACACTAACACAGACACAAACAAATACCCACACATACAGCCAACTGCTAACCGGTATGACAGAGCTGCCGCCATTGCTCAGCCGGATAAATTTGAAATTCCTTGAATGGATTATAAGAACCGATCCGGTTTTTTCTGAGCTTGAAAAAGTTTATGCATATCTTAATGAGAGAAAAAACCTGACGAGTCTATTTTATTTTAGCTCTTACTCAAGTTTGGTCGAAAAGGTTATGTTGTTTGGGGGTTTGTCTGCATCTTTTTTGCTCTATGGCGTATGGTGCGGCACCTGCCGCGTATGGTGCGGCACCTGCCGCGTATGGTGCGGCACCTGCCGCATATGGTGCGGCACCTGCCGCGTATGGTGCGGCATCTGCCGCGTATGACATTGTAACCTATATGTTCCACTTGGCTCTCACTTGGCCAGGGTGCTAATTTATAATTTACTGCAAAGTCAATAAATGACAGTACTGTGTCAGTTATGTTTGCTTTAAGGGACAGTGTCATGTACACTGTGAAGCATGGCATTCATAAACCCACCCAAATCATTTAATAGCCCAGCATGAATACAGCTGGAATACAGCAGGAAGGCAGCAGGAAAAAGCATGATTTTAGCGCATGCTGTTTTCATGCTGTGCCCCACTGTAACCACGCTTTATGCCTACTGGGACAGCCAAGTCTTGTCTGGGGTAAACTAAAAAAACTATCGACTACATTTGCTGAATGGTGCAAACGTATAAAGTTACTGTTCAGTGTAAATTCCTAGAAAACATGATTTTGCTTGATAACAATATTATCTTTTTTTTAAAAATTATAATAAAATGAATCAAGACGAATTACTCCTTTTCAATGATATCAATGCTGTAGAGAACAAAGACTTAGACTCAAAAAAACAGCGTCTTTTGTCTGTTGTTGTCTCAGGAAAGTCAAAGACTTATCTAGGAAGACAATACATGACAGAGGATATTGAATCTTTAAACTCTGATGAACTAATCAAGCTTCATTCAAAATATGAGAACCACATCGCTTCACTAATGACACGTGATTTAAGTCGATCACTTGTATGTCTATACACAAAAGCAGTGAGTCACTTTCTACCTGTGGATAGTGACAGTCTATCACACGACCTTGAAAGCAATCCTATTGTTTCAAGTTCAATTGGTAAATTAGCATGTGTCATGTTTTACCAGTTTGGAAATTACCTTGCACCTGTTGTAACATTGCTTGTCACTGGGAGTCACATTGATTTTTCAAAAATAAATTTTCTAGAGAAAGAAAAAGAAGGATCAAATGGACGAGAACAAGATGACTACACAACTGAACCCCGACCCTGTTTTGACACAGGTTTAAACTGTGACTAAGGCTAAAAGCCCAGGTCGAATAGAGGCAGGAAAAAAATTAGCCGAATGGAACAGGCAAAAAAAATTACAGCTTCAAGCGCAAACAGAAAAGGCTCATGTGACTAACCAGGCGTCACTACCGTTAGGACTGACACCGACAGGACATCATCATCAAAGTGAGAGACAAACAACTAAGCCTGACCCCCGCCCTGACCCCGAACCTCAAATAACAAAATATATAATTGCCGGATTTGTTGTCGGATTTGGTTACGTAGGTTATCAATTATACAAAAAATACAAACCACAGACTCGTACAGTGACCAAAAAATCAGACACTCCAAAAACAAAACCAGAAGTCGCCACATTACCAGTAACACCCAAAGCCGTTGACCCATTTTATATGCAGTAAATAAAAAAATTATTTTAATTTTTTCTTGCCTAAGAAATGAACGACTCAAAAAATTTAATGAACCTTGTGTATCACTCTGCCATAATCAGTGGATTAGCAGTAGCTTATTCTATGCTGGGGAAAAGTCTACTCAAAATGAAATCAGCAGACTTGAGTAGACTCGATTTCGAAGACAGCGCTAAGCTAATTGCAGTTGTTACAGCGTCAATTGCAACAAAAGATTTTCTTGTTAAGCAAGGAATTATTCCAGAAAATGTTTCTATGTAAATAAAATAAGTATGGCGACAATAGCTATTATGATTGGTGGTGCGATGGTTAACGCTCTGGCATTCAGTGGCTCTAATTATCTCTTTTCAAAAGTGGGTAGAGAAGAATCAGCAGAAGAAACGAAACGTCACAATGAAGCGTCTGAGAAACTTGCACAGGCAGAACAGGCGTATGAAAAGAATAGAATTGAGAAACTTGATTTCATCAATGAAAGATTGAGGCTTGAAGGCCACGCACAACATACGTTTTCAAATACAGACGAAGCAATTCGTGAGTATTTTCTTGTCACAGGTGAAGACATGTCTATACCAAAACCAAAACTAAGTGACTATTACAAACCAAGCACACAACAAAGAAACGGGGAGATAATCTTTGTTCTAGTGGGAATGACATTTGTTTATTTTACAGGAGTTTAAATTGCTAGAAAAAATGGCAGCCGAAAATAAACTATCAAAAATATATTACTCACCATCAGGCTATTGGAAAGGGCAAACAGCTATTCAGAAATTACATGCCGCTGTGGGCGGAGATATAACACTCAATCAAGTCAAACAATGGTTACAGAGACAAGCAATTTGGCAGATATATCTCCCTGCTCCAAGAAAAATAACAAGACCCCATTTTGAGAACACAACACCAAATGACATGCACCAAATGAACCTCCTGTTCTTACCACATGACACAATAAGAAAGAAACGATACAAGTACGCACTGACTGTTGTAGACATTGCTTCAAGATATAAAGACGCTGAACCCATATCTGACAAAACAGCTACCACTGTTGCTACAGCATTATCAAAAATATATAGTCGAGGCCCTTTAAGATACCCCAGACTAGTGCAGGTTGATGACGGATCTGAATTTAAGGGTGCTGTTAATCAGTTATTTGCGAAGCATGGTGTACTGGTCAGACGAGGCATTCTAGGTGTACACAGATCACAGGCAATTGTAGAGAACTTTAACAAACAGTTGTCAGAGAGACTTTTCAGTTACCAGTATTCTAAGGAACTCATGCATGACACCCGTAACACTGAATGGGTTAAGAGATTACCACATGTGATAAAAGCAATGAACAATGAAGGCCACCCAAAGCCTGCTGATGCTATTAAATTGAAAACAATTACAGAACCAAAAACAGGACCAACCCCAACCCCCGCACCAGACACAAGTTTATTTACTAAACAGGTGAGATATCTATATCAACCAGGGGAGGCTGAGAACGACGACAGACGCAGGGCAACAGACCCCATCTGGTCAACGTCTGTACACAATATAAAAAAAATAGTCCCCAGTCCTGACGGTCCTGGCGCAACAATATATTACCTGTTCGACCCTGCACCCCAGAGGGCATTTGTCAGAGAAGAATTACAGATTATTCCTCCAGACACCGTTACTCATTTCAGTAACTAACTCATCGATTAATTCATCAACCAGTTCATCGGCTATGTCTTCAGATAACTTGAGCCTGTAATGTCCAGGTGCATAAGCTTTTTCCTTAGTGTGAAACACACGTTTCGTGTCTCCAACTGCAAGTGACTTTTTGTGTGTTTGAATCATTTCAAGATTATGTTTATTTGATCTCAGTGACTTGTTTGGATAATCAGGCATTAATGCACCATCTAACACTTGCTTGTAATGTTCATGTCGAATGTCTTTATTTTTTATTGCTGTTTTTTTAATTCCTTTGGCTTTCGACTGACTTCCCTTCTGGTGCAGTATAGAATACATTTTTGATCTCAGTCCAACATACTCAACTATTGGCACACCATTTAGTTCATCCTTAAACTTTCCAGGCACTTTCTTGTTTTGTGTGCTAAACAGTGGATGATCCTTAGGGTAATCAGACGTGTCATACATGTGTAACTCTGTTTTCATGTCTTCATAAAAGTCTTCAGTACACACATCAATGATCATAGAGTCAGTGTCAGTGTATAACAACCGACACTCAGGATATTTTGGTTTGAAGTAATCATAATAAAATTCAAGCATCAACAGTTTTGACAACTCAAGAATTGCCATACCAATGAATACTGGCTTGTCCAGTTTAAGGGGAGACACGGTACCGCAAAAACGTCAATTTTGGTGTCCGAAGTGTTTTTGGGTTGACTGGATTTTTGGGTTGTTTGAACCCCCTAGAACCCGGCCACAACCATAAAATATCACAAAATACCTTTTATTTACTGTAAAAAAATAAATAAAGTGAAGCACCTGCTCAATGTTTCAAGCATTTGCGACGTCTTTTGCTCGAAAACATCCAATGTTTGGACCCTGACAACACCGCTTTGCGAGCGACGAATGCCGCCATGTTTGGGTTCATTCGAACCGGTTCCGTCTCTACTTTCCCATTCACCAACCAGCTAAAGGTTACAAAGGCTCTATAAATAGCTATTGGCGCAAAACCGACGTCACGAACGACCGGAGATTTCCTTATACGAACGTTATGCTAATGAGATAATACTATTTTCGGAAACCGACCAATGAGCAGAGCGCGCCGAGTGTTCTGGATGACTTCGGGTTTTTCCGACCAGGCTCCGAACGGCTTCGGGTCTTTCCGACTGTCCCACAATGCTTACGCATGGCGTACAACTCGATCAAAATACGAGAATCGCTCATTCAGATCGCGCATTTTCAACGTGTGCATATATCCAAGACTGAGAAACCTTTTGCTTTTCATTTTCTCATGAGAAATATGTTTCTATATGTGGCTATTCAATTTTTTTGTTGTTTTTTTGTTTTGTTTTTTTATCCCATAGGTTTTGTTATGGCACAGTACTCCGTTTTGCTTGTCCAATCTTTGGGGACCGTTTTCTCAAAATGTGATTTTTCGACCAAATAAAAGGTTGTATCTTTTGAATGGCTTGACCGATCCATTTCATATTTGGATATGATATTTGTAACATGTGTTGCAATATTTCTGTGCATGGAATATGAGTTTAGTGTATTAGTTTGTGTTTGGTGACCATGTGAATTGCTGTTTTCGGTCTCTTGATGACTGCAATTTATAATGATTATTTCTAGTGCTCATTATAAAATTACTGATGTACTGAATGCAATTTCCATGCACAGGTCTATTTAGCACATAAATAGATTTAAAAAACAAAAAGAAGTGAGAGAATATAAGCATTAGTTCAGACACAAGAACATTTTGAAATTAGCTAATTTTGCAAGGTTTTTCCCAGTTTTTGATGCATTAAAGTCACAAAAATATTTTTTTTGACATTTTTCAAAGTCTATATATAATCCAGCAGTTATTTTACATCATAAAATGACAACAAACAACCAACAGTTTCTGAAACAAAAAAATTCATTATTTGACTACCATGTCTCCCCTTAACAATCTTTTTTTTGAGTGACACAGCATACAATGATGAATGAAATTCTTTATACCCTGTGTACTGAGGCTTGCCTGTAAGTTTAATTGCGCCCAATTCAGTTGTGACCAGTCTCACATCTTTTCTGTGATGAGGATTTTCCATTGTCTTGCCAAAACAGGCATTGTTCATAAGCTTAAAGAAGTCTTTGTCAAATGCAGTGTTGCCGTCTCTGGCACGAAGGGTTGTGTTCTTCATTATGTAATCTTTCATGAAAGCACTCTGATCAAATTGAATTCCTCTGTGAACTTTCTTTAGTACTAACCCGTGTCTGATGTAAAACTGCAGCAAACGATAGTGACAAACGTAATTGAATTTGTCATTCAAATTTGGTACAAGTTTAGTGTCTTCTTTTTTCCCTGTCATACTCATTTTCTCAACAGCTAACGGATAATCATTGTGGTAATCGTGTAGATGGTGTGGATACTCCAGGTCTACTTCAAAGATCCAACCCTTCGCGTCGTTTCGGTCAAGATTCATAATATTGTTAGTTAACCCTGACTATGTTACATCATACTGTGACAAATCATGCAGACAAAAGTTTTTCAAGGGCAATAACTCACACATTGCGAACCCATAAAGGTTATTAGCGTCAAGGTACGTAATGAATGACCTTGACCTTGAGGGGTCAAAACCCTGGTCAAGGTCATCCAGATATTTATTATTTGCCTTGGCGTAATTGTTCGCTGCAATACTAATGCCTCCTCTCAATCCACGTTCAACCATTTCACCCATCGTACGATCAGACAACAGGTCTATAGATATCTTACTGGATTTCAAAAATGCATCCCATGTCATGCCAGGACTAGTTATGTAACAGGCTGGGTCAAGTTTGTAGTGTAACAAACCCTTCTCACGGTAACTTTCAAATACGTCTGCTAGCAAACAAACGTCAGCTTTCAAGTACTGGTCCTGATAGTCACCAATTGTCTGACATCCTAACTTCCCCCACGCATCAAGTGCATGCTGATATTCAGAGTCAGAAATACCTTTACCAGTTAGTGTAGAATAAAATTTCTCTTTTGGTGGCAGTCTTGTTTCTTCAAACACAACCCAGTGATCAATGTACTCATACGGATACACACCTTTCTTAACCAAGTCTGGCTCAAAATATTTACTCGTTATTGGATACTCAGTCAGTCCTTCTGCCAGACTAGCAAGACCTAAAGACAAATGTTGCATGGAGTCATAAAATGCTAATTTATCTAACCTAAAAGTTAAGTATTTCTCAGTTGTCTGGGCAATGCAACTTATGTTTTTGTACGACTCATCTACAGCCTGCATGATAATGTGTGAATCATATCCTTTGAGATTGTGGAAAAAGATTGGTAACTTGTATGTCTTAGGATCTATTTTTAATAACAAGTTACAATTGTTATGTGCAGCACCTCTGTAACATCCAGTTATGTGATCATGGTCACGAACTTTATCACCACCTAAAGGTTGTTCACGAATCCAACATGTCTCAGCTGTATCAAATTTTAGTTTGTCTTCTTCTGTCATCACCAAAGGCATCTGACATGTTGTGAGATATTGTACTACCTGACTATACAGATGCCTCATTTCTGTTAAAAACAAACATGCTGCATTTTCACCCCTGTAGATAACAGGTTCTGAATGAAGGCCGTCTGACCTAACAATAATGTATCCAAAAGAACACACCACTTGGTCACTTAGTTTTATAGTCTTTGGTAATGATTCTGGAACAGGACCTTCATATTGAACAACTAATGATTCAAAATCTGCATACACTAAAAACGGCAGCTTTTGTTGATTCCCATAGTTCTTAAAATACACTTGACTACCAGGATCGGGGTACTTAAGTACAGTCTGTATGTCATCAGGTGACCTACAATGTAGGATGTGTTTGTGTGCCACTGCAATAGAGGAGAATCGTTGTAAACATTTTTTACACACTTCCTGTTTGCCCTTGTGTTTTGTTGTATGCCCATGAATTAGACGTGACATACTCCTGATAATTGTGTAGTGAAAGTTATCATTATCACCGGCAGGGCCTATTAGCAACATGTCAACATGCTTATCTTCTGACTGTCCGTAGGTTGGGGCAATTGGGGACACTCTAATTGGTTGTAACTTGTTCTCAGATTCATTATCCCACACAAACACATTTACAGATATACCAGGATTTAGTTTTTCAAACAAATCTATGTCCTCTATTTTAACAGGAAACTCAATGCCACTGAAGTTGAGTTCGTTTACAAATTTGATATAGTTAGATACACGTTCAGGTTTTGACCTTACAAAGTGTAGTTTAGCAAGCACACACCACATGAAACAATAGTTGTCATTGTTCTGTATGTTGACGACAGCCTTTTTGTTTGCAACCTCTGTTGGCAGTGGCCACCATGATTTACCTAATATAGGATGATACCTTGACTGCTTTAATTGTAGTTCATGTACATGACCTTCGTGCCAACCAGATCCTTTCATTTTTGCACTGTCAATTGCTTGGAGGAAGTCAGGTAATAGTCTGTCTCTAAACACGTTCTCCAATTCTCTTCTTGTGTTAACAGTGTGTTGTCTTGTTGATATATACGATACAATTAATTCACCGTCCAATCTAGTGAATTCGATTTTCGCAACAATCTGAATCTTAACACTGCCTGTCAGAAGATTTTGTTGTATGACAGAAAAAGAGTTTTCTATTGATTCATAGACATTATTAGTATTAGATATAGGCAAGTTTGTTGTGTGAAACACGTTTCTTAAACCAGATGAGCCAGGGTTTCATGAGCCTGGGTTGTCCGTCATTTTTATTTGACCGACAAAATAATAAAATAAAAAATATTAACGTTAACTCTGCTGACTCACCTTGTGTAATACCACTTTATTAACTGTAACACTGTCAATATAAACATTTAGTTTGCGTAGTTGCTTAAATATGCTATAACAAATTTCCCCTAACCAACCATAGTTGGTTGATTGATTGTACATTGCTTAACGTCCCGACAGCAACAAGGCTTTCTCAGGACGTGCCTGCACTGCTTGTGAAAAAAAAATAAACAGAACATTGAATGTATGTCGCCAGCCGGTCAAATACATTAAATAAACCTAACACATGGGGCCTAAATAAAGCTAAGACCATTTAGCAACACACATCCAATATCAAGAGCTACAGGCAGTGCAGACAGTAGGGAGAGTTTTAAAAAGGCAAATACAGGTGAATGGACAAAGGGTAGACAGAAACACATGCCCCAGAATAGAGAGAAAAACCCACCCTGTGGGGCTGACCAGGGTGACCCTGGGAACTAAAAAATACCTAACCCCACCCAAGTCCCCCAGGGCAACCATAGTTGGTATCATCAACTTTAAAAGTAGGTGTCTTTAAATCAACTGTCATGCGCTCCACATCTGGATGCTCATCGACATAATCCAAAGTCACACTATATGTAGCATATATTTCTGATGGTGCTGAAAGGCTTATGTAAGTCTGTTTGGGTGATATTAAGTCAGTAAAGTGCATAACATCTTTGAAAAGGTGTGTGAGATCAAGCACCTGTATGATTTGTCCGTCTGTCATTTTTATTGGACAAACAAATGTATAAATTAATTTACATCAATTTACTAACCCACAACCTGTGGGCTGATCTGTCTTTAAAATGAGCTTTAGATGCTTAGTTGATTTCAGTTTATTTTTTACATCATCACGTTCATGCTTATTTGGGATGACATCGTTTTCTCTGAGACAGTCTTCAAAGCTGTCACGATCCTTACAGTAAAACAAACAGATAAACTTTAACTGTTCTCGAAAATCTTTCAGTACAGCATTATATTTCTGAGTGAGAATCCATACACTGATGTTTGCATGTCTGCCACTGAAGGCAAGTTCTGATAGAGTGTTTCTCTTCTTGACAATGTCTTTCTCTGCAGAACAGTCATCAACAATAAACAATGTTGGCTGTCCTTCAAATTGCTTGTAAAAATATTGTAGGTATTCATTCAGTTTTTTCTCAGGGTCGACTAAGTATATGTTGCTGTCAGTCCAAATGAATAACCGGTTGTGATAAGCTTTGTTGTGTTTGATTGTAGGACAAAATATTACAATGTTTTCAAAATGGTGGATGTATCTTGTTTGTAAGAGATTAAGTACAAATTCAGTTTTACCACACCCTGTCGCACCACAAAATAATCCACAGTGTGGATCGAGTGTCATCAAGCCCCAGTTCATTTTAATACACAATATAATTTTAATATATGTGTCCACTCAGTCTGCTTTCTGCAATATTGAGTTGTGCGTCATATATCAGGTACAAATATATGTTAATGGCTTCGGCTTTTTCAACCTTTTTTTGTATCTGGATTGTTATTCCATCACTGCCGTTCTCGACAGTTCGTCCTGACCCATGAAGGTAGTCGTCATCTGTACTACGAAGGTCTAGCCAAAGAGCATACTTATTTGTAAGGTATTGTCCGATCCTAACGTCATACAGATGTAGATCTTTGCACGCAATGTTTGCTGGTTTATCTCTAATCTTTCCACCCGCAAAATACTTTGTGATCTCATCATAGTGCTGGTATGGTAACATTCCAGACACGTACACTTGATTAGGGCGGCCTTCAATTGTACAGGACAAATGTGTAATCTTAGGATTGTAGAATTTTTCTGAATCCCGTTTATATGGATCTGCTGGTTCAACAAACAGCATAAGAATACCTTTCAGTGACCTAGCTGGTGTGTTCAAGTTTATGTTCCACATTGGGTCACTCTTGTCTTTTTGCATTAAACTATGTCTAATCACCCTGTCATAATAAATTGGCAGTCTTGACTGATACTGATTTTGAATGAGTCTGGCTAGATCAGTGTGTGTGACAATTTCATATTCCAAGGAAATGTTAGAGATCTTGTATGTTGCATCTGTGGCAGATGATTTTATAACTTTGGAGTAGTCATTGAAGGTTAGTTCAAAGCTCAGACGGTCATTCAGTGCCCCTTGATAATAAGGCAAATGTGCTGTTAGAATTTCAAACTCAAGTGGTATGTAAAATCTGGTTCCATATGTTTCAGCTATAATAACTTCCTTTGGTACCCCAGTAGTTGTTTTGTCTCCGGCATTGATTCGAAGTTTACCAACATTATCTGGCTGTATGCCTTGGTAAATACGGTCTTCTCGTTCTTCTCTTGTGAGCCAAAGATCTTTATAACAGTAGAACACATCTGAGTCGTCAAGACTAAACACTTCCTGCCCTTCAAGTTTTACTTTAATAGTTCTAACAATTGCTCTACCAAGATTGTTAACTAGTGTTCTGTTTACATCTGTGTCTGATGATAGTTCAATATTAAATGCTAGGCGTGCAGTGCCAGGAACAATAACGTCACTGGGACCTAGGTTTGGAAACTTAACTGTAAGTGTTTGGTTCTGGTCTATGGTACTTGGATTGTTCGTGATGACTATCGATTGTCGAATGGCCTTAACACCCAGAGGCTCACGTAGTTTTCTGTATGGGTCTAACTTTGATCCGTAAGACTGTGTCATTTTTATTATGCACAATAAAAAATAATAAATTAATAAAACAATGGCAGCGGGAGGATTTAATCATGAAGATTTTGAAATGGATGACACGTATGATTTTGGTAATACAACAGATATGACAGATATGACAGATATGACTGGTACAAGAAATATTTACAGTTTACGTCATGAACTTTTAGAAACCAAAGTGAACTCATTTTATGATCATGTTGGTGGCCGCCCAGACAACATAGACCCTAATCAGTTTGAACTTGATGGCAAGGGTCATTTATATTTAAACACTGTTGACAAAGGAAAAGTACTATTGACTAACAAAAAAGACCCTAGTAGGTTTAGGGCTTTAAGTACAATAAAAAATGACGGTGGTGTTGGTGCCTTGCGTCAACTTGGTATTGGAGGGTCTCCTGTCACACCGCGTCTTGTTAGTGCGCTTCACGACACACAAACAAAGTTGCCAATGGGGCAAGAGATTGAAATGGCACCAGTAACAAGCCTGCCAGAAATAGCAAACACAGTGATACAAGAAACTTCATTTACTGAAGGACAAATAAATGACGCTTTGAAAACAATAGAAGACCCACCTTTGTCAATGAGGGAGATTATGGGTTTGGATAAATCATTGCAGACAATAAGAGGTGAGATGGTAAACAATGTTGCCAAACTGGGTGAGCTTGATAAACACATAGAACGTGAAAAAGAGAAACTGGCTACCGCAGACAATGGAAATCTTGACGCAGAAATGAAAGAAAGAATACAACACAGATTAAATGATTTGCAGATAGAAAGATCAGGGCGGTTAGAAGTGATTAGTATTGGGAGACAAAAACTTAAAACCCAAGTTAACAGGATTAGAGAAACTATTCAGAAAATACTTCACGAAGACACTACTTTGGCTGAGAGACTTAAAACACTTTTCAGAGAACAGGGTATTACAATTGCTAGTTTAATTACAGCTCTTGGATTTATTATTAGTACTGTTGTGTTGGCTGTCTCTGGGGGTGGTGGTGGTGGGGGTGGTCCAACACCGCCAGCCCCGACACCTCCGGCACCACCAACAGACCCAAAAGATTTACAGTCATGGGTAAAAAAACAGTTGTCTCACATATCAGACTTGCTTAAGAAATTGGCTGTGAAAGCAATGGATGCTTTGCCTGGTATAATTGGCACTGTTGTCAGTTGGCTGATTAGTACAGCGGCAAAGGCAGTAGGGTTTATGGCAGAGCATGTGTGGATCTTTCTGGTTACAGTAGGAGGGTTGATGGTGGGTTATTTAATGAAACAGATAAAGAAGTAATACCCCTAATCCTGTTAGACCTATTACCAATGCAGTTCTCTCTGACTCATGTGTGTCAGGGGTTGGTGTTGACTGTACTGGTTGTATGGGTGCCGGTGATGGGGCTGGGGCCAGTGCCAGGGCCGGGGCCAGGGGTGTTACCGTCTGTAATGATTTTAATGACTGTACATGTGTGGTTGTGGCCCCCAAGTTTACAGATTGATTGAGTCCTAATTTTTGACCATCACCTGCAACAATGATTTCATTATTATAATTTGTTACTGTCCCCATTTGGAGTTGAAGGTCAGATGGTAACATGTATAACCCGATTCCAACTACAAAGTCAACTTTTGATCTGGCATATCTGAGTACGTCTTGGTAACGCTGTATGCTTGATGGGAGATCGACTGTTGAATTAATTGAATCTTCAAGATTTGCAAGAAATTGTTTTTGTGCTTCAAATTTACCACTTCCATTCAAAATGTTTGATTTTGTTAGTGATTGTGCTCCTAGTAAACACCAGACATATGTTCTGATAGACTCATTGACGCGCTCGACTCCTGCTTGAGTAAACCCGTCAGTTTTATCTAAAATAAATGTGGTCCAGGCGTTAGACTGCTTCTGCTCTATTGATCCTAACCAGACTTGTGATTTTGATGAGAATGAAGTGTAACTGGGGTAATAATCTTGAGGGTATTGTCTGTGACTCATAGCGTAATACAATGTGCCCATGCCTTTGTGATCATCAAGTTTTTGTGTAAAGTCATACTTGGGGCTGATGTTAAACTCATTACAAATCCGTTCAAACGCTTTCATATCCATGGGGTTGTTAAACCTGTTGAAACTGGATTCAGTTGGCAGTGGTGTATGAAGTTCTGACAGTATACGTCTAAACTGGTAATAAACATGAAAACGGTAGACAGATCTAATCAGTTTGTTTGTGTGATTCAAATGGTCTGTGAATGAAACACCACAGCCTGTAGTTGAACATAGTATGGCAAAGTTGAGTTGGTTTTGAAACATCTGTAGTGGACTTGAAGACCACTTTCTTGCAGCAGAGTCATCTGTTATTGGAGGGTTTAGGTAATGGTCAAACGGATTTGTTACTTTGACTTGGAATAGATCTTGTTCAGACACAGCTATGTCAAGCTGATTTAGTTGAATTATTTTCTGTTCATAAGTAGGTGCAACATTATATTTGGCATTCACATTAAATTCAAATGCATTTGTTGTGGTAATGGTTGGTGATTTAAATTCCATCCTTTTTTATATGAGATAATAAAAATGTTTATTACCTTAACAAATCTTGACACTAGCAAACCAGTGTGGTTAACTAATGGGATTGATAATCGGGATGGTAGCAAGTCTGTAGCTATCCATGAAATGTTCTACACAGTAAAATGGTTTAATGTTACAAATGATACAGATTATAAAGTAGTTTTTTATGATATGACTGAAACTTTACCAGCTGGGTATTATGATTTTTGTACTATAGCTGAATGGTTTCAAAGTAAATTTAAAATTAAAGCAACTTTAAATCCAGCTAACCTACTTGTTACATTAGAATTTCTGAAACAAGATTGGTTAAAAATTTCAGATAGATTTGCATATTTACTTGGATTTTATATTGACGAAGATTGGTATAGAACAGATGATTTAGATGAAGCTATGTTTGGTATTATAACAATGAAGACAAAAAAACTTAAAATAACTGGAAAACGTCCTGTCAATTTGTCAGTACACACAGTGCTAAATGTTTATTTGAAAGAACTAAACACATCTGAGAATGTTCACAATGGAAAGCCTTCAACTTTGTTGAGATGCTTACCTACTGGAACTGCTCCGTATTGTGAAAGTGTAGTTGTTAGATTTCCTAATTTGCAGTTTAAGAAATTAGGTTCTAGTTTCTTTGAGTCACTGAGTATATCTGTAACTAATCAGGATGACAAACCAGTTCTTATGCATGATTTTAGTGTAGTGTTAGAAGTTAAATAATTTTATTTTTGTTTATAAAAATGAGTGGTCTTGGTCCAAAGCGAACAATCATACCAGTTGCGTGTCCGGTTACAGAGTTGAAAGATTTGGCAGACGTCCAGGATTTTGAGAAGGAAGGGGATGTTGGAGAAATATATGGTTTTGAACTTGATTTAAATGGCATGTACAAGAGGAAAGTAATTGTTGACATGAAAGACGGTGAAAAACAGATTCCTAAACTTGGTCAGCTGCGTGATGTTACTGTACCTACTCCACCTGTAAATAATTCGCCCTACAACTTAATACATGTGGGTAGTAAGTGGGTTGTTTCACCTGTACCTGTTCCACCACCCACAATTGACTGGGACATAAAGATTGAATTTATTAGTCCTTATGTATACACTGATGACGAAGGCGCCTTAGTGTTTAGGAAGGTTGTTAATTCTGGGCTGCTTATTGTAAGCCTTGTTCCAAGCTTTGCTTCAGACGACAATAGCAGAGAAAAACTGAAAGTTGAAAATTATGAGAGACGGAGATATCTTCTTACACATAGGAAGGGTAGGTCTGATGCGAAGGTCGTGTTTGCACCAATAAACTTTCCCATCGCAAGAGAAGCGACAATAGTATTTGAAATTATCATGAGATCAGTAACTACTGCTAAAGAGGCTCAAATTGCACAAGGAATTAAACTTACATGGAATGACACAGTGGCAGAATCATCAAATGTCTTTATTGCTATTACAAAAAATAATGATGTTATTAATGTTTTGAGCAGTGTTCCAGCTGTCAAGGTGGTGGTCGACAAAGCAACTTTTGTTCGTCTAACTTACATAAACCTTGAACACATAGATCTTGTTGCATTTTATTATGCTAACAAATTGTATACTTTTGAAGAGTTGCAAAATGTAATTGCTGATTAAAATTAAAAAAATATTTGTGAATAAAAAAAATGGTAAACTTCTATCCGCAACTACCGACGCATGAGACTGTGTCATCATTTGTGCCTGATCCGCATATGCCAATTGCATCAGATAAAACATTACAGGCAAACGCATTCAGATTAAATAATATTACAGAAGCTTTGAAATATTTGGAAGGAGAAGAAGCGAAATATTCACGGTGCAAAAGACGGTATAAGACCGTTTTCAATTCTGTACAAAACACTTCTATGGCTATTGGTGCTTTTTCGACTGGTTGTTCTGTAGGGGGTATTGTTCTTTTTGCCACAGGAATTGGGAGTTTGGCTGGAATAGCAGTTGAGGGTGTTAGCGTTGCTACATGCCTGGCTTGCTTTGGTTTGGAGGCCTTAAACAAGAGGTTTCACACGAAATTAGAAAAACATGAAGCATTGAGTACTTTGGCGGGTGCAAAGCTGAGCAGTCTTAAACTTATTATCAGTAAGGCATTGAATGATAATTTTGTTGATGACGAAGAATTTAAGCGCGTCCAAGATGATTTAAATAACTGCAAACAAATGAAATCTGAAATACAAAATAAAATGCGTAGTCAGACTCCCGTGAATGTTGAAGAACTAAAGGCTAGTTTTTTAGCAGAGGGAAAAAGGATAGGGGTACAGGAAACCACAGAAAAACTACACATTCTTTTAAACAAATAAAAATCAGATTTGGTAATCGTTTATTAATGTCATACACTTCACAGAAAAATGCCATGCCACTTACACCACTTGTGCCTGATTATTTAACCCCATCAGCACCACCACCTGAGTATTACTGAGAAAAAAAAGTTTTTTTTATTGTCCTTGTATCTTGATAAATCTGTCTCAGTGTCTTGGGACTTGAGTCAAGTTGTTGTAAGAACTTGGGGTAAGTACTTGTAAGAACTTAGGGTAAGTACTTGTAAGAACTTAGGGTAAGTAATTAATAAGTTCTTATGACAACACACTTAAAGGTTACCTCTGCAGGTTCCTAAAAGTTAGTTGCAACTTGTTAATAAGTATTAAGTTTCACTTGGCATCACTTGATCAGGTTCATGATTAGGTGTTGACAGAGACAATAGTTATAGAGAAAGACATTAGGAGACCCGTAAGATAATCAGATCAATAAGGCCGCATCAGTCATACTCATCACTTTTTTAAAATCAAAGGGTTGATTCAGAATTAACGGGGGTAAAATTGGGGTCAAAATTTTGATATTAAAAAATGATGTAAATTAATGACTGATGCGGCTCTATTGAATTCATTGTCTTACGGGTCTCCTATTGTCTTTCTCTGCCTTCTCTCAAACTCCGCCGCATCCGCCTCATGCTCAGCTACGTTCTGAAACTGAAGGCCCATCCAGGCAATCCTGCCTATGATTGTGTTTTTAAACCATCGTTTGCAGAGATTTACGATACCCATCCGGGAGCTGTCCGTCCACTTTCTTTCCGTGTCCGACCTCATCTGCAGGCGGCCGGATTGGACCTGGACAGAGTTTCGGAATCCCTGCAACACATCACTCCACCCTGGCTCTTACCAGTTCCAGACATCTTGCTGGACTTGACTGCCCACAAGAAAGACTCTACTCCACCAGCCATATACCAACAGAGCCTCAATGAACTGCTTTCAATTTTTCCTGGCTATTGTCGTATCTATACGGATGGGTCAAAGTCTGAGGATGGGAGAGTGGCTGCGGCCACAGTGTCCTCTCGCCATCCTAGACGCCCATTTAATTTGAGCACCGCCTCCCAGACCACTCATCTGTATTTAGTGCGGAACTGCAGGCGGTTCTGCTGGCACTCAGGCATGCTTATCGATCTAGAGAAAGGAACTTCCTGATTCTGTCCGACTCTCTTTCTGCCCTGCAGGCCCTTCAGGGCACGGGAAATGACCACCCACTGCTGGTGCAGATCAGAGAGCTCCACGCAGACTTGATGAAGGAATATTATGACATCATTTTTATTTGGGTCCCAGGGCATGTGGGCATCGAAGGCAACAGGATCGCAGATTCTGCTGCCAACGATGCACGCAATGACCCTGTCCTTGACACACAGACTGTTTATAGTGATTTTGGACATGTGACTAGTGCGTACGTAGCCCGTGAGTGGCAGTCCAAGTGGGACAAAGAGGAAGTTAACAAGCTGCATGAAGCCCTTCCTAAGTTGTCCGACGGTCTACCTTATCGCTGCGGCAGCCGCCGTGAGGAGACTGTCTTGGCTCGGCTCCACATCGGGCACACGTATGTTACGCACTCTTATTTACTAAAACAGGAAGAGCGTCCATGGTGTTATGCCTGCGACGAGCAGTACTCTGTTCAACACTTTTTGTTTTGTGCTGATCTAATCGACACAAGGTATAAACATTTCACAGCAGACTCCTTGAAGGTTTTGTTCCGGGATGTGTCCCCGGACAAGATCTTCAGTTTTCTGAGAGAGTGCCATATTTTTAATAAGATTTGAGCGTTTATAGACTATGATATGTCTATTATTTTGACCTTTTTGAGAGTCTTTCGACATTTTCTTTAAAGACCTGTGCAACATTTTAGCCTGATATTTTTAAGGTATATTTACATCATGTCTTAAGACCTTTCTTTTAGTCTGGCTGACCAGATTTTTAACCTTCCCGCCGTGAGATGGCCTTAGTTGCCTGCTCGGCGTTAAACCCAAATAACTAACTCACTCTTGCATATATAGAAATATATTAATTAATTAATTAATTAATTAATTAATTAATTAATTACGGTATTTATAATGCGCTTATCTTATAATAATTATAACTCTAAGCGCGCACTCACAACTCGCACACGCATGCGCACGCTTTAGACAATGACTCACGTAACACAAATAGTGAAGATACATCACGACGGTCAGCTTGGGCTGGGGAGTGTGGTGATATAGTGCTAGAACTGTTGAAAGAGATGAGTTTTGAGGGCAGACTGGAAGGAGGAGAGCGAGTGTTTCTGACGGAGAGAGAGTGGGAGAGTGTTCCAGGTGGTTGGACCGTATACTGAGAAAGAGCGGGGGCCGAAAGTGCTGAGTTTGGTGCGGGGGATGAGGAGTCGGAGAGGGTCAGAGGCGGAGCGGAGGGAGCGGGGAGGAGTGTAGGGGTGAAGTAAGTTGGAGAGATACGCAGGAGCGTAGTTGTTCAGGGATTTGTAGCAGAGAGACAGTATCTTGTATTGGATGCGTTGGGGGATGGGGAGCCAGTGAAGGAGCTTGAGCAGGGGAGTGATGTGGTCGGATTTTTTCTTTCTGAGAACGAGGCGGGCAGCATTGTTCTGGACGCGCTGGAGAGTGAGAGTGGTGGAGTGAGGAAGGCCAGAAAGGAGAGAGTTGCAGTAGTCGATGCGAGATAAGATGAGAGAGACAGCGAGTTTGGTGGCAGCTTCGGTAGTGAGGTATTTTCTGATCTGACTGATGCGGCGGAGGTGGAAATAACATGCCTGGGCCGTGGCGGAGACGAAGCTGGTCATGGAAAGAGAGGAATCGAGGATAACGCCAAGGTTCTTGACCGAGTCAGAGAGGGAGATGGGGGTGCTGTCGAGTTGAAGGTGGAGAGAGGGAGAGAGCTGGGAAAGTTTCTGGCGAGTGCCTACCAGCATGGCTTCCGTTTTGTCGTCGTTCAGTTTGAGCTTGTTTGCTGTCATCCAGTTTTTCACGTCCTCATAGCAGTCAGCCGTGCGAGTCAGTAGTGTCTGAGTGTTGTCGAGTTTGTCTTTGTCTAGTAGTTGTGAGTCGTCAGCGTAGAGGTGGTGGTGTATGTGGTGAGACTGGATGATGTTGGACAGGGGGGAGATGTAGAGTGTAAAAAGGACCGGGCCCAGGACGGACCCCTGAGGAACGCCGCAGGAGAGCCTGACTGGGTTGGAGGAGACGCCGTCGATGGTGACGGACTGCTGTCTGTCGGAGAGGTAGGAGAGAAACCAGGAGTGAGCAGAGTCAGTGATGCCAAAGGAGTGGTGGAGGCGGTGGAGGAGGATAGTGTGGTCTATGGTGTCGAAGGCGGCAGAGAGATCGAGTAGCGTAAGAAGGGAGATGTTGCCCGAGTCAGTGGAGAGAAGCAGGTCGTTTAGGATATGTAGAAGGGCAGTTTCAGTGCTGTGATGTTTGCGATAGGCAGACTGGAAGGGACTGAGGAGGTTGTTGTCGGCGAGGTGGAGGTTGAGTTGGTTGAGTACGACCTTCTCAAGAAGCTTGGACAGGAAAGAGAGATTGGAGACTGGGCGGTAGTTCTTGAGTTCGTTTGGGTCGAGGTTGTGTTTTTTTAGGAGAGGACGGACGATGGCGGACTTGAAGATATCGGGGACGGAGCCATTCTCTAGAGATGTGTTGATGATGTCGGTAATGAAGGGCAAAAGTTTTAGGAGGCCGTCCTGGTAGAGGGAAGCTGGGAGGGGGTCTAGTTCGCAGGTTTTGAAAGGCATGGACTTTATGGTCTTGAGGACTTCATCCTGAGAGACGGGGCGGAAGGACGAGAGGGGAGTGCCGGAAAAGGGGGTGTCAGGGAGGCAAGGCGAAGAAGGCAGAGTGTCGAGTGTGTTGCGCAGAGTTTGGATTTTGTCGGAGAAATAGGAGGAAAAGGCGGACGGAAGTTCTTCTTTGCTGTGTGTGTTGGGAAGAGGAGAGTCTTTAGAAGTGCCTAGGAGTGTGTTCATAGTAGCGTAGAGGGTTTTGGAAGAAGTGGATTCCAGGATTTTGTTTTGAAGGTGTTTGCGTTTGGAGTCGGAGATCATTCTGCAGACTTTGGATCTGGTGTTTTGGAAGATCTCTCTGTGAACGGTGAGGTCGGATGAGCGCCAGCGGCGTTCCGCTTGTCGACGCTCGCGCTTGGCCTCGGCTATGTCGTCAGTGAGCCAGGGGGAGGGGAGTCGGTTGGGTATGGAGCAGGTGGTGACAGGGGCATGGGTGTCTAGAAGTTTTCGAAGGGAGGAATCGAAATGGGATGCAAGATCGGGAGAGGAGGTGGGGTCCAAGAGAAGGTCGACAGCCTCGTCGAAAAAGTTCTCTCGGTTGACAGATTTTAGTTTCATATATAATTCTCATGAGGCCCTGCTGCTGCAGGTGATCTTGAGATATGCCACTTCTTCTCTAAGCTGAGATCAGTCAGCATGCAGTTATCGCCTACCCGGCACCGGCCTCCACGTGGCGTAGGTGGGTAGTCCGCTCAGTCCCTGACTGAGTGGGCTAGCGGACGGGTGCCATCTTTGTCCAGGATTAGGACTTGATGTCAGCAGATATGTTGTTCAGCCTTTTCACTGGTCCGGTTTTTAAGGAGCTGTGCTAACCTAGGTCGTACCATGTTGGATTGGTCCTTAAAAATACTCGTGACTTTTTGGTCCTTTGGATCCCAAGTGTTTGCCGTGCTTGGAGACCCGTGTCGGGGGAGAAGAGGATCCTGGTGGCTGAGGTTCCCTTTGGGCTGCGGCTCACTGGTGCCAACACTCCACTTCGGCCTTGACTTCTACCTAAACGGGAGGCTAGTCGTACCGGCCTAGTCAATCGGCTCTTGTCACGTTGAGCCCTATCCCACTGTTGACATGCGGGTTGCTATACGGAGCACCATGCTATAGCTTCTGCTGATTAGGTGCTTTACGCCAGTATTCCCCTGCATTCAACGGTGTGATAGAAGGCGGTGGCTCAAACGGTTCAATCGGGCTTACCCCCTTGAGTATATCTTTCGGGCAGTCTCCATTGTGCGTCGGCTGGAGACCCGCCGACAGTTGCACTTTCCCTTGTTGGGCTCGGTGGCGGGCGGGGACCCCCGGGGGATGAATATCTCTACTAATATAATATGGATAAAACCAAAAAACCAAAACTAGCACAGAAACGGCGCATAGACACCGACATTGCACATGACAGTGATTCAGACTGTGAGGAAGCGACGCCTCAGGCGTCGGCCGTATGGCCTCGCTTCCTCATTGTCCATAGCAAGGTGAAGGAGAAACCAGTTACCAAGCTGCATCCTTTTCTGGTGGGGGAGACCCTCAGGAGCCGTGTTGGCAGGCCTGACGCCCAGCGCCTCAGGTCTGGTGACTTGCTGGTGGAGTGCCGTACTCGGGCACACTCCAGCGGGCTACTGGGGCTCTCTTCCATCGGAGACACTCCTGTGGAAGTCACACCCCACAAAACTATGAATTCGTCAAGAGGCGTAATCAAAGATCAAGCTTTGGCAGAACTGTCAGAAGATGAACTTGTAAGGAACCTTAAGTCTCAGGGGGTGACTTGCGTCAGGCGCTTCGCTTCCAAGCGAGGTGGTGGGGAGATCCGTCTCCCTACCATCATCCTGACGTTTGGCACCCCCACCCCTCCTACTACCATCTGGGGAGGTTACTACTCCCTGAGAGTGAAAAAGTACGTCCCTCTTCCCCTCCGGTGCTTTAAGTGCCAAAAGTATGGCCATGGGCAGAAGACATGCCGTCAGGCAGAGGCTTCATGCGCCCGTTGCACTAGGCCCGGACACTCTGCTGAGTCCTGCACAGCCACCCCCCTGTGTGTGAATTGCCAGGGGGCGCATATGGCTTCGGATAAGAAATGCCCTCGTTGGATATCCGAGTGCAAGATTCAGCAGGTGCGTGTGGAGAAGGGGCTGTCCTTTCTGGATGCCAAAAAACTGGTTGAAGGCCCTGGTGCAGCTGCGGCTGCCCCAACCTCTAACACCTCAGTGTATACTTTTAGTGCAGCGGTGGCAGGCAAGCGCCCCACCAAAGACTTTTCATGTCAGACCCCAACTTCTTGGTTGGGGGCGGAGCCTCGGCTCATCTCGCCCCTGGAGAGTAACCCTCCTCCGGTGGTGACAAGGAGCCAGGGAACGCAGAAGGCGGACACTGCCGGTCCGGTTGTGCCGCCTTCTGTTGCCCCTAAGCCTCAGCCCCCACCCAAACCTGTTAGTCAGTCAACTGCAAAGGCTTCTGGCTCTGGTCAGCCTTCTAAGGCCGCTAACTCTAGCGGCAGGAACGCTGCCCAGGACCAGAAGTCGAAGAAATCTATGGGACCGCTGTGCGCACGGGCCCAGAAGGGGAACACAGATGTGCCCCTTCAAAACAAATATGCTGCACTGGAGGAGCGGATGGAGGGAGTGGAAGTTGTTGTTGCTGATGCTGCGGCAGCTCCACCCCCTTCCTCTCCGAAGAACCAGAGGAGGCCCGGGAGCCGGCCCCCCTCTGTTTCTTCAACTCCTTCCAAGGTAAAGGAAAAAGGGGGGAAAAACTCCTTACCCCCAGATCAGACTTAATCATGGACTCTTTGCTTCAGTGGAATTGTCGTGGTTTTCGAGCTAACTTTGAGGAATTACGTCTTTTAGTCAAGATCTATAACCCCTCAGTCATATCTCTTCAGGAGACTTACCTGAAGACTTCTGACCCTGTGTCTTTTAATGGTTTTAATGTTATACATAAAGGCTCTGATTCGGAGAGGCGCTCAGGTGGAGCGGCTCTTCTCATTAGTAGCCAAATTTTATGTAGCCCCGTTAGCATCGACACCTGTCTTCAGGCTGTCGCTGCTCGGGTTACCTTAAAAAAGACCATAACCATATGCAGTATTTACCTGCCACCATCACTGCGGGTCTGTAGCAATGATATTTTTCACTTAGTAGATCAACTGCCCCCTCCCTTTATTCTCATGGGGGATTTTAACGGTCATGCTCACCTTTGGGGTAGTGACCACTATGATGGCAGAGGTCAGATGTTAGAAGATGTTTTTTCTCAACTTAACCTATGTGTCTTTAACGATGGCTCACCTACATACTCTAACTCAGGTTCCGGATCTAGTTCTGTTCTAGACCTCACTGTGTGTGATCCTTCTCTCATGCTGGACTTTGACTGGAAGGTTCACGACGACCTGTGTGGTAGTGACCACTTCCCAGTAGTCCTGTCATCGGTCAGCTGTGAGGAGGATTCGCCGGTGGGGCGCTGGAATCTCAAGAAAGCTAACTGGTCTCTGTTTGCCTCTCTCTGTCAGTCTCGTCTTACAGAGGAGGTGGTCATGTCAGCTGAAGAACCTGTTTCTTGTTTTACTTCTATTTTGTTGGAGGTTGCAGGTGAAACCATCCCTAGAACTTCCACATCACTCCCTCGGAAGCCGAGAGTACCATGGTTCAATGAAGAGTGCCGCAAGGCCCAAACAATGCGCAAATCTGCTCAGCGACGTGCATTTCGTAATCCGTCGCAAGCAAATATTTTAACCTTTAAAAGACAGCGGGCGAAAGCCCGTTATATTTTTAAACGTGAACGCCGTGCTTCCTGGAGACGCTTCGTCTCATCTTTATCTTCTAGGACTCCGTCCCAAAAAGTCTGGAAGGCTGTTCGGAGAATTAGGGGCAGGGGTGGCTCGGCTTCTGTCGGCCATCTTAGAGATGGTGCCAGTTTGGTCACAGATAAAAAGGCTGTGGCCAATTTGCTTGCCTCCACCATTGCCCATAATTCTTCAACAGAGCATTATTCACCTTTCTTCCAGAGAGAGAAGGAGAAGCGAGAATCTTGTGCTTGTGATTTTATATCGGATAACTTGGAAGACTATAATGCCCCTTTTATGTTTTCAGAATTGCAGCAAGCCATGCAGAAATGTACTGACTCTGCTGCTGGATTAGATACCATCCATTATCAGCTCATAACACATCTGCCTGAGGATTCACTCCTTGTACTTCTCCAGGCCTTTAACCATATCTGGATAACCGGTCATTTTCCGCCATCTTGGCGCCAGGCTGTGGTTGTGCCAATTCCCAAGCCGGGTAAGGATCCTTCCGACCCGGGCAACTACCGGCCAATAGCTTTGACATCATGTTTATGTAAAACTATGGAACGCTTGGTCAACGCCCGACTGGTGTGGCATCTTGAGTCACAGGGTCTCATCACAGACCTCCAGTGCGGTTTCCGGCGCTTCCGTAGTACAACTGACCATCTAGTCCGCTTTGAGTCTTTTATCCGAGATGCTTTTGTCAACAAGCAGCATGTCTATGCAATTTTCTTTGATCTTGAAAAGGCATATGACACTACCTGGAAGCATGGTATAATGTCTGATTTGTCGGACATGGGTTTTAAAGGGCATCTGCCCGTTTTTATTCACAATTTTTTGTCCAACAGGTCGTTCCATGTCCGTGTGGGCTCCACCCTCTCCGACTCCTTTGAACAGGAGATGGGTGTCCCGCAGGGCAGTATTCTATCTCCTGTTTTATTTAGCATTAAAATAAATAACATTGTAAAGGCCGTCAAGGATGATTCTGAATGCTCTTTGTTTGTGGACGACTTTGCTTTGTGTGCACGAGGTCGAGGACTTGCGTCCCTTGAGAGGCGCTTGCAGCTGTGCGTTGATCGCATCCAGGGTTGGGTGTCTCTCAATGGATTCAGATTCTCGCCCTCCAAGACAGTCTGTGTGCATTTTACTAACCAGACGAAATTTTTTCCAGAACCTAGCCTGAGCATTGCTGGAGTGCCAATTAAGGTGGCCGAAGAGGCTAAGTTTTTGGGGGTCATCTTTGACAAAAGATTGACCTTCTGCAACCATGTTAACTACCTTAGAACCTCTTGTCAGAAGGCCCTCGACATTCTTCGTGTCGTTGGTCGTACTGACTGGGGTGCAGACCGCATCGTCTTACTTCGACTGTACCGGGCCCTTGTTCGGTCCAAACTGGATTACGGCTCTGTGGTATATGGCTCGGCTTCCAAGTCTGTTCTGCAGCGTCTGAACACAATTCACCATCAAGGTCTGCGCATATGTCTGGGAGCCTTCAGGACATCTCCAGTTCCTAGTCTGTATGCAGAGGCAGGGGAGCCTTCTCTCAGGCTCCGCCGCATCCGCCTCATGCTCAGCTACGTTCTGAAGCTGAAGGCCCATCCAGAAAATCCTGCCTATGATTGTGTTTTTAACCCGTCGTTTGCAGAGATTTACGATGCCCATCCGGGAGCTGTCCGTCCACTTTCCTTCCGTGTCCGACCTCATCTGCAGGCGGCCGGAGTGGACCTGGACGAAGTTTCGGAATCTCTGCAACACGTCACTCCACCCTGGCTACTACCAGTTCCTGACATCTTGCTGGACTTGACTGCCCACAAGAAGGATTGTACTCCACCAGCCATATACCAACAGAGCCTCAATGAACTCCTTTCAATTTTTCCTGGCTATCGTCGTCTTTATACGGATGGGTCCAAGTCTGAGGATGGAAGAGTGGCTGCGGCTGCAGTGTCCTCTCGCCATCCTAGACGCCCATTTAAGCTCCGTCTCCCTGACCATTCCTCTGTATTTAGTGCAGAACTGCAGGCCATTCTGCTAGCACTCAAGCATGCCTATCAGTCTCGGGAAAGGAACTTCCTGATTCTGTCTGACTCTCTTTCTGCCCTGCAGGCCCTTCAGGGCGCGGGAACAGACCATCCACTGCTGGTGCAGATTAGAGAGCTCTACGCGGACTTGATGAAGGAATATTATGACATCATTTTTATTTGGGTCCCAGGCCATGTGGGCATCGAAGGCAACAGAATCGCAGATTCTGCTGCCAACAGTGCCCGCAGTGACCCTGTCCCTGACACACAGACTGTCTATAGTGATTTTAAACCTGTTATTAGTGCGTACATAGCCCGCGAGTGGCAGTCCGAGTGGGTCAAAGAGGAAGGGAACAAGCTTCATGAAGCTCTTCCTAAGTTGTCTGACAGTCTACCTTTCCGCTGCGGCAGCCGCCGTGAGGAGACTGTCCTTGCTCGGCTCCACATCGGGCACACATATGTTACGCACTCTTACTTACTTAAACAGGATGAGCGTCCATGGTGTTTTGCCTGTGATGAGCAGTTTTCTGTTCGACACTTTTTGCTGTATTGTGCTGACCTAATTGACACGAGATATAAACACTTCACAGCAGACTCCTTGAAGGTTTTGTTCCGGGATGTTCCCCCGGACAAAATCTTCAATTTTTTGAGAGAATGCAATATTTTTAACAAGATCTGAGCATTCATAGACTATGTGAATTTTTTTATTTGCCCTTTTTGAGAGTCTGTAGACGTTTCTTTTCCAGACATGTGCGACATTTTAGCCTGAGATTTTTAATCTATATTTACATCTTGTCTTAAGACCTTGCTTTTAGTTTGGCTGACCCGATTTTTACCCATCCCGCCGTGAGATGGCCTTAGTCGCCTGCTCGGCGTTAAACCCAAATAACTAACTAACTAACTAAGCATGCAGTTATCATGACCTCGGCAATCTATGACAAATTTTAATTTCATTGTGCTGGAACTTTGGTGGTCAGCATGCTAAGGGCCAGATTAAACATGTCCTGTCCTGGTAATTATGGGTACACAAATGCAAAAAGTCAGAAGAAATCTTGTTTGGTTTGAGATTACTGTTGCGTCATCCTGTACTGCCTGTATCTTTATTGTTTTATGCTGACCCTGACTAAGAACGATGGGCAAGCTAGACTGGTGTATCAAATATTTCGTAAGAAGAAGTTGATTACACTGTACATATTTTGTGTTGTTTGACGTGACTTCCTTTTGTTGATGCTACTGCAGAGTATGCAAGTTCCTCTGACTCGGATATGGAGGTGCCATCAGTGGACCAGGCTTGGCGCCGGGACAACGATAGTGATGCAGAGAGCATAGATAGTGACCTAGAGGATCCACTTAAGTATGTTAGTTTGATGGCTCATAGAAACTACTGAAAAGACCCTATATTTTCAACAGTCTAATATTTCAAACATCAGGAAAGACTTGAAAATATCCATTATTTTTTTACCAGGCTGAAACTTGTGCTCTTGTGTATATATATATATATATATATATATATATATATATATATATATATATATATATATATATATATATATATATATATATATATATACATATATATATATATATATATATATATATATGACCTATTGCCAAAAGGTGTTACTGAAAAGGCAACAAGGGTGCTTGAAAGTGAAAAGTGATAGAATTACATGAAAAATCCGCGTTGGACAGTTTATGGCATGTGCAAATAGTATGTGAAATTGGAATATAGTCTGTTCCTTAGTTTTAGAGAAATCTCATTCAGAACTTTTTATATGACATTATGTCAGAGGTCAGGTATTACAACAACCGTGTAAGTGTTGGTTTTGTTATTGATCCAAGTTGGAAAATGTTTACTTGAACAGTTAAATGGATTAGTAAATGTGAATTTCTGTTGCAAAACTAAATCATTAAGGTTTTCTGGGTGTCACTGAAAAGGATGAATTGTTGTAATACCTGACATCCGACAGAGGTGCTTCTTTCTATTTGTTGTAAATGTGAAATGCAGCCACATTCTCTTTCAAACCATATTCTCAGGGATGTAAAAAGAATTAAGAGAGACAACAGCAACATTTCCTATGATCATTTTATTTCAAGTACAGGAAGAATAAATGCAAATTCAGGAAAACAGATATTATGTCGAACGTCATAATTACAACAAACTGAACGGAGGTTAAACATTTATCCATCTAAAACCACAAGTTTGCCCACAAGTCACTTTTCTTCCGCAACAAACACTGCATATACACATTTCCTCATTTACCTGAACTGCCGATCAATCCGCAATACTGCTAAATCACATGTCGTTCTGCACTATTCATCATGTATTTGAACTGCTCATCAATCTCTAAAACTGCAGATCACATCTCGCTTTACACTTATTTCTTCTCAAAAGTGTCTCAACACAATGAAGGTTAAAACAGTGTAAAAAAAATTCATACATTTATATGAATATATTTTATTTTGTTTTTTTTTACACTGGGGCCAAAACCCTTTCGTAGGTGTCTCGGGGCTCTGCTGAGAGAACTATTAATATAGTGACAGATGGTCAGTATGGGTCTTCAAGCAACTAGAAAGTGCAGGAGAAACAGACAAATACAGTGATGACAAGTTTGTTTTGCTACACATGTCAGTAAATATACTGAAATGTGTACAAAAACACAAACACCTTGACATCACTGATTTATATTTATACCCGTTTCTTCTGCAATTTCTATGCAGCATATGTCCTAAATAACTGTGAAAAACTGACGCCTCTGACTGGATGTGCTTTTATCGAGGTTGAGAGAGACCCTCCTCAAAATAAAATCAAATGGTTCCCACAAGTAGTCAAAGCGGATAGGCCAAAAGTACAAGTGCCGGCGCTTTGACATGAAACTCACACAGGCAACCTGCAGAAGTTCGTCAACGTCTTTAACTTGCCCGACATATTCAGTTTCATTCCACTGAACAAGATGGAAGATGCCAACCACTGGAGCTTGAGTGTGTGTGCGGAGAACGATAGGCACAAAGTGGTTTGGCACCCAGTGATCAGCAACCATGTCACTGCGGATTGAGAACCACATGATGAACAATTTCTGACTTGATCCTCATAACCCGGAGCGCGAAAATTGCGGCTGCAGTGAAGCCTGTACATCTCCCAACCAAGATCTGGAAAAACCGACTGGTTTGGACGCTTCAGCACAAAACTGGCTGCGCAAAACTCCCACAACCCTGACAAGCTGCAGTTTTGAACCACTGACATCACTTCAGCTTCAAACGACAGACGCTCTGAAGCATCAGGTGAAACTGAGGTCAGCACAGTCATTTGAATAACTTCAGCTGGTGACACAATCATGAGGACCGCACCAATTAGAACCATTCAGAAAACTGTCTGGATGCAGTGACATACAAATAACAATGCGACACCTGAGCTCTTCATGGCACATTTCTGTGCCAAATATAAGAAGGCTCAGCGCTCTAAAAAAAAACAGTTGCCATCTCCATTTACACTTTCATCTGTCATGTACACTTTCAACACTTCATCTGCATGTTCTATTATCAAACATGAATTATCAAACATGACACTCTCCCTCTCAAGGCCTTTCATACGATTCCATGGGTGACTCTACGAGATGGAAAGTGTCAACAATGGCGATCTGAGTGCGAAAGGCGTTCTAACAACACCACCATTGAACAGGTGCTTGCACATCAGGTTTACAACATCGGCCGTGTTGGAAATATGACGGTCGACGCAACACGCCTTGAAAAGGGAGCTTGTCAACAATTACAAACACGTGTGACCGCATTTTGTCTGAATCGGTTTTACATTCTACAAATTTAGCTGTTTTCTCCAAACACGACGTTCCAGAGAGTGTTCTAGACAAAGATGCTGCACCAAATATCACCGCTTTGATCGAACGTCATGTTTACCACACACACATTGTGGTAATGTAATGACGTACAACTCGCTAAATCATTTTCAACGCACATGGCTGGCGACAACAAACTGCCCAATTCGTTTCATTCTGCACAGCTTGTATATTATCGGTACAAATGCCATATCAATCCTTTGTCTAGGTAACTGTTATGCAAAAACTATACAGAAAGTATGTTGAACGTAGATTTTATGTCAAACGTCAGATAAAGGCGAATATTACAACATACCATTCTCGAGTTCCGTCGGTTTGAAGCTTGCCGCAATCATCGATCCAGCATAGCGCGTATGCATCACGTGATACGAAGAAACGATGGGTAAATTTTCAAAATTGAAATCGGCAGCAGTTGAGGAAGAAAACCTCGCGCTGGGACCATACGGCGTTGAGGCGCGTCCCCTGGGTGGTGGATAGGGGGTCCCTCGTGAGAGGGGTGCACCGAATGAAATAAGGTGCCGTGAACCAACATGGTCTAAGGGAAGGTGACCCTGACAGAAAACCCCTGGTCCTCCTAGTAAGGGGGTTGGGCGTGGGGGTAGCTTCCCCACCCTGCAAAAAAGGAAATAGCTACAAAAACGCCGACGAAAAGACACTACGGTGTACCCACAAAGCTCGTCCGCCTGATCAAGAGCAGCTATGATGGCATGACATGTCGCGTGATCCACGAAGGGCAGTTCACCAGAGAGCTCCAGGTCAGAACTGGTGTCAGGCAGGGGTGTCTGCTGTCTCCGTTCCTCTTCCTACTGGCCATAGACTGGGTCATGAAGATGACCACAGAGCACAGACGAAGTGGAATACAGTGGACACTGTGGACACAGCTTGACGACCTCGATTTTGCAGACGACTTGACATTACTGTCCCACACCCATCAACAAATGCAGGACAAGACCACGAGGCTTGCTGACATCTCGTCCCAAGTGGGCCTCACCATTCACAAACAGAAAACAAAGACAATGAGGCTGAACGCAACCAGGGAAGAACCAGTCTTGCTTGCTGGCACCCCGTTGGAGGAGGTGGAGTCCTTCACCTATCTCGGGAGCATCATAGACAAAAAAGGCGGCACTGATGCAGATGTCAGAGCACGAATCGGTAAAGCCAGAGCAGCCTTTCTCCAGTTGAAAAAAGTGTGGAGTTCCAGAGAGCTGTCACAACACACCAAAGTCCGGATTTTCAACTCCAATGTAAAAGCAGTTCTCCTATATGGAGCAGAGACATGGAGATTGACAAAAACCACAGTCAACAGAGTACAGACCTTCATGAACAGTTACCTTAGAAGAATTTTGAAAATCCACTGGCCAGAGAAGATCAGCAACGTCAGACTCTGGGAGAGAACAGAGCAGATAACAGCAGAGAATGAAATTGGGCGAAGAAGATGGGGATGGATCGGTCACAGTCTGAGAAAGCCAGCTTCCAGTATCACTAGGCAGGCATTGTCATGGAACCCCCAGGGAAAGAGGAAAAGAGGTAGGCCGAGAAACTCCTGGCGTCGAGACCTCCAAGCAGGCATCAAGAGACTGGGAACCACCTGGAGTAGAATCGAAGGAGAAGCACAGGACAGGAGTTGCTGGAGGTCTCTCGTCGACGGCCTATACCCGGGTAGGGGTGACAGGCGTAAGTAAGTAAGTGAGGAAGAAAAGACTATGTCGAACGTCGATTATTACAACAAAAACCGGTAGAAGTAAACTCGCCTTTCAAAAAAGGCTGTTTGTGTTTATATCTTGAAACATGCGAAGTGGGTGCTTTATGCATGTACAGGAGAGGAAGTGATGGTCATAATTCGTCTACTATGAGGTTCACATTGTGCGAAGTTCAGAGAAGAGATATTCTGTCGCAAAATTACAACACGCCTGACGTTCAACATGCCGTTTTTTATTAGACAATAGCGCAATATTTCGCACATGAAAATATCTGTTCTTCACTGGTAAATATTTATACATGTCTTGCCTATCAGAATTGATGATATGAAACAAGTAGGTCGACCTTTTATTTGCACACCATCACATCGCTCACACGAGGTCGATCGGTGTTGCTTTCTGGCAAGGGAAATTTTCAGCCTTGGCTAACATTTTAATCATACAGTCACTACACCTCTCAAAATGTGTCTCCCATGTTATTTCTAGTGTATAATATTCAGGCATTTTACCATGATCTTAACTACTAAAAACAGATGAATCAGGACTGGAAGTGCTTTTATTATGCATACAGTTTGGGCAACCATTTTAGTAACACCTTTTGGCAATGGGTCATATTATATATATATTATATATGTCCATGTCAGCATAATCACATTGAAAGGCTGTCATTCAGTCGATGACACAAAGGTAACACAGGAGTAAAAAAAAACAAAGATTTCTGCTGTCATGTGTAAGATGTGTGTCATGTTCTTATCCTGTGTACTTGTCAGGCAAAGACTTGATAGTATGTCACTTACAGGGTCTCGTGAGCCCCCGCGATTGTCTACCCCTATGTGAGTGTGAGTGAAGTCACAAGGGGCTCATGATAATAGCATGTTTTTAATGCTTGTGAACCATTTTTTTTGGCAAGTATTTTAAAACGGTGAAACTTCTTTGAATCCCTTTTTGAAGAAGGCATACTGTATTTTTCATTTGTGCCTGATTGATTTTCACAAACTCGGTGATTACACTAGGGTTTTGGACAACAGATATTTTCTTTCTATAGATAGCTTCTGACTAAATAGTGCCTGCCATCAAAATCAGTTCATTGTAAATTCTGGTATTCTTCAACAATTTTCAGTATCACTATCTCCGTAATTGGTGTTTTTAAGTCCCTTCTATTTATAGAAGGGACTTTTTAGGATGGGTCATGGTGGGGCGAATTTAATAGCATGTCCATGATGTCAAAGGCGGGCAGGCTAAACCTCTAACAGTTGAAGTAACAAGATAAAAATTACATCATGTCTAGTTAAGCTAACCTCGCTGCTGAGCGTACATTTGGCACGAAGCGCCATATGTGCGTATGTATGTGTGTGCGTATGTATGTAAACAAGAGAATCTCTGATATTTCTGTACACACAAGCTTGAAACTTGGCGAAATACTTTTTTAAGTGGCTGGCTAAGAGTGTCTCATTGAAGACATAAACAACCGTTTACAGGAAGTCGGTTGATCCAGATTAGAGTGCGTAATTTTTGTCATATTTACTTGAACTTTTGCATACAGCTAGTTTGGAGAAAGACATTGGACGAGTTTGTTAGTCAGCTTTGTATCCTTTCATCTTCTTTAGTAAAAATTAACTCTTTTCAGAAAATAATTAAAACACTAAAAAACCTTCACTTCTAGAGAAAGTCGGACAGTGGCGGTGATGTAAAAGAAGCAACTCCGTCACCACGCAGACGCTGATACTCTAAATATGATGTAATTCTCTCTTTCTCTCACTCGTTCTTTCTCACACATATGCGTGCATCTCCAAGAGGCATAGATCCTCATGTGCCCAGAGGGCACATAAACATCTATGCCTCTTGATGTTTGGAGCATGCGCATGCACTCATGCACATGCAAACACACATCGATGCGCTTTCAGAAGAGCATGCAGGTGTACTTAGTGTAGGATGTAGCTAGGTAAAGTCAACCTGATTTCACACAAATTGTAGCAAGACTGAAATTGTACCATGAAATTCTAGTTTTGTCACCATTTTCGCAAGTCTTGTAGCGAAAGAGGAAGAGGATGAAAGAAGCCAAAGAAGATTGGATTGAAGACCAGTGTTGTAGCGTGGAAGAGGGCATGGCGAACGGCAACAGCAAGAAGGCTTATGAAACGCTAAGGACCCTCACCAAGACTCAACAGCGAACAGCCACAGTCATCGAAGACAGCAGCGGCCAACTCCTTACGGAAAACACTGCTGTACTAAACAGATGGACTGAGTACTGCCGAGACTTGTATAACTACAAGGCTGAGCCAGACACCAGCATCCTCCAAAACAACCAGGCTGGGGCCAGGAAGGCTGAAGACCTGCCAGTGTTAGCTGAAGAGGTGGAAGCAGCCGTACGCGGCCTGAAGGGAGGAAAGTCTCCAGGTGTAGACAACGTACCTGCTGAACTGTTGAAACATGGAGGAGAAGTAACAACGAAGGTCCTCACTACACTCTGTCAAAAGATCTGGGAGCAAAAGAAATGGCCAGTAGAATGGACACAGTCTCTAGTGATCCCGCTCCCCAAGAAAGGAAACTTGAAACAGTGCCAGAACTACAGAACTATCAGTCTGATAAGTCACCCTAGCAAAGTAATGCTTAGAATCATTCTCAACCGCCTCAAAACTTTCGCCGAGGAACTGCTGGCAGAAGAACAGGCTGGCTTCAGAGTTGGAAGAAGCACTGTAGAGCAGATTTTCAACTGCCGCGTCCTGATCGAGAAACATCTGCAGCATCAGCGCGAACTCTACCACAACTTCATTGATTTCAGGAAAGCATTTGATCGCGTCTGGCACAACGGACTCTGGCAAGTCATGAGATCGTTCAACATAGAGGAGGGACTGATCCAAATGATAGAAGCGCTTTACAAGAACGCCTGCAGCGCGGTTCTACTTAACAATCAGTCAGGCGAGTTCTTCAGGACGACGATCGGTGTCCGTCAAGGATGCCTGCTCTCTCCTGTCCTTTTCAACATATTCCTGGAAAAGATCATGCAGGAAACCCTCCACGACCACCATACTTCAATCTCTATTGGTGGCAGATCCCTGTGCAATCTTCGATTCGCAGACGACATTGACCTCATGGCAGGCAGCAATAGTGAGCTCCAAAACCTGACAGACAAACTTTCAAGTAGCGCAGGGTCTTATGGCATGGAGATCAGTACGGATAAAAGCAAAGTGATGATCAACACCACAAGCGACAGCAGCAGCAACATTCACATGAACGGCCAGAAGCTAGAAGAGGTCAATAGCTTCAAGTACTTGGGAGCCACCCTGTCCAAAGACGGTAGTTGCATAGCAGAGATCCGTATCAGGATAGGTACAGCAACATCCGCAATGGCCAGGCTGGACAGGATATGGCGAAGTAACACCATCAGCTTCACCATCAAGTACAGGCTTTACAAGTCCCTCGTAGTGTCTATTCTGCTCTACGGCTGTGAGACTTGGACACTGCTTGCAGACTCAGAAAAGAAAATCCAGGCCTTTGAGAACAAGTGCCTGAGGAAGTTGCTCCGCATCTCGTACCGCGAGCACAAGACCAACGAATATGTACGGAGCATCGTCACTTCCCTGGTGGGCCCACATGAACCCCTTCTGGCAACCGTGAAACGGCGCAAGCTTGCTTGGTTTGGCCACGTGACCCGACACAACACCTTGTCCAAGACTATCCTCCAAGGCACTCTCGAAGGAAGTCGTCGGCGAGGTCGTCAGAGAAAGAGTTGGGTCGCAAACATAAAAGAATGGACCGAACTCGAGATGCCAGACTTGCTTGCCACAGCCCAAAATAGAACTCAGTGGAGAGCACTGTCTGTTGCTGCTGCCTTTCAGTCCCCCCAACGCCCAGTTCGGGCAAGGGACTGATGATGATGATGATGTAGCGAAAGCGAATCTCATATCACGTTAAATATAAAATTAGGTAAAAACAAAAAAATACGTCATGACAAATGACGTTTGACATACCAATGACCCTCTTCCTACTGGCCATAGACTGGGTCATGAAGATGACCACAGAGCACAGACGAAGTGGAATACAGTGGACACTGTGGACACAGCTTGACGACCTCGATTTTGCAGACGACTTGGTATTACTGTCCCACACTCATCAACAAATGAAGGACAAGACCACGAGGCTTGCTGACATCTCGTCCCAAGTTGGCCTCACCATTCACAAACAGAAAACAAAGACAATGAGGCTGAACGCAACCAGGGAAGAACCAGTCTTGCTTGCTGGCACCCCGTTGGAGGAGGTGGAGTCCTTCACCTATCTCGGGAGCATCATAGACAAAAAAGGTGGCACTGATGCAGATGTCAGAGCACGAATCGGTAAAGCCAGAGCAGCCTTTCTCCAGTTGAAAAAGTGTGGAGTTCCAGAGAGCTGTCACAACACACCAAAGTCCGGATTTTCAACTCCAATGTAAAAGCAGTTCTCCTATATGGAGCAGAGACTTGGAGATTGACAAAAACCACAGTCAACAGAGTACAGATCTTCATAAACAGTTGCCTTAGAAGAATTTTGAAAATCCACTGGCCAGAGAAGATCAGCAACGTCAGACTCTGGGAGAGAACAGAGCAGATAACAGCAGAGAATGAAATTGGGTGAAGAAGATGGGGATGGATTGGTCACAGTCTGAGAAAGCCAGCTTCCAGTACCACTAGGCAGGCATTGTCATGGAACCCCCAGGGAAAGAGGAAAAGAGGTAGGCCGAGAAACTCCTGGCGTCGAGACCTCCAAGCAGACATCAAGAGACTGGGAACCACCTGGAGTAGAATCGAAGGAGAAGCACAGGACAGGAGTTGCTGGAGGTCTCTCGTCGATGGCCTATACCCGGGTAGGGGTGACAGGCATAAGTAAGTAATACCAATGACGCGTGTGCACTGCACGTGCCCCTTCTAGAGTTCACTATGACGCATTGGCACATCTGCGAGGCTTTTTCAGAAGGAGATATTTCAACATCAGAATCAAGTCAAAGACAAAAGGTAGAGACCCTTGACAGCGAAGACAGCTCTCATATAGAAGGGACTTTGTGGGTTATGGTTCATCCCATCTTGTTCTTTTCTAATTGGTATCTGCTTTCAAAAACTGGTAAAATGCTGAGAATTAACGGGATGTATATGGTTTGGAAGGTTAAGGTCATTAATTATGTGGATCCGTCATGCACATGAGCCTTGAGAGCTATGCCATTCTTGTTTTTCTTGTGCACAAATGAAAAGGATGAAGGTATTCAAAGTTTCCAATAATAAAAAAAATATTAAAACAAGCATTTCATTTGTGGCTCACATGTGATAGCAAAAGTGAGCTTCATTGGCCATCCGGTGTCTGTCATCCATGGTAAGCTTTAACGTTGGCATTTTCTCGGAAACTATTCAAGCCTCAGACTTCAAACTTGGCCCAAGGGCCTGATTGATTTTCACAAACTCTGTTTACACTAGGGTTTTTGACAACAGATATTTTCTTTCTATAGATAGCTCCTGGTTAAATAGTGCCTGCTATCAAAATCAGTCCATTGTAAATTTTGGTATTCCTCAACAATTTTCAGTATCGCTATCTCCATAATCAGTGTTTTTCTTTTCTAATTGGTATCTGCTTTCAAAAACTGGTAAAATGCTGAGAATTAAAGGGATGTATATGATAGTCTTCTTCTTTACCTACATATTTTTCTGTGGGCTGGCAATTGGGTGCCTGATAGGAGGGGGCAGGGGATCTAACTGTGTGTATGTCCAGCGCTGAATAATTCCCCTTGGTATGTGTACTGAGAATTATCAGTTAACGTGAACACTGAAACAGTGTATACAGAAGTCTCCTGTTTTTTTCCAGACCGGTGTGGTGAGGTCAAATTGTGAGTTAAAAACTTAAGTATGGAAATCAGCAGAAATTCATGACATCAAATTATTTGTTATAGACAGAATGGTGTGCTTTTCTTGAACTTCTATCGTTTTCTGTTGAAGCTCTATTTAGTTTTGCTTGTTTATCAGATTGTGGTAGTGAATCAAAAGTTTGTTTTTTTGAGGTGACAAAATTATGGCTTTTGATTACAATCAAGACTGTGGCCTGAACATGCAAGAGGTGTATTGGAGTTACCAAGCCATCATTTTGTTTCAGATAAAGTGACTATTAATAATGATGTCTGTGTTGTTTTGTTACAGACATGCTGGTGTGTACAGCCAAGAGGAGGTGGCCTTGTTGCTGCGGGACAAGCTGATTCGTCTGCAGTCCCTCTACATAGAGCAGTTCAAAAGGCTGCAGCATGTTTTGCGTGAAAAAAGGAGAAAGTTTCTCCATGCCCACAAACTGGAGCATGAATTGCTGGGTGAGAAAGAAAACTGCCGGTCAGATGCAGCTAGGCTTCATGATAAGACAAAGAACTTAATATATAGTCAAACTACCGTAATTACCCTAAATATTCGACCACTTTTTACATGCAAAATTTCCGATTTTTCAGCTCAGTTGAATATTTAGTGGCTTTGAAAATATCACTCGCTCGAAACTTATGGTTGCCCGTTTGAAACTTTAGGTCACTGGAGCCAGCAAGGCTGACCAGGCCTACCGGTAAATGAATTAGTTATCGATTACACCGTAAATAAGAAAGCAAGCTTACCTAGACGCCTTAGTAACCTATTTCATAGCACCAGCGCCTCCTAGATATTCATACCTCAGTTTAATCAACGTTATTATATCGTATTGGAAACTCAAAACAAAACAAAATGCGTGCTCAAAGACGCAGACATTTTGATAAGGGAACTAACTCGAAGAGAGTACCGATGTCAGTTATTTCCCTTGCAAATGTGTATCCTCGATGGCTCAGGTTAGTGGCAGTTCCCTAATGAGTCCGAAGAGTTCTCAGTAGTTATGTTATTGGTAAGTGCAATGACAGATGTTAGAAGGCCGACCGGATTATGTCACTGGTATTGGGCATCTGACGAATTGCAACTCAGTTCAGTCATGGTCGACAAACCGCTAAGCGCCCGGACACCGAACATGACTACCACTCGGCTTTTTGATTGGAGATCAGACACGAAGGCACCGCAACACCTTGGCATCCGCACTGCCACCTTGAGTCATTGACTGATTAATTGCCGGCAGTTGTCTTTCGTTTCCCTGCCGCTTCATTATCAGTAAGCCTAGTACTACTGAAGTCAACCGACGGCCGGAAACAAGTAACAGTACACATTATGAGCTGAAAAGGAGGGGCTGTTGGAGTTGGTGTCCAGAAAGAGATAGTTTAATCTCTGTTACGTCACAGCCAAAAGGGGAATGAAAATGTTAAAAAAAGAATCTAATGTTATCTTGCAGCCGTGATTGACTTGGGCAATGCGTTCAGTGAGTTTTTAGTTTACCTTATCGCGACCGTCGGTCAGTAGATCTGCAGTTTCTCCAAAGACAACATCACTGAGTACCATGGATATTCAAAAAAATTTTGGACCGCCGCTCAACTCATCTTCAAGTTCTGAGGTGGCAGCCAGCCTGCATCAATCCTTTTTGCTCAGTGTCTGCAAGGCCTTTTATTGATGTGAGTACCTTGACAAAATGCGTTTCTGACACTCATTGGACCTGATATCGATCAAAGTTTATTCTTTATTTAGAGGCGGCATCAATTTCATTTTATTTTGAGCACAAGCACGCACGTACCAGGTACACACTGCAGAACCACTTGGACTTACTTAATGCAGCTGTTGTGTTTGTGATTGGCAGTCATAGCCCTGCCCTGTAACTAGCCGATTAGCCAATCAACGGATGCCAAATCTACACAGTTAGCAGCCAGTGAGCAACATTGCCTTATCGTAGACATAAACCAAGACACGGTTTTCAATGGGATGATGTAAAAAAGGGACTGAGGCTGACACGTTTATAAGTGCTTGCAGAGTTTCATGTGAATCTGTCTTTTGTGAAAGGCAGGGTGAGGCATGATTGCGCTGCTGGCTGCTATTATCATACCGATAGTCTCTCTTGCAACAGGAACTGCTGCACTGGCAATACATCATGACAAAGTATGCTGGCCCTTCCCTTACGTACATATATGAATAAGCAGTACCATTGTACGGGTTTGGGTCTATGTCTGAGTACTGTGTGTCGCAGTGCTCGCACGGTGTGAATGCCAAGGATTCATTGATGGCTTGCACTGGTAATCATTCTGAAAGCAGACAGAAGACTTCGCGAGTGGAGATTTTAAAACCGTTTTGAAAGGCTTTGAATAAATATTTATGGGGCAATTTGGGTGGTGGTCGCATATTTGAGGACATTGCATTTTCAGGTGGTGGTCTAATATTTGAGGCCATGCAATTTTCGGGTGGTGGTTGAATATTTAGGATTTTTTTTTGTGGTGAAAATTCCTGAAAAATGGGCTGTGATCGAATATTTGGAGCGGTCGAATATTTAGTATAATTACAGTATAGCATTTTCTCTGTTTCTGAAAGGTTACAGGTCACAAGAGGTTGTTTTTGTTTGCAGGACCAATCCATGCATATAAACGTGACCACAACCAGAACAAGAAGTATGAGAGACTGCAGGCTGTGCAAAGATATCACAAGTTCTTTGGAAAGGTACGATTTGAAAAAAACTAGGTGGATTGGCTGCAGCTGCTCCTAGCTCTAAACAAGATGGGATTCCTAGCACAAAGTTGTTCCTGTTTTTAAGCTTATTCTTCTGTTCCATCTCTCTGCACCCTAACCCCACAGACACATACATTAGCATTGATTCCAAACTGTCCTAAAAGAGATAAGTGTGAACACAGTAGCTAAAAAAATAAAAATTGGACAACTTGCTCATGAACAAAAATTGTGAAATCCTTGACAACACAGCAAAGAAAGTCAATTAAGACGGTGTGTTTTCCCTTTATTGTGTACTAAACTCTTGTAGATTACAGAATAATTAAAAAAAACAAACAACACCATTCACAACATAGAATGAAATGAAGGCTAAAAACAAGAAACACAATGCTTGAACATAACTTTACACCGTGACGAACAAACTTGAGGACCTTTAACTAACATGCATAAATCCAAAAATAACAAAACACTACTCAAGTGATGTGTTTTTAACAAATACACTTTTATTTCTCCAAAAATTGTGTATAAAGAATTAATGAAAGCAGCAAATAAATATTGTAATTGTACATAACTTTACATCACGAGCTTCAAATTTCAGCAAAAAAGTGCCACCACAAAGCTTTCTACTACACTACAGAGCAGCAAGTTTGAAATTGATAATACATGGGAATCATGTGTGAAAATGGCAAGTTTGAACATAACTTTACAACCGAACATGTTGGTATTATCGACACTGAAGTCAAAATAAAAGATAAGATGCGATGAACCATAACCCACAAAGTCCCTTCTATATGCGACAGGGCTTCCGTTTTAGTGCGTCCGTGCGTCTATGACGCATTAAAACTCAAAATCACGTACTGAAAATGTAACTGAGGGGTAGTCAGACGCACTAAAATTCAGTGCATCTGCGTCCGAGAAGCGTCATCCTTGCACCACCGTGCATAACCTAACAGAGATAGGTGACAGTCATTCTATTTTTAGTGACGAGTTCGTTCGTTTAACCGCTCGCTTGGTTGCGGCTGTGTTCAGAATCACCCCGACTCCGGGTCCGTGTGAGTGTAACTGGACGGGCAAACTGTTAGTTTACCTGTGGTGTCAGCATGTTATTACAAAGTGCGTGCTACATGTTGAACGCGTTGCTTGCTGTGACGTCGCCATTCATACTATTGTAACCGGGTTAGCGGATCATCAGGATCAGGTCAAGAAATGAGGGAGGCAACAACGTCGAAGACAGGGGTCGCTGTGACATGTCTTTATTACGGTGTAGAAAACTGAAGAACTGAAGAAACAGCGCCTACAAATGAAACAATGGCGCAACATTAGAAATCATAACTCCCATATAACAACATCAAAGAATGTCTTGAATCAACCATGGCATTATATCAGCAGTCTAACTATCTATATTAAGCAACATCATCTTAAACGTCAAAGTCAAATAACTTTTACATAATCCTAGCATATCATGTGAAGTATCAAAATCAAATAAATCAACAAATCAACGCAAAAGAAAATCTTAAAATATAAATCAACGCACAAGAAAACACCAAAATAATTAACCCATATCCATCTGGAAGACACTTCCAGTCAGGCACTCTGTGAGCTAAGAGGCCTTACAGAGAGTGCCTGCTCAGAGCTGACCGTTTTTTAGGAAATTTTAGTGCACGAGTGGTAGTTGTATAAAAGGCTTAAAACAGTCTCAACACCACCCTAAAACATTATGTGTTGCATATCAGCAGATTCAGCATTGAATATACTAGCTATCCATGTAAAAATAAACTGAGAAAAAGAAAACAGAAAAAAAATATTTTAGTGTAAAAGTGAGTTTATTGCAAAAATGTTCACATACCTTGTGTTCAAATACATTATTTCAATAGAAGGATCCAAAATCACTGCAGCATATATGCCTGTAAAATATACACACTTCTATTTTCTGCCTAATAAAAAAAGAATGAATGAAATCCATCAAGTGGTTTGAAAACTACACATTTTCTATTGACGCAAGGAATAAAATTGTCACGTTGCCAGCCATCTTGAAACCCAGGAAAATCATCGTTGTCTTCCTCACTATCGCCGAAAATTTGACGAACTAAATCACTCAACTCATCGTAAACTTGTACATCTTGAATCTCCACCAACTCTTCATCTTCCCCTAATATGTTGTCGTCAGGATCTAATTCAAAATCGCCGCTTGTATCGCTCACATCCTCTCTCTCACCTGGCTCGGCAATCATGCTCGATGTATTCACTCTAACACGCGGCGAAAATTAGCGTAAAAAAGGCTTACAACTTCCGGCAAATTCTCGGTCGGAACTGGGAAAAGTGCACATATTTCGATGACGTTTAGAGCACTAACCTGTGATGTCATGGGAAGTAGGGGTTTACGTGTACACAGAGGGACACAGGGGAACCACCTAAACTACGCGTCGGCGAGTATACCGTCGGAAAGGGGGGCCTACGCGCGGCGGAGTATTCCGATGGAAATGGGTGTGTACGCACGCGGGCGTATACCGATGGATATGGGTTAATGAACTATTCTACTGTATGCGCAACCAGCCAAACTTTGAGTAAACAATAAATCGAATATCAATCCTAATTCAGAACCCCCACCCGGGTCTGCCCTGGGGGACTTGGGTGGGGTTAGGTACTTTTTAGTTCCCAGGGTCACCCTGGTCAGCCCCACAGGGTGAGTTTTCCTCTCTATTCTGGGGCATGTGTTTCTGTCTACCCGAGATCCATTCACCTGTATTTGCCTTTTTAAAACTCTCCCTACTGTCTGCACTGCCTGTAGCTCTTGATATTGGATGTGTGTTGTTAAATGGTCTTAGCTTTATTTAAGCCCCATGTTTTAGGTTTATTTAACGTATTTGACCGGCTGGCGACATACATTCAATGTTCTGTTTAGTTGGGTTTTTTTTCACAAGCAGTGCAGGCACGTCCTGAGAAAGCCTTGTTGCTGTCGGGACGTTAAGCAATGTACAATCAATCAACCTAATTCAGAGAGCAAAATAAAAAGAGCATATAATAAGGAACATAATGCTGGGCACCGCACACACGCATATCGTCTAAAGATTTATTAGCATTCATTCCTCGTACACAGTCATACATAATGACAACACTCTCATACATACGCTATACCAGCTCAGTTACACTCTCAGGCAACCTTGGGTACAGAGGGATATGGAGTGGCATCCACACGCTCACACACACTAGCACAACTCATCATTCACATCCATCCGTAATGGCAACACAAACAGCCTGGGTCTAAACTAGTGTAAAACAGGGAGGCAGAATGCATATGTAAAACTAGGTGCATGTGCAGTCAGCAAAAGAATATAAAAACATCCTCACAAACCAAAAGGGAAGGGGGATCTTATGCACCATAATAATTTACTGGCCCACAGAATTACAGTGTTGATCTGCGATCCCGGACCACGTGACACTAGGCCGCGGGGTGCAAAATCACAGACCAGCACCACAAAGTTCTCACTGGACCTGGTGGTCGGAGTACACTCATCTGCAATTCCGGACCCCACGACACCAGGCTGTAAGATGCCGATTTGCAGATCAGTACCATGTGAACGTTATTAGTCTGGTGGGCAAGCTCATGTGTTCATCTGCGGTTCCGGACCGAACGACTCTAGGCCGAACGATGCAAAATCGCAGACCAGCACAACAGTGATATAACTCAGCAATTGTCAAGTCAAGCTAACGTGTCAATCTGCGATTCTGGACCGACAACTCTAGGTCGCCAAATGCAGAGTCACAGACCAGCACGAACAGTGGAGGGGGCAGAAAAGAGGAAGAGCATAGACATGTCATAAGCATGACAACAGTTCATAAAAGATGATATAATTGCCTCTATTTGGCATTGCTGTCGGTTGGCTTCTAAAAAAATCTAAGTACTTATAGAATGTCCTTAAGTCAAAAAGCCGCTTCCACAGGCCTAGGGCAAAATGAGTGTGAAACTGCTCCCCTTATCAACGATGTCAACAGTGTGTAAAGGAAAAATTTGTCAAGTACCTATTCCTCTCACTAAACGCTGAAGAATGTAAAGGGGTAACTTATTTAGAGCAGGGGCAGGTCCCACCGATAAAAAAACACAATTAAAAGGAAGAGGGGAGTGTGGGGGAGTGACTTCCAAATGTAAACAAGCCAACCGGAAGCAGACACCAAGCAGAAACAAAATGGCTGCGCATACTAAATATAAGTGTGACGTCACGCTAACAGCGTCCCAGCCCATGTGGTACGCACTATTCGGCTAAAAGCTATGCATGTCAAGGTGAGGAAAATAGGAGGGACATGAAAGCCTACATGATCCATCCTACACAATCAAATTAACACTATAGTATAATCATAAAAGCAACGTGAGGAGGATAGCAAGGAACATGAAAGCCTAATCAAAACAATCTCTGTCAGACAAGGCAACATTTCAACATTTCCTACAACGATGCCAAAATAATTTAGCATCACTGGAGCAAATGGCAATAACTCTCATTGTACAAGAAAACCCAAAGCTATCCAAAGGCAGAAGCATTGAATCGGAGTACACATTACCTTTATGCTGTTTTGCCCCAAAATAATTCTGTCACAAAATTCCGATCTCCATCGGAAGACAAATGCTACAGTACGAGAAGCGTCAAAACTAGAATGAGTGAAATCCACTATCGCAACAAAGTTACAAAAAGTTCCAGATGCCAAAAATGGCTACAAAGTTGCCGTGCAGGCACTCTCAACAATTACATCTCCAGCAACTTACTCCTAACTCGGGCAAAACATGCATCAAGGCACTGATATGAATCAGGCATCATTTCATCAATCAACAAAGTTGAAGACCAAAAATACAACAATATATAGAGCTACTTACAGAGCTTAAGAGGGAGTCGACATTGTAGTTCTTCCTAGTTGTATCGTCGTAGCGGCGCGAGTGGTCTGTGGCAACCGGCTGAGTGGTACTGACCGCAAGCGCGCTACGGAAGGGGCTTTATATACGGCAGGCGCGGGCCGCAAAGAAAGCACCATTCGCCTGCTTCCAGAATTCGGTGCTGTTGAAGCGGAATTGCTGAAATTTGTGCTAAAGTGGACTAGGTTCTCTGACCATAGCTCTGATACTACTGAACCTAGAAACATGCGGTTTGTTACTAATGAAAGATCCGCAATTGTAGTTTCACTAGTATCAGACATTGATTTGATTAAAGACGGCTAAAATTAATTATGAATTTTTAAACGACTTTTCTCCATCGACCTGGTCGATGTAAAAGGTGCAAACTCCCAAAATAATGTTTAACCCAAAATCGATTGGACTAGAAATAGATTACAAAATGAAAGAGACTATCATGCTGAATCTTATGGATCTTGGTTTAAAACAATCGGTACAGGCATTGAGGAGATAGTCAACTTAGAATGCCTCATCACAAACACAAGCTATCATCGCCATTGTAGGCACCGGATGCTAGAACAGAGCCACGAGGCGGCCGACGCGGTTGCGTCCCCTGAATAGACACTGAATACCTAGTGGTCTAGAAGTAAGCCAGAGGGGTCGGACTAACACAGGCATCAATGAAAGCAATACCTTGCGAGACCTTACATTGAAGGAAAAACACTGAATGATAACACACACCACTTTTGCATTGCAACAAAACAAAATTACATCAGGTGGGTTATGAGAGCCATTACATCAGGTGGGTTATGAGAGCCATTACATCAGGTGGGTTATGAGAGCCGGGTGTACCCGGTCACACTATTATGGGATACCGCATGGTGCGTTTCACTTTCAATCTTGAATGAAGTTGTAAATGGCGGAGAAAAAGCAAAGGAAACTGGAATGCTTCGGATTCTTCAATCCGACACCGTCTGATCGTGATAATCGCTTAGAAGAAAGTTGCACTTTGACACAAGCCAAAGTACCAGAAATTATATGCCTGGGCCGTGTGTGGCACCGCTGCTGCACTCGCAGTTTTCCATGGCTAAAGCACGACGGCACACGGATGACATGCGCAAAGTGCATGGAGGCGAACTCAAAAAGCAAGTCCAGAAATTTGAACAGAAATAAGTTTATCAGTTATTTTTAATCGTGGTCGATCCATCTTATGGTACACAGGTATTATGCTGGGCAAACTAGCTCTAAAATTTGAGAAATACATCACACATACGCACGCACGCGCCTTGAGAGCGCATGAGGATCTAACCCTGGAGATGGGCGCATGTTTGTGTGAGAGAGAGAGAGCGCCAGGCGCGCGAGAGAGAATGAAGTCATATTAAGAGTATTATGTCAGTGTCTGCGTGGTGATGGAGTTGCCTCTTTTACATCACCGCCACTGTCTGACTTTCTCTAGAAGTAAAGGTTTTTTAGTGTTTTAATTTTTTTCTCAAAAGAATAATTTTTTACTAAAGAAGTTGAAAGGATACAAAGCTGGCTAACGAACTCTTCCAATGTCTTTCTCCAAACTAGCTATATGCAAAAGTTCAAGTAAATATGATAAAAATTACGGACTCTAATTTGGTCAACTGACTTACTATAAACGGTTGTTTATGTCTTCAATGAGACATTCAGTTACAATATGCTCGGAATATGCTCAGAGGCTTTCTTAGCAACCCACTTAAGACAGTATTTCGCCAAGTTTCAAGCTTGTTTGTACAGAAATATCGGGAGATTTTCTTGTTTACATACATACGCACACACATACCTTCGCACATACACGGCGCTTCGCGCCAAATGTACGTTCAATATAAACCAGTTGTCAAAAATTCTAGGGTGAACTTTGTACAGGTCTAAAATTGATAATAGTGCTTCTAAAATCAAAGATGATGCTATCAATAAATGTATTAAACAACTTCATTGGCATAACTACTTTTATTTTTTGCTCACGTCTAATAGCAAAAGTGAGTATGTTCTGGGCCAGTGGTCATCCATCTGTTGCTTGTCATCCATTGTTACGATTGTGGTTGTGTTGTTCGGTGGGAGCATGTGTGTATTAATCGTAGGAAACGATCCGATATTTATTTGAGCTATCATGATTATGAATCACGTACCTTTTTAGTAAGATTCGCTATCGTTCTCACAGAGAGCAGAATTGATTGTCTTTTGATACACGGAGTTGAATTCCAAAGAGTCTAGAAAGCGCTCGAATAATCAAGTTGTTTTCTGTGCGCGTGAAGTTAGCAGCCAGTATTGTGTTAGGAAGGGTCGTGAACCTTCCAGAGAATTCAGGCAAAGTCGTGAACTGAGTAGCATAATCTTGTGTGATGTCATTACACACCGAGGATTTCCCAAAATTGGGGTTGAAATTAGCAGTCGAATTTTGTAGACTATTGTAGTCTATTCTAGAAAGTTCTTTTTCATCAATATTTATGAGTTTCGGTTAGGTGTTCCGTTCTGATTGGTTGTGTTGTATGAATTTGCTAGATTATTCTGGAAAGCTATTATACTATAAAAGATTTGTGCTGGGAAGCGCGATTGTACATTGCCAGTGATGGAGTTATGCAGTGTATAGTATTTACATTGTATGATAGGCACAGTGTGTCAAAGCGTGGATACATTGTAGAGGAGACATCGTATCAGTGTTGGTGCATTTGTGAATGCATTGTGTGGAGATCGCATCGCTGAAATAAAATATTGTTGGAACTGTTACTCCATCCTTGAGCCTTGTGTGACGGGTTGCAGCTGAGTGAATTTTCTTTAAAAGAACCTTACGTGCGTGTGTCTGGTGTGATATCATACTACGACCATGACTCAACACGTAACATCCATTGTCTGTGATAAACTTTAATGTTGGCATTTTCTTGTGGACTATTCAAGGCACAGTCTTCAAACTTGACCCAAGAATACTTTGTGGCGAGACCTTTCTAAACATACTAATTTCAGTGACCTCAAAGCCACAGGGAAGTAGTTCAAAATTAGCCATATTTTGACAAATTTATTTTTTTCTCTATTACTATTCACAACTTCAAACCCAAACAACTTGGTCCCCCAACTGAGTCTGCCCTGGGGGACTTGGGTGGGGTTAACTACTTTTTAGTTCCCAGGGTCACCCTAGTCAGCTCCACAGGGTGGGTTTTTCCCCTCTATTCTGGGACATGTGTTTTTGTCTACCCTTGGTCCATTCACCTGTATTTTCCTTTTTTAAACTCTCCTACTGTCTGCGCTGCCTGTAGCTCTTGATATTGGATGTGTGTTGCTAAATGGTCTTAGGTTTATTTAGCGTATTAGATCGGCTGGCGACATACATTCAATATTCTGTTTAGTTTTTTTGTTCACAAGCAGTGCAGGCACATCCTGAGAAAGTCTTGTTGCTGTCGGGATGTTAAGCAATGTACAACCAACCAACCAAACAACTTGGTACAAAGATATATGATGGTAAGACCTTTCAATGGCTGCTATTTTGGTTGACCCCTCTGAAAGGTCAAGGGTCACAAAAGATCAGGAAATAGGTAAAAGAATAGCCATATTTTGACAAAAGATTTTTTTTCTCAAATACTATTCACAACTTCAAACCCAAACTTGGTACAGAGATACCTGATGGTAAGCCCTTTCTAAACATACTAATTTGGATGACCCCTCGGAGAGGTCAACGATCACTAGAGATCAGGAAATAGGTCACAAATAATGCTTGACCAAATTGTTTTTTCTTAAATAATTTTTACATCTTCCATCCCAAACCTGTTACAGAGATAGATGGTTAAGGCCTTCCTAAGCATGCTAATTTGGATGACACTTCAGTAAGGTCAACGGTCATGAGATCAGCAAATGAGGTGAAAAATGTTTCGTTTTGTAGAATTTTAGTTTTTATCAGCATTTTTGCAATTCAGCCTAATTAAGCAGAAAGGCAGCTGATGATACGACCTTTCTGTACATACTAATTTGGTCTCACAGCTCACATAAGTCATGGGTTATGGGAGGTTGACAAAAAGTGAAAAATATGTAAACTTTGAGAAAACATGAATTTCACGGATACAAAAGCCAACCCTTTGAGTTATGTTAAAACACAGGTCAGATTAATTATGTGGATCGGTCATGTACACGAGGCTTAAGGGATTTGCCATTCTTGTTATTTTTAGTTCAGTGAAACTCAAGGGACATAAAGTCAGTCATGTGACTGCAGTTTTCTTACACTTTAGCTTGATGGCTTTGCCATTGTTCACCATTCATCTTTTGACATATTGTAGTTTTGTGCACTTTTTAAGTCTCTTCTATTTATAGAAGAGACTTTTAAGGATGGGTTGCTTTGGAGCAAATTCAAAAGAATGCACATGACAACAAAGGTATGCAGGTCTGAAAATCTGACAACTAAAGTAACAAGATAAAATTATGTCATGTCTAGTTACGCTAACTTCGCTGCAGAACACACTTTTGGCGGGAAACGCTGTGTATGTGTGTGCGTATGTATGTAAACACAAGAATCTCTGATGTTTGTGTACTTACAAGTTCACACTTGTAGAATTGCTTTGTTCAAGGGGTGCCTAGGAGAGCCTCTGAGCATATTAAAATTGGTTGTCTCATTGACGGGTTAAAATACCGTTTATAGAAAGTCTGTTGTACCACATTAGACTTGGAGTCTGTAATTTTTGTCATATTCACTTGAAATTTGGGATATAGCTAGATTGCAGAAAGATATTGGATAAGTTTGTTAGCCAGCTTTGTATCTTTTGAACGTTTTCAATAAAAATTAATTATGTGCAGAAAAAAATTGAAAAGTAAAAAAAATTTGACAGTGATGGTGACGCAAAAGCAGAAATTTTGTCACCACGCAGACATCGATGCAATACATTAGATACGACCCCTCTCTGTCTCTCTCTCTCTCACTCTCTCTCTTCCCCTCTCTATATCTCTCTCTCTCTCTCTCTCTTTTGCACGCACACGCACATGCACACACACATGACGCGATGTCAGAAGAGCATGCGTGTGCACAGTAGAATATCATGTATCTAGGTAAAGTGAACCTCACTAAACACAAAATTATATTAAGACTGAAATTGTACCATGAAATTCTAGTTTTGTCACCATTTTTCTCGTCTACAAGGCAAAGTTGAGCTCATATCACGTATATACAATTACATAAAAACAGAAATTACATCATGACAAATGACGTTTTTCAAACCAATGACACATATGCACTGTGCCCCTTATAGAGCTCACTGACACATTGGCAGATGTGCGTGGCTTTTTCAATAGGAGATGTTTCAACATCAAAATCGGGTAAAAGACAGCAGGTAGAGACCCTTGACAATGAGGTCAGCTCGCATATAAATGGGACTTTGTGGATTATGGCTCTCATATAGAAGAGACTTTGTGGGTTATGGTTCATCCCATCTTGGTTTTGTCTACCGTATTGAAAATATGGTAGCCTTTAGGACGGGGCTGGTCGGAGCGCGTTCCGCAGAATACAAAGGACATAACAGGCAGGTGGGGCTCATGGTCTGGCAAAGAAGTAACAAGATAAAAATGACGTCATGTCTAGCCACTCTAATCTTGCTGTTGAACGTTGATTTGACGCGAAGTGCTGTATGTGCGTATATATGTAAACACGAGTATCTCCAATATTACTGTACACACAAACTTGAAACTTGGCAAAATGCTTTATTAAGTGGGTGGCTAAGAGAGCCTCCAAGCATATTGTAATTGAAGACATAAAAGACCGTTTATAGAAAGGCGATTGACCCAGATTAGAGTCCGCAATTTTGATTATATGCACTTGAAATTTTGGATATGGCTAATTTGTAGAAAGACATTGTATGAGTTTGTTAGCCAGCTTCGTACCTCTTCAACGTTTTTGAAAATAAAAGTGCAGTGCGGGAAAAAAAGGCAGAAGTAAGACTCCTTGATTTCATCAGAAGAATCAAACGGTGATGGTGATGTACAAGCACCAAACGTGCCAGTGTTTTATACAATGTTCCTAATTCAGTTATTGATGCAAATCACCAGCACTTTAGTGTTTTACATGTGTATGAGCTGGCGCGATGTTCTTCATTTATTGTTGTATGATATTTGTGAACATATTGTGGAAAAGGTGGAATATACATAAGAGGATACATATACATAAGCTCATACACCTTATTCTTCAAAATGGCTGGAGCTATGCCAGCCCACTGAATGTATAACCGTAGGAAGCGCCGTGTGTCAGCCATCTGTGTTTGTGTGTGCCATTGCCGTGCGGATCAGGCGGGGGGAGGGGGTGGGGTGGGGGATGAAAGGGAGATAATGAGTTTGTAATCCAGCGTTGTACCTCTTCAACTTTTTCAATAATAATTAATTCATTTTTGCAAGTTTTGGAGCCACTGTTTACTCCCATCAAACCGGTAGTCAGCGCTGAAAGAGGCTGTGTGGAACAAAACAGTTAGCTCTGGAAGAACTTGCCTTCGGATGAGTGACGTGAAATATCAAATTCGTAACAGTGTACACGGCGTCGTGACACCAGCGATGCCATGATGTGAAGCTTAGAGTGATGTCATTTTGCTGCTCGTGCTATTCTTCTTCTTCACAATTCTTATCGCTACTCCAGCCCACAGAACGTACTAATGGCGGGATGCGCTGTGTCCGTCTTTTTTTGTGTGTGCCGGCGTGTGTGTTGATCAGAGGTTGGCTTAGAGAGGAGGGAAATGGATCAGAAGAATAAGCTTAAAAATATGAACAACTCTGAATGCTCCTAAAAGGTGCCTGCTCAGTGTTAAACCCAAATAACTAACTAACTAACTAAATGTTCCTTAAAGAAAAAAAGCATGTGAGCTCCAAACAATACGGTAGACTTTGGGATGAAATCCTCATCTTGTTTTAATATGTAAGGCTCTTGATTTGGCTTTTGCAAAATGTTTATTTATTATTGTGAACAGGAGGCATTGCTGCATCAGAAATGTAACTTGCGTCGGATTGCTGTGGCTGAAGGCATAAACTACCGGCCGCCTACATTCCCACGGTGCATTGCACCGTCCTTCGATGGACGGTGCAACAAACGAGTCGTTCCACTGTCCAAGTACTGTATGCAGCGTATCCTTTTCTCTTTGTTTGTCTTCCATTAGAAGTAGAACCAGGAAAATAATTGGTTCTCCTTACACATGTTCTCTTCACCTTGCATTTAATATAAAAAGACAGGTGCATGCTGCAGAGAAAGGTTGCAGTTTGTTGACTAAAGGCATTCGATGCTAGAAGACACTTCTGTGGATGTACGCTAGTACAAACCCATCTACGTCACATTCAAGAACAAATCCTGAATTGGTGCACTCAAGCAGTGTACGTTATTAGAATGATTAATTGGTTGAACTTTGCTTCATTTCTGCACTAAAGCAAGGACTTTCAGAGTATTTGTCTTGGATGCATGTGAAAAAAGCCCTATGAAACCGTTCCACGTCCATGTATGTTGCCAGCCTAGTCTTAAAGCATTATCAACCTAAGATATACTAGAAACAACTGCTGTGTGCTATGGATTTGGCTCTTGTGTGATGACCAAACTGAATTTATGTACTGTCTGTGGACAGTGGTAAACTTTAATGTCGGGGCAGTTCTCTGAGACTCCGTCTTAAAAATTGGCCCTTGGATTCTTTGTGGCAATACCTTTTAAACATAATATGAGCGATCCCCTTCAAAGGTCAAGGTCATAGGGATCAAGAAATTAAAAAGAATGTGGATACAATTTGTTTTCTCAATTACTATTATCTGATTTCAAACCCAGAGATACTTTATGGAAAGTTGTTATGCGTTCTAATTTGGATGATGGCTCAGAAAAGTAAAGTGTTTTGTATAAAGTCGGCAGATATGTGAAAAATGCCTATTTTTCACAACTCTTCAATCAAATTTGTCACAAAGGTAAATGATATTACTTTTCTATGCATACTAATTTAGTTGATCCCTCACTAAGACAGACCTGCCTACTCTTACGATTTCGCCGTATTTCTTACGAGTTTGGGTGTTTTTTTACGGTCTTCCGGTCATGTATCAATTTTCTACGGTAGTTTTTTACGGTATTTTGGGGTTTGTTTTGGCAAATAGACAGTTTGATTGTGCCATTTCTGCCGGTAGTAGTAAGCCTGATCCTGATTAGTTACTGTGTGCTGACCTATAATTTTGTCTAGCCAATTGGAAAGCGCGTCTTCGTTCGCGTTTATTCTAGCGGATGGGATCGCTTTACTTTCAGTCTTAGTTTGAGGTTCACGGTCGGCGCAAAATCATGCCTCCAAAACGAGTACACGAAACAGATGACGAAACAGAAGCGGATGAACGTCTGTATAATTCGTTTTTAATGATATTTATGAAACATTTAATAATAAAAACACAACAGGTGAGATTTTTTATTCCTATGATGAATGATTTTATAGGAAAATTGCATGCATAGCAGACCCATAAAAGAAATAAAGAAATACCAGAGTAAATGTCCTTTCTTTCTTTCTCACGGCCTGTTTTGTCCTCACAATACTACTACTACTAACAGGGAACAGCTAAGCCCTGTCCTTTGGAAGCAAGGTCTGCTGTCGTTTTAAATGCACGTGTTTATAAACATGGCGACATACGTTCCATCGAGCGACAGTGACCCAGAATTTACAGCTTTTTCGGAGTAAATTGGCAACAAAATCCAGTTTCCGAGTCTGAGGGAAGTGACATAAGTGTGTCTAGTGTGCATACTAGCGATCTGTCGGACTGGGATGACGAAGATACCAGAGTATTTCTGCAGTGTTTACCTAGGCGATGACTGCAAGATGGCGGCGGCGATGCTATCCTGGCATCGGCGGCCAATTTCAGATCCTGTTTTGCAGCCTTTCACGCGAAATGTGGGCCCAACAACTCCACTTGAGTTGGAAGCGACACCACTTGATTATTTGTATCAGTATTTCCCTGCAGAAATGTTCGAAACTTTCGCCCAACAGACGAACTTGGCGATCAATTTGTAGCAACGTCCGCTGACGAGATACGTGAACTTCGATTACCTGAAGGATTATCAGTTGATTGCCTGATCATCGTGATCACTAATATAAAATTATCTCACTCCACGATCACACACATTCATATTTTCACACACTGACACATTTTTCAGTTTAATGTCTTTTGTTTGTCCTTTACAGATATCAAAATAATCAAGGTGCATTTTTTCAGTTAATTTACCTGTAATTAATTACAGTAAATATTATAAACAGGTACCAAATTATACTCCACCACAACATGAAGTACTATCCTCCATATGTGAGCTAAGAAAATAAAAACATACTTAAAAACTGTCTATTCAAAAAAAAGTTATAAACGCTTTGGTGAAGTAGCCCATTTTCTCAGTAATTTTCTTATTATCTTCTAGGTACAGCAGAATAGACAATGTATGTTCTTATAGGTGATTAAGTTAACCAACTCCCCCCCCCCCCCCCCCCCCCCCCCCCCCCCCGTTGTTTGATTTTGATTTTTGGCCCCTGGAAGCAAGGTTTATCGTCCAGTTGAACTATAATCTTACTGACAGTCTCGCAAATCTTACTGAGAGTTTTCCCAAATCTTCCTGACAACCACATGAACATGTAGGCAGGTCTGCTAAGATCAAGGATCATGGGAAGGTGATAACTGTGTTAAAATGCATACATTTTAGCATGTATTTCACAGGTACAAGCCATGTTTTTGGACATATGAACACATGCTCATTTCAGTGACTTGTCAGAGGTCAAGGTCACAAAGTCAGATTAATTATGCTGATTAGTCATGCACGTCAGCCTTAAAGGCTTTGCCATTCTTGTTTTTATTCAGTTCCAGAACATGTTCAGATCTGTTTACTGTGTGTTCACTTAGTCTCATCTAAGTGCACTAACTTGTAAACCTTTGATGTGCTGAACCATCAGTTATTCAAGAGATCTAAGGACGTTTTCCTATCAAGTGCTTGAAGGTCAAAGCACAAATGGCTTGTCACAGTGTTCAATCAGCCCCAATCATAAACAGTGCTTATGGTGACATGAAACATGTTTGCCAAGCGGAGAAAAAAACCCATAAAAACATGTGGCTGAGACAAAAGTGATGAATGCTGCTTCCAGCTGTGATTGGGTTAAGAGGCTCAAGCAACAACTTCAAGGAAGTACCCAACGGAGAAAGAAACATGCTTAAAAAGGATGGTTACAACACAATTTATTAAATATTTCGGGTAAATACCCTTTGTCAAAAGAGACAAACAGAGATCAGTCACTATTTATCTTCATTCACAGGATTGAGTTTCCACATTCCTTCTGCGAATGAAGATAAGTAGCGACTGATCTCTCTGTTTGTTTGTCTCTTTTGACAACGGGTATTTACCTGAAACATTAATAAATTATGTTGTAACCATCCTTTCTAAGCGTGTTTCTTCTCCGTTGGGTACTTCTTTGCATTTTACACGCTTGGCAGTCACCTTTTTGGTCTGGATTGCTTAACAACTTCAAGTACACTACATGTATATCCATTGGCTTGGATCTTTTGTACCCCGGATGATGTGACTGGACAGTCCCCTCGTTCACTGGTCAGTGCAGTAGGCATCTTTCTGTCCCTCTTGCCCCATACCTGCTCACTTTCAGTTTCAAATGAGTACACCACCAGAATGCATATCATTTTTTTTTATCAAACACATACAGATACACATTTATTTTATTTCATCACATGTTCAAGAAAATGGTCAATGTTGCTAATAAATAATGATTTAAAGCCTCAGTATTTGACCGTGTACTGTCAGATACTGATGTAAGTACCCAGTGTGATAGGGTACTCAAGTTCTCTCATATGCACACACATTCATAAAGATACCAGCTTATACATTCATAATATGCAAAACACACGCGCACACACACACATGCAATAAAAACTGAGATGGAATGCAAAAGAAAAGGGTTCGTATATTCCAGTGGATATGTATGGAATCTAGAAATCAAATAATCATATTAATCAAAATAAGCACAAGTTTGACACCCAGTTTATCTGTGAATAAAAAAGCTGAGTAATGTGGTATCGTCCAAAAACTTGACAAAGTATCTTGGGATGTGAACTGACACAGTCATTAATATAAAGAATGTAGATCAGGGGAGATAATCCACATCCCTGTGGAGAACCAGTGGACACAACCCTAACATTGGACAATGTTCCATTAACGCGCACCTACTGCAACCTACACACCAGAAAGTCAAGAACCCACAGGGCCAATTCTGCCTCTAGTTTAAATTCATTAACTCTCTGACCAGCTCCATATGTTCTACTTGTTACTGTTTCTGCAATTATAAAAGTTCAAACATAAGAACAAAGGCATTCGTTAGCTCGAACAAAATTTTCTTGTATGATCATGTACAAGCTACAATAACTGTCACGGCTCAATCGACGTTAGAATAAACCTTTTGGAACCGAAACGATTGAAGGCACACTATTTTTATAATGTTCCAACTTTGACAATTCTTCGTCCTTTTCAACAAAATAATACCCATATTTCTGTGTTTGCTAGTCTAGTGTACACGTTATTGTGTTTCTGGCTGATGTGACACTTTCTCATGTTATTGTTTCGTCGTATAATAAGTATTTTATTCGCAACTCTTGGTACAAAATTAAGCAGTGATAGAGTACCTTTGGAGTAGATGTCACTGGCTTTATTATTCGACGCTCGCCTTTTTGTGGGGTGTCTTGCATGTGGCGTTTCGATCCTTGTCTGCTGGCCCGAAGAATCAAGCCCTGAAGGACAGCTTCTGGAATTTGAAGAAGGTCCTGCTTGACTTCAACTCTCATTTCGGAGTTGTAGTCTACTTGGCCATCAGCTCGTTTAACAAGGCATCCAGAAGACAGGAAATCTGGCAAACTAGAGGCGTGGTCGCCGGCAGTGAACAGATATGCGATCTGTAGGTCGATGAGATCTGCGATGAGATGTAACACTGGTACTGGTGGCATCCACAACTGTTCATTATTGAAGGTAGACCTTTTGGGGTCTTTAATACTGTACTCTCTGACCGACTCAACTGACAGTTGAGAGGGGTTGCAGCGTGGCGGACAGTATAAGGTTTTCATCAACTCCAAGTACCTTTCTTTGTCGATGGATCCACCTGTGTAATAACCTTTATCGCCATCTGCCACAAAGGGGAACAATGTGTGATAGTAACCCTGGGATAAGACAGTCTGTAGTAGTTTTGCATGAGAAATATTGAAAAAATTCGGCAGGAAATCATTACCACCCATGCACAAGGTTATGGCAACCTTTAACCCAGCGTCTTTTCCATATTTCTTCTCTAGTGTTTCAACGATACCCGTGATGTTGTAGGTGTCGTAAAGTCCCTTGGTCTTCTGTAGCACGACATGAACGGGGTGTATGAATGAACCATCCGATTTCCTTGGCACCCCACCCGGGTCTGCCTTGGGGGACTTGGGTGGGGTTAGATATTTTTTAGTTCCCAGGGTCACCCTGGTCAGCCCCACAGGGTGGGTTTTTCTCTCTATTCTGGGGCATGTGTTTCTGTCTACCCTTTGTCCATTCACCTGTATTTGCCTTTTTAAAACTCTCCCTACTGTCTGCACTGCCTGTAGCTCTTGATATTGGATGTGTGCTGCTAAATGGTCTTAGCTTTATTTAGGCCCCATGTTGTAGGTTTATGTAACGTATTTGACCGGCTGGCGACATACATTCAATTTTCTGTTTATTTTTTTTTTTCACAAGCAGTGCAGGCACGTCCTGAGAAAGCCTTGTTGCTGTCGGGACGTTAAGCAATGTACAATCAAATCAATCAATCCCATCGTAGCAATGCTCAGCTAGTTAGTTCCCTGCAGACGTAGCAGGAAAAAGACGTGTTCCCTGGTGACGTACATGTTTTGGGTAGATTGAATTAATTTTCACAGCCTCCCAAGCTAACAACCATAGATAAATTGGGTATCATTGAAAAGAGCATTAAAAGTACCTTTCAAAAATGCACGTGTTTGTGCATCAGTTTAGTGGGAAGTCAAACCAATTTCGTTATTATGCAACAGAACAAACATGGCGGAGCAAAAAATGAGAAACGCGGTTTTGGTAGCAACAGTGTAAGCACATGCAACGAAAAGCCAAAATTTACTCACCAACATGGCAGAAAATTGTATTCCACAAGCAAAGAAATTGCACAAGAGATCTGTCCCTTCTTGAATCACAATTTCAGTAGCTAAAAATCACTGTTGAAACCGCGCTCGTGAGGATCAAACAAGCTCATCGTTGGAGACGATCCAAGGCACTGTGTCGGCTACTTTGGCCTTGTTCCGACACCATCCAACAAGGGCATTCACTTTCAGATATTTTAGAAATGGTTGGTGAAACATTATAGTAGTTGCTTCCCTTAGACCGATAGCTTTGCTTCATGCGATTTTTTAAAAAAAGGCAACCCTAGAATACTAGCAACTCGTCTATAGACGGCACGAGCAGAACGCTATAATGTAAGCGTTTCGATCGCTAAGGGTTTGTTTGGGTTAACACTAAACCGGAAGCGCTACGATTGGAAAAGGTGAATCAGTTTATTAAAAAGCAAGTGTGGCTGAAGCGTATTAAAGGCAGGACTCGGGTTGAAGAAGAGGATCCTGGCATGAGCTTACCCTTTTCCAGATGTGCATGGATCAGGTTCAGTAATGTCAGTAATCCTCCACTCCTCTCCCAAGCCTGTATGCAAACTGCAGTGGGTCAAGCTGACCTAGTGTGCGGGTTGTGATGGCTTTGACAATTTTCACAAAACTTTTCATGACTAGAGAAGTGAGAGCGATAGGGCGAAAATCATTGAGAGAGTGGTAGGGGATGCTTTTTTTGGGATCGGAATAATTTTTGACATTTTCCACAACATGGACCTTTCTGTAAGTTAAGCGAGAACTGGAAGACAGAGTGGAAGATAACACTCAGTTGAGCAGCACAGTTTTTAAGTCCCTTCTATTTATGGAAGGGACTTTTTAGAACGGGTCACGGTGGGGCAAATTTAATAGCATGTCCATGATGTCAAAGGCGGGCAGGCTAAACCTCTAACAATTAAAGTAACAAGAAAAAAATTACGTCATGTCTAGTTACGCTAACCTTGCTGCTGAACGTACATTTGGCGCAAAGTGTGTGCGTATGTATGTAAACAAGAAAATCTCCGATATTTCTGTACACACAAGCTTGATGAAATACTTTCTTATGTGGGTGGCTAAGAGAGCCTCCGAGCATATTGTAATTGAATGTCTCATTGAAGACATAAACAACCGTTTATAGGAAGTCGGTTGACCCAGATTAGATTCCGTAATTTTTGTCATATTTACTTCAACTTTTGCATATAGCTATTTTGGAGAAAGACATTGGATGAGTTCATTAGCCAGCTTTGCATCCTTTCAACTTCTTTAGTAAAAATAATTCTTTTCAGAACAAAATTAAAACACTAAAAAACCTTTACTTCTAGAGAAAGGCCGACATTGGCGGTGATGTAAAAGAGGCAACGCCATCACCACGCAGACACTGACATAACACTCTAAATATTATGTCATTCTCTCTCGCGCGCGTGGCTCTCTCTCTCTCTCTCTCTCTCTCTCGCACAAATGTGTGCATCTCCAGGAAGAATAGATCCTCATGCACCCTCCAGGCACATGAGGATCTATGCCTCTTGGAGATTTTGGAGCACACATGCACACGCTAACACACACACACACACACACACACACACACACACACACACACACACACACACACACGACGTGCTTTCAGAAGAGCATGCAGGTGACCCATGTACTTAGTATATCATGTAGATAGGTAAAGTCAACCTACTTTCACACAAATTATAGCAAGACTGAAATTGTACCATGAAATTCTATTTTTGTCACCATTTTCTCAAGCCTATGAAGCGAAATTGAAACATATCACGTAAAAAATATAAAATTACGTAAAACCTAAAACTTACGTGATGACAAATGATGTTTGACAAATCAATGACGCGTATGTCCTGCGCCCCTTATAGAACTCGCTGACACATTGGCAGATCTGCGAGATTTTTTCAATAGGAGATAATTCAACATCAGAATCAGGTCAAAGACAAAAGGTAGAGACCATTGACAGCAAGGACAGCTCTCATACAGAAGCAGAGCAGACCACAGACCACATCCTCCACGACTGTGGGAACCACCAGCTGCTGAGGGAGAAGATATGGCCGAAGCCTGCCACTCTACAAGAGAAACTGTATGGGCCTGTGGAGGTGCTACAGAATACCACAGATTTAATTTTGAGAGCCAAAAGTGTGACGGCATTCGAGAAGAAGAAGGGACTTTGTGGGTTATGGTTCATTCCATCTTGTTTAGGACATGACCTGATAAGCCATCTGGACCAGGGCTTTTCCTCACATTGGTGCGCTGAAACACACTGAGTACATCATTTTCATCAATTTCTAGAGGTAGACCCTCAATCTTGGTTGTGTTTCTGAAGTCATCAATGACAGGGCGGAAATCATGAGTTTAAAACTGGGAGTAGAAATCATTCAACTCCTCTGCAAACGCCCCCTCGTCTTTACCACCAAGGGGTGTTATGCGAGACGAGTTGCCTCCCTGCTTACTTGTGTCAGTCATGGTCTTTCTTTCCAGCCACACAGTTTTCATATCACCTGATTTGAACCTCACCTCTGTTTTGTTTTTGAACTTTTGTTTTTCTTTCTTTATTTCAGATTTCTCTCTGCTATTTCTCCCTGAAAGAACGCTCTCTTCTTTTCATTGAGTGCATGCTTTAAGTTCTTTGTTACCCAGGGTTTATTGTTCACATATACTTTACATGTTTTGACTGTCACAACTGTATTAACACAAAGTAACGAGTAACCCGTGACATCAGTCAGCTCATCCAATGCTAGCACAACTGTCACAGAACATATCCCAATCCGTACACTCAAAACACCCCTGAAGTTGGGCTACGCTGTCCGCATTCCGCACTTTCACCTGCTTTTGCACGGGTTTGACCAGCTCTAAGAGACGTGTGTATGTAGGTGCAAGGTGTACAGCATTGTGATCAGTCGCCCACATGGGGGTTTGGCATATGACTTGTACGCATTGGGAACTAAACCGTAACAGAGATCAAGGGTCTTTCCTAAACGTGTAGCGCACGTGACGTACTGGGAGTAGGTCAGCAGAACGCTATCTAGGGCACACTGGTTAAAGTCACCAAGTATGAACTTGGGTGCATCGGGCGAGATTGCGTCCAGTTTTGTGTAACATCAAAGATGTGTTTCGCTGCTTGTTCCTTGTTGGCCCTTGGATAAACCACACTAACAAACAGTTGTGGAAATTCTCGGGGAAGATTCAGGGGCTGCAATGAGACCGTCAATAGTTGGGGCACACAGTTTTTTACGTGCTGTGATGGTCTTGCACCACTGTTCGTTCACATATAAACACCCCCCACCTCCTCTCCCTTCCTGGTAGTATGTTTATTCCAATCGAGATGGATAGGGCAACCAAACCCTTCGACAAAAGTTTCTTGGTCAGTCACAGTGTTGTCAAAACACGTTTCTGTAAATGCCATGAGGCAAGCGTCTCGATATTCATTATAAAATGTCATGTTTGCACCCAACTCGTCCATCCTTAGTCCTTTCAGAGATCGTGCATTAGTGAGAACACAATAAATTATATTATCAAAAACTTAATTTTTAAGTTTTAGGGCTAAGAAGAAGTTCATCTAATTATTTCACATCAAAATAAGTTGATTTTATTCTCAGATCACTTTTATCTGCACATCGGTGTCACAGTGAAACTTCTTCAAATGGACGAAGACTAATTTCAATATTTTGCCAAAGTAACTTGGCTCCTAGCCTTTTTGCTAATTAATTCTGGAACTAGATTGATACAAAATGCAGCAATTTAAATTTCATGAACTTTGCCTAAGCTTTGTACCACAATTCCTCCCTTTCGTGACCAGTACCAAATAATGACTCAACTCTAAAAGTAAATACATATAAACGGGAATCTCTTGGTGTCTGGAAATAGTCTATTATGGACATAAAGAAAGGAGCATAAATTTAGTTAACCTTTCGTCTGTAGGTGAAGCACTTGCACAATACATTAATTCACATGCCGTCCACACACTGCAACAACTTCCTAGTGTTTGTGCATGTGTCCCCCACCCGGGTCTGCCCTGGGGGACTTGGGTGGGGTTAACTACTTTTTAGTTCCCAGGGTCACCCTGGTCAGCCCCACAGGGTGGGTTTTCTTTATTCTGGGGCATGTGTTTCTGTCTACCCTTGGTCGATTCACCTGTATTTTCCTTTTTTAAACTCTCCCTACTGTCTGCGCTGTCTGTAGCTGTTGCTTTTGGATGTGTGTTTCTGGGTGGTCTTAGCTTTATTTAGCCCCCATGTCGTAGGTTTATTTAACGTGTTGGACCGGCTGGCGACATACATTCAATATTCTGTTTAGTAGTAGTTGTTTTTTTCACAAGCAGTGCAGGCACGTCCTGAGAAAGTCTTGTTGCTGTCAGGACGTTAAGCAATGTACAATCAATCAATCATGTTTGTGCATGTGGCAATAAACTTTATCTTGATCTTGGATCTGGACCTAAGAGGCATCTCAGAGGTAGTACTAAAGGCGGTAGTAATTCTAGTGTGGGGTCAGAGAGTCCAGAGTTGTCATGGAGGTCTGACTACAGTCCGTTTCAGAGTGCTGCATTCTAAAAATAATCCAGGACTGAATACTGCGACAGTGGCCTGGAATACTACATTATTACCACAATGGCACTAAGGCCTAGTTCTGCCTCTGTTCCCTGTCCTAACAACATAAGGGCTATTACGTCAGTTTAGTGCAAGTTGTCAAAGCACTGACCCCCACCGGGTCTGCCCTAGGGGACCTTGGTGGGGTTGTCTACTTTTTAGTTCCTAGGGTCACCTTGTCTAACCCCTGCAAGGTGGGTTCTACTCTTTTGGGGGTTTGTATTTCTGTCTTTCTGGTCCATTCATCTGTATTTTTCTTTTGAAATTCTCCCTCCTGTCTGCGCTTCTTGCAGTTTTTTCTTCATTTAGCGCAGGCACGTCCTGAGAAGGCCTTTGTCGCTTGCGGGACGTTAAGCAATCTATACTTACTTACTTACTTGTCAAAGCACTGAGTAGGACCTTCTATCTAGCCCAAAGAACAGGACTAGCATAATAAAACTACTATCGGTAAGCATAGCAGGACTGAAAGAGAGAGAGAGGACACATAGGTCTGTGGCTCTCAAGCTTTTTAGATGAAATTTCATAGTCTATTTTCCTACCACAATCAAAAATGTCATCATCGATCATTTAAATATGACTGATGTTTGCTGTCTATAAAATAGGTCCAGTCCATCTGTACTGCGAGAGTTCTCCTGTACTGTGCACTTACGTTACCTGACAAGTGAGCTGGCTCCAGAATGCAATAGTCATCATCAGTCCCTTGCCCGAACTGGGCGTTGGGGGGACTGAAAGGCAGCAGCAACAGACAGTGCTCTCCACTGAGTTCTATTTTGGGCGGTGGCAAGCAAGTCTGGCATCTCGAGTTCGGTCCATTCTTTTATGTTTGCGACCCAACTCTTTCTCTGACGACCTCGCCGACGACTTCCTTCGAGAGTGCCTTGGAGGATAGTCTTGGACAAGGTGTTGTGTCGGGTCACGTGGCCAAACCAAGCAAGCTTGCGCCGTTTCACGGTTGCCAGAAGGGGTTCATGTGGGCCCACCAGGGAAGTGACGATGCTCCGTACATATTCGTTGGTCTTGTGCTCGCGGTACGAGATGCGGAGCAACTTCCTCAGGCACTTGTTCTCAAAGGCCTGGATTTTCTTTTCTGAGTCTGCAAGCAGTGTCCAAGTCTCACAGCCGTAGAGTAGAATAGACACTACGAGGGACTTGTAAAGCCTGTACTTGATGGTGAAGCTGATGGAGTTACTTCGCCATATCCTGTCCAGCCTGGCCATTGCGGATGTTGCTGTACCTATCCTGATACGGATCTCTGCTATGCAACTACCGTCTTTGGACAGGGTGGCTCCCAAGTACTTGAAGCTATTGACCTCTTCTAGCTTCTGGCCGTTCATGTGAATGTTGCTGCTGCTGTCGCTTGTGGTGTTGATCATCACTTTGCTTTTATCCATACTGATCTCCATGCCATAAGACCCTGCGCTACTTGAAAGTTTGTCTGTCAGGTTTTGGAGCTCACTATTGCTGCCTGCCATGAGGTCAATGTCGTCTGCGAATCGAAGATTGCACAGGGATCTGCCACCAATAGAGATTGAAGTATGGTGGTCGTGGAGGGTTTCCTGCATGATCTTCTCCAGGAATATGTTGAAAAGGACAGGAGAGAGCAGGCATCCTTGACGGACACCGATCGTCGTCCTGAAGAACTCGCCTGACTGATTGTTAAGTAGAACCGCGCTGCAGGCGTTCTTGTAAAGCGCTTCTATCATTTGGATCAGTCCCTCCTCTATGTTGAACGATCTCATGACTTGCCAGAGTCCGTCGTGCCAGACGCGATCAAATGCTTTCCTGAAATCAATGAAGTTGTGGTAGAGTTCGCGCTGATGCTGCAGATGTTTCTCGATCAGGACGCGGCAGTTGAAAATCTGCTCTACAGTGCTTCTTCCAACTCTGAAGCCAGCCTGTTCTTCAATGCAATAGTGCACATGGCAATAATGAGGTGAATGAAGGAGAAAGCGGACAACTCATGTGTGCATGTACTAAAAGCACAATTGTATAATAAATTTATGTGAAAATTTCTTTGTCTATAAGTATAAGCAAGAGGCTTACCAGAGGAAACTGCACATATCCACAGTGCCTGGAGACAGGGTACTAAGAAGTTCTACAAGATATTTGCCAGAACCTTCTTAGTCACCCTCCCTCACAAAGGTTAAGAGTCATGGAGGGTCAACAAATGCTTGAAAAATACATACATTTGAAGTAAACTCAGATTTCACTGGAAAAAGCCATCCCTGTACCTAAGTTTAGACACAGGAACATAAAGGTCACACTTGTTATGTGGATTGGTCATACATGTGAGCCATAAGGGCTTTGCCTTTCTTGCTTGTTTGGATATCATTGGGTTTTTTTTCATTTAGTAATGCTGGGTGTTGGTATTTGTGTGTCTGTGTGTTTGACACACACACACACACACTGAGACAGAGTCGCGTACCGCAGTGTCTCTGTTGATGTGGTGTACTGCACTTAGAGAGAGATAGAGAAAGAGACCCGCATACCACCAAGTCTCTCTTTCGGTGCTGTACTCAGTAAAACTAAAAGCAACTATTAAAAAGAAAGGAAGGTACATTCCTGGTGAGCCTATTCCACCGTTAACCAATGTGGAGGGTTTTAAGTCAAAGCACAAACCCCTGGCAGTTACTGCAGTTTGAGAGATTTTAGATCTAGCTCCCGCCATTTTATCCACATGAAAGGTGGTCTGTGGCGCAGTGGTTAAGGCGCCTGCCACCAGTGCTAAAGGTGCGAGGTTCGATTACGGGTTCTGGCGTCGGACTTTTCTCCTCTAGTAAGTGTCACCGTTAATTCGGGCGGATCGTCGGGGGTTTTTTCTCCGGGTACTCGGGCTCTTCCTCCCCCTCCACTGCGGTACCGGTTTCAGGTCACTTAAAAAAATTTCAAATACAAGCAATCAGAATTTCCGAAACCTCAGTAGCTGAGCTGACCCTTCACACCACATGAATGTTCTGTGTTTGTCTTGTACTGTGTTTGTCTTCAGAGTGTATGTGTGTGCGTCACGTGAGCGTGCGTGTTGGGTTCAGTTCGCAGCGCTTTGAGCCGATTCGCAGAATTGGGAAAAGCGCCTATATATAATAACCGTGTAACGCACGCAGACTTGCCCACAGTCGCACGTACAGACTCTCACGCAACGGACGCATACACCACCACTGACTCAGACGGGCGCATTCATGCGGTAAAACTCAACACACGGGCTCCCTTTCTAAAGTAACTTTTATACACTAAAAGGTTCAAAAAGATTATCAAACTATGTACACTTCTCTACTAACATCCGAACATCACACACACACAATTCACAATATCTCGCCAGGCTAGGTGTTAGTTCTCAGTCTCCAACCTGTTTGATGTTATTGCCTGGTTACGTTGGTCCTTCTCACGTCTAGGCGTGCAAGTCCGTTGTATGCTCTTTCCTGTCGTCCTGTCTGTAACACAGACGTCCTTGTACTCGCACCGTAGCGCAGTTCTCGCTGTGATCCGGGTATCTTGGTCCCGATCAGACTCACTCTGAGTGAAGAGCTGGAGGGATGACCTCACGTTAGGTCCCACCTGTGACTGACGTCTCGGCGTCCGTCGTTCCACTCTTTACAAGCACTCTGAATACGACAACAAAAGTCCCAACGTAACACTTGCTAAACACACAACATATTGGATCAATGAGAAACGTCACGTAACCTGGCTGATACAAATAACTCACACGTTCATTCACACACACACACGTGCTTCATAAACTGTCTACTTCCGTAACACCCCCATATCTCTGTCACTATCTTGAAACAGACTATAGCCTAACACTCTTGCTATACACTACTCTGTACACTGGAAAAGACTATGCTTAACCATCCACATACTACCTTCATAGCAACTTGAGCATACACACCTTACATTCCTTTAGTCATCCATCTCAGTAAATAACTGTATACCAAAAACACCGGTTACTTCACTGAATTCTAAACCAACATAACTGAACCAAACCGGCCAACACTATACAAGCAAATTACTCTTAGCAACGCATACTATCTTCAACTAAGCATCAATAACTACATATCAAAAACATACCTGAATTCTAGGCTTCAGAGTCTTGGAATACGGGCTAGGTATCTCAAACACATCTGATCCCTCTGACAAGAAAGCCCATATTAACGTATTTCTGCTCTGACAGACTAAACTTCTGCCTAGAACTCACTATAACAGAACTCGCTAAACTCCCCGTGTTAACCGTTCCTTAAAGGTTTCACGTGGGCCACGGCCTCATGGACTATCGGCACAAAACAAACCGTTAACAAAAACCGTACCATATTTAACCTAATGTGTGAGCACTATGTACGAGCATAGAGCTTCATCACAAACCGGTATTATTATTATTAAAAAGATTGCATGTCATTATACATTATGTTTTATCTGAAGAATATGCCTTGTTGCCTTTCTTGTGGAACTGTGACATGCAAAACAAATTGCAGACGTCTTTCTTTCATGCCATCATCTGGCATTCTCCTAAATGATGCCATGGCATAGACCTATAGTCATGGCATCATTTGAAGGACAGTCAAGATGTCATGTGATACGCAAGTGTGTTTGTGTGGGTGTTCTTGCGCGTGGTATAAGGTAGTGTCTTTGGTACTACAGCACCCCCCCTCAGCTTAAAAAAAAAAAATCATTTACTACCAGGCCACAACATGGTCCGAGAAGGAGGGGGGTGGTTTAATGTTATTGCAGCATTCTTCCCCCCCCCCCCCCTCCCTGTTTTAGGTATTTAGGTATCTTCGAACCCTGGAAGCCCCCCCCCCCCCCCCCCCCCCCCCACTTTTCGATTTTTTCGGAGCCTGGAAGCACGCGCCTCTTATCTGTCTACTCCCTCCCTCCCCCCCTCCCCCCGCCTGTATTTTTCATAGAGCGAATTAACTGATCATCCCTGTCCCGATGGTGTGGGTCCTACTGGACCCATATTTTTCAAAGACCGATTTAACTGGTTATCCCTGTCCCGATGATGTGGGTCCCACAGGACCCATACTTTTTACACAATAGTACACATCACCGGAATCATCTTTGTACCTTTAGTCATCATGGCGGAGAAAAAACATTCTGAAGCTTCTGTTTTCCCCAGAAAGTACTGGTGAAAATTCACAATTTTCAAGAAACTGCACTGAAACTTGTCGATTTTGCATGGACTTTGACACCCTTCAAAATTAAAACAACAAAAACACAAAAAAACGAACAAAGGAAAAATTTGTGTGAGATGCAATTCTCTCATCGTTGACTCTTTACAAACTGAGGACCAGCATCATCCATACAGGAATATTTACCTTACTCTTTAAAAAGTATGGGTCCTGCACGACCCACACCATCGTTTGTGTAGGAAAAATTCAGACATTGTTTACTGGTTTATTTTTGGCTCGCGGGCGAAGCAAAAGTGAAGGCCAGTGGTCGTCGTCCGTGTTAAACTTTAACGTTGGCATTTTCTCGGAGACTATTCAAGCCAGATTCTTCAAACTTGGCCCAAGGCTACTTTGTGGCAAGACCTTTCTAAACATACCAGTTTGAGTGACCTCTCACAAAGGTCAAGGTAACAGGGGATCAGGAAATATGTCAGAAATAGCTATATTTGGACATAATTTATTTTTTATCAAATACTATTCACAACTTCAAACCCAAACTTGGTACAAAGATACCTGATGGTAAGACCTTTCTATGCTCACTAATTTGGTTGATCCCTCAGAAAGGTCAAGGGTCACGAGAGCTCAGGAAATGGGTAAAAAATAGCCATGTTGACAAAAGATGTTTTTTTCTCAATTACTGTTCACAACTTCAAACCCAAATTTGGTACAGAGATACCCGATGGTGAGACTTATCTATGCATACTAATTTGGATGACCCCTTGGAAAGGTCAAGGGTCACAAGAGGCTGGCAAATGTGTGTAAAATGCCGATTTTTGATAAAATTGTAGGTATTGCCAACATTTTTGCAAATTTTTTAGCCTAATTTGGTACAAAGATAGCTGATGATAAGACCTTCCTATACTTACTAATTTAGTCGACTCATCACAAAGGTCAAGGGTCACGGGGGGTTTGACATGTGTGAAAAATGCTTACATTTTCAGAAAACATGGATTTTGCTGCTGCAGAAAGCAGCCCTTGTCACAAAGGTCACACATATAAATCGGTGATACATGTTAGCCATAATGGCTTTGCCTTTCTTGTTTCATCAATTACTAACATATTTTCGCAAAATGTAGTAGTCCATAAGCTAGGAAGGTCTACCGTGCATCCCCCCCCCCCCCCCCCCCCCCCCAGTACTCAATAAGATGGGTTTCAAAGTGTTCCTTTGTATGTCCTGAGATGTTTAAGCCATGTTCCCCGAAAATCCTTAGGAACACACCAAAGATATAGCCGATGGCGCATGGGTACCCCCATTCACGCTCTGCACAGGTGCTAAAATGAGGTTGAGAAACATTTTCCTCTAAATCAGAATTCATTCCAGAAGCCCAAATCAGGCAATATTATGCATCTGAAAAAAAACAACAGATTGAAAAAATATTGAATCTCTGGCTCACAGTGAAGATATTTGTGCACCCAGTAAACGACCATTTCCGCAAAGAAAAAGAAAATAAGAAAAGTCGGCATCCTTTAGGGTACGTTTGTGGTGAATGATAGCTTTTTCTCATTTAAAATTGCGAATTGGGAAATGTAAGTTGTTTCTGATGCCCTCAGAAATTTTGTATGCAACTGATAGGTCTTTTTTAAGTTTTATTGGTTAGGATAGAGTACCACAGTTACTCCCAACCTGATTTTGTGATGCTGTGATGCATTTAGGGGCCACAGTGGCTGAATCTGCTGCCCTACCCCCATTTTACCTGTACGCAAAGGAACGAAAAATGATCATAAAAATTGCTCCTCTGTTTAATATTTTTGTTGCCAGTTTTCTTAACAAAATATGCATATTGATCATAAACATTTGTGATCATTTCATTAATTTCAATGTGACCCATCAATTTAATTGTAATTCTTTTTATTTAAGGCATGCTTAACGGGGGCTGCCGCTGAAGCTTCTACCGTCTGCACATTCAGCAGTCTTGTCAAACTTGGGGAAGGTGTACCTCAGGGAGATGTTGTGTCTGATGCTGTTTTTGTTCTACATTAATGACATCAGTACAACAGTACCAAGGTTCGTCTCGAACATCTTCCATGCGGATGACTTTGCAGTGTGGAGCGCAGCAGAACGTAAAGAAATAGCATCCTGCAGAATCCAGGATGCTGTCAATAGAGTCAGCAGATGGACTGAAAGAGGCCACTCAAACTGAGCTAGACCATCTCTTTTAATCAGACGGAAGAGGTCACCTCAAAACTGGAGACCTTCCAGAACCAAAGACAGACAGGCCAACTTTACTGGCAACAAATAAATTACTGGATTCACCTGGAGGCCTCACATCGAAGCCATGGAAGCTAGACCTGCAAATAAGTCTCTGATGAAGAAACTGATGGGGACCACATTGGCGCAAATTACAGCATCCTGGCACAAGCAAACACCTGCTCGGTCAGACCAGTAATTCGGTACCACGATACATCGACAACATGAACACTGCCTGCAAAACCCAAAAAGCCAGGCTTGACAAGATGCAGAACATGGGTCATTCTCATGATGCAGTGACATTCTTAGAGCCATCTGGAGCATCCCAATTTAGGAAATGGAGGACATTGGAGCCACTGCAACGCAGAACAGCACACACGATAAAGACTTACTAAACACCGACAGCATAGGAGACTACAGGAGCAGACCAAGAACCGTCAGAAACGCCGTCGCAAAGGGCCAATACTTACGTCCTGGAACCAAGCCCAAAGATTTGTGAACAGCTCCCTTCAGATACCTGGACATCTCGAAAGAGCATTCAAGACAACATAAACTATGTTCCAGGACTCTTTGCCAAACGTCGCGGCACTGCACAAAGCCATCTTGCTGGAGGTTATGCACAAGCGCTACCCTCACAGCAGCTGTGATACCACACAAGATGCCGTGCGGAATGAAGAAAGTGGCATGTACATCTGTTGTACCTCCCTCTCCTTACCAGCTGGCGGCAGCAGCTCCAACTATCGTACAGATCTGCAGGTGCTCAACACAGCAGCAGAGCATTAGCTAGGGAAAGGAAAGCTTGGTCCACTGATCTCACCAGGAAGCTTCAAGATAGACTGGATGCCCTGTCCACAAAATAGTGCTGCAGTGGATTCCAGTGCATTCTGGACTAGCTGGGAATGGAGAGGCTGACAGCCTGGCCAAAGCAGGCGCCAGACTACCTCAAGATCACAACCTCTTGTAAAGAAACCAAGACACTACAACAACAAAGTGATTGGCAACAGCAGAATGGCGGCTGCAGCCCGTGGGCAGATGACATCAACAAGCTGAACAAGGAGAGCCAGGCCACCATCTTTCATTTATGCACTGATTACTTTGGACTGGGTCCATACAGAAAAGCAGGAACGAAGTTCACAAACTTTTCATAAATGTTTCACAAACCCAAACTGAAGCCTGAAGGTTTACAGACTTTAATTAGATCACTCTGTATCAGCAATTATTTGAAGCTTCCGTGCCTAATGCATGAAGAGATACCAAAATAAAAGAACGCTTAGCGAATGGCGGAGCTCAGTAGAAGCATAAACAACCAATCAGAATGTTCGGCAGAAAGGCCATGCAGTCACTTTATGATCAGAGCTAAATATAGATCATTTGCAACAAGCGTCAGCATGATCGTTCGCAATGGATTAGTCACAAATTGGGAGAGAAAAAAAAGAAGTAGACAAAAGTTTGCCAGCATGTTGTCATTTTTTACAAACTTTCACAGACTTCAAGGAAAAGAACTGAAATTGACAGACTTTCCAGGGCCCTGAAAAAGCCTTGTCATTTTTTAACAACTTTCACAAATGTTCACAGACCGTAAGGACCCTGCTGGACTCACCTCGTGAGACTGGGTCATGCGGAAACAGCCCTATGCGAATTTGGCGTAGAAAATCAGTCTCCTTAGGACATTCTCCAAACATGTCCATACAGAGAAGCGGTCTGCTGGCAGTTCTGACCAGAAGACACGCCCTTGTACACCAAACTCTGAAAACATGCTGCCTAGCTCTTGACAGCTCACTTATTGGCAGACAGAACAATATAAGATTTAAAGACGGCCATAAAAAAATTGAACGTTGCAGATGGTGGAAGTGGAGATCTCGTGGTGGACTTGTGGAAACTAAGTATTTTGATAACATTGTTTTGGCTATTAGGAACCATGAAACTTTATTACGCATATTCATATTTACACATTTCTAGACAAAAATAAATGAAAGGAAAAGGGGAGACCTTACTAGACCCGCCTTACGCTAGGTAAAATGTTGCCTAAAAGACCAGCCAGTTAAAAATAGTTACAATTAAATTGATGGGTCACATTGAAATTAATGAAATGATCACAAATTTTTAGGCTCAATATGCATACTTTAAAAAAAAAAAAACTGGCAACAAAAAATATTTAAACAGAGGAGTATGACTTAAGCAATTTTTATGATTATTTTGCGTTACTTTGCATACTGGTAAAATGGGGGTAGGGCAGCAGATTCAGCCACTGTGGCCCCTAAATGCATCACAGCATCTCAAAATCAGGTTGGGAGTAACTGTGGTACTCTATCCTAGCCAATAAAACCTAAAAAAGACCTATCGGTTGTATACAAAATTTCTGAGGGCACCGGAAACGACGTACGTTTCCGGCAATTTTAAATTGGAAAAAGCTATCATTCACCACGAATGTACCGTAAAGGATGCCGAATTTCCTTAATGTCTTGCACTTTATGCTCACATTATTGAAACTCAATAGGTAAAGAGAGGTCAAAATGAAATGGAATAACTTAAGTAATTTTTTTCTAATTAATTTTTTGTATTTTTACAACTTGGGGGTAGAGATACAAAATCAACCACTGTGGCACTCACAGTGATCACAGCATCACCTAGTTAAGTTTATAATAATTGTGACATCCTGTTTAGATGATGTAAGCCTGAAAATGGACTGCCAGTGCTATAGAAAATGTCTGAAGACATCTGACACATTATTTTTGTCTTTATTTGCGATTTCGCGGAAATGGCCGTTTGCTGGGTGCACAAATACCTTCACTGTGAGCCAGAGATTCAATATTTTTTCATTCTGTTTTTTTGCAGAGGATGCAGAAGGTGTGCCTTAACATAATATTGCCTGATTTGGGCTTCTGGAATGAATTCTGATTTATTTAGAGGAAAATGTTTCTCAACCTCATTTTAGCACCTGCGAAGAGCTTGAATGGGGGTACCCTTGCACCATCGGCTATATCTCTGGTGTGTTCCTAAGATTTTCGGGGAACATGGGTTAAACATCTCAGGACATACTAAGGAACACTTTGAAATCCATCTTATTGAGTACTGGGTGGGGGGGGGGGGGGGAGGGGGTGCATGGTAGACCTTCCTAGCTTATGGACTCTAGCCTTTTATGAGCTTGGAGCATTTTTAAAATTTCACTGAAATATTCTCAGTAGTTAATGAAATATTTGCAGGACCCAGGAAGCACATTGAAGGTTAAGAAAATGATGTGCACCGGAAGTTCTATACTTCTAATGAATTTTATGATTCATTATTATAAGCATAGACCTCACCGAGCGTACTCATCACAAGCACTTGTAATGTTTGCTGGGTCCCACGAGCTTTCCTGTCGCTTGGACAATATGGCGGACGGTAGTGCACGTGATTCGACTGAAATCGTTGCAAATTCTACAAGCCTACATTTTCTGCCAGGAATACAAAGCTTTGTCAAAAACGGCCCTAAATCGAGGCAAAGCAAGTTTGTGTCAAGTTTCATTGATGCTGTTCGTAATTATCACACAACTGGCAGTGATGCCGTCCAAGTTGCATCCGTGTATCACCGGTCGCAGATCTACAAGAACGTGCTGATCCTCACAAACTGTACATGGAAATGAGCATCAGCAAGCACAGCGTCACAGAAGCTGTCTGTGCCTGCAGAGTGTTTTTGTTATTGGTGTTGCTTTAAAAAAAACTTAGCACACTTATCTGAGTCATTTTAGTGCATCTCGTCTCATCGCAGCAGGTTAGTCTTTGACAAAAGACTAACCTTCCGCAAACATATTAATTACCTTAGAACCTCTTGTCAGAAGGCTCTCGACGTTCTTCGTGTCATTGCTCATACTGACTGGGGTGCAGACTGCACTGTCTTACTTCGACTGTACCAGGCCCTTGTTCGGTCCAAACTGGATTACGGCTCTGTGGTATTTGGCTCGGCTTCCAAGTCTGTTATACAGCGTCTTAATACAATTCACCAATTCACCATCAAGGTATGCAGATATGTCTGGGGGCCTTCAGGACATCTCCAGTTCCTAGTCTGTATGCCGAGGCAGGGGAGCCTTGTCTCAAGCTCCGCCACATCCGCCTCATGCCCGGCTACGTTCTGAAACTGAAGGCCCATCCAGACAATCCTGCCTATGATTGTGTTTTTGAACTGCCGTTTGCAGAGATTTACGATACCCATCCAGGAGCTGTCCGTCCCACTTTCCTTCCGTGTCCGACATCGTCTGCAGGCGGCCGGAGTGGACCTGGACAAAGTTACGGAATCTCTGCAACACATCACTTCACCCTGGCTATTACCAGTTCCTGACATCTTGCTGGACTTGACCGCCCACAAGAAGGACTCTACTCCACCAGCCATATACCAACAGAGCCTCAATGGACTCCTTTCAAGTTTTCATGGCTATTGTTGTTTTTATTCGGATGGGTCAAAGTCTGAGGATGGGGGAGTGGCTGTGGCCGCAGTGTCCTCTCACCATCCTAGACGCCCATTTAAGCACCGCCTCCCGGACCATTCATCTGTATGTAGTACATAACTGCAGGCGGTTCTGCTGGCACTCGGTCATGCTTATTGGTCTAGGGAAAGGAACTTCCTGATTCTGTCTGACTTTCTGCCCTGCAGGCCCTTCAGGGCGCAGGAACAGACCACCCACTGCTGGTGCAGATTAGAGAGTTCTACGGAGACTAGACGAAGGAATATTATGACATCATTTTTATTTGGGTCCCAGGGCATGTTGGCATCAAAGGCAACAGGATCACAGATTCTGCTGCCAACGATGCCTGCAACGACCCTGTCCCTGACGCACAGACTGTTCATAGTGATTTTATACCTGTGATTAGTGCGTACATAGCCCATGAGTGGCAGTCCGAGTGGGACAAAGAGGAAGCTAACCAGCTGTATGAAGCTCTTCCTTAGGTGTCCGACAGTCTACCTTGCCCCTGCGGCAGCTGCTCGGCTCCACATCAGGCACACATGTTTTACGCACTCTTATTTACTAACACAGGAGGAGCGTCCATGGTGTTATGCCTGCGACGAGCAGTATTCTGTTTAACACTTTTTGCTGTCTTGTGCCGATCTAATTGACACAAGATATAAACACTTCACAGCAGACTCCTTGAAGGTTTTCCGCTGTGAGATGGCCTTAGTTGCCTGCTCAGCGTTAAACCCAAATAACTAACTAACTCCGTGAAGGTTTTGTTCCGGGATGTACCCCCAGACAAGATCTTCAGTTTTCTGAGAGAGTGCAATATTTTAAATAAGATTTGAGCATTCATAGTCTATGGTAATTCTATTATTTTGACCGTTTTGAGAGTCTGTAGACATTTCCTTTAAAGACCTGTGTGACATTTTAGCATGAAATATTTGTAAGAATATATATACATCTTGTAAGACATTTCTTTTAGTCTGACTGGCCAGATTTTTACCCATCCCACCTTGAGATGGCCTTAGTTGCCTGCTCGGCGTTAAACCCAAATAACCTAACCATCCTCCAGCAGGTCTATCTTTATCTTCTGGCTTGCTATTTCAGACTTTGCACTCTGCAGCCATGGCCAGGTAGTGTAATGGTGAAATCCCTAAAAGAGAAAGTACAAATATTATAAATAGTATATGTATATGATTAACTTCAAACGTCAAATGTATTTCTAAAGCTGCACTCAATATTTGTCCACAGACCAGGAGACTGAAAAGCGAGCCAATGACAGGGAATCAACAGGATCGCTGACGTGTGTCACAATGAGGTCCTCAGTTGATCTCCCACAAGAATTGGATCGCCATTGCTTTACCAGTTAGCGTCCAAATCCTGACAAACTTTAGAAAAGAACAGAGAACTGACCAGTTGTAATCACTGGGTAGAGGAAAAAAAAACCCAACAACAACAGAAACTCGCAACATCAAACTTCCACAGAGATCTAAATAGAAAAGCAAAAGTTTCTGACAGAATCTTTTCACACACTTTATTCTCAGCTGCAGCCACATCTGCCAAGAGTAAATATTTAGAAGTACTTCCTGACAGACACCTGCACAAGCACAGCATTGTGGTTAATCTACAGTTTCTATTTCTAGCAGCAACTCAAAGTGTGCGACTAGCCAGACAGGCATAATTAAAGTCAAATGTCCGTCTGCATCCAGAAATTCCACCATTCTCGAGGCATGCGAGTTCCCAGGATTTTGTGTGAAATTAGCTGATGACACCAACGTGGCACTGAAGAAATCACATTCCTACTACACACAGGTGCAAGGCCAGCTAAATATCGGGTTATTGTTTTCACCCAAAGGGATGTAAATGTATCGCAAATCACACCAGACATTCGATTCATGGCATGACTGTTTCTCATTCTGTCAGCTTTCTACAAAGAAGAATGAAAGCCATACTTGGAAAGGTAAATGTCATCACGGAGTGTAAGCGAAATGTTAGGTATGCACTTCTGCTTTTATTGTCAGCATATATATACACAAAGAGATACTTACTTGATTGTTCTGCTGTGTCAGGTGTACGTTGCAAGATGTGCTCTTCCTGCGAAGATTTTACATAATCTGTACTGCCCCCTTTTGTGAGCAGTCTGGATTTGTAGACAGCTGACTCGTCTGCTGGAATTGGGTAGGGATGCAACTCACTGGGTTCGCCATCCCAAAATGCTGAGAAAAAAAACGTTGCGTGAATATATATACTTATAAAGAGATCTTATGAAATGTGTTACTGTAGGATTTATGCTTGTCATGATTTGTTACAATGACAGTGAGAGAGTGCAGACTGAAGAAACTTAAGGGCATAAACCTTTGGTTATGATGCATCTGGAGAGTTCATTCCATATTTAAAATAACACACACACACACACACTCATCCCAAGTGTGCAGATCAGTGTAGCGGTACTGCCTGATAGCGAGAGCTTGCACATTATTGAACAGAACAGTACGCTCCAGCCGTGGTAACTCGATCGCTGACTTAGTTACCACTTCCGCAAGTGAATTGTCACCATTTTCAGAACAAACTAGAAAAAATTACACTTACCACATACAAACAGCTCTGCGTTTGCTCTTATCCTCTAGGGGTAGTATCCCGATGCTGAGATCAGTGTGCGGTCTACAGCAAGTTTTTATTCAGCCCATTGCGTTGGTGTTGGGAGGAAAAAAGCCAGAAAAGCTTTTCTTTGATGGTTTCATCCTGATTGCAGGTACCCCAATGGCAACGCCTGATCATTTCAGTGAAATTGACACTGACAAACAGTATTGCACTTTGCCATTTCCTTGCGTTATGGGAAAGCTTGTGGGACCCAGCAACAGGACCGTGCTGTGGCAATTTTGGTCTATTTTCTGATGGGCTGAAAGTGCGCGCACCGGTGAGGTCTATTGTACAAAACACGTGTGTTAACACATCTCACAGGAAACTTGCTTGTCACATTATGTCCAGTTTTGCTCATTTTCACCACAAGGGGAACCCTGTGTATCCCAAGTCAGCCAAGGGCAATAACTCTTAACATTTGTGTGCAGGTAGCTCAGACAGTAGGCTAAACATGTAATGTAAATAATAAAAATAATTTTGTTGTTTTGTTGTATGAATGGATCTTAATTTGCGGGTACATTTACCAACACATTCGCGTTTTGATTGCCTTGAAATATAGTTCAGTGACCTGTTTGCTTTGTTGACTTTAATGACAAGGGTTATATATGATTAAAGTTCCTTTCAATGTATCTCAGTTGATGCAAGCTCCAAAAGCTGTCTGGGCAATATCAAGTCCAAGCAATGTTCTTGGGATTTTTGGAGATGTATATTTTTGCCGGTGGAGCGGAAAACGGTGCTATTTTTCTTATTTTGGGGGAGCTGTAAAATCACAAAATTTTTCCCTTTAACGTGCAAAAGGGCCTATTTTACACTCATCCCAGTACTTTTCATTGATATCCTGCCATGCACAACAATTTTCCCTCGGGCAAAATTTTTTGGTGGTCTGAATTTTTTTTTTTTTAGGAGCGTTTTTGATATGCCATACAATCAAATTACTCGCAAACTTCGTCATGGTTTGAAGTGCTGGCGTGTTCATTTGAGCGCTGTCTATGTAAACAACATTCCAAGTGACTGAAGCAGCTACTAATAATAAGTTTGATGCTGGTGCATTTCTGCATTAATGTATTTACTTTTTTTTCTGGAAACTTGCTGCTCTTCTTGTTAGCGGTAACTTAGTGGTTTTGTGATCAACTGACACTGTTCTCTGAATCAGTGAATGTGCACAAGATGTGTTTGATAAACAGACTATGGCATTATACAGTGTGAGACACTGTATGATGTGATGGCCTGTTTGTCACACACACATGAGTGACACAAGTTGTTCTCAGTTTTTGGCTCAGGTGCGACAGCAAAAGTGAGTCTATGTAATGGACTGTAGTAAATCTTTGTTGGCATTTTTTGGTAGACTATTTAAGCCTCAGACTTCAAACTTGGCTCAAGGGTATTTTTGTGGTCAAATCTTTCTAAAGATAACAATTTCAGTGACCTCTTAAAGGTCAAGGTCACAAGAGATGCAAAAAGGGGTAAAAATTTTGACACAAATTGTTTCTCCTCAAATTCTATTTTCAACTTCAAACTAAAACTTGGTACAGAGGTGCCTGGTGGTAAGACCATTCTATGCATATTAATTTGAAAGTTCAAGGGTCACAGGTGCTCGGCAAATGTGTGAAAAATGACAGGTTTTGATAGAATTGTAGTTATTATCAAATTTTTGGTCAACTTTTGAGTTAGATTTGGCAGAAAGGTAGTTTATGATAAAACCTTTCTATGCATACTAATTTACTGGTCCCCTCACAAAGGTCAATGGTCATGGGGGTCCAGAAAGGGGAAAAAAATTGCCATTTTGACAAACATTTTTTTTATCAAATACTATTTTCAACTTCAAGCCCAAACTTGGTATAGAGATACCTGATGTAAGGCCTTTCTATGCATAGTAATTGGAATAAACCCTCGGAAAGGTCAAGGGTCACAGAAGGTTGGCAAATGTGTGAAGAATGTCAGTTTTTGATAAAATTATAGTTTTTATCAAAGCTTTGCAAACTTTTCAATAAAATTTGGCATAGAGGTAGGTAACACCTTTCTATGCATACTAATTGAGTTGCCCCCCTCATGGAGGTCAAGGGTCACAGAGGGTAGACAAATTTGTTTTGAAAATGCATACATTTTCAGGAAACTCGGATTTGACTAGTCACTTAAACATTTCAGTGACCGGTTGGAAAGGTCAAAGTCACAAAGGTCACACTTATTATCTGGATTGGTCATACACGTGAGCCATAAGGGCTTTGCCTTTCTTGTTATGTCTAGTTGAGGTGTGCTTCAAGGACATTTTCCTTTGAAATGCCAATAGTAATCCTCATTGACAGCAGACCAAACTGGAGATGAACATTTTGTGCAGCATTCTGCTATACATATCTTGATCTCTGTGTATACAGGTGTGTTAACCCTTATCATTCGGAATTCACCAGTGTGAATTAAGTTTGACTAAAATAGTTCAAGGGTAGTGCCAGAATAGCTAGGCGCCTCTAGGTTCTGGCACTAACCTTGAACTAAAGCCATTGGTCTATATACTTATCTGTACGTACTATAATGTAGCTTGCATATGGCAGTGTACAAATTTGAAGCTTTTAGCCTCCGTATGATATGGGTAACACATTTTACAGGAAACTTGCTTGTCACAGTATGTCCAGTTTTGCTCATTTTCACCACAAGGGGAACCCTGTGTCTCCCAAGGCAGCCAGGGGCGATAACATTTGTGTAGGCTAACCATGCAAAGTAAAAATAATTTTTTTTCTTGTTTTGTTGTATGGATAGATCTTCGCTGTCGTTTGTGGGTATGTTTACTGACGCACTTTGCATTTTTATTGCCTTTGAGAATACAATTACAAGTAAGAGCATTTATAAAGGAGATATTGGAACTATTAGCCCTTTTCCTTTTGGTAGCAGTTTGTCACCATGATTCCTGCAGGAATCATCGTGACAAAAACGGCTACCAACAGTCAAAGGGTTAACCTTTAATATTTGACTGGAGCCGATCAGTCCCGTTAACTTCAGCTGTCAATAGACATGTTTTATTTAGACACTATGATCCATCAGCTTTTTCCTGAGCGGTGTCCAGATATCCTGAGTGATCCACACCAGGTGTTGTTCGAGGCATGTCGTTTTAGCAATGGCCAGTGTGGCGAACCTGTATTCAGTCTGGACGTTCTGCTGTGTCGCCGCCATGCCTCTCTCTCCTCTCCACCATCATGGACAGCTACCGCAACACAGGTACGCCTATTGATACAAATTTCTTCTTGTAGGCGTGGTTACTGTTACAGTTACTAACAGCATGTTTACAATAGGTAGGTCCACTCAATATTTTTTTCTAGAAACTGCCACCAAACAAATGCACCACTCGGAAGTTCATGTTAAGGAGGCAAACCTACCCTACCAAATGGTCAAAAATGGTTTTGGGTTGATATCTTAAAATCTATCACAGGTATCAACTTGAAATTTTGCACAGGTATCGACTTGAAAGTTTGCAGACTGTTTAAAACATACTCATCTGGATTAGTCATAGCAGTTTATTGTTATCTGATTGTAACGCATGCAGACTTGCCCCCAGTCATACGTACAGACTCTCGCACAACAGACGCATACACCACCACTGACTCAGACAGGCGCATTCACGCGGTAAAAGACAACTCACGGGCTTCCTTTCTAACGTAAACTTTTATACAATATACACAAGGAAAATGCTCAAAAGATTATCACTCTATTTATGCCCCACTACCAGCATCCAAACATCACATACACATACACAATATCAGTGCCAGGCTAGGTAGTAGTCTCTCACACTCCAACCTGTTTGGTGTTCTCGCCTGGTTACGTTCAGTCCTTTCACGTCTTGGTGTGCAAGACCTTCGTACGCTCCTGAGTCGTCCTGTCTCTCGTACCGTGGATGTCCTCATTACTCGTACCATATCTTTGCTGTTACCCAAGTGTCTAGGCACTGGTCGCTCACTCACACGTTCATTCACACACACACACGTGCTTCATAACCCGACTACTTTCGTAACACCTCATAACTCTGTCACTACCTTTAAACAGACTATAACCTAACACTCTCGCTATTCATTATCCCATATGCTGGAAGAGACTATACTTAACCACGTACTACCTTTACAACGACTTAGGCATACACCCCTCACATTCCTTTAAATATCCATCTCGGTAAATAACTGTATACGAACCCCCGGTTACCTCAATGAATTCCAAACCAACATAACTGAACCAAACCCGTCAACACTACACAACCGAATTACTCTTACCAACGCATACTGTCTTTAACTAAGCAACTATCAATAATGCATATAGCAATATTATCACAAACATACCTGAATTCTAGGTTTCAGAGTCTTGAAATACGGGCTAAGGTATCTCGCACACGTCTGCCCACACTGACGGTAAAGCCCGTACTAACGTTTCTACAGCTCTGCCAGACTGAGCTCTCGCCAAAACTCACTAAAACTCCATGCTAAACGTGCCTCACGGACTAGTTGTCACAAGACAAACCACTAACAAAACTGTACCGTACTAAATCTACTGTGTGAACCCTATGCGTGAGCATAGAGTTTCATCACAAGACACACCGCTAACAAAACTGTACCATACTAAATCTACTGTGTGAACCCTGTGCGTGAGCATAGAGTTTCATCACAATTCCCCCTTCCTCGGGAAAAAAAGAAACGACTGAGTTTTTTTTTAAAGACAACTGGACGCAAGACAAGAAAGGACTAACTTTAACCGTCTAGAATACTGGACGCAATACACTATCCTATCACAAACAAAGGAACTAAACACAGCCTTAACCCTCAACGCACACTTTCTGGACGAAAAGAGAGAGCAAATGCGATAACATCTCTGAACTATGGAAATGACCTAACGATAGGCACGCTATAGCAAGAACCAACAGCGTCCGACCTACCTAAAGACGGGATTGGTGAGCGGCATTTCTGTTCGCAACAGAACTATGCCGTCTCTGGCCAACCCGACTGGTGGGCCAAACCCGCGGACCGATCCCCTGACTCCAGACGGCAATAACACGGTCCCTCTCAACACAATTTCGCTTGCTGCGAGCTCTCGTCGTGCCTGATGCGACTGAACTGCGAGGAACGTGAGCTCGCTTAATCGCGCCGACCCTACTGATGACTGGCTGCACACCCTTCATGTTACCGAGAACTAAATCAACTACTGGCTCGTCTATGACACAAGAAATCGGATCACCTGGGAAAAACTCCGTGTCATGTCTCTTCTGCAATGTCTACACTCCAACACAAAGTTTCTCATACACAGCGTCTCGCACAATGTACACCCTACACGGGCCACGTACCTACGCTAACTGTGTCTCTACAACTGACAAATGCAAAACAATGTACGCATATGCTTCCTAGCACGATCCTTTCCAGAAGGATTGCGGAAATTCATATAACACAACCAATCAGAACAAAATACGCAACTAAAACTCCTAAATATCAATGAATAATCATTTCACTAGAATGTTCTGTGAGAATCTGGCTGCTATTTTCAACCCCTAAGTCGAAAAATACCGGCGCGCTACGACGTCACACAAAAGTAGGCCAGGCAGGTCACGACCTTGCCCGCTTTATTTGGAAAACACGCGATTAGTGCACTAGTACTGAACGCTAAGCTACACGCGCGCAGTAAACAAATGAATACTCGAGCTGCTTCTAGACTCTTCGTGACTCAACTCCGTGCGGCAACAGATAATCAACACCGCACTATTTGTAAACGAAAGTGAAATTCACTGAAAAGGTACATGATTCGTAATCATGATAGCTCAAATAAGTATCGGATCGTTTTTGCAATTTATGCATGACCGTTCTCACAGAACAACACAACCACAATCGTAACACACACGTAACTTCTCGATAGTATTGGACAGCTGTGCCTTTTCACCGCACCACACATTCTAAACCGACTTCAGAAACCAGTCAAAACAACATGTTTTGGTGTCACCACACTGAGGTTTGCAGTTTACAGCATGTTTTCACTAAGATGACTCTCACAAAGCCCCAAATACTCTGCAGAGAAGACGGATGTGTTTGAATGCAGTTGAAACAAAAGAAAAAAATCGGCCACCCAACAACCATCAAATTTAACTAAATTTCATCTTCTTGGCTTGACTTCGCGAACGAAGATTTTATAGGAGTTGCCCACGACGTCTGCAGGCTTGTTCGTGGCTGCGGAGGCCAATCCGAGACAGGCAGGTTCGACCGCAGTGGCTGCAGGGGAAGGTATGGCCAGGGTTCTGAGCTACGGCATCTCTGTTTTTTCTCCTGAGCCGCTTGTCCTTAAGGCTAGCTCTGTGAGAGTCCTCAAAGGAGACAGCTGCCTTGTAAATGGTGGAGCGCCAGGTGTCACGGTCCGCAGCAAGCGAAGACCACTGGTGGTGGTCGATTTGGCAGGCACTAAGTGACTTCTTGAGACAGTCTTTGTATCTCTTCTTTGGTGCCCCTCTGTCACGGTGTCCAGTAGCAAGCTCGCCGAACAGGGTGACCTTTGGTAGGCGATGATCCTCCATCCTGGAGACATGCCCCGCCCAGCGGAGCTGTGTCCGCAGCAGCAAAGCCTCGATGCTCACAGTTTCAGCCTGTTCAAGGACCTCGACGTTGGTGACATAGTCACTCCAGTGAATGCCCAGGATGGTACGCAGGCAGCGCTGGTGGAAGCGTTCGAGGAGTCGTAGTTGGCTGCGGTAGAGGGCCCAGGACTCGGAACCATACAGCAGGGTGGTGAGGACCACAAATTTCATCTAGATCACACCATAATGACGGTTACCTTGTCAAAAGGGTTTTTAAGTGACTACTATGACAGAAAATGTGACCTCGGATTGTTCCTGTATGTTTTCTAGACTCTTCTTTCACCTCCGCACAAATATGCACCATTTTGCCACTATAATCTTTACACAACTAAATGAAGCTATCTGTATGGCATCAAAAGTGCCAACATGGCATAAAAACATCAGATATCAGCATAAAAAGCAAAAAATGTTGATTTTTTTTTGCACAATCTCCTTCCAAACACCAATAGTAGAAAAGTACACTCTGCCTTTACAGGGCAATTAGGTTATGCACCCTTTTCACTCACTGTTCTCTATTAGCGTCTTACAACACAAAGATATAAACGAAAAACCTTTCTGCTAAAACAAAACATCCAAGCGGAGCATATCACAGGAGAAACATTTTCAGCAATTCTTAAAAAAATTATCTGTTGGTGGTTTCCACAACACCCTATTGCACCAAGTACCCCATGACAAAACTGTTGTCTGCAAGCCTGCATACAACCGTGCACATGCCCCAATAAGGCTCCCATGAACACACTATGTCGACTAAAATTACCCAGATTTTGCTCTTTTTCACACCACCTGTCATGCCTTTTGTTGCTCAAAACGCCCAAAAAGGGAAGTTTTACACCCTAAAACAATTGCAAAAAGGGAGGAAATTTTTTCAACTATTTCTTGTGAAAAAGTTACTACATGCACCGGAAGCAATTGACCCGTGTGGCCTGTGTGTGTTCTGACTATCCCCCACTCATCAGCACACTGCGAGAGAATTTTCTCTCTGGTGAGAAATTATAAGACAATCGTTAGAGAGAGCATGTGACAAGAGACACTGGAGGCTACAAGTACAATTGTTGCCAAGTGCAGTCCAGGGGAGGCTGTGTCCCGACAGTACACGGCCAAAGAGTTGAAGGATGTGAAGAGTGCCTATTACAGGTCTCTTAACCTGATTTAACCTGTTCCCTTGTTCGGTCATGTGGCGGTGTGCGAAGTGTATAGGCGAGTCAGTGTGTTCCTGAAAATTCTGTTGTGTTCCTGGTTTTGATTGGCTGTGTTCCTGTTGTGGGTTTTACAAGGTAGGCAGGTATGTAAATAACACCTCATTTGGTTCTAGCTAAAAACACCTGTTTGTGTATAGCAAACGCAAACACATAGAAAACTGTGTGCAGGCTATGTGTGCACATAAAATGCAGGTTTTTGTTTGTTTGTTTTATAACTAAGTGCAATCCACAAGTTGCACAAGTTGTGTCACTTGCATATGCACAGCCGGCCGAATAAACAGACCATTGCACCATATGCTGTACAATGTCCAACACATCTTACATATTGCGGATGTAAAAACTGACTTCAAGTGCTACTGTTATTGTATGGGGGCCTAAGGAGCCCAGGGTCATGTGGTAAGGAATAACCATCTCAAAACCTCCATCATGGTAGTCACCTACATCCAAAGGATCAGGATATTCATGTTGTTTGTGTCTGTTTACAACTTTGTTTTGTTATGGTCATGTCATGGAGATGTACATGCTTGCGGAATACCTGAAGTTTCATTCAAATGTCACCAGAAACAAAGAAACTGTGACTGTGAGCAAAAAGCAAACAGAATGGGCTTCTTGGTCACCTCGACCATCGGTGAAGGTTTATGGTTTTAACACTATAAAGGGTCTGATTCGAAGAGGCGGTCAGGTGGAGTGGCTCTTTTCCAGAGAAGTTGCTTCTTGTACTTCTCAAAATCTTTAACCATGTATGGATAACTGGTTCTTTTCTGCCATCTTGGTGCCAGACTGTGGCTGTGCCGATTCCCAAGCAAGGTGAGGATCCTTCCAACCTGGGCAACTACCGGCCAATCGCTCTAATGCCTTGTCAACGCGCGCCTGGTGTGGCATCCCTAACCGGGTCTGCCCTGGGGGACTTGGGTGGGGTTAGGTACTTTTTAGTTCCCAGGGTCACTCTGGTCAGCCCCACAGGGTGAGTTTTTCTCTCTATTCTGGGGCATGTGTTTCTGTCTACCCGAGGTCCATTCACCTGTATTTGCCTTTTTAAAACTCTCCCTACTGTCTCCACTGCCTGTAGCTCTTGATATTGGATGTGTGTTGCTAAATGGTCTTAGCTCTATTTAGGCCCCATGTGTTAGGTTTATTTAATGTATTTGACCGGCTGGCGACATACATTCAATGTTCTGTTTAGTTGTTTTTTTTCACAAGCAGTGCAGGCACGTCCTGAGAAAGCCTTGTTGCTGTCGGGACGTTAAGCAATGTACAATCAATCAATCAATCTGGTGTGGCATCTTGAGTCACATGGTCTTATTACAGACCTCCAATGTAGTTTCCGGCAGTTTTCTTTGAGTCGTTCATTCGGGATGCCTCTGTTAACAAGTAACGTCTATGCAATTTTATTTGATCTTCAGGAGCCATGTGACAGAGCTTGGAAGTTGTCACGACCCCGCTCCCGGGGTGCGAACTATGAGCGCTACCGCTCGAGACACACCCAACCCACACTAACACAAACCTAACACAAACACCAGAGGAACAATGATGACGACATTTATTAAATAAAACCCTAACAATAACCAACTCTTCTCACACAGCCACGCGTTCACACCTCACATTCACACTCGCACACGTCCGAACCCCTCACCCTGAATATCTATATACAATACAAAATAACAAAATATATAATAATTAAATACCCCTAATAAAATACAAACTGAACAGACCTAGCCCACCCGACCCCCCAGACATCCAGCCAGCAGAGACCGACCTACCCATCAGCTGTGACAGACCCAGCCGAGAAGAGATCAGAAGAGCAGTGGCATTCTTGAAGAACGGCAAAGCAGCAGGCCCAGATGGCATCCCAGCGGAGTCTCTGAAAGCAGACCTAGAGACAACAGTGGAGATGCTGTACCCACTGTTTGGAAAGATCTGGGAAGAGGAGGTGATGCCGGCTGACTGGAAGGAGGGGTACCTAATCAAGCTTCCCAAGAAAGGCGACCTCAGCAAGTGTTCCAACTACAGAGGAATCACCTTGCTGTCAGTACCAGGAAAGGTCTTCAACAGGATCATCCTGGAGAAAATGAAGGGCTCCGTTGACCCCCAGCTGAGAGACCAGCAAGCAGGATTCAGGAAGAACCGATCATGTACAGACCAGATCGCCATTCTCCGCATCATCGTGGAACAGTCTCTGGAGTGGAGCTGCCCGCTGTACGTCAACTTTGTGGATTATGAGAAAGCATTTGACAGTGTGGACCGAGAGACTCTGTGGAAACTCCTACGACACTACGGTGTACCCACAAAGCTCGTCCGCCTGATCAAGAGCAGCTACGATGGCATGACATGTTGCGTGATCCACGAAGGGCAGTTCACCAGGGAGCTCCAGGTCAGAACCGGTGTCAGGCAAGGGTGTCTGCTGTCTCCGTTCCTCTTCCTACTGGCCATAGACTGGGTCATGAAGATGACCACAGAGCGCAGACGAGGTGGAATACAGTGGACACTGAGGACACAGCTTGACGACCTCGATTTTGCAGACTTGGCATTACTGTCCCACACTCATCAACAAATGCAGGACAAGACCACGAGGCTTGCTGACATCTCGTCCCAAGTGGGGCCTACCCGGCACCGGCCTCCACGTGGTGTAGGTGGGTAGTCCGCTCAGTCCCTGACTGAGTGGGCTAGCAGACGGGTGCCATCTTTGTCCAGGATTAGGACTTGATGTCAACAGATATGTTGTTCAGCCTTTTCACTGGTCCGGTTTTTAAGGAGCTGTGCTAACCTAGGTCATACCATGTTGGATTGGTCCTTAAAAATACTCGTGACTTTTTGGTCCTTTGGATCCCAAGTGTTTGCCGTGTTTGGAGACCCGTGTCGGAGGAGAAGAGGATCCTGGTGGCTGAGGTTCCCTTTGGGCTGCGTCTCACTGGTGCCAACACTCCACTTTGGCCTTGACTTCTACCTAAACGGGAGGCTAGTCGTACCGGCCTAGTCAATCGGCTCTTGTCACGTTGAGCCCTATCCCATTGTTGACATGCGGGCTGATATACGGAGCACTATGCTATAGCCTTTGCTGCTGATTAGGTGCTTTACGCCAGTATTCCCCTGCATTCAACAGTGTGATAGAAGGCGGTGGCTCAAACGGTTCAATCGGGCTTACCCCCTTGAGTATATCTTTCGGGCAGTCTCCATTGTGCGTCGGCTGGAGACCCGCCGACATTTGCACTTTCCCTTGTTGGGCTCGGTGGCGGGCGGGGACCCCCGGGGGATGAATATCTCTACTATTATAATATGGATAAAACCAAAAAACCCAAACTTGCACAGAAGCGGCACATAGCCACCACATTTGAACATGACAGTGACTCGGACTTTGAGGAAGCGACGCCTCAGGCGTCGGCCGTATGGCCTCGCTTCCTCATTGTCCATAGCAAGGTTAAGCAGAAACCTGTTACCAAGATGCATCCTTTTCTGGTGGGGGAGACCCTCAGAAGCCGTGTTGGCAGGCCTGACGCCCAGCGCCTCAGGTCTGGTGACTTGCTGGTGGAGTGCCGTACCCGGGCACACTCCAGTGGGCTGCTGAGGCTCTCTTCCATCGGAGACACTCCGGTGGAGGTCACACCCCACAAGACTATGAATTCATCCAGAGGTGTAATCAAAGATCAAGCTTTGGCAGAACTTTCAGAAGATGAACTTGTACGGAACCTTAAGTCTCAGGGGGTGACTTACGTCAGGCGCTTCGCTTCCAAGCGAGGTGGTGGGGAGATCCGTCTCCCTACCATCATCCTGACGTTTGGCACCCCCACCCCTCCTACTACCATCTGGGGAGGTTACTACTCCTTGAGAGTGAAAAAGTACGTCCCTCTCCCCCTCCGGTGCTTTAAGTGCCAAAAGTATGGCCATGGGCAGAAGACCTGCCGTCAGGCGGAGGCTTCATGTGCCCGTTGCACTAAGCCTGGACACTCTGCTGAGTCCTGCACAGCCACCCCCCTGTGTGTGAATTGCCAGGGGGCGCATATGGCTTCGGATAAGAAATGCCCTCGTTGGATATCCGAGTGCAAGATTCAGCAGGTGCGTGTGGAGAAGGGACTGTCCTTTCTAGATGCCAAAAAACTGGTTGAAGGCTCTGCTGCGGCTGCCCCTACCTCTAGCACCTCAGTATATACTTTCAGTGCAGCGGTGGCAGGCAAGCGCCCCACCAAAGACTTTTCATGTCAGACCCCAACTTCTTGGTTGGGGGCGGAGCCTCGGCTCATCTCGCCCCTGGAGAGTAACCCTCCTCCGGTGGTGAGGAAGAGCCAGGGAATGCAGAAGGCGGACACTGCCGGTCCGGTTGTGCCGCCTTCTGTTACCCCTAAGCCTCAGCCCCCACCCAAACCTGTTAGTCAGTCAACTCCAAAGGCTTCTGGCTCTGGTCAGCCTTCTAAGGCCGCTAACTCTAGCGGCAGGAACGCTGCCCAGGACCAGGCGTCTAAGAAATCTATGGGACCGCTGTGCGCACGGGCCCAGAAGGGGAACACTGATGTCCCCCTTCAAAACAAATATGCTGCACTGGAGGAGCGGATGGAGGGAGTGGAAGTTGTCGTTGCTGATTTTGCGGCAGCTCCACCCCCTTCATCTCCGAAGAACCAGAGGAGGCCCGGGAGCCGGCCCCCCTCTGTTTCTTCAACTCCTTCCAAGGCAAAGGAAAAAGGGGGGAAAAACTCTTCACCCCCAGATAAGATATAATCATGTACTCTATGCTTCAGTGGAATTGTCGTGGTTTTCAAGCTAACTTTGAGGAATTACGTCTTTTAGTCAAGTTCTATAACCCCTCAGTCATATCTCTTCAGGAGACTTACCTGAAGACTTCTGACCATGTATCCTTTAATGGTTTTAACGTTATACATAAAGGCTCTGATTCGGAGAGGCGCTCAGGTGGAGCGGCTCTTCTCATTAGTAGCCAAATTTTATATAGCCCCGTCAGCATCGACACCTGTCTTCAGGCTGTCGCAGCTCGGGTTACCTTGAAGAAGACCATAACCATATGCAGTGTTTACCTGCCACCATCACTGCGGGTCAGTAGCAAGGATATTTTTAACTTGGTAGATCAATTGCCCCCTCCCTTTATTCTCATGGGGGATTTTAACGGTCACGCTCACCTTTGGGGCAGTGACCACTATGATGGCAGAGGTCAGATGTTAGAAGATGTTTTTTCTCAACTTAACCTATGTGTCTTTAACGATGGCTCGCCTACATACTCTAACTCAGGTTCAGGATCTAGTTCTGTTCTAGACCTCACTGTGTGTGATCCTTCTCTCATGCTGGACTTTGACTGGAAGGTTCACGATGACCTGTGTGGTAGTGACCACTTCCCAGTAGTCCTGTCATCGGTCAGCTGTGAGGAGGATTCGCCGGTGGGGCGCTGGAATCTCAAGAAAGCTAACTGGCCTCTGTTTGCCTCCCTCTGTCAGTCTCGTCTTACAGAGGAGGTGGTCATGTCAGCTGAAGAACCTGTTTCTTGTTTTACTTTGATTTTGTTGGACGTAGCAGGTGAAACCATCCCTAGAACTTCCACATCAGTCCCTCGGAAGCCGAGAGTACCATGGTTCAATGAAGAGTGCCGCAAGGCCCAAAAAATACGCAAATCTGCTCAGCGACGTGCTTTTCGTAATCCGTCGCAAGCAAATATTTTAACATTTAAAAGACAGCGGGCGAAAGCCCGTTACATTTTTAAACGCGAACGCCGTGCTTCCTGGAGATGCTTTGTCTCATCTTTATCTTCTAGGACTCCGTCCCAAAAAGTCTGGAAGGCTGTTCGAAGAATTAGGGGCAGGGGTGGCTCGGCTTCTGTCGGCCATCTTAGAGATGGTGCCAGTTTGGTCACAGATAAAAAGGCTGTGGCCAATTTGCTAGCCTCCACCATTGCCCATCATTCTTCAACAGAGCATTATTCACCTTTCTTCCAGAGAGAGAAGGAGAAGCGAAAATCTTGTGCTTGTGATTTTCTATCAGATAACTCGGAAGACTATAATGCCCCCTTTACGTTTTCAGAATTGCAGCAAGCCATGCAGAAATGTACTGACTCTGCTGCTGGATTAGAGCCATTATCAGCTCATAACTCATCTGCCTGAGGATTCACTCCTTGTACTTCTCAAGGCCATTAACCATATCTGGATAACCGGTCGTTTTCTGCCATCTTGGCGCCAGGCTGTGGTTGTGCCAATCCCCAAGCCGGGTAAGGATCCTTCCGACCCGGGCAACTACCGGCCAATAGCTTTGACATCATGTTTATGTAAGACTATGGAACGCTTGGTCAACGCCTGACTGGTGTGGCATCTTGAGTCACGTGGTCTCATCACAGACCTCCAGTGCGGTTTCCGGTGCTTCCGTAGTACAACTGACCATCTAGTCCGCTTTGAGTCTTTTAAAGTTTTATCCGAGATGCTTTTGTCAACAAGCAGCATGTCTATGCAATTTTCTTTGATCTTGAAAAGGCATATGACACTACCTGGAAGTATGGTATAATGTCTGATTTGTCGGACATGGGTTTTAAAGGGCACCTGCCTGTTTTTATTCACAATTTTTTGTCTAACAGGTCGTTCCATATCCGTGTGGGCTCCACCCTCTCCGACTCCTTTGAACAGGAGATGGGTGTCCTGCAGGGCAGCATTCTATCTCCTGTTTTATTTAGCATTAAAATAAATAACATTGTAAAGGCCGTCAAGGATGATTCTGAATGCTCTTTGTCTGTGGACGACTTTGCTTTGTGTGCACGAGGTCGAGGACTTGCGTCCCTTGAGAGGCGCTTGCAGCTGTGCGTTGATTGCATCCAGGGGTGGGTGTCTCTCAACGGATTCAGGTTCTCGCCCTCCAAGACAGTCTGTGTGCATTTTACTAACCAGACGAAATTTTTTCCAAAACCTACCCTGAGCATTGCTGGAGTGCCAATTCAGGTGGCCGAAGAGGCAAAGTTTCTGGGGGTCATCTTTGACAAAAGATTGACCTTCCGCAACCATGTTAACTACCTTAGAACCTCTTGTCGGAAGGCCCTCAACATTCTTCGTGTCGTTGGTCGTACTGACTGGGGTGCTGACCGCATTGTCTTACTTCGACTGTACCGAGCCCTTGTTCGGTCCAAACTGGATTACGGCTCTGTGGTATATGGCTCGGCTTCCAAGTCTGTTCTACAGCGTCTGAACACAATTCACCATCAAGGTCTGCACATATGTCTAGGGGCCTTCAGGACATCTCCAGTTCCTAGTCTGTATGCCGAGGCCGGGGAGCCTTCTCTCAGGCTCCGCCGCATCCGCCTCATGCTCAGCTACATTCTGAAGCTGAAGGCCCATCCAGACAATCCTGCCTATGATTGTGTTTTTAACCCGTCGTTTGCAGAGATTTACGATGCCCATCCGGGAGCTGTCCGTCCACTTTCCTTCCGTGTCCGACCTCATCTGCAGGCGGCCGGAGTGGACCTGGACAAAGTTTCGGAATCTCTGCAACACGTCACTCCACCTTGGCTACTACCAGTTCCTGACATCTTGCTGGACTTGACCGCCCACAAGAAGGATTGTACTCCACCAGCCATATACCAACAGAGCCTCAATGAACTCCTTTCAAGTTTTCCTGGCTATTGTCGTCTTTATACGGATGGGTCCAAGTCTGAGGATGGGAGAGTGGCTGCGGCTGCAGTGTCCTCTCGCCATCCTAGACGCCCATTTAAGCTCCGCCTACCTGACCATTCCTCTGTATTTAGTGCAGAACTGCAGGCAATTCTGCTGGCAGTCAAGCATGCCTATCAGTCTCGGGAACGGAACTTCCTGATTCTGTCTGACTCACTTTCTGCCCTGCAGGCCCTTCAGGGCGCGGGAACAGACCACCCACTGCTGGTGCGGATTAGAGAGCTCTACGCAGACTTGATGAAGGAATATTATGACATCATTTTTATTTGGGTCCCAGGCCATGTGGGCATCGAAGGCAACAGAATCGCAGATTCTGCTGCCAACAGTGCCCGCAGTGACCCTGTCCCTGACACACAGACTGTCTATAGTGATTTTAAACCTGTGATTAGTGCGTACATAGCCCGCGAGTGGCAGTCCGAGTGGGACAAAGAGGAAGGGAACAAGCTTCATGAAGCTCTTCCTAAGTTGTCTGACAGTCTACCTTTCCGCTGCGGCAGCCGCCGTGAGGAGACTGTCCTTGCTCGGCTCCACATCGGGCACACGTATGTTACGCACTCTTACTTACTTAAACAGGATGAGCGTCCATGGTGTTTTGCCTGTGATGAGCAGTTTTCTGTTCAACACTTTTTGCTGTATTGTGCTGACCTAATTGACACCAGATATAAACACTTTACAGCAGACTCCTTGAAGGTTTTGTTCCGGGATGTTCCCCCGGACAAAATCTTCAATTTCTTGCGAGAATGCAATATTTTTAACAAGATTTGAGCATTCATAGACTATGTGAATCTTTTTTATTTGCCCTTTTTGAGAGTCTGTAGACATTTCTTTTAAAGACATGTGCGACATTTTAGCCTAAGATTTTTAATCTATATTTACATCTTGTCTTAAGACCTTGCTTTTAGTCTGGCTGACCAGATTTTTACCCATCCCGCCGTGAGATGGCCTTAGTCGCCTGCTCGGCGTTAAACCCAAATAACTAACTAATCGTCCCAAGTGGGCCTCACCATTCACAAACAGAAAACAAAGACAATGAGGCTGAATGCAACCAGGGAAGAATCAGTCTTGCTTGCTGGCCGTTGGAGGAGGTGGAGTCCTTCACCTATCTCGGGAGCATCATAGACAAAAAAAGGCGGCACTGATGCACATGTCGGAGTACGAATCGGTAAAGCCAGAGCAGCCTTTCTCCAGTTGAAAAAAGTGTGGAGCTCCAGAGAGCTGTCACAACACACCAAAGTCCGGATTTTCAACTCCAATGTAAAAGCAGTTCTCCTATATGGAGCAGAGACTTGGAGATTGACAAAAACCACAGTCAACAGAGTACAGACCTTCATGAACAGTTGCCTTAGAAGAATTTTGAAAATCCACTGGCCAGAGAAGATCAGCAACATCAGACTCTGGGAGAGAACAGAGCAGATAACAGCAGAGAATGAAGTTGGGCGAAGAAGATGGGGATGGATCAGTCACAGTCTGAGAAAGCCAGCTTCCAGTATCACTAGGCAGGCATTGTCATGGAACCCCCAGGGAAAAAGGAAAAGAGGTAGGCCGAGAAACTCCTGGCGTCGAGACCTCCAAGCAGACATCAAGAGACTGGGAACCACTGGAGTAGAATCGAAGGAGAAGCACAGGACAGGAGTTGCTGGAGGTCTCTCGTCGACGGCCTATACCCGGGTAGGGGTGACAGGCGTAAGTAAGTAAGTAAGTAATAAAATACAAATGAACAATATATAAATAAACTACTATCCTTACTAATAATCCTCGCGCTGGGACCATATGGCGTTGAGGCGCATCCCCTGGGTGGTGGATAGGGGGGTCCCTCGCGAGAGGGGTGCACCGAATGGAAATAAGGTGCCGTGAACCAACATGGTCTAAGGGAAGGTGACCCCGACAGAAAACCCCTGGTCCTCCTAGTAAGAGGTTAGTTAGTTAGTTATTTGGGTTTAACCCCGAGCAGGCGACTAAGGCCATCTCACGGCGGGATGGGTAAAAATCTGGTCAGCCAGACTAAAAGCAAGGTCTTAAGACAAGATGTAAATATAGATTAAAAATCTCAGGCTAAAATGTCGCACATGTCTGGAAAAGAAACGTCTACAGACTCTCAAAAAGGGCAAATAAAAAATTCACATAGTCTATGAATGCTCAGATCTTGTTAAAAATATTGCATTCTCTCAAAAAATTGAAGATTTTGTCCGGGGGAACATCCCGGAACAAAACCTTCAAGGAGTCTGCTGTGAAGTGTTTATATCTGGTGTCAATTAGGTCAGCACAATACAGCAAAAAGTGTCGAACAGAAAACTGCTCATCACAGGCAAAACACCATGGACGCTCATCCTGTTTAAGTAAGTAAGAGTGCGTAACATATGTGTGCCCGATGTGGAGCCGAGCAAGGACAGTCTCCTCACGGCGGCTGCCGCAGCGGAAAGGTAGACTGTCAGACAACTTAGGAAGAGCTTCATGAAGCTTGTTCCCTTCCTCTTTGTCCCACTCGGACTGCCACTCGCGGGCTATGTACGCACTAATAACAGGTTTAAAATCACTATAGACAGTCTGTGTGTCAGGGACAGGGTCACTGCGGGCACTGTTGGCAGCAGAATCTGCGATTCTGTTGCCTTCGATGCCCACATGGCCTGGGACCCAAATAAAAATGATGTCATAATATTCCTTCATCAAGTCCGCATAGAGCTCTCTAATCTGCACCAGCAGTGGATGGTCTGTTCCCGCGCCCTGAAGGGCCTGCAGGGCAGAAAGAGAGTCAGACAGAATCAGGAAGTTCCTTTCCCGAGACTGATAGGCATGCTTGAGTGCTAGCAGAATGGCCTGCAGTTCTGCACTAAATACAGAGGAATGGTCAGGGAGACGGAGCTTAAATGGGCGTCTAGGATGGCGAGAGGACACTGCAGCCGCAGCCACTCTTCCATCCTCAGACTTGGACCCATCCTTATAAAGACGACAATAGCCAGGAAAAATTGAAAGGAGTTCATTGAGGCTCTGTTGGTATATGGCTGGTGGAGTACAATCCTTCTTGTGGGCAGTCAAGTCCAGCAAGATGTCAGGAACTGGTAGTAGCCAGGGTGGAGTGACGTGTTGCAGAGATTCCGAAACTTTGTCCAGGTCCACTCCGGCCGCCTGCAGATGAGGTCGGACACGGAAGGAAAGTGGACGGACAGCTCCCGGATGGGCATCGTAAATCTCTGCAAACGACGGGTTAAAAACACAATCATAGGCAGGATTTTCTGGATGGGCCTTCAGCTTCAGAACGTAGCTGAGCATGAGGCGGATGCGGCGGAGCCTGAGAGAAGGCTCCCCTGCCTCTGCATACAGACTAGGAACTGGAGATGTCCTGAAGGCTCCCAGACATATGCGCAGACCTTGATGGTGAATTGTGTTCAGACGCTGCAGAACAGACTTGGAAGCCGAGCCATATACCACAGAGCCGTAATCCAGTTTGGACCGAACAAGGGCCCGGTACAGTCGAAGTAAGACGATGCGGTCCGCACCCCAGTCAGTACGACCAACGACACGAAGAATGTCGAGGGCCTTCCGACAAGAGGTTCTAAGGTAGTTAACATGGTTGCAGAAGGTCAATCTTTTGTCAAAGATGACCCCCAGAAACTTAGCCTCTTCAGCCACCTTAATTGGCACTCCAGCAATGCTCAGGCTAGGTTCTGGAAAAAATTTGGTCTGGTTAGTAAAATGCACACAGACTGTCTTGGAGGGCGAGAATCTGAATCCATTGAGAGACACCCACCCCTGGATGCGATCAACGCACAGCTGCAAGCGCCTCTCAAGGGACGCAAGTCCTCGACCTCGTGCACACAAAGCAAAGTCGTCCACAAACAAAGAGCATTCAGAATCATCCTTGACGGCCTTTACAATGTTATTTATTTTAATGCTAAATAAAACAGGAGATAGAATACTGCCCTGCGGGACACCCATCTCCTGTTCAAAGGAGTCGGAGAGGGTGGAGCCCACACGGACATGGAACGACCTGTTGGACCAAAAATTGTGAATAAAAACGGGCAGATGCCCTTTAAAACCCATGTCCGACAAATCAGACATTATACCATGCTTCCAGGTAGTGTCATATGCCTTTTCAAGATCAAAGAAAATTGCATAGACATGCTGCTTGTTGACAAAAGCATCTCGGATAAAAGACTCAAAGCGGACTAGATGGTCAGTTGTACTACGGAAGCGCCGGAAACCGCACTGGAGGTCTGTGATGAGACCCTGTGACTCAAGATGCCACACCAGTCGGGCGTTGACCAAGCGTTCCATAGTTTTACATAAACATGATGTCAAAGCTATTGGCCGGTAGTTGCCCGGGTCGGAAGGATCCTTACCCGGCTTGGGAATTGGCACAACCACAGCCTGGCGCCAAGATGGCGGAAAATGACCGGTTATCCAGATATGGTTAAAGGCCTTGAGAAGTACAAGGAGTGAATCCTCAGGCAGATGTGTTATGAGCTGATAATGGATGGTATCTAATCCAGCAGCAGAGTCAGTACATTTCTGCATGGCTTGCTGCAATTCTGAAAACGTGAAAGGGGCATTATAGTCTTCCAAGTTATCCGATATAAAATCACAAGCACAAGATTCTCGCTTCTCCTTCTCTCTCTGGAAGAAAGGTGAATAATGCTCTGTTGAAGAATTATGGGCAATGGTGGAGGCAAGCAAATTGGCCACAGCCTTTTTATCTGTGACCAAACTGGCACCATCTCTAAGATGGCCGACAGAAGCCGAGCCACCCCTGCCCCTAATTCTTCGAACAGCCTTCCAGACTTTTTGGGACGGAGTCCTAGAAGATAAAGATGAGACGAAGCGTCTCCAGGAAGCACGGCGTTCACGTTTAAAAATATAACGGGCTTTCGCCCGCTGTCTTTTAAAGGTTAAAATATTTGCTTGCGACGGATTACGAAATGCACGTCGCTGAGCAGATTTGCGCATTGTTTAGGCCTTGCGGCACTCTTCATTGAACCATGGTACTCTCGGCTTCCGAGGGAGTGATGTGGAAGTTCTAGGGATGGTTTCACCTGCAACCTCCAACAAAATAGAAGTAAAACAAGAAACAGGTTCTTCAGCTGACATGACCACCTCCTCTGTAAGACGAGACTGACAGAGAGAGGCAAACAGAGACCAGTTAGCTTTCTTGAGATTCCAGCGCCCCACCGGCAAATCCTCCTCACAGCTGACCGATGACAGGACTACTGGGAAGTGGTCACTACCACACAGGTCATCGTGAACCTTCCAGTCAAAGTCCAGCATGAGAGAAGGATCACACACAGTGAGGTCTAGAACAGAACTAGATCCGGAACCTGAGTTAGAGTATGTAGGTGAGCCATCGTTAAAGACACATAGGTTAAGTTGAGAAAAAACATCTTCTAACATCTGACCTCTGCCATCATAGTGGTCACTACCCCAAAGGTGAGCATGACCGTTAAAATCCCCCATGAGAATAAAGGGAGGGGGCAGTTGATCTACTAAGTGAAAAATATCATTGCTACAGACCCGCAGTGATGGTGGCAGGTAAATACTGCATATGGTTATGGTCTTTTTTAAGGTAACCCGAGCAGCGACAGCCTGAAGACAGGTGTCGATGCTAACGGGGCTACATAAAATTTGGCTACTAATGAGAAGAGCCGCTCCACCCGAGCGCCTCTCCGAATCAGAGCCTTTATGTATAACATTAAAACCATTAAAAGACACAGGGTCAGAAGTCTTCAGGTAAGTCTCCTGAAGAGATATGACTGAGGGGTTATAGAACTTGACTAAAAGACGTAATTCCTCAAAGTTAGCTCGAAAACCACGACAATTCCACTGAAGCAAAGAGTCCATGATTAAGTCTTATCTGGGGGTAAGGAGTTTTTCCCCCCTTTTTCCTTTACCTTGGAAGGAGTTGAAGAAACAGAGGGGGGCCGGCTCCCGGGCCTCCTCTGGTTCCTCGGAGAGGAAGGGGGTGGAGCTGCCGCAGCATCAGCAACAACAACTTCCACTCCCTCCATCCGCTCCTCCAGTGCAGCATATTTGTTTTGAAGGGGGACATCTGTGTTCCCCTTCTGGGCCCGTGCGCACAGCGGTCCCATAGATTTCTTAGACTTCTGGTCCTGGGCAGCGTTCCTGCCGCTAGAGTTAGCGGCCTTAGAAGGCTGACCAGAGCCAGAAGCCTTTGCAGTTGACTGACTAACAGGTTTGGGTGGGGGCTGAGGCTTAGGGGCAACAGAAGGCGGCACAACCGGACCGGCAGTGTCCGCCTTCTGCGTTCCCTGGCTCCTTGTCACCACCGGAGGAGGGTTACTCTCCAGGGGCGAGAGGAGCCGAGGCTCCGCCCCCAACCAAGAAGTTGGGGTCTGACATGAAAAGTCTTTGGTGGGGCGCTTGCCTGCCACCGCTGCACTAAAAGTATACACTGAGGTGTTAGAGGTTGGGGCAGCCGCAGCTGCACCAGGGCCTTCAACCAGTTTTTTGGCATCCAGAAAGGACAGCCCCTTCTCCACACGCACCTGCTGAATCTTGCACTCGGATATCCAACGAGGGCATTTCTTATCCGAAGCCATATGCGCCCCCTGGCAATTCACACAGAGGGGGGTGGCTGTGCAGGACTCAGCAGAGTGTCCGGGCCTAGTGCAACGGGCGCATGAAGCCTCTGCCTGACGGCATGTCTTCTGCCCATGGCCATACTTTTGGCACTTAAAGCACCGGAGGGGAAGAGGGACGTACTTTTTCACTCTCAGGGAGTAGTAACCTCCCCAGATGGTAGTAGGAGGGGTGGGGGTGCCAAACGTCAGGATGATGGTAGGGAGACGGATCTCCCCACCACCTCGCTTGGAAGCGAAGCGCCTGACGCAAGTCACCCCCTGAGACTTAAGGTTCCTTACAAGTTCATCTTCTGACAGTTCTGCCAAAGCTTGATCTTTGATTACGCCTCTTGACGAATTCATAGTTTTGTGGGGTGTGACTTCCACAGGAGTGTCTCCGATGGAAGAGAGCCCCAGTAGCTCGCTGGAGTGTGCCCGAGTACGGCACTCCACCAGCAAGTCACCAGACCTGAGGCGCTGGGCGTCAGGCCTGCCAACACGGCTCCTGAGGGTCTCCCCCACCAGAAAAGGATGCAGCTTGGTAACTGGTTTCTCCTTCACCTTGCTATGGACAATGAGGAAGCGAGGCCATACGGCCGACACCTGAGGCGTCGCTTCCTCACAGTCTGAATCACTGTCATGTGCAATGTCGGTGTCTATGCGCCGTTTCTGTGCTAGTTTTGGTTTTTTGGTTTTATCCATATTATATTAGTAGAGATATTCATCCCCCGGGGGTCCCCGCCCGCCACCGAGCCCAACAAGGGAAAGTGCAACTGTCGGCGGGTCTCCAGCTGACGCACAATGGAGACTGCCCGAAAGATATACTCAAGGGGGTAAGCCCGATTGAACCGTTTGAGCCACCGCCTTCTATCACACCGTTGAATGCAGGGGAATACTGGCGTAAAGCACCTAATCAGCAGCAGAAGCTATAGCATGGTGCTCCGTATAGCAACCCGCATGTCAACAGTGGGATAGGGCTCAACGTGACAAGAGCCGATTGACTAGGCCGGTACGACTAGCCTCCCGTTTAGGTAGAAGTCAAGGCCGAAGTGGAGTGTTGGCACCAGTGAGCCGCAGCCCAAAGGGAACCTCAGCCACCAGGATCCTTTTCTCCCCCGACACGGGTCTCCAAGCACGGCAAACACTTGGGATCCAAAGGACCAAAAAGTCACGAGTATTTTTAAGGACCAATCCAACATGGTACGACCTAGGTTAGCACAGCTCCTTAAAAACCGGACCAGTGAAAAGGCTGAACAACATATCTGCTGACATCAAGTCCTAATCCTGGACAAAGATGGCACCCGTCCGCTAGCCCACTCAGTCAGGGACTGAGCGGACTACCCACCTACGCCACGTGGAGGCCGGTGCCGGGTAGGCCCTAGTAAGAGGGTTGGGCGTGGGGGTAGCTTCCCCTACCTGCAAAAAGAAGGAAATAGCTACAAAAACGCCGACGAAAAGACAAACAGTAATTCCTTTCCTGGAGGAAGAAGGTTCTTCTACCAGAAGATTTATGACGTCCTGTGGTGAAAGCCGGAAGTCTTCGGAAGCCACAGGACCGAGCCGCCTCTCTTTATCCAGGGACACAACCATGGGCACATGGAACGTCAAGACCATGTACCAGAGCGGCAAGGCCGCCCAGATAGCAGCGGAAATGCAAAAGTACAACCTTTCCCTGCTAGGTATCAGTGAAGCCAGATGGACGCAGTCTGGCCAGAAAAGGCTGTTAAGTGGGGAGATGATTCTGTATTCAGGTCATGAAGAGGAGAATGCCCCCCATACAGAAGGTGTAGCATTCATGCTGTCACCAGTGGCACAGAGAGCGCTGATGGGCTGGGAACCTCTTGGGCCAAGAATTATCACAGCAGCCTTTAGAACCAAGAAAAAGCTCAAGTTGAACGTCATCCAGTGTTATGCGCCCACTAATGACAGTGACGAGGAAGAGAAACAAGAGTTCTACGACCGACTCCAGAGTGCCATGGACAAATGTGCGGAGTGAGACATCACCATCGTCATGGGCGATTTTAATGCCAAAATAGGGGAGGACAACACCGGATAGGAAGAGGTGATGGGGAGACAGGGACTAGGGGAGATGAGTGAGAACGGGGAGAGGTTTGTAGACTTTTGTGCTCTAAACAGACTTGTCATTGGAGGCAGCATCTTCCCACACAGAAGAATACACAAAGCAACATGGGTCTCACCTGACCATACTACAGAGAACCAAATAGACCATATCTGCATTAGCAAGAAATTTAGAAGATCCCTTCAAGATGTTCGAGTGAGGAGAGGAGCAGATGTTGCCTCAGACCACCATCTGCTCACCTTAAGAATAATGCTCAAGTTAAAGAAAAGCAGCACAGAGACAACAAGAAGACAGTGCTATAATTAATGTAGGCCTCCTGAGAGAGACTGGTGTGAGAGAAGAGTTCAAACTGGTGCTGTCCAACAGGTTTCAATCGCTACAGGAGCTAGTAAATGAAGAGGAGGCGGTCACCACAGAGCAGCAGTGGAAGGCAGTTAGAGAGGCGCTGAACTCAATCTGCAAAGACACTGTAGGGTTCAGGAAACACCATCACAAGGACTGGCTGTCGGCACAGACCTTGAAGAAGATAGAAGTGAGGAAGCAGAAGAAAGCAGTTGTCAACAACAGTCGCACGAGAGCAGCCAAAGCAAGGGCACAGGAGGAATACTCAGAAGCCAACCGCGAGGTTAAGAGGAGTATCAGGGCAGACAGAGGGCCTACACAGACAGCCTGGCAGCAGAGGCAGAAAAGACAGCAGGCAGCGGCAACATGAAACAGCTCTACGACATTACCAAAAGATTGTCGGGCAAGTATGGCCATACAGAAAGACCAGTAAAAGACAAAGACGGAAAGCTTATTGCAGACAGAGCAGACCAACTCGACAGATGGGCCGAGTATTTTGAAGAGTTACTGAACAGACCCAGACCACCCGACCCCCCCACCCCAGACATCCAGCCAGCAGAGACCGACCGACCTATCAGCTGTGACAGACCCAGCCAGGAAGAGATCAGAAGAGCAGTGGCATTTTTGAAGTACGGCAAAGCAGCTGGGCCAGATGGCATCCCAGCGGAGTCTCTGAAAGCAGACCTAGAGACAACAGTAGAGATGCTGTACCCACTGTTTGGAAAGATCTGGGAAGAGGAGGTGATGCCGGCTGACTGGAAGGAGGGGTACCTAATCAAGCTTCCCAAGAAAGGTGACCTCAGCAAGTGTTCCAACTACAGAGGAATCACCTTGCTGTTAGTACCAGGAAAGGTCTTCAACAGGATCATCCTGGAGAGAATGAAGAGCTCCGTTGACCCCCAGCTGAGAGACCAGCAAGCAGGATTCATGAAAAACCGATCATGTACAGACCAGATCGCCACTCTCCGCATCATCGTGGAACAAGTCCCTGGAGTGGAGCTCCCCGCTGTACGTCAACTTTGTGGATTACGAGAAAGCATTTGACAGCGTGGACCGAGAGACTCTGTGGAAACTCCTACGACACTACGGTGTACCGACAAAGCTCGTCCGCCTGATCAAGAGCAGCTACGATGGCATGACATGTCGCGTGATCCATGAAGGGCAGTTCACCAGGGAGCTCCAGGTCAGAACCAGTGTCAGGCAGGGGTGTCTGCTGTCTCCGTTCCTCTTCCTACTGGCCATAGACTGGGTCATGAAGAGGACCACAGAGCACAGACGAAGTGGAATACAGTGGACACTGTGGACACAGCTTGACGACCTCGATTTTGCAGATGACTTGGCATTACTGTCCCACACTCATCAACAAATGCAGGACAAGACCACGAGGCTTGCTGACGTCTCGTCCCAAGTGGGCCTCACCATCCACAAACAGAAAACAAAGACAATGAGGCTGAACGCAACCAGGGAAGAACCAGTCTTGCTTGCTGGCACCCCGTTGGAGGAGGTGGAGTCCTTCACCTATCTCGGAAGCATAATAGACAAAAAAGGCGGCACTGATGCAGATGTCAGAGCAAGAATCGGTAAAGCCAGAGCAGCCTTTCTTCAGTTGAAAAAAGTGTGGAGTTCTAGAGAGCTGTCACAACACACCAAGGTCCGGATTTTCAACTCCAATGTAAAAGCAGTTCTCCTATATGGAGCAGAGACTTGGAGATTGACAAAAACCACAGTCAACAGAGTGCAGATCTTCATAAACAGTTGCCTTAGAAGAATTTTGAAAATCCACTGGTCAGAGACCTCGCGCTGGGACCATATGGCGTTGAGGCGCGTCCCCTGGGTGGTGGATAGGGGGTCCCTCGTGAGAGGGGTGCACCGAATGAAATAAGGTGCCGTGAACCAACATGGTATAAGGGAAGGTGACCCCGACAGAAAACCCCTGGTCCTCCTAGTAAGGGGGTTGGGCGTGGGGGCAGCTTCCCCACCCTGCAAAAAAGGAAATAGCTACAAAAACGCCGACGAAAAGACTAACAGTAATTCCTTTCCTGGAGGAGGAAGGTTCTTCTACCAGAAGACTTATGACGTCCTGTGGTGAAAGCCGGAAGTCTTCGGAAGCCACAGGTGCCCCACCCGGGTCTGCCCTGGGGGACTTGGGTGGGGTTAGGTATTTTTTAGTTCCCAGGGTCACCCTGGTCAGCCCCACAGGGTGGGTTTATCTCTCTATTCTGGGGCATGTGTTTCTGTCTACCCTTTGTCCATTCACCTGTATTTGCCTTTTTAAAACTCTCCCTACTGTCTGCACTGCCTGTAGCTCTTGATATTGGATTTGTGTTGCTAAATGGTCTTAGCTTTATTTAGGCCCATGTGTTAGGTTTATTTAATGTATTTGACCGGCTGGCGACATACATTCAATGTTCTGTTTAGTTTTTTTTTTCACAAGCTGTGCAGGCACGTCCTGAGAAAGCCTTGTTGCTGTCGGGACGTTAAGCAATGTACAATCAATCAATCAATCAATCAATCGGAAGCCACAGGACCGAGCCGCCTCTCTCTATCCATGGATACAACCATGGGCACATGGAACGTCAAGACCATGTACCAGAGCGGCAAGGCCGCCCAGATAGCAGCGGAAATGCAAAAGTACAACCTTTCCCTGCTAGGTATCAGTGAAGCCAGATGGACGCAGTCTGGCCAGAAAAGGCTGTTAAGTGGGGAGATGATTCTGTATTCAGGTCATGAAGAGGAGAATGCCCCCCATACAGAAGGTGTAGCATTCATGCTGTCACCAGTGGCACAGAGAGCGCTGATGGGCTGGGAACCTCTTGGGCCAAGAATTATCACAGCAGCCTTTAGAACCAAGGAAAAGCTCAAGCTGAACGTCATCCAGTGTTATGCGCCCACTAATGACAGTGACGAGGAAGAGAAACAAGAGTTCTACGACCGACTCCAGAGTGCCATGGACAAATGTGCGGAGCGAGACATCACCATCGTCATGGGTGATTTTAATGCCAAAATAGGGGAGGACAACACCGGATACGAAGAGGTGATGGGGAGACAGGGACTAGGCTCAGAGATGAGTGAGAACGGGGAGATGTTTGTAGACTTTTGTGCTCTAAACCGACTTGTCATTGGAGGCAGCATCTTCCCACACAGAAGAATACACAAAGCAACTTGGGTCTCACCTGACCATACAACAGAGAACCAAATAGACCATATCTGCATTAGAACCCCACCCGGGTCTGCCCTGGGGGACTTGGGTGGGGTTAGGTACTTTTTAGTTCCAGGGTCACCCTGGTCAGCCCCACAGGGTGGGTTTTCCTTTCTATTCTGGGGCATGTGTTTCTGTCTACCCGAGGTCCATTCATCTGTATTTGCCTTTTTAAAACTCTTCCTACTGTCTGCACTGCCTGTAGCTCTTGATGTTGGATGTGTGTTGCCAAATGGTTTTGGCTTTATTTAGGCCCCATGTTGTAGGTTTATTTAACGTAGTGGTCCGGCTGGCGACATACATTCAATATTCTTTTTTGTTTTTTTTCACAAGCAGTGCAGGCACGTCCTGAGAAAGCCTTGTTGCTGTCGGGACGTTAAGCAATGTACAATCAATTATCTGCATTAGCAAGAAATTTAGAAGATCCCTTCAAGATGTTCGAGTGAGGAGGGGAGCAGATGTCGCCTCCGACCACCATCTGCTTACCTTAAGAATGAAGCTCAAGCTAAAGAAAAGCCGCACAGAGACAACAAGAAGACAGCGCTATAATGTAGGCCTCCTGAGAGAAACTGGAGTTAGAGAAGAGTTCAAACTGGTGCTGTCCAACCGGTTTCAAGCGCTACAGGAGCTAGTAAATGAAGAGGAGGCGGTCACCACAGAGCAGCAGTGGAAGGCAGTTAGAGAGGCGCTGAACTCAACCTGCAAAGACACTGTAGGGTTCAGGAAACACCATCACAAGGACTGGCTGTCGGCACAGACCTTGAAGAAGATAGAAGTGAGGAAGCAGAAGAAAGCAGTTGTCAACAACAGTCGCACGAGAGCAGCCAAAGTAAGGGCACAGGGGGAATACTCGGAAGCCAACCGCGAGGTGAAGAGGAGTATCAGGGCAGACAAGAGGGCCTACACAGACAGCCTGGCAGCAGAGGCAGAAAAGGCAGCAGGCAGCGGCAACATGAAACAGCTCTATGACATTACCAGAAGATTGTCAGGCAAGTATGGTCATACAGAAAGACCAGTAAAAGACAAAGAAGGCAAGCCTATTGCAGACAGAGCAGACCAACTCGACAGATGGGCCGAGTATTTTGAAGAGTTACTGAACAGACCGAGCCCACCCGACCCCCCAGACATCAAGCCGGCAGAGACCGACCTACCCATCAGCTGTGACAGACCCAGCCGGGAAGAGATCAGAAGAGCAGTGGCATTTTTGAAGAATGGCAAAGCAGCAGGCCCAGATGGCATCCCAGCGGAGTCTCTGAAAGCAGACCTAGAGACAACAGTGGAGATGCTGTACCCACTGTTTGGAAAGATCTGGGAAGAGGAGGTGATGCCGGCTGACTGGAAGGAGGGGTACCTAATCAAGCTTCCCAAGAAAGGCGACCTCAGCAAGTGTTCCAACTACAGAGGAATCACCTTGCTGTCAGTACCAGGAAAGGTCTTCAACAGGATCATCCTGGAGAGAATGAAGAGCTCCGTTGACCCCCAGCTGAGAGACCAGCAAGCAGGATTCAGGAAGAACCGATCATGTACAGACCAGATCGCCACTCTCCGCATCATCGTGGAACAGTCTCTGGAGTGGAGCTCCCCGCTGTACGTCAACTTTGTGGATTATGAGAAAGCATTTGACAGTGTGGACCGAGAGACTCTGTGGAAACTCCTACGACACTACGGTGTACCGACAAAGCTCGTCCGCCTGATCAAGAGCAGCTACGATGGCATGACATGTCGCGTGATCCACGAAGGGCAGTTCACCAGGGAGCTCCAGGTCAGAACTGGTGTCAGGCAGGGGTGTCTGCTGTCTCCGTTCCTCTTCCTACTGGCCATAGACTGGGTCATGAAGATGACCACAGAGCACAGACGAAGTGGAATACAGTGGACACTGTGGACACAGCTTGACGACCTCGATTTGGAGACGACTTGGCATTACTGTCCCACACTCATCAACAAATGCAGGACAAGACCACGAGGCTTGCTGACATCTCGTCCCAAGTGGGCCTCACCATTCACAAACAGAAAACAAAGACAATGAGGCTGAATGCAACCAGGGAAGAACCGGTCTTGCTTGCTGGCACCCCGTTGGAGGAGGTGGAGTCCTTCACCTATCTCGGGAGCATCATAGACAAAAAAGGCGACACTGATGCAGATGTCAGAGCACGAATCGGTAAAGCCAGAGCAGCCTTTCTCCAGTTGAAAAAAGTGTGGAGTTCCAGAGAGCTGTCACAACACACCAAAGTCCGGATTTTCAACTCAAATGTAAAAGCAGTTCTCCTATATGGAGCAGAGACTTGGAGATTGACAAAAACCATAGTCAACAGAGTACAGACCTTTATGAACAGTTGCCTTAGAAGAATTTTGAAAATCCACTGGCCAGAGAAGATCAGCAACGTCAGACTCTGGGAGAGAACAGAGCAGATAACAGCAGAGAATGAAATTGGGTGAAGAAGATGGGGATGGATCGGTCACAGTCTGAGAAAGCCAGCTTCCAGTATCACTAGGCAGGCATTGTCATGGAACCCCCAGGGAAAGATAAAAAGAGGTAGGCCGAGAAACTCCTGGCGTCGAGACCTCCAAGCAGACATCAAGAGACTGGGAACCACCTGGAGTAGAATCGAAGGAGAAGCACAGGACAGGAGTTGCTGGAGGTCTCTCGTCGATGGCCTATACCCGGGTAGGGGTGATAGGCGTAAGTAAGTAACTGGTCAGAGAAGATCAGCAAGGTCAGACTCTGGGAGAGAACAGAGCAGATAACAGCAGAGAATGAAATTGGGCGAAGATGATGGGGATGGATTGGTCACAGTCTGAGAAAGCCAGCTTCCAGTATCACTAGGCAGGCATTGTCATGGAACCCCCAGGGAAAGAGGAAAAGAGGTAGGCCGAGAAACTCCTGGCGTCGAGACCTCCAAGCAGACATCAAGAGAATGGGAACCAGCTGGAGTAAAATCGAAGGAGAAGCACAGGACAGGAGTTGCTGGAGGTCTCTCGTTGACGGCCTATACCCGGGTAGGGGTGACAGGCGTAAGTTTTTTTTTTTTTTTGGCTTTTGGCTTGACTTCGCGAACGAAGATTTTATAGGAGTTGCCCACGACGTCTGCAGGCTTGTTCGTGGCTGCGGAGGCCAATCCGAGACAGGCAGGTTCGACCGCAGTGGCTGCAGGGGAAGGTATGGCCAGGGTTCTGAGCTGCGGCATCTCTGTTTTTTCTCCTGAGCCGCTTGTCCTTAAGACTAGCTCTGTGAGAGTCCTCAAAGGAGACAGCTGCCTTGTAAATGGTGGAGCGCCAAGTGTCACGGTCCGCAGCAAGAGAAGACCACTGGTGGTGGTCGATTTGGCAGGCACTAAGTGACTTCTTGAGACAGTCTTTGTATCTCTTCTTTGGTGCCCCTCTGTCACGGTGTCCAGTAGCAAGCTCGCCAAACAGGGTGATCTTTGGTAGGCGGTGATCCTCCATCCTGGAGACATGCCCCGCCCAGCGGAGCTGTGTCCGCAGCAGCAAAGCCTCGATGCTCACAGTTTCAGCCTGTTCAAGGACCTCGACGTTGGTGACATAGTCACTCCAGTGAATGCCCAGGATGGTACGCAGGCAGCGCTGGTGGAAGCGTTCGAGGAGTCGTAGTTGGCTGCGGTAGAGGGCCCAGGACTCGGAACCATACAGCAGAGTGGTGAGGACCACAGCTCTGTACACGCTGATCTTGGTGCCTGTTTTCAGCTGTTGATTGTGCCACACCCGCTTGAAAAGTCGCCCGAAAGCGCTGTTCGCTTTTGCCAGCCTGCTGTCAAGCTCCTTGTCCAGCTTGGCGTCCGACGTGATAATGCAACCAAGGTAGGTAAACTGGTGCACTGACTTTAGTTCAGGCTCGCCAATGGTGATGTGAGGAGGGCGATACACTGTCTTGGGTGCCGGCTGATGGAGGACCTCTGTCTTTTTCAGACTGACCTCAAGTCCAAAGAGCTGGGCAGCATCTGCGAAGCAAGATGTGATGCGCTGCAGGGCTCTCTCTGTGTGTGCAACGAGGGCAGCATCATCAGCAAAAAGCAGCTCACGAATCAGTTGGTCTAGGGTTTTCGTGTGGGCCTGTAGTCGTCTGAGGTTGAACAGGCTGCCATCGAGACGATACCTGATGTACACTGCATCGTCATCATCGAGGTCCACTGTGGCCTGCTTCAACATCATGCTAAAAAAGATGGTGAAGAGGGTTGGTGCCAGCACGCAGCCCTGCTTTACGCCGTTGAGAATAGGGAATGGTTCTGAGAGGTCATTGTTGAGTCTGACCTGGCCTTGCTGGTCCTCGTGTAGCTGGACAATCATGTTGAGGAACTTTGGGGGACAGCCAAGTCGCTCCAGGATCTGCCACATGCCTTGCCTGCTCACAGTGTCAAACGCTTTTGTTAGGTCGACAAATGTTACGTACAGCCCTTTGTTCTGCTCGCGGCACTTCTCCTGTAGCTGTCTCAGCACAAAAACCATATCGGTGGTGCTCCTGTTTGCTCTGAAGCCACACTGGCCCTCTGGGAGTTGGTCTTCAGCGATGGCAGGTACCAGCCGATTCAGGAGCAGACTTGCAAGGATTTTCCCAGCAATGGACAGCAGGGTAATTCCCCGATAGTTGGAACAGTCAGACTTCTCGCCTTTGTTCTTGTACAGGGTGATAACGACTGCATCACGGAGATCTTTTGGTAGTGTTCCTTCCTCCCAGCAGCAGAGAAAGAGGTCATGGAGCTTGTTGTGCAGTGTTGTGCCTCCATGTTTCCAGATCTCTGGCGGTATTCCATCAATGCCTGCTGCTTTGCCACTCTTGAGCTGGTGGATGGCTGTGAGGGTCTCTTCAGCGGTGGGCGGTTCGTCCAATTCAACCTTTACTGGGAGGTGTGGGATTTGTAGGACGACTGTTTCTTGAACAGTGCGCTCAGCGCTGAAGAGGCTCTGAAAGTATTCCGACCAGCGGTTCAAGATGGAGGTATTATCTGTGAGGAGTGCCTGGCCATTCGCGCTTCGCAGGGGACTTTGTACCAGGTGCCTGGGGCCATACACTGCTTTCAGTGCTTCGTAGAAGCCCCTGTAGTCACCATTGTCAGCGCAAAGCTGGGTACTCTGTGCAAGTCTGGTCCACCACTCATTCTGGAGATCTCTGAGCTTGCGCTGGAGACTGCTGCAGACGAGGCGGAAGGCAGACTTCTTCACAGGGCAGGAAGGCTGGGCTAGGTGGGCCTGATGGGCGGCTCTTTTTTTTTTGCTAGGTGTTCCTGGATCTCTACATCGTTTTCGTCAAACCAGTCTTTGTTCTTCTTTCTGGCGAAACCCAAGACTTCTGCAGAGGATTTTGCAATATAGCAGTTTTCAGTTGTTCCCAAAGTGTTTCAGGGGAGGAGTCTACTGGGTCCGCTGTGTCTTTGAGCCTGCGCTGTAAATCTGTCTGAAAGGCAGCTTTCACATCGTCACGCTGAAGGCTGGCAACATCAAGCTTTTTCTTGGGGGGCCCCCATTTCTTGGGTTTTGGCTTGAAGTGGAGCCTGAGTTTGCAGCGGACAAGGCGGTGGTCAGTGTGGCACTCTGCGCTGGGCATCACTCTGGTGAGGAGGACGTCACTGCGGTCCCTCTGACGCACTAGGACATAGTCGATAAGGTGCCAGTGTTTGGAGCGAGGATGCATCCAGGTGGTCTTTCGACTGTCCTTTTGCTGAAAAGTAGTGTTGGTGATGACCAGTTGCTGCTCCGCACAGAACTCCAACAGTAGGCGGCCATTGTCATTGCAGTTCCCCACGCCATGCTTGCCGAGGACTCCTTTCCAGGCTTCAGAGTCCTGGCCCACTCTGGCGTTGAAGTCGCCAAGGATGATGACCCTGTCGTCTGCAGGGGTACTCTGTAGGAGGCTGCGCAGGTCAGTGTAAAACTTGTCCTTTTCAGCAGGCTCTGCCAGGAGGGTTGGGGAGAACACACTGAGAAGGGTGACGTGTTGCTGGTGTCTCAGTGGGAGGCGCATGGACATGATGCGGTCTGAGTGGCCCGTTGGTAGGTTTTCCAGCTTAGTCGCAATGGATGTCTTGACCATGAAACCCACGCCTGAGAGCCGATATTTACACTAACCATACGCTAATACTGAAATAGCCTTAGTCGCCTGCTCGGCGATAAACCCCCAATAACTAATCCACCGCCCACTACTCTAGGTACTACGAAATAGCCCTCTACTTCCTATTCTTTTATTCTACACCTGCCCCCCAACACGCTAGCCAAAATAATAATACAGAACAAGCAAACACAAACTCCCCGAGCAAATGGCCACTAGAGAACTGTTGCGTGTACTCACCGTCATCCGTGAAGACGCCCCAGCTAAGACGCAGACAAACAAGACAGGGGTAAAGTCGTCGCAGCTCTTCTCTTCTCTCTCCTTCCTCGGACAACGGCTCTGGGGACGACCTGAACCGTATCGCAGGGATGATACAAACGACCGACACAGCTGCTTGTGGCCTCCAGCAAATGGCGAACCACGCCTGGAAAACCACCCTCGGAGACTTGCTGGTAAAGCGACTGACTCGTTCGCTGATGTAAATGCGACCGACTAGTAATTTTGAAAACTTTAGGTTGGCGAAAAACGCTCACTACATCACGTGATGAAAATTCACGTGAAACAGGTACCACCTGATGGCGTTCAGACTGGGCGGTCACGTGTGGTACGCCAACATCCAAACTGTCGCACGGCAGCAAATACTCGTGTTCAGGTCAAATACTACACACCTACGCTATCGTTACCCGGTCACTAACTGAATCCTGTCACCCCTCTAAACTTACTCCCCTACAAAATTAGGCGAAAAAAAATCCATGTCGTGACAGAAGTGCAGCATATTGTCTGATTTGTTAGACATAGGCTTTAAAGGATATCTGCCCATTTTTAAGTCCCTTCTATTTATAGAATGGACTTTTTAGGATGGGTCGCATTGGGGCGAATTTAATAGCATGTCCATGATGTCAAAGGCGAGCAGGCCTAAACCTTTTACAACTGAAGTAACAAGATAAACATTACATCATGTCTAGTTACACTAACATCGCTGCTGAACGTACATTTGGCGCGAAATGCCATATGTGTGTGTGTGTGCATATGTATGTAGACGCGAGAATCTCAGATACTGCTGTATGTACAAGCTTGGAAGTTGGCAAAGTACTTTATAATTATAAGGGGTGGCTAAGAGAGCCTCCAAGCATATTGTCTCATTGAAGACATAAAAGACCATTTATAGAAAGTCAGTTGACCCAGATTAGAGTCCGTAATTTTTGTCATATTTACTTGAAATTGTGGATATAGCTAGTTTCGAGAAAGACATTGAATGGGTTTGTTAGCCAGCTTTGTACCCTTTCAACTTCTTCAGTAAAAATTAATTCTTTTCAGAAAAAATAAAACGGTAAAAAAAATGAATTCTGGAGAAAGACAGTGGTGGTGATGTAAAAGAAGCATTTCCGTCACCACTCAGACAATGACGCAATATTCTAAATATGACGTAATTCTCTCTCTCTCCGACACATACACACATCTCCAAGAGGCATAGATCCTATTACGCCTGGTGGGCACATGAGGATCTATGCCTCTTGGAGATGTTTGGAGCGCACGCACACACACGCATACAAACACACAAATATCGAAGGGCTTTCACAAGAGCATGCAGGTGTACTTAGTATATCATGTAGCTACTTTTTGAATAATAATTAACTGATTTTTGCATGTTTTGGATCCACTATATACTCCCATCAAACAGTCAGCCCCAGAAGACGCTGTGCGAAACAAAACAGCCCTGGAAAAGGCTGCTTGCCTTTCGGATGAGTGACGTTTAAGATCAATTTCATCACTGTGTACATGGCATCATGAGACTAGCGATGCCATGATGTCATGCTTATAGTGACTCCATTTTGCTACTCGTGCTATTCTTGAGAATTCCTGTCGCTACTCCAGCCCACAGTGCATACTAATGGCGGGAGGTGCAGTGTGTCCATCTTTGTGTTCTGGCGTGTGTGTCGATCAGAGGTTGGCTTAGAGAGGAAGAAAATCGATCAGAAGAATAAGCTTAAAAATATGAACAAAAGAAAAACACATGTGAGCTCCAAACAATACGGTAGACTTTGGGATGAAATCCTCATCTTGTTCAATAGGATATATTTCAACATCAGAATCAGGTCAAAGACAAAAGGTGGCAGCGAGGACAGCTCTCATATAGAAGGGACTTTGTGGATTATGGTCATCCCATCTCGTTATTCAAAATCTTTTGTCTAACTGGTCATTTGGGGGACTTGGGTGGGGTTAACTACTTTTTAGTTCCCAGGGTCACGCTGGTCCGCCCCACAGGGTGGGTTTTCCCCTCTATTCTGGGGCATGTGTTTCTGTCTACCCTTGGTCCATTCACCTGTATTTTCCTTTTTTAAACTCTCCCTACTGTCTGCGCTGCCCGTAGCACTTGATATTGGATGTGTGTTGCTACTTGGTCTTAGCTTTATTTTGCGTATTAGACCAGCTGGTGACATACATTCAGTATTCTGTTTAGTTGGTTTTTTTCACAAGCAGTGCAGGCACGTCCTGAGAAGGTCTTGTTGCTGTCGGGACGTTAAGCAATGTACAACCAACTAATGTGGGCTCCTCCCTATCCGACTCCTTTGAACAGGAGATGGGTGTCCCACAGGGCAGCATTTTATGCCCTGTTCTGTTCATTGTTAAAATGAATAACATTGTAAAGGCTGTCAAAGATGACTCTGAATTCTCTTTTTTCGTTGATGACTTTGTGTTGTGTGCGAGAGGTTGAGGACTTGCCTCTTTTGAGAGATGCTTGCAACTGTGCATTGATTGCATCCAGGGATGTCAGTGAATTCAAGTTCTTGCCCTGCAAGACAGTCTGTGTGCATTTTACTAGACTAAATTTAGTCTAAGCATTGCTGCAGTGCCAGTTAAGGTGGCCGAGGAGGCAAAGTTTCTGGGGTCATCTTTGACTGATTTTGTCTCGCTCTCTTTCTGCCCTCCAGGGCGCAGGAACAGACCACCCACTCCAGGTGCAGATTAGAGAGCTCTGTGCATCCTTGATGAAGGAATATTATGACATTTTTATTTGGGTTCCTTGGTATGTGGGCATTGAAGGCAACAGGATCGCAGATTCTGCTACCAACGATGCCCGCAATGACCCTGTCCCTGACACACAGACTGTTTATAGTGAATTTAAACCTGTGATTATTGCCTACATAACCCGCAAGTGGCAGTCTGAGTGAGACAAAGAGGAAGATGACAAGCTTCATGAAGCTCTTCCTAAGGTGTGTGACAGTCTACCTTATTGCTTCGGCAGCCACCATTAGGAGACTGTCCTTGCTCAGCGCCACATCGGCCACGAGTATGTTACACGTTCATGGTGTTATGCCTGGGATGAACAGTTTTCTGATAAACACTTTTTGCTGTCGTGTCCCAATTTAATTGACACGAGACACAAGAACTACACAGCAGTCTCCTTGAAGGTTTTGTTCTGGGATGTTCCCCCGGACAAAATCTTCAATTTCTGAGAGTTGAATATTTTTAGCAAGATTTGAACATTTGTAGACCATGTGAACTGTATTATTTTGACCTTTTCTCAAGTCTGTAGACTTTTCCCTTAAAGACTTGCGCAACATTTTAGCATGAAATATTTGTAAAATATATTTGCATCTTAAGACCATTTTTTTTTTATAGCCTAGTTTAGAATTTTACCCATCCCGCCGTGAGCTGGCTTTTGCCTGCTTGGCGTTAAACCCAAATAGCTGACTAGCATGCCCCACATTAAAAAGTTTGAAAGACAAAAGGTTGTATTGGGTTGGTACATTTCTGTGTCACTGTCATTTTATATTTTTCCATCGCTGAGATAGGAAATGACTGACTTTGTGACCAGGTTTTTATGTTTGTTTCTGTTTCAGACAAAAGAGCCATTGGAAAAACAAGATGAGAATGTAGAAGTGTGCATGGGTGAGACCCAAGCCAACCATGAGACTGGTCACTCCCTGGATGGGATGAGTACAGCGTGTACAGATATCAGTGATGTGGATCTGCCCCAGATAACCGCTTCTACCATCATGAGCACAGACACTGACAAAGCTGGCACACCTCTTCACCATCTGGCGATGTTTGAGGACACATTTGACAGTGGACCTGTAACTAGTTCAGCTTGGAATAATGACGTAAACATGGACATGGAGGAAGACTTGCTCAGATTGGTAGATGGTGGCTTGCTCGGACCTGTGTTAACATGACAGTACACATTGGTTTGATTTTAGCTGTCATTTGCAAATTCTCCATATTGCAGTTTTAGTGTCACATGATTGTAAGCCATTGATGATGCCAGAGTCCACAAAAGTGAAATTTTCAAGACTTCACAATTGACTGAAATAACCTGGAATGAGAATATTTACTATGTAAAACAATACTAAACAAATTGAGTTTTTAACACCAAGAAAAATGGCACTTTTTAAATTTGTCTCTTTTGTTAAGCTCTGATTTCCACTTCCATTGGTTTTTTTCCCAAGTGATAATAAACATGCCTTTTTAGTTTCAAAATATCACTAACTGGTCTCTATCAGTCTCCGTGTGTGTGTGTGTGTGTGTGTGGGGGGGGGGGGGGGGGGGTTGGTGGTGAGCAGAATAATGTCAAATTTATAGAAATAAAAATATGAAGGTCTTATCCACCATAGTGTACCTCAAACATCTTCAAACTTTGCCCTGCTTCAAATCTTTAACCCCATGGCTGCATTATTTTGTAAAATTTTGGAGGCGTCTCTTAACTGTTACAGGAGGTGGAATGACAATGAGATCTGGCACTACCCTTTAATTATCATAGTCGATCTATAACTTGTTATAGTGCATTGGGGCTGAATTGGTGTGAGGATTTCAGTACCCAGGGTGCACTCCATAAAATGTTCCTTTCTTTGACATGTTCAATATTCAATTCAATTAAAAAACTTTATTGTGTCAGTCTAGCCGACAAATTTTCTTTCGTTGGGATCACATGCGCGCGTACGGTTTTAGCGAGTCTGCCACTTTCAAGATGCCACTGCGACATTAGAGGTGCAAGTTCCTTGACGGCGTCAACAGGGAGAGAGAGAGATACGCTAGTTAACACACTCTTCATTTAGGAGATGGATGGCCGAGGGTACAAAGCTCCCCTTGTAGCGCTTGGTTTTAACAAGGGAAGCCTTGAACCTACGGCCAGACAGGAGCTTTTGAAGGTGCTTAGAAAGGCAGTGGGAAGTGTCGGTTGCCAGCCTCAGGCCCTTGCGTATCAATCTCGTCCTGTAGAGGCCGTCAAGGCTCTCCAACCTGCCCCCAACGATTTTCTCACCAAGTCCGATTATCTTATTCAGTTTCCTGAAGTTTTTTCGCCCAGGGGTCTTATATATTATAGCAAGCTAATTAATATTCATGAATTTGCTTGGTGTACTGACTTTCCTTTGCAAAAACTCCTACAGGTCAAGATTCAAACTGGATACTTGCATTTGTCAAAATGAACATGCAAAATATGTGCAAACTGATAGTAATAAAAAACTTTTTAGTATGCACGTACATGTACACTTGTTATCTTTCCCACTCGCACACATTAACAGAAAGCAGACAGCAGCAAACAAGTGAAGTGAATTGCTGCACTAGTGAAACTGATGAGATGTCAGCCACTAGCATTTCTCACAAAAGTGATAATCCGAGAAGAGGACTAAACAGATAAACGTACTTACTTTTTCTGACAGAGTGATGACATGTACGATGATAGAGCGGTGCACCGATTGTCTCAAGCCAAACCCTGCAGACGCCAAGCACACGCACGTTCACACCTCATGCACACCTGAAGTATGCCCATACACTCAAGCACGCAGTCGCACTACACCAAACACCTCAACACATGAAAACTTAGCAACTGAACATTTACAACAAAGGATGCATCAAAAATAGTAGAAAATACACCAAAAAAAGGGTGCGCAAACAAGCAATTTACACAATGACCTGGCAGCTGGGGAGGTAGTCACCCCAAGCCTCGTGGCTATGCTACGGGCCATGGCTCAACTCGAATGGCGTAGGCTACTGTAAAAACCTATGGCCCCATGGTGGCATGCTGTGTCCCTGGGTTCAAGCGACAGTCTGGACCCATGTGCAGTCGTCTCCTAACAGCTGAAGCTGGCCTTATAGAGCGTTCCTTGCCTTGACAGCACCAGTCCAAGGCCCTCGCCCAGTGCAGACTTGGCATGGCCCCTAGCATAGTCCCAGCACAGACCTCAACCCCAATTCATTGACAAAAATGTAATGCAGTGGCAGTTTTAGACTTGGTTCGTGAATTATTTTGAGGTGGCCAAATTTTACTCGATATAGTGCTGATAACCGACAGATGTGATTCTTCGACCTCAGACATTTTGATTGTGGTCTTATAGTAACTTCTGGTAGTTATTGGCACTAAGATCAAGCAAAATTTGGCTCAATATAATATGAGAGGGGTATGTCCTAAAATTGTGAAGCGTGATTGGCACTTTTTTTGATTGTGGCGATTCATAATTGTAATCCTTGGCTCACATGCAATATCTGCTGGTTATTGGCACTGAAATCAAGCAAAATTTGGCTCAATTTAATATGATAGTTCCCAGGGTCACCCTGGTCAGCCCCACAGGGTGAGTTTTTCTCTCTATTCTGGGGCATGTGTTTCTGTCTACCCGAAGTCCATTCACCTGTATTTGCCTTTTTAAAACTCTCCCTACTGTCTGCACTGCCTGTAGCTCTTGATATTGGATGTGTGTTGCTAAATGGTCTTAGCTTTATTTAGGCCCCATGTGTTAGGTTTATTTAATGTATTTGACCGGCTGGCGACATACATTCAATGTTCTGTTTAGTTGTTTTTTTCACAAGCAGTGCAGGCACGTCCTGAGAAAGCCTTGTTGCTGTCGGGACGTTAAGCAATGTACAATCAATCAATCAATCAATCAATTTAATATGAGAGGGGTAAGCCCTAAAATCGTGAAGTGTTGTCAGCATTTGTGTCTACAAAATTGAATAGACTGAAATGCGGCTGGTTGGAGCACGTTCTATAGAATGCACAGGATGTGCTGGGCGGTCGGAGTCCGAATTCTGGCAAATAAGTCACAAGATAAACATTTGGCACCAAACGCCGTATGTGCGTGTGTGTGTGACAGCGACTAGAACCTGCATTTGTGGACAGACAACCTTGAAACTTTAGGATAAAAGAAGTCACAAGATAAACATTTGGCACCAAACGCCGTATGTGCGTGTGTGTGTGACAGCGACTAGAACCTGCATTTGTGGACAGACAACCTTGAAACTTTAGGATATTTTCCATACGTGAATTATCCCAAAGTAGTTTTTATTTATTGGCTCACGTGCGAAGTAAAAGCAAGTCTATGTTCTGGGCCAGTGTTCGTCCATCCATTATCCGTCGTAAACTTTAATGTTGGCATTTTCTCGGAGCCAGTCTTCTAACTTGGCCCAAGGATACTTTGTGGCAAGACCTTTCTAAACATATCAATTTGAGTAACCTCTCAAAGGTCAAGGTCATGGGATGAAATGGATTTTTAAAAAATAGCCATATTTTGACAAATTTGATTTGTTCTCAATGCTATTCACAACTTCAAACCCAAACTTGATACAAAGATACCTAATGGTAAGACCTTCCTATGCATACTAATTTGATTAATCCCTCAGAAAGGTCAAGGGTCACAAGTGATCAGGAAATAGGTGGAAAATAGCCATATTTTGACAAAAGATGTTTTTTCTCAAATACTATTCATAGCTTCAAACACAAACTTGGTACAAAGATACCTGAAGGTAAGACCTTTCTATGCATACTAATTTGGATCACCCTTCGGAAAGGTGAAAGGTCACAAGAGGTCGGCAGATGTGTGTTAAAAGCCAATTTTTGATAGAATTGTAGTTTTATCGTTTTTGTAAAGTTTTCAAATTTGGCTGAAAGTTAGCTGATGATAAGACCTTCATAGGCATACTAATTTAGTTGATCCCTCATAAAGGTCAAGGTCATGGGATGATGCAAATTATGTTTAAAGGCCCACTACCACCATAACTGATTAAAGGTACACTTCTGTAACAGATGGTTTCAAAACACTACACACGGGTCTAGTTCTGGTTCATTTAGACAGAACAATCTAGTTCTGCACATGCCATCTTTATATCAAGTAAACTGACAATGATTGCACTCTGTTCTATAAATACAATGCTATCAGTATGAGAAACAGCTGAAAATAGATTGACGAACGCTAAAGGCTGCGCAAAATAAATAAGAGCTATTATGTGTGTGCTTTTCCTCGCGCTGGGACCATATGGCGTTGAGGTGCGTCCCCTGGGTGGTGGATAGGGGGTCCCTCACGAGAGGGGTGCACCGAATGAAATAAGATGCCGTGAACCAACATGGTCTAAGGGAAGGAGACCCCGACAGAAAACCCCTGGTCCTCCTAGTAAGGGGGTTGGGCGTGGGGGTAGCTTCCCCACCCTGCAAATAAAGAAATGGCTACAAAAACGCGGGCGAATAGACAAACAGCAATTCCTTTCCTGGAGGAGGAAGGTTCTTCTACCAGAAGATTTATGACGTCGTGTGGTGAAAGCCGAAAGTCTTCGGAAGCCACAGGACCGAGCCGCCTCTCTCTATCCAGAGACACAATCATGGGCACATGGAATGTCAAGACCATGTACCAGAGCGGGAAGTCTGCCCAGATAGCAGCGGAAGTGCAAAAGTACAACCTTTCACTGCTAGGTATTGGAGAAGCCAGATGGACGCAGTCTGGGCAGAAAAGGCTGTTAAGTGGGGAGATGATTCTGTATTCAGGTCATGAAGAGGAGAATGCCCCCCATACAGAAGGTGTAGCATTCATGCTGTCACCAGTGGCACAGAGAGCGCTGATGGGCTGAGAACCTCATGGGCGAAGAATTATCACAGCAGCCTTTAGAACCAAGGAAAAGCTCAAGCTGAACGTCATCCAGTGTTAAGCGCCCACTAATGACAGTGACGAGGAAGAGAAACAAGAGTTCTACGACCGACTCTAGAGTGCTGTGGACAAATGTGCGGAGCGAGACGTCACCATCACCATGGGCGATTTTAATGCCAAAATAGGGGAGGACAACACCGGATATGAAGAGGTGATGGGGAGACAGGAACTAGGGGAGATGAGTGAGAACGGGGAGAGGTTCGTAGACTTTTGTGCTCTAAACAGACTTGTCATTGGAGGCAGCATCTTCGCACACAGAAGAATACACAAAGCAACTTGGTCTCACCTACTCATACTACAGAGAACCAAATAGACCATATCTGCATTAGCAAGAAATTTAGAAGATCCCTTCAAGATGTTCGAGTGATGAGGGGAGCAGATGTTGCCTCAGGCCATCATCTGCTTATCTTAAGAATAAAGCTCAAGTTAAAGAAAAGCAGCACAGAGACAACAAGAAGACAGCGCTATAATGTAGGCCTCCTGAGAGAGACTGGAGTGAGAGAAGAGTTCAAACTGGTGCTGTCCAACCGGTTTCAAGCGCTACAGGAGCTAGTAGATGAAGAGGAGGCGGTCACCACAGAGCAGCAGTGGAAGGCAGTTAGAGAGGCACTGAACTCAACCTGCAAAGACACTGTAGGGTTCAAGAAACACCATCACAAGGACTGGCTGTCGGCACAGACCTTGAAGAAGATAGAAGTGAGGAAGCAGAAGAAAGCAGTTGTCAACAACAGTCGCACGAGAGTAGCCAAAGCAAGGGCACATGAGGAATACCCCGTTCGAGACCTCCAAGCAGACATCAAGAGACTCGGGAGCATCATCGACAAAAAAGGTGGCACAGATGCAGATGTCAGAGCACGAATCGGTAAAGCCAGAGCAACCTTTCTCCAGCTGAAAAAAGTGTTTAGTTCCAGAGAGCTGTCACAACACACCAAAGTCCTGATTTTCAACTCAAACGTAAAAGCAGTTCTCCTATATGGAGCAGAGACTGGGAGGTTGACAAAAAGCACAGTCAACAGAGTACAGATCTTCATAAACAGTGGCCTTAGAAGAATCTTGAAAATCCACTGGCCAGAGAAGATCAGCAACGTCAGACTCTGGGAGAGAACAGCAGAGAATGAAATTGGATGAAGAAGATGGGGATGGATTGGTCACAGTCTGAGAAAGCCAGTTTCCAGTATCACTAGGCAGGCATTGTCATGGAACCCCCAGGGAAAGAGGAAATGAGGCAGACCGAGAAACACCTGGCATCGAGACCTCCAAGCAGACATCAAGAGACTGGGAACCATCTGGAGTAAACTCAAAGGAGAAGCACAGGACAGGAGTCGCTGGAGGTCTCTCGTCGACGGCCTATACCCTGGGAGGGGTGACAGGCGTAAGTAAGTAAGTATGCGTGTGCTTTTGCTGCTTGTCCAAACAGCCATAGAAGCTCATTAGGTGTGTCGACAAGGCATAACAAACACAAATAGTGCTGAAATTTGTCTTCTGTTGTACATGTAATGGTACTTTAAAAAAAAACACCATATTTTGGAAAAAAATGTTTATTCTCAAATACTATTTTCAACTTTAAACCCAAACCTGGTACAGAGATACCTGATGGTAAGACCTATCTATGCATACTAATTTGGATGACCACTAGGAAAGGTCAAGGGTCAGTAATTGTGTGAAAATGACCTTTTTTTTAAAATTGTAGTTTTTATCTTCCTTGGCTGCAGTGGAATGCCATGCCTTCTTCTGTGCTCTGACATGCCCTTTGCACTCCGCCACCACCCGGGTCTGCCCTGGGGGACTTGGGTGGAGTTAACTACTTTTTAGTTCCCAGGGTCACCCTGGTCAGCCCCACAGGGTGAGTTTTCCTCTCTATTTTGGGGCATGTTTCTTTCTACCCTTGGTCCATTCACCTGTGTTTTCCTTTTTTAAACTCTCCCTACTCCCTACTGTCTGCGATGCCTGTAGCTCTTGATATTGGATGTGTGTTGCTAAATGGTCTTGGGTTTATTTAGCGTATTAGACTGGCTGGCGACATACATTCAATATTCTGTTTAGTTTTTTTTTTTTTTTTTTTTTCACAACTGCAGGCACGTCCTGAGAAAGTCTTGTTGCTGTCGGGACGTTAAGCAATATACAACCAACCAACCTTTGCACTCCAGTGCACTGCTGTCCCGCCCTCTTGGCCATTGAACCGTAGATCAAGTTTCCTCAGCCCAGTCAGCCGGTGACAGACTTTGCATGCTAGGACGAGAAAATCCTGCCTCGTCAAGGGTTTGAGACCCCCGGTTTCCCCTCACTTGGTTTAGCCATCCAGTCGAAACTGTTGCCCGTGGCGTGGCCACTGCGCATGCTGCAGCTACGTGAAGTCACAAGTGAGAGTTGAGTGTCAAAGTGGGGACCTATACTGGTGGACTACTCTCTAACCTTCGAGAGATGACGTGCCGCCCCCCCCCCCCCCCCCCCCCCAATTATAGGTTAAACCCTCTCCTTGAATACTCCAGACACCAGGAAGTTACCAGTTGTAATGTCTCATCGTACCACTGGACTCTGACTTCTGCGGCCGAGAGGGTGGGGTTGCTCCAGTGCAACAGCTTCTCCACCAAAATCTCCTTCACGCGCTGGTTTTGTGCATGGCTCTTCACCAAATCTGCTTGTGCATCTTTTTTTCTTCTGCCTCCTCCAGAAGCCCTGCGGCGATGGGGAACGGGCGAACCGACAGGTAGAGGTTACTACTGGAAGTCGTAGCTCCAAACCTACACGTAGGCGGTCTGTGGACCAGTGGTCGCTCTTCCCTGTACTAGGGGCAGCAGGGAAGTTCGGCAGCATCCCAGGCGACTGAGCAGCCCTCTTCAGGACAGCACTGCTCACCCTAGTAAGGAAGGGAACTAGAAAAGATGTTTCAAACATTGCCTGCCCTACACCAAACTGGTCAGCTTACCAAGATGAACAGCAACGGCCTGCTGCTGCTGACATTGTGTGCTGAGAATAGACTCGCAATCACCAACACTCTCTTCAGGCTGGCTAGTAAGTACAAGACAACATGGATGCATCCCAGGTCCAAACAGTGACATTTCATAGACTATGTCATTGTCCGCCAGCGGGATATTCGCGAGGTCAGAATCAGAGAGCCACGAGAGGAGCCGAGTGCTGGACCGACCATCGGCTGTAAAATGCAAATAATTGTAGTTATTATCAACATTTTTGCAAACTTTTAAGTCAAATTTGGCACAAAGATACCTGATGATAAGACTTCCTATATATCCCAATTTAGTCGACTCATCGCAAAGGTGAAGGGTCACGGGGGTTTCACAGATGTGTGAAAACTGATTAAATTTTGAGAAAACATGGATTTTGTTAGTGCAGAGGCCATCCCTTTACTTATTGTCAGACATGTGTGGATCGGTCATACAAGTGAGCCATAAGGGCTTTGCCTTTTTTGTTGCAAGTTTTGGAGCCACTATCATGAAACGCGATTTCATTCGAGTCAAAACCACTAAGCGAACAGACACCACGAAATGCAGAGCAGTAAATTTACAGAAATCATAGTTAATACATTATTGCAGAAATTCACTGACGTCAAACTTATTATTGGCTGTTGCTACAGTCACTTGGATTGTTGTTTACCGTAGACAGCACCCAAATGAACACACCAGCACTTCAAACCATGAACGGAATTTGTGTAATTTATTTTATAGCATGTAAAAAACACCCCTAAAAAAAAAAATCCAGACCGTCGAAACTTTTGGGTAAGAAAACATTTTTGTGTATGGCAGGACATCGATGAAAAGTACTGGGATGAGAAGAAAACAGTGTAAACTAGGCCCTTTTGCACTTTATAGGGTACAATTTTACGTTTTAGTCTGATTTTTCAGCTAAAAAAGAATAAGCCAAATAGCACTGTTTTCCGCTCCACCAGCAAAAATTCTACAAATCTGAAAATCCCCAGACCGTTGCTTTCTTGGGCTTGCCCCAACTCAGATATTTGAATAAAACTGTAATCATGTATAACCCCTGTCATTACAATCAATAAAACAAACAGGTCACTCAACTACCAATTTTTTTTTTTTTACATAGGTAAAGGAAATGTTAACCATTTCCACAACACGGCTTCATTTAAATTCATGTACATATTTATCATATAACACTTAGTTTAAAATATTACAATTAGTACACTAAAAGGAAAGCTTTGTAACAAAAGCTGCGGTAGCAGCGACACGTCTGCTTTGTGTCAATGTTTTAGTGTTTTTTTCATAATCTACACGTCAACCGTCAGTGAGTGACAGAACTGTCAATATGAAGACAAGAAATGCAGTGGTGTGCCTGCTGGTGGCTAGTTTGGTCTAGTCCAGCATGGGATTGACGGAAGTTTCTTTTCGTCCTTTGACAACTCAGATCCGGTACAACATGGTGGGGCTGCTTGATATTCCTTCATCCCCGATGGTTGTGCGACCTTCTCTAAACCTGCCATGATGAAGATCGCGAAGCGGGGCAGTAAGGGCGGGGCGAGAGCAAGGAACAAAAGATGAGCTTTCAAGCCGTTTCTGCCTTTTGTCATCATTGGTAACGTACAGTCATTACAAAACAAACTCAAACTCTATGCAAATGTACAACATACTGAACATTTTCAAACATGCAGCATGATGTGCCTTAACGAGACCTGGCTACATAGCAACATAACAGATGAAAGTGTTGCAATTGATGGACTGGTTTTATTCTTTCAGATAGACATAAAGATTCAGGGAAAAAGAAAGGGGGTGGGTGGAGGGGGTGGACTTTGTGTGTATGTAAACAAGAAGTGGTGTAATCCGAACAACATGTCGCTGACGTACACACATAGAGCGTATACAAAGGGAGTGGCGATTCCAGCCTCGCACAGTGCGGCATCGCGTGCTCAGCGGTCGCCATCTTGAGAGTTCCGGCGCCAGCGTTTCTGGCACTAGCGGCAGAGACAGTTCACGTTTGCATTCAAACATAATGACGGGCTGGATCTCATTAACGCATCGAGGCTTGACATGTACAGAAGATACTGATCGACCATGATGGTTCAAGGGTAGTGCCAGAATAGTTTAGCACCTAGAGTGATCACGACCATGTGAACCAAACGGAGCGGTAGTGCCAGAATGCTTACCGCCTACCATGATAGTTCAAGGGCCTGTGCCAAAATAGCATGGCACTTTGGAGTGATCACGACTCGTGTTTATGAGTGGTATCGGAATAGCTTAGCATCTACCATGATAGTTCAAGGGTGATAGCAACATAGCTTGGCGCCTAGTGGATAAAAGTGTTCAGTTCAAGAGCCTCAGTCAGTTGTGGCGCCAGAATAGCTTGGCACCTAGAAGGATCGACCATGTTCAAGGGTTGTTCCAGAATAGCTTAGCGCCAAACCATGATAGTTCATACTGGTGGTGCCAAAATACCTAAGCTCCTAAATGCACAAACTTTTGAACTGTAATGGACTATGTCCCACCGGCTGTACTAAAATGAAGTCTTCGGTGTACAGCTCCCAAATGTGCTGTTCTGACATCACCCTTGAACATTTTGTATTGTTTAGTCGGCTAAAAATACGATACTTTCAGGGTATAAATTGACATACGGTCATGTCATACGGTTCTGTCTGTTCATAAAGATAGCTATGAGTATGTAAATCCTACGGATAAGTCACTGAAACACAATGTCCGATTCTTTTTACATTATTTGTTAAATAGAGTTGGGCACGAAATAAAAAGCGTCTGCATAATCAAATAATCAGCTCCATTTCAGAGTTCATGTTCGTCGGTTTGTCTGTCAGTATTTCTGCCTCTTGTGTCTGTCTGTCTATCAGTCAGTGTCTCTGCCTCTTGTGTCTGTCTGTTTCAGCCTCTTGTCTGTCTGTGTTTCTGTTTCTTCTGTCTCTGTGGCTGGTGCAGTGATAATCACATGATTATTAGTATTCTAAAGACAAAGAGCATGTTAGTTACTACACGTCAGAAACACCAGCATGGCCTACCACTCTCCTTAGATAGCCAGCCTGTAAAACAAGTAACTAGGCATCGCTTATTAAGCGTTATAGTGGACAACTAATTAAGCTGGAAACCGCATATTGACTCAATATGCAAAACAATCTCCAAAAATCTGTTCCTGTTATCAAAACTACGCCATATAGTTAATACTGATATCTGTAAACTCTTTTTCCATGCGCTTATTAAAACGCATTGTGACTACAGTTCTACCATCTGGGATGGATGCAGCGAAGTTCACATGAAAAAAAGTTAATTCCGTGCATCGTCGGGGCATTAAATTAATACTTCCCGGTCCTACTTCGACTGATGAAAAATTAAAATTTCTCAAGTTACTAACATTGAATAAACAGTTTGAAGTTAATCGCTGTGTTCTACTGCACAAGATCATGCAAGGAAAAGCCCCACCCTATCTAAGAACTCTATTTTCCGACAAAAATAGGAAAAACACGAGAAATAGTTTGATCCACCTTCCAAAAATTAGATTATACATCTGTAAAACCAGCCTGTCCTTTTCAGGTGCTAAAGCGTGGAATATTTTACCTCCACACCTGAAATCAATTTGTAAGATTCGCGTCTTCAAAGGTTGCCTCCATAAATATTTACTTCAGAAGTGATAGTATGTTTGGCTTCCATATGCTACTATTTATATAGCAGTTCGCGACAAGTTTCCTATTACCTAATAATAATCTTCTACTGTTGCTGCAGATTATGTAATAGTTTGACTGTCTGCATTAACATGTCAGGTTCATACCTGTATATATATATATATATATATATATATATATATATATATATATATATATATATATATATATATATATATATATATATATATATATATATATTAAATTTTTTATTTTATTTTTTTCTGAGGGTGGCGTGGAGGGTGGGATGGGTCTGAGTTTTTACTTATATATGTTTTATCTTTTGCTATATCGTCTGATGTATTGTAATATGTGTAGAGTGGCAGGACAGTTTGGAAGATAGGCATTGCTATGCCTATAACTTTTTATCCTGAATAAAAACGTTTCATCATCATCATCATCATTCATCATCATCTCTCTCTCTCTGTGCGTGTGTGCGTAGTGCCATGTCAGTCGGAGTGTTGTGCAGTCGGTGTGCGTGTAGGAAGAAGGCAGTCCTAAGTCAGTCGGAGTGTTGTGCAGTCGGTGTGTGTGTAGGAAGAAGGCAGTCCTAAGAACTTATGTTTTTGATTTCATCCACAAAGTCATATGCACATAGTGTACATGATATGGGGCAAGGGAGATAGATCAGATCAGTCACGTAGGGACACAGAGGTGTAAAAACTGGGAACCGGCAAAATTAATGTACGACTGATTTCCATGAGCGAATGGCATTCATTCGGCTGAGCCAAATGGATCGAAAAAGGATCGACGTCATAAGTCTTCTAGTAGAAGAACCTTCCTCCTCCAGGAAAGGAATTACTGTTAGTCTTTTCGTCGGCGTTTTTGTAGCTATTTCCTTTTTTTGCAGGGTGGGGAAGCTACCCCCACGCCCAACCCCCTTACTAGGAGGACCAGGGGTTTTCTGTCGGGGTCACCTTCCCTTAGACCATGTTGGTTCACGGCACCTTATTTCATTCGGTGCACCCCTCTCACGAGGGACCCCCTATCCACCACCCAGGGGACGCGCCTCAACGCCGTATGGTCCCAGCGCGAGGAAAAAGGATCGAGCGGCTTGTTTAACTTGCTGTCAACAAGTGATGAGTGTCTTGCATTACATTGGGTAGACCCGATTCCGACGCCGAATGAGGGTCATAGACGTAAATAAAGTGTTTAAGGTTCAAGGGTTCTCATAAAACCTTGCAGCCCCATTTGGACATATTTCATGTCTTACACTAAGACAATGGCAGGTGTTCACTGTTAATTAGTGAATGGTATAGTACAGTGTGAGACTGAACCCTTTCTACACAGGGACAAAATGCATAGATTCTCATGAGTCCATGTAAGCTGGAGGACTAATGAAAATTTGTGACTAAGTTTTACTGGCTCACACAATTTTAATTTTCATGTGAGAAAATGCTGTAAGGTGGTAACTGAGACAGAACGTGATTCCATTGTGTTCCGCCTCATGAGCAAAAGAGGCAAATATGAAAATATCAAGATGCATACATCCCACCGATATCATAGACTTTCACTATGATAGATATATTCTGCTTTTCAGACACATGGCATTACTGAAAAAAATGTGTGTTTAGCACATGTTCGACTGTGGTTAGTCTGTCGTCCGGTGCAGTGTTTGAAAAACATAATGAATGTACATACATGATTTTCTTCTCCTTTTGGGCATAGAATTGCAGACTGCATCAACACCGTTGGATGATCTTTTCCCGATTGATATTGCCGTGACTCTGATATCAAGTCATGACTTTCGGCACTTACCTACATCTCGAGCAAAGGTAAGATCTGTTTTTTCCCCCGTTATCACGTAGTATCTATAAACGCAAAAGATGCACCAGTTCGCTGTATTATTTAACAACAGTAACTTTGTATTCATTTCATGGTGTAATTTATTTTTTCTTCCAGATTAAACGCCAACGACATGGGCCGTTTGGTTTTATTGGAGGGCGAGGTCGAATATCCACTCCCGCTACATGGCTTCGCCATGAAACAGCTTCCGAACTGCTGGTTAGTTAAAAAAAAAAAAAATCCAAAACAATGTAATTTCCATTTGCAATGAAAAATAATGTTGTATGAAATACTGGATTATTATAATATTATTACGTGTACTGTTCTGTCTGGCCGCAACAGAAACTATGCAACTACAAGTACACATTTGATGAAAGTTGCCCCCTCCCCCCCCCCCCCCCTCACTGCCCCCCCCCCCCTCCTCACACACGCACGCACACACTCACACACAGGTAAAAACGCAACAGGCAACAACACAAAACAAAATTACGAGTAGATTTTCAGTGATGTTTTCTGTGATAAGAAAAGCATTTAACATTTTTTTCATTATTACATTTACAGAAAACTGGACATGGCAGGAATATCATCGGCGGTTAGCGGCACTGCTGCAATAAGTGGACTAAGCCTAAGAACAGATGACGACGGTTCTACCTGGGTTACATTTGAGTCATTCATTTGTGATCTAAAAAACAAACACTAAACCTGGCGATAAAGACATATTTCGAAGTAACCTTCTGAAATATTTCAAGAAGCAGAGCAATGCTGTTCGATGGAAGGAATGTGATATGTACATTCGTTTTACAGCAGTTTTGGGATTTGCCTTTGCCTTTGAAGGCTCGTATGATGCGTGCAAAAGTATTGTTCAGGAAGTTGAAAGTTGTGTACTCAGATCTGATTTTGTAAAAAAACAGGATTTCATCTGTGCATGAACTATATTCAAGGATCAGCATCGCCAGCAGAAATACTCTGGTTGAAAGCACTCTTTTAAATGGAGCGATAGTTGAAGAAGAAAGCGTAAAGACCCTGCATTGTGAATACAAGTCACAATTTACGGACATTCAGTGGGAAAAAATAAAGCTTTTTGAACATCATTTTCAAAACAGGGTGAAGAATGTCGATCGAATTGCGTACGAAGAGCTTCTCGAGAAAAAAGGGTCGTTTTGGAAAAAACAAACGCGCATTGATCAACTATTGAGAGATACGCCAGATGTGTACAGATCAACCATCAAGGAAGAAAGAAAGAGACAACTTCTTGCAGCTGCAAAGGACGGCATCTTATTGCATGGTTTGAAAACGCCGCACGCCCACTCGCTGGTTCAGTTTTGTATCGAAGAAAGACTTAAAGAATTCTCAGAAAACATCAAGGTCGTGTGCGTTGACTGCAGTCAGTCAGTTTGTGCCCACGACAAAGGACTTCATGTGTTCTTAGAGCTGTCAAATGAGTCATCAACAGACCCCTCGGATATCGATACCATCACTCAGTTCATCAAACTTGAAATATACAGAGCTCATAATGACCAGTGTCACGAGGTAACCATATTCAAACACAACACATTCCAGGCCTACACTGATGATGAGGGAGACTTTTACAAGTTCCGTCTTCGTGACGATGTCTTTGCTGGCAAGCTTCATCAGGACATGGTACACAAATCCACACATGCTTTGGAGGAATTGGTATTTGATGAAACGTCCTGTCCTGCTTGTGGTCCGGTATTGCAGGAACCTGCCGTGCTCGACTGGAAGACACTAGACATTGCTTATGAGTGGAAGTACAACGTACCAATACACGCCCAAATATTCCTAGAGAAATTTATCCAACGCAGAACACCATCAACGCAACCCAAAACGACACGGATTTACTTGAGAAACTGAGAAGATTGTACCAAGTATTCCATACTTTGCTGAACATTTTCAACCGTTCGCACTGTGGAATCTTCCAGCGATTCACGACAGACCAACTATCTTTTCAGTATCATAGTCTGAGTTCTGTATTCAGCATCACTTCACGAGCTGGTATTACAAGAAGCTTTTCCGAGGCTGAGCGTCGGTTGAAACAACAAGCAAACGACGATTTATGTTACTACAGAACATATATGAAACCTGTGCCCCTTCAATATGAATCTCTGGCTGGACATGTCCAAGGTATGGTCAGTCTGCAAGACTGTTATGTTGTTCTGTACATGGACAATCTGGTCCGTCTTACCTTCCATTCGGACCCAAACAGAGGAGCCTCGAGAACTTCACAAATTTGTACGCTTCCAGTAAGTTTTAAGGGGCTACCAAGAGACGCTGCCGTCACAGACAATTGGCATGAAGAAGGATGTTCGGGGGTCACGCCTTGTCACTGTATGCAGCCATTAGTTCTCCAGCCAACAGACGTTTCCCGAGTGTTGATCGATTGATTGTACATTGCTTAACGTCCTGACAGCAACAAGGCTTTCTCAGGACGTGCCTGCATTGCTTGTGAAAAAAAACAAACTAAACAGAACATTGAATGTATGTCGCCAGCCAGTCAAATACGTTAAATAAACCTAACACATGGGGCCTAAATAAAGCTAAGACCATTTAGCAACACACATCCAATATCAAGAGCTACAGGCAGTGCAGACAGTAGGGAGAGTTTTAAAAAGGCAAATACAGGTGAATGGAGCTCGGGTAGACAGAAACACATGCCCCAGAGGAAAACTCACCCTGTGGGGCTGACCAGGGTGACCCTGGGAACTAAAAAGTACCTAACCCCACCCAAGTCCCCCAGGGCAGACCCGGGTGGGGGAGTGTTGATCGAACTATCTGAAGAGGAAGACAGAGTCTTCAATACTTTCAGAACTAACCTGGTTTTTGGTATCAAGGTATTCTGGAAAGAAGTCATGGGTGCTGGCATCTGGCCGACTGCTGCACAGCAAGCAGTTCACTCGGATACTTCCTCAGACGTATCGACCGACAGTAGAATCGACGGGATGAACATTTCAGGAATTGATGTAATGAGTGACTCCGAGGAATTTGATGAGAGTTTCAGACAGCTGCAAGTGGCCGATGGAGCACCAACAGAGACTGACATTGAACCCCATGACACATATAGTTTGGGACATCTGCAGGTATCCGATGCAGCACATACAGAGACTGACAGTGCATTCGAAGAAGAAAATCTTGGATTTTCGATCTTCAAGCCCCCACCTCTGATATGCCGCCATCCACCCCCATACAGTGGAAGAGACGATGACATCGAGCGCCTGAGAGAAATCTTAAGAGAGCTTCTGCTAAAGACGGGGAAACACCCATCATGCCCCAACAACGACGGAAGCCGCATACTCTTTGCTCCAGACCATAAAATTGCAAATAATCTGTTCACTCTGATGGGTGAAGGCGGGGTATTCAGATTTCTGCCGGAATTCCCCGTCCTTCACCTGCGAAAATCCAAAATTGTCAACCTCCTGAGTGGGTATCGGACAGCGGGCATTGAAATGATGTTGAGATTTTTGCAGGATTCAGAGGAGCCTGACATCAAGAAACTTATCAATCTGAACAACATTGATAAATGCGCAAAAATCATCCAACGTTTGGCAGTTGCACTGCATATTGTGTTCTTCGTTAAATTCCTCGAGGCGCTTCCAAACGAAGAGGCCAATGACCTTGCACGACAAATGGAAAAAGGGCAACTAGACAGCGCTGTGTGGCAACGACATTATCAAGCTTTCATGTTTGAGAGCAGGGAGCGCAATGCAGGATTTGCTCTGCATGCAGACATGCTACTGCATTGTGAGGAAATCATGGCCATCCACTTTGCGGAGAGAATAGGGGGACCAGAGGGATACACCCTTTTGCTAGCGGCGGTGAAACACTCACTTCCATTTTCATTTCTTAACAACGCAGTATCATATGCAGGGTTTTGCACACGTTTGTTGATTCACCATCACAGTGGCGGCTATTTCCACGAAAATCTGAAGAAAACCTTGTTCAGTACCCCATACAAGAACAAAAGCAGAAACTTTGGCCTGCTTTGGACAGCCAAAGAGAAATGGAACACAAAGACGCGTTGAAGGGTTTCCGCCCGAGATCATCTCTTCAGTCTGTTTTGCCTCGGATGGCCCTTGTAGACACCCTTTCTGACATGGAAAGTACCATGACAGCAGATGCTCATCCATGTGAAGAGGAGCAATATGTATGGAGGGTATCTCCAAAAGACTTGACCTACATCCTACCAACGGCCAAGATGATTCTTCACAATGCGAAGTTCAATCCAGATACTCAGGAAGATACTCCCTACAACTTCTACGAGCCAGCACCTATTCCTTTGTCAAAGGCAGTGCTTGATAAACACACGGAAGACGCAGGGTAGTACCCCTGATTTATAAATACCTCGCTCACTACAGGCTAATGGGAGTGGAGCCACCACACTGCAAACATGTCAATGATGTACGTGGCCCCAAAGAAATCACTTCAAAGCTGCGTGCCATGAGTTCGACCAGTTTCACAATCAAGCGCACTAGCTGCAAAGCCTGCCTCTGCATTCGAACAGAAAGAAAAAGCACGAAAATTGAAAGTAAAGAAACAAACCAAACTCGTAGACTGTCTTTCGTCTTCGGCTAACACTTGCCAGGCAGTGCTAAAGCCAGACTTAAGCAAGGGAAATGTCCAGAAGGCAAAAGGTATCGAAGACGCTCTCCTTTCACTTCTTACTGACTGTGCTCTGCCAACAGACGAGAAGGCCCGCAAGCAACTCAGCTCGCAGAAACAAGAGAGGGAGCTTGAATCAACCTTTGCAAAGGATAACAGTCTTATCCTTCTTGACCAGAAACAGGTTCCACCAGAAGTGTCAGAATCCGCCAAGGTTGTACTTGTCGAATTCGCAGGGGTCAAATACAAATGTGTAGCTGGATCTGGCGAGCAGTATCTACAGTACGTACGCAACGAAATAATCAGGAAGATTCTGCATGATTACAGTCGGGCAGAACATGTTGTTGTCGTTGAGGAAAAGTACCTCTTTACACCTGATGAATTCAAGAGTCAAACGCGAGTAAAAAGGGCAGCAAAGAAGACAACTGTATCAATCGGACATCTGAAGGAAACGAACGATATGCTCGACCGGAACACATTTGACAGATCGGCGATTCTAGGCACTCAGAAAGGAAAACAATATGCAAGCACCTTTCTTGCAGCAAACATGGAGCACATACAACTGGATAGACCACTTGTTCTTGATGTCGACAGTGAGCTGCATGTAGTGAGGTGCTCATGCGAGGGTGTATGCGGGTGCCCACGGAAGTTCAGTCACCCACTGCGTTGCCTTGACACGTCCAGCGGTCAACAAAGCATCTCCCCTTTGACGCACATCAAGCAATCTAAAGGGGAGGCCGAAAAGGGCTCAAGCCGATTGGCTGATGGAAGTCTTACCAGAGCTGGCGCACCATGAGTCAGTGGTATCGCTGGTCACTTCTGGTGACATAGATGCTGTGATTATTCATATGTTTGCCGTGAGCAACCTCTGGCCGCGTCAAACTGATGGTTCCTTCAAGTTTCCGGTATAGTTTTATTATGTTGTCTTGCAGAAAGCGTAAAGGTTGTATGATGTCTTTAACATCACCGCTATCCTGCAACATCTTGAGAGGCATTTACAGAAGGGCGCGGGTATGCACATTGCAGTGTGCCTGAGTATGGGTGGGAATGATTTTCTCCCCAAGTTCCATTCAGTGACCCACAAGAGACTTCTGGATACGGTCATCCAAGGAGGCATCCTTAGAACCCTCATCAGTTTCAAAACCACGGACGAAACCACCACCTATTTCAGTGGACATGTGGCCGAGGAATCCTACCTTGATTTAATGAAGGCAGTGTACTGTCCTTCTGCGTACAACCCAGATCTCTTGACTTTTGATGAAGCCAGGCAATTGTCCATTAAACATCCTCTCAAGCAAGAATACAAGCACAGTCAAACTTGGATGCCTCCAAAGAGCGCCCTCAGTCAGATTGGTTTGTTGACTGACTGTTTTATCGAATACCTTTTCACAGCAGGTAATCACAGTGCCAGACTTCCCGATTTCATGCAGAAAGGCTGTCTCGTTCGAGATGAAGAAGGGAGGTGTTTTTACAACCTCGGCACTGACACCTACACTGGCAGTTTGCAGTCACTGCTGCTGATCCCTGAGGCTGATCTTCTTAAGTCCCTCAAGACAAGCCGGCTTCGTGGGCAGAAACGACACACCGAAAACACCCCGCAGAAAGGCGAAAGAAGAAAACGAAAACCAACAACTTCAACGCCAAAGGTATCTCTATCTATCCATTTATCCATCCATACACCCACCCACCCCATACTCTCTCTCTCTCCAATCTTCTGTGCATTTGTGCATGCATGTGTGTGACGTTTCCCGCGGTCCTACGGGTCGTGGTTCGATCCCCATTTGGGGAAAAATGTGTACCTACTTTCCTACCTTTGTTTCGCTGGTGCAGTAATTCTTATCACCTCCATAGTCGAAAAGGCAATGAAGTCAGAGTTTTATACGTATGTATGCGCGCCCTCGTACATGCGCTTGTTTGTGTTTGCGCGCGCGTTATTGCCAGATAATCGCCGGGGGTTAATTGTCGTTTTTACATCGGGGCCTGTAATTCCGGATATGGCGACAGACAATGCTTTGAAAGACAGTTTTCTTGTTTCAGAAGTCGCTTCCCAATTAGTTTACCTCACTGGCACCTGGTTCCGCACCCCACATGGAGGGAACATGTCGATCAGCCACATTCTGGTGCAGTTTGAATGCAACGACTGCATTGGCGAGGACGGACGTACTTATTCAGCAATTACATTCGCCAATGACGATGGACATGGATACTTATGGGACACTATTGTCCCTGTATTGACCTGAGACACTTTAATATTGCGTGTGTGTAATGCGCGCGCATATCTTCAGATTTACTGTTTTAGTTTTGCCAATAATAGCTCATGCAGTGCATGAAATGTTGAAAGCCTCAGCGAAGAGAAACTTTGCTACTAAACTTATTTTTTATTTGCATCGGCAGAAACAAGTGTGTGCTGGCCTTTCCGATTCTGAATTGTTTGCACTACTCAGAACTCGTGCAATAACATGTGTGTAAGATGTGAAGAATTCAACGTATGATGAAGTCTTTGTCGAATGAGTGACAATAACTAAGTTACGATTTTGTATTTTATATTTAAATACTTTGAGTTTACGCATGTTACTTTACCAAAAGAGCCAATTTTCTTTCTTCAAAACGTTGATTACAGATATGGATGTCAATTTGAGTTATTTAGTGTATTGATTCCTTCACTACCGAGAAACATTGACCCCAACCCAGCTGCAAACACTTTGTTATGACCATGCCGTTCCTTCGACGGCAGGGAATCTTACACGCTGACTTTACAATTCTTTCCACAGCACAGTGTCTCTCCGCTGGCAGTGAAGGGATTAATAGTGATACCTTTACCATCGACTGGTATAACTTGGACACAAACATCAACATACTTGTAACAAACTTTCGTTTCGCAAAATATTTTGTGTCTGAAAAATTCCCGTCAAATTCCGCGACTACTGTCAGATAGTGGATATTATTGATCTCATTGCATCAGTTTAGTTAACGGATAAGTCTATTTTCTCTTTTGTCGCATGCATTTTTTCTTCTTTAAATGTTTTCTTCGTACAATGTTGGAACTCTGATGTAAAATGATGTATACTTTGACAACAGTTTTTCATTATTGACAATGCAAGATTATAGTAGTGCATATCAGTGCCGGCCAGCAAATTACGAGGTCGCGAGGCGGCCTGTGCAGCAAAAACACCAACACACAGCCGCGAGAGAGAGAGGGGAGGGGGGGGGGGGGGGAGGGCAGAACAGGTGCAGACAATAACAAAGCTCCGAATATATCCAAGAGGCAGAGATCCTGTGAGTTCCCGGCAGAGTGCGGAGTCTCATAAGAATCTGTCTCTTTCTGGTTTGAATTTGTACCTCTATTTGTACATCTATGTTGCTATGTTCATGTAGCTTACTGCGCGGGGAAATCAAAGGCAAATAGCCGAACAGCTGCAAGAGACATATATGCTCATTAGCATCAGACAGGCGCAGAGCGCAAACCAATGCCTAGTGTTACGGTTATGTCGTTATGCCCTATGCAGCCAGTATGCATTGGATTTTTATAATCCACCGGCCACACTCGCGAGCTTGAAACCAGACACCCACGGCTGTCAGCAAGTCTCATCAGGCGACTGCTCCGCTGTGATGCTGAGACGATAGCGCGATGCTCAGGCTCCCTTTAGGTTCACGGCAGTGCAAACTCGAGTTTGGAGACTAACTGTATACGCTCCATGCGTACACATTCTGTTCGCCAGATGTTGAAATCATGACAGTAAGCGCACGCCCGTATTACCTTCCACGGGAATTTTCCCACGATTTAGTAATGAATGTCTACATATCACCATCAGCTAACGAGAAAGATGCCGCCGATATCATTGCTAACCATCTGCATGATCTTGAGACACTAGCGTTCAAGTGTGTTACGGGTGACGTCAGTCACTGTCATTTAAAGAACGTTCTGCCAGGGTTCCACCAAAAAGTGACGTGTACAACACGAGGGGACCGAACTCTTGACATGTTTTGGTGTAATGTCAGACTAGTGAGATTCGTATGTTGCTGTTCCGATGCCGCCTATAGGATGATCTGATCATACCTTTGTTAACTCGTGCCACGGTATACACCACGCGTATAACCAGGACAGTACAGAAGTGGTCCACAGTAGCTAAAGATGCCCTGAAAGGTTGCTTTGACTGCACAGAGTGGAATGTTTTTACGGATACTGCAAGCAACGTTGCTGAGCTGGCTGACAGTTTGCAGGGGCTACATAAATTTTTGCGTAGAGTGTTGTGCCTAAAAAAAAAAAAACTGTTAAAATCTAAAAAAGCAGACCGAAAGGGTTGACTGCCACACAATTTAACACAATTTCGACTGCAAATCCTTCCCCCTTTTTAGTAGGTTCTCTCTTAGGGTGCATGGAAATTTGGCTCTAGGTGGAGGCATGGAATGTATGCCCCTGCAGAAACCACAGTAAAATGTGGTCTTCTTTGCAGGTAAGCAGAAGTTCCTTCTTCCTCCAGTATTGCCGATGGTGTGCTGAAGAGGTCGCCAAGACTGAAACAGCTGTCCACACCGGCTAAATATCTGGACCCCCCTTGGGGGGACCTAGATTTAAATTTCCATGCACTGAGTGGCTGGAACAGTGGATATGTGATACGCCCCCCTTCGGGGGGGGGGGGGGGGGGGCTTCCATATGCATTGCTTTCAGTCACTTTCTTAGCGCCCCCTCTCTTTCCTATCTCTTTTTTTTTGTGTGCTTTGGCCACGGTAGATCTATGATCACTGGTCGATCATGCACACTTCTCTCCCTTGACAGTGCCTTTTCCTACTCACTTGGTAGTTTTTTGTTAAAATCTAGAAACTATGCAACTTAAAAGTTAATTCAAGAGCTACTACTTCCATATTTCCTTTGTTTTCTTATTTAACACATTCTGTGCAATATCATCAACATTTTTTCATGCATGCTATCAACTGTTACCTTGTCAATTGGAAATTGAAGGTGTTTGTGAAGCGAGTTACCTCGTTTCATGGGACACCGTGTGACAAGACGAGGATGAAATATAGTATAATCCAACTCATTTTTGAAAAATATCGATGAAAGTGCGCCTCAGTGTTGTTTTTAGGGCTACAATACAATCGTAAAAGATAGTGCAACCTAACTCAGTTTTGAAAAAGATCAAAAACAAAAAAGGCAAAGCCATTATGGCTCACGTGTATGATTTATTTACATGTGTGACCTTTGTGACAAGGGCTGGCTTCTGCACGAGCAAAATCCATGTTTAAACATTTTTCACACATCTGTCAACCCCCCCCCCCCCCCCCATGACCTTTGTGATGAGTCGACTAAATTAGTATGCATAGGAAGGTCTTATCATCAGTTACCTTTAAGCCAAATTTGGTTGAAAAAATTGTAAAAATGTTGATAAAACCTACAATTTCATCAAAAATTGGCATTTTACACACATTTGCCAGCCTCTTGTGACCCTTGACCTTCCGGGGGGTCATCCAAATTAGTATGCATACAGTGGAGTCCGCTTAACACGAATTTCTGGGGACATGGAAAATCACTTCATGTTAAACATATTTCGTGTTAACCAATATGGCCTCAAAATTGATCACGGCCCTCAAGGAGAAAGTGTGTAAGAGATGTGTGCGTGAATGAGTACGAGGTTAAAAGCATTATCGTACTTTATATGCATACCTTCAGCTTGCTAGGAAAACACAAGGAAACGTGTTCAGCTCACGTAAATCCATCAGGTAAAATCCATAGTAAGTTACAATCCATCAGGTAAAAGCAACACAGGCTGAAGTACAATCCTGCATTGGTAAAAGGGTTGTGTTGGTACGAATGATGCAAACAACATAAATACAGTTCAGAAACGCTAGCCAATGAGAAGACGGATTACAACAGCCAAAGGCTATTCAGCCATTCACAGACAAGAGTTCACTCTGATCTGTCGTGTACTACAGCACGAGAGCGACACGTGAATTGGTTTTCGGTGAATGGAATCCGTGTTCGTGTTAAACAGGTGAATAATAGTGCAATTGCCCTGGTTGGGAACCGAAACCAGCTTCGTGTAAAGCAAAATTTCGTGTTAAGCATTTCGTGTTATCAGTGTAATTTTAATACAGAATAAGAAGGCCGTCGGCCGGGAACGCAAAAACGGTTCGTGTTAACTGGAAATTCGTGTAAAGCGAGTTCGTGTTAACTGGACTCCACTGTAGATAGGTCTTACCATCAGGTATCTCTGTACCAAATTTGGGCTTGAAATTGTGAATAGTTATAGTATTTGAGAAAAAACATATTTTGTCAAAAATTTAATATGGCTATTTTGGACCTATTTCATCAGCTCTTGTGACCCTTGACCTTTCCGAGGGATCAACCAAATTAGTATGCATAGAAAGATCTTACCATCAGGTACCTTTGTACCAAGTTTGGGTTTGAAGTTGCGAATAGTATTTGAGAAAAAATAAATTATGTCAAAATATAGCTATTTTTTATATATTTCCTGATCCCCTGTGACCTTGACCTTTGTGAGGTCACTGAAATTGGTATGTTTAGAAAGGTCTTGCCACAAAGTATACTTGGGCCAAGTTTGAAGACTGTGGCTTGAATAGTCTCCGAGAAAACATCAACGTTAAAGTTACCATGGACAACGACGGATAACCACTGGCCCAAAACACTCACTTTTGCTTCGCACGTGAGCCAAAAATGCACCACAGTGGTTATTTTAGGGTTCTAGTGATTTATGTGACTGATCGGCAATTTTCAGTCGGAGGCCGTTTACAACTGACTGCAACCAGATTTCAACCCAACTAGAGTTCAAGCCAGGTTAAACCCAGATTTGTGTGTTTACACTTGCATTTAGACCCAGGGATGACAACATTGTTCATTAACAGTGTTTATACACTGTCAGTTTGGCAACCCGTGTATTTAACTATCGTAAGTGTTCAGTCTCTGTCACAATCTCACAACTGCTGGCGGAAAATTGTTCTGCAAACTTACAATGATCGTCTGTAGCCCAAACTTGGATGATGAGCCGTGGAAACAACTCATGTTTGACTGTCGATGTTCACAATGGACTTCAGCGCTATGAAATATGTTGTTTACTTAAATTCCCGCCAGTGACATCACGTCGGATGTCTTTGCAAATGTATAACAATGATGCGAAATGGAATCCGGTTTAGATCCAACCGTAAACGCACCAACCCGGGCGGTCCGTGGCGCAGTGGTTAAGGTGCCTGCCACCAATGCCAAAGGTGCGTGGTTCGATACCGGGTTCCGGCGTTGGACTTTTCTCCTCTGGTAAGTGTCACCGTTAATTCGGGCGGACCGTCGGGGGTTCTTTCTCCGGGTACTCCGGTTCTTCCACCCCCCTCCCCACCCCCCACACTTTGGTACCGGTCTCAGGCCACTTTACAAATTTCAAATACATTGATTGTACATTGCTTAACGTCCCGACAGCAACAAGGCTTTCTCAGGACGTGCCTGCACTGCTTGTGAAAAAAAACTAAACAGAACATTGAATGTATGTCGCCAGCCGGTCAAATACGTTAAATAAACCTAAAACATGGGGCCTAAATAAAGCTAAGACCATTTAGCAACACACATCCAACATCAAGAGCTACAGGCAGTGCAGACAGTAGGGAGAGTTTTAAAAAGGCAAATACAGGTGAATGGATCTCGGGTAGACAGAAACACATGCCCCAGAATAGAGAGGAAAACTCACCCTGTGGGGCTGACCAGGGTGACCCTGGGAACTAAAAAGTACCTAACCCCACCCAAGTCCCCCAGGGCAGACTCGGGTGGGGGAATTTCAAATACAAGCGATCAAAAATCTCTGTAACTTCAGTAGCTGACTGGCCCTTCGTTTGTCTTGTACTGTGTTTGTCTTAAATGGCGTAAATCCGTGTCTGTTTCGTGAGTGTGTGTGTTGGTTTTCAGGCGCGGCGCTTTGAGTCGATTTCCCCAAAATTGAGAAAAAGCGCCTATATAATAACGGTATTATTATTATTATTTTTTTTTTTTTTATTATTATAACCCAGGTTGAACTCGGGTTCAACCCAGGGAGATGTGCAAGTATAAACGGCCTCTTAGTGCCGCTGTTTATTTTTCCATTCACAATTGCTTAAACATACTCTAAATATTTATCAAAAACAACAGCAAAGATACATATCATATTAAATGACTGGTAATAAAGAGGAAAAAAAAACAGGTATTTTGAGAAAATTGCTTGGCTTGCAAGAGTTGACCGGTTTCTAGCATTTCAGGTGAACTTCAGTGTGACACGTCACGTTCTGGGGGCCACAAAGGAGCCTAGTTTCAGAGGAAGTGGGTAAATTGTCATCAGTTGCTGTGCTTGAGGCTCGATTTTCCATCTTTGAAGTGGTTGTTTCCATTTGCAGATAACCGATGTTTAAGTTTGCGGGTTTCTATCATTTGTGACACGGTGGACAAAAACTGATCTGATTAGCAAAGAAATGGACAGATATGCCGTTTCAGAAGTTTCTGATGTACACTTTTGATCTGTACTGACGACATTTACTGTACGATTTGTCAGAGCTTGTAGACGATCTTTTTGTCGACATAGAAAACGTGACACAGGTTGAAACCCGGAATTTGCACACAAAGTTCATGGAGATAATATAAAGGAGACAGATTTATCAGCTTTTAGCATATGTTTTATTGATGTTTTATACACTGGAAACGCGTTAAGCTCCATTCAGTGCGCACAGCACGCCTTCCACAGTAAGGCAACGATTTCCTCTTTTCAAACACCTTTTTTTAAAAAGCGATATCACTCTAGAGACAGATAAGTGGACAGTTGACGACAACCCATTCAATAATTGATGGATTTATTTGATCCTCTCGGTATTCAAACCCACTCGACCAATTACCACCAACAGCCTTATCTGCCTAGCCGTATTTGTTCCATTCCAAGAATCATTTAAGCAACGATTTTTGATCAGCTATCAACCCCGCGATTATTAAGGCAGATCCCCCACCCCACCTAAATAATTAATGCTGTTATAGACTTCTTTAAACAAAATTATTATATTACGTTTTAAAATGAACCAAGACGAATTACTTCTTCTAAGCGATATCTGTGCTGTAGAAAACAAAGACTTAGACTCTAAAAAACAAAGGCTTCTCTCTGTAGTTGTTTCTGGAAAATCAAAAGATTTTCTTGGTAAACAATACATGACAGAAGACATAGAATCCCTCACCGCTGATGAGCTAATCAAACTTCATGCCAAATATGAAAATCACATTGCTTCACTAATGACCCGTGATTTGAGTCGATCTCTTGTCTGCCTATATACAAAAGCTGTGAGTCACTTCCTACCTGTGGATAGTGACAGTTTATCACACGTATTGATTTTTCGAAAAAAAAATTTTAAATTAGAAGAAAATGGACGAGACACAGATGACTCCACAACACAGTCCTGTCTTGACGCAGGTTCAAACGGTGACTAAGACTAAAAGTCCGGGTAGGGTTGAGGCTGGGAAAAGATTAGCTAAATACAACAGACAATTTTTTTTTTACAGCTTCAGGTATTAACAGAAAAGGCTCATGTAACTGACAACAGCACCGGTGTCACTACCGTCAGGACCAACACCCTCACACCCCCAACAAAGTGAGAGACAAACAACCGAGTCTAAACCTAAAAGAACAAAATATATATTTGCTAGATTTGTTGTCGGATTTGGTTACGTAGGTTACCAATTATAAAAAAAATACAAACCACAGACTCGAACAGTGTCCCAAAAATCAAGCACTCCAAAAACAAAACAAGAAGTCGTCACATTACCAGCAACACCCAAAGCCGTTGATCCATTTCTTATGCAGTGAATAAATTTATTATTTTAATTTTTGTGGTATAAGAAAAGGAGCGACACAAAGAACATAATGAACCTTGTCTATCACTCTGCCATAATAAGTGGGCTAACAGTTGCTTATTCAATGCTGGGAAAAAGTCTTCTCAAAATGAAATCGGCAGACTTGAGTAGATTAGACTTCGAAGACAGTGCTAAACTAGTAGCAGTTGTAACAGCGTCAATTGCAACAAAAGACTTTCTCGTCAAGCAAGGAATTATTCCAGAAAATGTTTCTATGTAAATAAAAAATATGGCAACTATAGCTATTATGATTGGCGGGGCAGTTGTTAACGCACTTGCATTTAGTGGATCAAACTATCTCTTTTCAAAAATGGGTAGAGAGGAATCTACAGAAGAAATGAAGCGGCACAATGAGGCATCTGAAAAACTTGCACAAGCTCAGGAGTATGAAAAGCAAAGAATTGAGAAACTTGATTTCATCAATGAAAAACTCAGGCTTGAAGGTCACGCACAGCATACATTTTCAAATGTCGACAATGCGATCAAAGAATATTTTCTTGTTACTGGCGAAGACATGACCATCCCACAACCAAAACTTAGCGACTATTACCAACCAAGCCCAGAACAAAGAAAAAAAATGGAAAAATAATATTTGTTCTAGTAGGAATGACATTTGTTTATTTTACAGGAGTTTTTATTGCTAGAAGAAATGACCGACGTCTGCTAAACTATCAAAAATATATTACTCCCCTATTGGCTACTGGAAAGGGAATACTGCAATAGAAAAATTACATGCCGCTGTTGGTGGAGATATTACACTTGAACAAATAAAACAGTGGCTCAAAAGACAAGCAATTTGGCAACCAAGAAAAATAACAAGCAGGCATGGGAATTAGAAAAGTGAAAAAAGTCTGAAATTTCCAGCGTGATCCTTCATTCCAGTGAACAAAAAATCAAACGACAGGGGGAGGGGGGGGGGGAGTAACGTGGTCCTTCATTTCAGCGGCCAAAAAATTAAACGACGGGGGGGGGGGGGGGGGGGGGGGGGGGGGGGGGGTTGTTGCTTACCGGATCATGATCGGGTGCACACTAAACAGCACTCTGTCTTGAACGATATCCTTTCTCACCGCCATTTTCAATTTTCAACAACTCGTGATGCCGCCATTTTCCCCACACGTACGGTGCGCGAGACGGTAAGCGAGCATGAAAACGGTGCGTTCAGTGTTGTATTGCCCGCTTCCACGGTAAAGTAACGACCGCATTAAAGCCACAATAGGTGACGTGTAACTCTAGCGGGCGGCATATCACTTGAACCAATGCGGCTTCGCAGTGTATAATGGACCGGTGCTCAGTTACTTTTTGCACCCCAATTTTTTTTTTTGGCGGACAATTTTTTTTTTTTGGCGGCTGAGCAAATCATTTTGGCGGAAATTTGCCTTTAGGCGGACAATTCCCATGCCTGAACAAGACCTCATTTTGTAAATACTACCCCTAATGACACGCATCAAATGGATCTTCTGTTCCTGCCACATGATACAATAAGAAAGAAACGATACAAGTATGCATTAACTGTTGTCGACATAGCTTCATGGTACAAGGAAGCTGAATCCATAACTGTCAAGAATGCTAGTACGGTAGCCACTGCGTTAACACAAATATATAGTCGAGGACCTTTAAAATATCCTAGGCTTGTGCAAGTTGATGACGGATCTGAATTTAAAGGCTCTGTTAATCAGCTATTTGCAAAGCATGGCGTGCTATTGAGGCGAGGCATACCAGGTGTGCACAGGTCACAGGCAATTGTTGAAAACTTTAACAAGCAATTATCGGAGAGACTTTTCAGCTATCAGTATTCTAAGGAACTCATGCATGACGCTTGAAACACTGAGTGGGTTAAGAGATTACCGTCTGTGATAAAAGCAATGAATAATGAGGGCCAGCTTAAACCTGCTGATGCTATTAAATTACAAACAATACAGTCAGGGTCAGAAAAACTAAAGCGCCAGACACATTGATTGTACATTGATTGTACATTGCTTAACGTCCCGACAGCAACAAGGCTTTCTCAGGACGTGCCTGCACTGCTTGTGAAAAAAAACCTAAACAGAACATTGAATGTATGTCGCCAGCCGGTCAAATACATTAAATAAACCTAACACATGGGCCTAAATAAAGCTAAGACCATTTAGCAACACACATCCAATATCAAGAGCTACAGGCAGTGCAGACAGTAGGGAGTTTTAAAAAGGCAAATACAGGTGAATGGATTGATTGATTGATTGTACATTGCTTAACGTCCCGACAGCAACAAGGCTTTCTCAGGACGTGCCTGCACTGCTTGTGAAAAAAAAACAACCAACTAAACAGAACATTGAATGTATGTCGCCAGCCGGTCAAACACATTAAATAAACCTAACACATGGGGCCTAAATAAAGCTAAGACCATTTAGCAACACACATCCAATATCGAGAGCTACAGGCAGTGCAGACAGTAGGGAGAGTTTAAAAAAGGCAAATACAGGTGAATGGACCTCGGGTAGACAGAAACACATGCCCCAGAATACAGGTGAATGGACAAAGGGTAGACAGAAACACATGCCCCAGAATAAAGAGATAAACCCACCCTGTGGGGCTGACCAGGGTGACCCTGGGAACTAAAAAATACCTAACCCCACCCAAGTCCCCCAGGGCAGACCCGGGTGGGGGAGCGCCAGACACAAGCTTGTTTACAAAAGATGAGATATTTGTGGCGAGGCCGAGAATGACGTCAGACATAGGGCAACTGATCCAATATGGTCTACATCTGTCCACAATATATAAAAAAAAGTTCCTAGTGCTAATGCATTGATTTATTATCTGTATGAGCCTGCCCCTCAGAGGGCATTTGTCAGAAGAATTACAGATTATTCCCCCAGACACTGTTACGCATTTTTTACCATTTCACTAACTAATTCATCGATTAGTTCATCAACCAGTTCATTAGCTATTTCTTCAGATAACATAAGCGCATAATGCCCAGGTGCATAATCCTTTTCCTTAGTGTGAAACACACGTTTTGTGTCTCCTACTGCAAGTGACTTTTTACGTGTTTGGATCATTTCAATATTGTGTCTATTTGACCTCATTGTCTTGTTTGGATAATCAGGCATTAGTTCTCCATCTAATACTTGCTTGTAATGTTCATGACGGATGTCTTTATTTTTTATCGCTGTTTTTTTTTATATATACCTTTGGCTTTTGACCGACTACCTTTTTGGTGCAGTATGGAATACATTTTTGATCTTAGTCCAACGTACTCAACTATAGGCACTCCATTTAGTTCGTCTTTAAATTTCCCGGGCACTTTTTTGTTTTGTGTGCTGTATAGTGGGTGATCCTTGGGATAATCAGACATGTCATACATATGCAACTCTGTTTTTATATCTTCATAAAAGTTGATTGTACATTGATTGTACATTGCTTAACGTCCCGACAGCAACAAGGCTTTCTCAGGACGTGCCTGCACTGCTTGTGAAAAAAAACCTAAACAGAACATTGAATGTATGTCGCCAGCCGGTCAAATACGTTAAATAAACCTAACACATGGGGCCTAAATAAATTGATTGATTGATTGATTGTACATTGCTTAACGTCCCGACAGCAACAGGGCTTTCTCAGGACGTGCCTGCACTGCTTGTGAAAAAAAAAAATAAACAGAACATTGAATGTATGTCACCAGCCGGTCAAATACGTTAAATAAATTTAACATATGGGGCCTAAATAAAGCTAAGACCATTTAGCAACACACATCCAATATCAAAAGCTACAGGCAGTGCAGACAGTAGGGAGAGTTTTAAAAAGGAAAATACAGGTGAATGGACAAAAGGGTAGACAGAAACACATGCCCCAGAATAGAGAGAAAAACCCACCCTGTGGGGCTGACCAGGGTGACCCTGGGAACTAAAAAATACATAACCCCACCCAAGTCCCCCAGGGCAGTCCCGGGCGGGGTGGCCTAAATAAAGCTAAGACCATTTAGCAACACACATCCAATATCAAGAGCTACAGGCAGTGCAGACAGTAGGGAGAGTGTTAAAAAGGCAAATACAGGTGAATGGACAAAGGGTAGACAGAAACACATGCCCCAGAATAGAGAGAAAAACCCACCCTGTGGGGCTGACCAGGGTGACCCTGGGAACTAAAAAGTACCTAACCCCACCCAAGTCCCCCAGGGCAGACCCGGGTGGGGGCTTCATAAGTCTTCAGTAGGCACATCAATGATCATAGAGTCAGTGTCAGTGTATAACAGTCGGCACTCAGGACACTTTGGTTTAAAGTAATCATAGTAGAATTCAAGCATTAATAATTTTGATAACTCAAGTATTACCATACCATTGAATACTGGCTTGTCCAGTTTAAATCTTTTTTTTTTTGAGGTACACTGCATACAATGATGAATGAAACTCTTTATACCCTGTGTACTGTGGCTTGCTTGTAAGTTCAATTGCTGTGACCAGTCTCACATCTTTGCGGTGATGAGGATTTTCCATCGTCTTTCCAAAACGGGCATTGTTCATAAGCTTAAAGAAGTCTTTATCAAATGCAGTGTTGCCATCTCTTGCACGGAGGGTTGTGTTTTTCATGATGTAATCTTTCATGAAAGCACTTTGATCAAATTTAATACCTCTGTGTACTTTTTTTTTAGTATTAACCCATGCCTGATGTAAAACTGCAGCAATTGATAGTGACAAACATAATTGAATTTGTCATTCAAATTTGGTACAAGTTTGGTGTCTTCTTTTTTTCCTGTCAAACTCATTTTCTCAACTGCTAATGGATAATCATTGTGGTAATCATGTAGATGGTGTGGGTACTCCAGGTCGACTTCAAAGATCCAACCCTTTTTGCGATTCTGGTCATAATTCATAATTTCGTTTGTTAATTTTTTTTTATATCACTCTGTGACAAATCATGTAGACAAAAAATTTTCAAGGGCAATAATTCACACATCGCATAACCGTACAAATTATTGGCATCAGGGGTCAAAGTCAAGGTCGTCAAGATATTTGTTGTTGGCTTTGGCATAGTTGTTTGCGGCTATACTAATGCCTCCCCTTAACCCGCGTTCCACCATTTCACCCATTGTACGATCAGACAACAGGTCTATAGATATCTTGCTGGATTTCAAAAATGCATCCCATGTCATGCCAGGACTAGTTATGTAGCAAGCAGGGTCAAGACTGTAGTGTAACAAACCCTTTTCACGGTAACTTTCAAATACGTCTGCTAGCAAACAAACATCAGCTTTCAAGTACTGATCATGGTAGTCACCAATCGTTTCACACCCTAGTTTACCCCATGCATCAAGTGCGTGCTTGTAATCCGAGTCAGAAATACCTTTGCCAGTTAGTGTAGAATAAAATTTCTCTTTTGGTGGCAGTCTCCTTTCCTTAAACACAACCCAGTCATCAATGTACTCATAAGGGTAGACACCTTTCTTAATTAACTCTGGCTCAAAATATTTACTTGTTATTGGATACTCAGTCAGTCCTTCTGCCAAACTAGCAAGCCCTAAAGACAAATGTTGCATGGAGTCATAAAACGCTAATTTGTTGTCCAACCTAAAAGTTAAGTATTTTTTAGTTGTCTGAGCAATACAACTAATGTTTTTGTAAGATTCATCTACCGCACACATGATAATGTGTGAATCATATCCTTTGGGATTGTGAAAAAAGATTGGTAACTTATATGTCTTAGGGTCTGTTTTTAATAACAAGTTACAATTGTTATGTGCAGCACCTCTGTAACGCCCAGTTATGTGGTCATGGTCACGAACTTTATCACCGTCGAGGACCTGGTCACAAATCCAACAAGTCTCTGCTGTATTAAAATTCAGTTTGTTTTCTTCTGACATCACCAAAGACACCTGACATGTTGTGAGATACTGTACTACCTGACTATACAGTTGTCTCATATGCTGCATCCCCCCCCCCTGTAGATAACAGGTTCTGAATGCCATCCGTCTGACCTAACAATAATGTATCCGAAAGAACACACCACTTGGTCACTTAGTTTTATAGTCTTTGGTAATGACTCTAGAACAGGACCCTCATATGGTACAAACAGTGATTCAAAATCAGCATACACTACAAATGACAGCTTTTGTCGATTCCCATGGTTTTTAAAATAAACCTTGCTGCCAGGATCTGCATACCTCAGTATTGTTTGAATGTCATCAGGTGACCTGCAGTGCTGGACATGTTTGTAATAATAATAATAATAATAATAAGCGCATTAAATAGGCGCTTTATCCCAATTGAAAATCGGCTCAAAGCGCCGACGCGAACTGAACCCAACAAGCACGCTCACGTGAATCACGCGCATTCACTCACACACTGTACATAAACACAGAACGTTCACGTGGTGCTAAGGGCAAGCTCAAGCGAGCTACTGTAGTTTTTGGAAATTCAAAATCGTTTGTATTTGAAATTTGATTAAGTGGGCTGAAACTGATACCAAAGTGGAGGGGGAGGAAGAGCCGGAGTACCCGGAGAAAGAACCCCCGACGGTCCGCCCGAATTAACGGTGACACTTACTAGAGGAGAAAAATCCGACGCCGGAACCCGTAGTCGAACCACGCACTTTAGCATTGGTGGCAGGCGCCTTAACCACTGCGCCACGGACCGCCCCGTGTGCAGTGGTTAAGGCACCTGCCACCAGGCTACTTTAATAGAGGAAAACCTCTGTAAACATTTTTTTACAAAATTCATGTTTACCATCATGTTTTGTTGTATGATGAATTAGTCTTGACATACTTCTGATAATTGTGTAGTGAAAGTTATCATCTGAGCCTGAGCCAGAGTTTATTAGTAACATGTCAACATGCTTATCTTCTGACTGTGCATAGGTTGGGGCAATTGGTGATACTCTAATTGGTTGTAACTTGTTTTCAGACTCATTATCCCATACATACACATTCACAGATATATCAGGATTTAGTTTTTCAAACAAATCTATGTCCTCCACCTTAACAGGAAAATCTATGCCACTGAAGTTGAGTTCATTTACAAATTTGGTATAGTTAGATACACGCTCAGGTTTTGTTTTTACAAAGTGTAGTTTAGCAAGCACACACCACATAAATTATCATTATTCTGAATATTGACTACAGCCTTTTTGTCTGCAACCTCAGGTGGTAGTGGCAGCCTTGATTTGCCTAATATAGGATGATATCTTGACTGCTTCAGTTGCAGTTCATGTACACGACCTTCATGCCAACCAGACCCTTTCATTTTTGCTCTGTCGATTGCTTCGAGAAAGTCAGACAACAGACTTTCTCTAAACACTTTTTCCAATTCCCTTCTTGAATTAACTGTGTGTTGTCTTGTCGAGATATACGATACAATTACTTCACCATATACCCTAGTAAATTCTATTTTAGCAACAATTTGAATCTTTACACTACCAGAAAGAAGATTATTTTGTATGACCGAAAAAGATCTTTCTATTGATTCATAGACACTGTAAATGTTTGATATAGGCAAGTCTGTTGTGTGAAACACGTTTCTTAAGCCTGACGAGCTTTGGGCATTGTCCGTCATTTTTATTTGTCCGACAAAATAATAAATAGAAAAAATTACACCTTGTGTAATACCACCTTATTGACTGTAACATCTACAATAAACAGATTTAGTTCGCATAGTTGTCTAAATATTTGTTCACACACTGTCTCAAACAACTGGTCATCAACTTCAAAGGTATGTGTCTTCAGATCAACAGGCATGTACTCTACAAATGGTAACTCATCAAATATTTCTAAAGTCATTTGATATGACACATAAATCATCGCTGGTGTTGATATTGGTGTTTTGTCCGGTTGTTTGAAATCTGTTATTATCTGATCAAAGTGTTGGATATATCTGAAGCACTCTGTTACATCGATCATGTTGTCCGTCATTTTTATTTGACAGACAAAATAATAATATAAAAATATTACTACTGGCACACCTTGTGTAATACTACTTTATTGACTGTAACGCCTAAAAAACAAACATATAGTTTTTTTAGTTGTTGGTGCATGTGTTCGCACACTTTTATAAACCAATCATCAACTTAAAAGGTATTTGTCTTAAAATTACCAGCAATGCACCCACCAAATGGAAACTCATCAATATATTCCAAAGTCACATTATATACCACATATATTACCGCTGGTACCCCTATTGGTGTTATAGCAAGCGCAAATGGGTTTTTGTAATGTGTTCTTATCTCTTCAAAGTGCTGGATGTAACGAAAGTAGTCTGTAACATCAACCACTTGCGCTTGTCTGTCCGTCATTTTTTATGGACAAACCATAAGTATAAATTAATTTACTAACCCATACCCTGTAAGCTTTAGATGCTTAGTGGATTTCAGTTTGTTTTTCACAGTCTCGTTCATGTTTATTGGGGATTACATTGTTTTCTCTGAGACAGTCTTCAAAGCTGTCACGATCCTTACAGTTTAACAAACAGATAAACTTTAGCTGCTCACGAAAATCTTTCAGTACAGCATTATATTTTTGAGTGAGAATCCATACACGGATATTTGCTTGACTGCCACTAAAAGCAAGTTCTGCCAGTGTGTTTCTCTTCTTAACAATATCTTTCTCTGCAGAGCAATCATCAACAATAAACAAAGTTGACTGTCCTTCAAATTGTTTGTAAAAATACTGCAGGTAGTCATTCAGTTTTTTCTCAGGGTCGACTAAATAAATGTTATGATCAGACCAAATGAATGTGTGGATGTGTTCAGTTTTATATTACGATATGTCCTATGTAATTTGTGTTACTGTGAAATCGTGTTTATTGCCTTTATGCTTAGACCACATTAGTTACTAAGGCATAAGGTGTGTGTGTGTGTGCACGTAGCTTAATTAGATTTTGATGTGTTTAATGTTTTTCATTTTATGTTGCGCGGCACCGCAACGATTTCCTAATATATTGTTACATATGGCAATAAAGTTCTATCATCATCATGATGAATAAACGGTTGTGATAAGCTCTGTTGTGTTTTATAGTAGGACAAAATATCACAATGTTTTCAAAATGGTAGATGTACCTTGTTTGTAAGAGGTCAAGAACAAATTCAGTTTTACCACAGCCTGTAACACCACAAAACAAACCACAGTGTGGGTCGAGTGTCATTCAGTTCATTTTAAAACACAATATAATTTTAATACAAATGACCACTCAGTCTGCTTTCTTGAATGTTCAGTTGTGCGTCATAAATCAGATACAAATATATATTTATTGCACCAGCAGTTTCAGTCTTTTTTTGTATCAGAATTGTAATTCCGTCACTAACATTTTCAACAGTTCGACCTGACCCATGTAGGTGGTCGTCGTCTGTACTGCGCAGGTCTACCCAAAGTGCATACTTGTTTTTCAGGTATTGTCCGATCCTAACATCATACAGATGCAGATCTTTGCTTGCTATGTTTGCTGGTTTTTCTCTAAGTCTCCCGCTGCAAAATATTTTACGATCTCATCATAGTGCTGATAAGGTTGCATTCCTGATGCGTACACTTGATTAGGGCGCCCTTCGATTGTAAAGGACAAATGAGTAATCTTTGGATTGTAGAATTTTTCTGAATCCCGTTGGAATGGACTCCCTGGTTCAACGAACAACATAAGAATGCCTTTCAGTGACCTAGCAGGTGCGTTTAGGCTGATGTTCCACATTGGATCGCTTTTGTCTTTATGAATCAAACCGTGTCAAACACAGTCATAATAAATCAGCAGTTTTGTCTGGTACTGATTTTGAATTAAAGTAGCTAGATGAGCATGTGTGACAATTTCATATTCCAAAGAGATGTTAGCGATCTTATATGTTGCGTCTGTGTCAGTTGATTTAATAACTTTGTAGTCATTGAAAATTAGTTCAAAACTCAGACGGTCATTTAGTGCTCCTTGATAATAAGGCAAATGAGCTGTTAGGATTTCAAATTCAAGTGGAATGCAAAATCTATTTCCATATGTTTCTGCCACAATAACTATCGTTGACTACTGTTGTTGATTTATCAGATGCATCGATTCTAAGTTTGGCAACATTATCAGACTGTATGCCTTGATAAATACGGTCTTCTTTCTTCTCGAGTGAGCCACAGATCTTTGTAACAGTAGAATACATCAGCGTCATCCAGGCTAAACACTTCCTGTCCTTCAAGTTTAACTTTAATAATTTTTAATTGCTCTACCTAGGTTGTTAACTAGTGTTCTGTTTGCGTCGTCTGATGTAACTTACTTACTTACGCCTGTCACCCCTACCCGGGTATAGGCCGTCGACGAGAGACCTCCAGCAACTCCTGTCCTGTGCTTCTCCTTTGATTCTACTCCAGGTGGTTCCCAGTCTCTTGATGTCTGCTTGGAGGTCTCGACGCCAGGAGTTTCTCGGCCTACCTCTTTTCCTCTTTCCCTGGGGGTTCCATGACAATGCCTGCCTAGTGATACTGGAAGCTGGCTTTCTCAGACTGTGACCGATCCATCCCCATCTTCTTCGCCCAATTTCATTCTCTGCTGTTATCTGCTCTGTTCTCTCCCAGAGTCTGACGTTGCTGATCTTCTCTGGCCAGTGGATTTTCAAAATTCTTCTAAGGCAACTGTTCATGAAGGTCTGTACTCTGTTGACTGTGGTTTTTGTCAATCTCCAAGTCTCTGATCCATATAAGAGAACTGCTTTTACATTGGAGTTGAATGGTGTGTTGTGACAGCTCTCTGGAGCTCCACACTTTTTTCAACTGGAGAAAGGCTGCTCTGGCTTTACCGATTCGTGCTCTGACATCTGCATCAGTGCCGCCTTTTTTGTCTATGATGCTCCCGAGATAGGTGAAGGACTCCACCTCCTCCAACGGGGTGCCAGCAAGCAAGACTGGTTCTTCCCTGGTTGTGTTCAGCCTCATTGTCTTTGTTTTCTGTTTGTGAATGGTGATGCCCACTTGGGACGAGATGTCAGCAAGCCTCGTGGTCTTGTCCTGCATTTGTTGATGAGTGTGGGACAGTAATGCCAAGTCGTCTGCAAAATCGAGGTCGTCAAGCTGTGTCCACAGTGTCCACTGTATTCCACTTTGTCTGTGCTCTGTGGTCATCTTCATGACCCAGTCTATGGCCAGTAGGAAGAGGAACGGAGACAGCAGACACCCCTGCCTGACACCGGTTCTGACCTGGAGCTCCCTGGTGAACTGCCCTTTGTGGATCACGCGACATGTCATGCCAACGTAGCTGCTCTTGATCAGGCGGACGAGCTTTGTGGGTACACCGTAGTGTCGTAGGAGTTTCCACAGAGTCTCTCGGTCCACACTGTCAAATGCTTTCTCATAATCCACAAAGTTGACGTACAGCGGGGAGCTCCACTCCAGAGACTGTTCCACGATGATGCGGAGAGTGGCGATCTGGTCTGTACATGATCGGTTCTTCCTGAATCCTGCTTGCTGGTCTCTCAGCTGGGGGTCAACGGAGCTCTTCATTCTCTCCAGGATGATCCTGTTGAAGACCTTTCCTGGTACTGACAGCAAGGTGATTCCTCTGTAGTTGGAACACTTGCTGAGGTCGCCTTTCTTGGGAAGCTTGATTAGGTACCCCTCCTTCCAGTCAGCTGGCATCACCTCCTCTTCCCAGATCTTTGCAAACAGTGGGTACAGCATCTCCACTGTTGTCTCTAGGTCTGCTTTCAGAGACTCCGCTGGGATGCCATCTGGGCCTGCTGCTTTGCCGTTTTTCAAAAATGCCACTGCTCTTCTGATCTCTTCCCGGCTGGGTCTGTCACAGCTGATGGGTAGGTCGGTCTCTGCCGGCTGGATGTCTGGGGGGTCGGGTGGGCTCGGTCTGTTCAGTAACTCTTCAAAATACTCGGCCCATCTGTCGAGTTGGTCTGCTCTGTCTGCAATAGGCTTGCCTTCTTTGTCTTTTACTGGTCTTTCTGTATGGCCATACTTGCCTGACAATCTTCTGGTAATGTCGTAGAGCTGTTTCATGTTGCCGCTGCCTGCTGCCTTTTCTGCCTCTGCTGCCAGGCTGTCTGTGTAGGCCCTCTTGTCTGCCCTGATACTACTCTTCACCTCGCGGTTGGCTTCCGAGTATTCCCCCTGTGCCCTTACTTTGGCTGCTCTTGTGCGACTGTTGTTGACAGCTGCTTTCTTCTGCTTCCTCACTTCTATCTTCTTCAAGGTCTGTGCCGACAGCCAGTCCTTGTGATGGTGTTTCCTGAACCCTACAGTGTCTTTGCAGGTTGAGTTCAGCACCTCTCTACTGCCTTCCACTGCTGCTCTGTGGTGACCACCTCCTCTTCATTTACTAGCTCCTGTAGCGCTTGAAACCGGTTGGACAGCACCAGTTTAAACTCTTCTCTAACTCCAGTTTCTCTCAGGAGGCCTACATTATAGCGCTGTCTTCTTGTTGTCTCTGTGCGGCTTTTCTTTAGCTTGAGCTTCATTCTTAAGGTAAGCAGATGGTGGTCGGAGGCGACATCTGCTCCCCTCCTCACTCGAACATCTTAAAGGGATCTTCTAAATTTCTTGCTAATGCAGATATGGTCTATTTGGTTCTCTGTTGTATGGTCAGGTGAGACCCAAGTTGCTTTGTGTATTCTTCTGTGTGGGAAGATGCTGCCTCCAATGACAAGTCGGTTTAGAGCACAAAAGTCTACAAACCTCTCCCCGTTATCACTCATCTCCGTGCCTAGTCCCTGTCTCCCCACCACCTCTTCGTATCCGGTGTTGTCCTCCCCTATTTTGGCATTAAAATCGCCCATGACGATGGTGATGTCTCGCTCCGCACATTTGTCCAAGGCACTCTGGAGTCGGTCGTAGATCTCTTGTTTCTCTTCGTCGTCACTGTCATTAGTGGGCGCATAACACTGGATGACGTTCAGCTTGATCTTTTTCTTGGTTCTAAAGGCTGCTGTGATAATTCTTGGCCCAAGAGGTTCCCAGCCCATCAGCGCGCTCTGTGCCACTGGCGACAGCATGAATGCTACACCTTCTGTATGGGGGGCATTCTCCTCTTCATGACCTGAATACAGAATCATCTCCCCACTTAACAGCCTTTTCTGGCCAGACTGCGTCTATCTGGCTTCACTGATACCTAGCAGGGAAAGGTTGTACTTTTGCATTTCCGCTGCTATCTGGGCGGCCTTGCCGCTCTGGTACATGGTCTTGACGTTCCATGTGCCCATGGTTGTATCCCTGGATAGAGAGAGGCGGCTCGGTCCTGTGGCTTCCGAAGACTTCCGGCTTTCACCACAGGACGTCATAAGTCTTCTGGTAGAAGAACCTTCCTCCTCCAGGAATGGAATTACTGTTAGTCTTTTCGTCGGCGTTTTTGTAGCTATTTCCTTTTTTGCAGGGTGGGGAAGCTACCCCCACGCCCAACCACCTTACTAGGAGGACCAGGGGTTTTCTGTCGGGGTCACCTTCCCTTAGACCATGTTGGTTCACGGCACCTTATTTCATTCGGTGCACCCCTCTCACGAGGGACCCCCTATCCACCACCCAGGGGACGCGCCTCAACGCCATATGGTCCCAGCGCGAGGCGTCTGATGTAAGTTCGATATTAAATGCAAGACGAGCAGTACCAGGAACAATAACGTCACTGGGCCCTAGGTTTGGAAACTTGATGGTAAGAGTTTGGTTCTGGTCTATTGTACTTGGATTGTTTGTGATGACAATTGATTGCCTAATGCCCTTAACACCAAGAGGTTCACGTAGTTTTCTGTATGGGTCTAACTTCGATCCGTAGGACTGTGTCATTTTATTATGCAAAAATCAAAAAAATTAATTAATAAAAACAATGGCAGCGGGAGGATTTAACCATGAAGATTTTGAAATGGATGACATGAATGTCTCTGATACTAGTACAACAGATGTAACTAGAATGGTGAATACATCTAGTATGTATCATGAACTGTTAAAAGACAAAGTAAACTCATTTTATGATAGTGTTGGTGCCCGCCCAGATGAAATAGATCCTAATCAGTTTGAATATGAAAAAGTTCATTTATGTTTAAACACTGTTGACAAAGGAAAAGTACAATTGACTAACAAAAGAGACCCTGGTAAGTTTAGAGCTTTAAAGGTGAAGGTGAAGGTGGTGTTGGCGCCTTGCGTCAACTTGATATTGAAGAAAAAAAGTTGCCACCTCGTCTTGCTAGAGCTCTTCATGACGTGCAAACAAGACTGCCGACTGGACAAGAAATTGAGATGACAGAAGTAAAAAGCCTGCCAGAAATAGCAAACAAGGTAATACATGAAACCTCATTTGTAAAAGGGCATATAAATGAGGTTATGAAAACAATAGAAGACTCACCTTTGACAATGCGGGAGTTAGTGGGCCTGGATAAAACACTACAGTCAATAAGAGGTGAGCTTGTGAATAATGTAGCCAAACTAGGCGAGCTTGATAATCACATAGAAAGAGAAAAAGAAAAATAAAGCTGATGATGAGAATGATGACATTGAAATAAAAGAAAGAATACAACACAGATTAAATGATTTGCAGATAGAAAGATCAGCACGACTAGAAGTGATTGAAATTGGGAAAGAAAAACTGAAAACACAGGTCAACAGGATTACAGAAACTATTCATAAAATACTTCACGAAGACACAACTTTGGCTGAGAGATTGAAAACACTTTTCAGAGAGCAGGGTATTACAATTGCAAGTTTAATTACTGCTCTTGGATTTATTATCAGTACTGTAGTGTTAGCTGTAACCGGAGGACCAGGTGGTAGCACTCGGCCCCACCAGCTCCTGCGGCTCCATCAGACCCAAAAGATTTACAGGTGTGGGTAAAAAAACAATTGTCGCATATTTCAGACTTGCTTAAGAAATTGGCTGTAAAAGCAATGGATGCTTTGCCTGGCATAATAGGGAGTGTTGTCAGTTGGTTAATAAGTACTGCAGCAAAGGTAGTAGGGTTTATGGCAGAGCATGTATGGGTCTTTTTGGTGACAGTAGGAGGGTTAATCGTAGGATATTTAATGAAACAGGTAAAGAAGCAAAATCCCTAATCCAGTAAGACCTATTACCAATGCTGTTTTCTCTGACTCATGTGTGTTTGCTGTAGCCGACTGTATTGGTAATGGGGATGGGGCTGTTACTGTCTGTACAGTTGATGATGTTACCAATGGTTTTTGCTCACGCAGCCACTTTAGGCGCAAGTGATGTTTGGATGTTGGACCCAAGCGATGTGTGGTTGTTGGACTCATGCGATGTGTGGTTGTTGGACCCAAGTTTACTGATTGTTTCCTAATTTCTGATCACGTCCAGCAATAACTATTTCATTATTATAATTCGTTATTGTCCCCATTTGGAGTTGAAGGTCAGATGGTAACATGTATAACCCAATGCCAACTACAAAGTCAACTTTCAATCTGGCATATCTGAAAACGTCTTGGTAGTGTTGTATGCTTGATGGGAGATCTACTACCGAGTTGATCCGAGTCTTCTAGGTTTGCAAGAAACTGTTTTTGTGCTTCAAATTTGCCACTCCCATTTAAAATGTTTGATTTTGTTTGAGCTTGTGCTCCTAGTATACACCACACATACGTTCTGATACTCATTGATGCGTTTGACTCCTGCTTGAGTAAACCCGTCACTCTTATCTAAGACAATGATTGATTGATTGTACATTGCTTAACGTCCCGACAGCAACAAGGCTTTCTCAGGACGTGCCTGCACTGCTTGACAAAAAAAAAAAACTAAACAGAACATTGAATGTATGTCGCCAGCCGGTCAAATACATTAAATAAACCTAACACATGGGGCCTAAATAAAGCTAAGACCATTTAGCAACACACATCCAATATCAAGAGCTACAGGCAGTGCAGACAGTAGGGAGAGTTTTAAAAAGGCAAATACAGGTGAATGGACCAAGGGTAGACAGAAACACATGCCCCAGAATAGAGAGAAAAACTCACCCTGTGGGGCTGACCAGGGTGACCCTGGGAACTAAAAAGTACCTAACCCCACCCAAGTCCCCCAGGGCACACCCGGGTGGTATCTAAGACAAATGTGGTCCAGGCATTAGACTGTTTCTGTTCAATTGAGCCTAACCACACTTCAGATTTTGATGAGAATGAAGAGTAGGGAGGCCAGTAATCTTGGGGGTATTGTCAGTATCATAGCATAATACAATGTACCCATGCCTTCGTGATCATTAAGTTTTTGTGTAAAGTCATACTTTGTACTAATGTTAAATTCATTACAGATGTGTTCAAATGCTTTCATATCCATGGGGTTATTAAACTGGTTAAAACTGGATTCAGTGGGCAGTGGGGTATGTAGTTCTGACAGTATTCTTCTAAGCTGGTAATGTGTGGAAACAATAGACAGACTTAATCAGTTTGTTTGGGTGATTCAAATGGTCTGTAAAAGAAACGCCACAGCCAGTAGTTGAGCATAGTATAGTAAAGTTAAGCTGTTTTGAAACATCTGTAGTGGGCTTGAGGACCACTTTTTTGCAGTTGCATCATATGTAATTAGAGGGTTTAGGTAATGATCATATGGATTTGGCACTTTCACTTGAAATAAATCACCTTTGGACAGCTGTATCGAGCTCATGGCTGTACAGAAAGGCTGATTTCTCACTCTTCAGTTTGGCCCGCAGCCTGCTACTCTGGTGTGCGGTAGCCTCTCCCCCCCCAGCAAAAATTCCTTCTCTATTCTATGTAACGGACTACTCACGAGTGGTGTGTAATGCCTGTGTTTAATGTTCTCTATCTCCTCTTCACCAGTTTTCTACATAATGATTGATTGATTGATTGATTGTACATTGCTTAACGTCCCGACAGCAACAAGGCTTTCTCAGGACGTGCCTGCACTACTTGTGAAAAAAATAAATAAACAGAACATTGAATGTATGTCGCCAGCCGGTCAAATACATTAAATAAACCTAACACATGGGGCCTAAATAAAGCTAAGACCATTTAGCAACACACATCCAATATCAAGAGCTACAGGCAGTGCAGACAGTAGGGAGAGTTTTAAAAAGGCAAATACAGGTGAATGGACAAAGGGTAGACAGAAACACATGCCCCAGAATAGAGAGAAAAACCCACCCTGTGAGGCTGACCAGGGTGACCCTGGGAACTAAAAAATACCTAACCCCACCCAAGTCCCCCAGGGCAGACCCAGGTGGGGTTTTCTACATAAAACCGTTTAACACACTTGTGCACAAATTCCTGCTGGTTCCTGTGTTGGTGGTATTATTCAGGGGACGCTTTTTTTTAAGAGTGCAATCCGAGGATAAAGACAGGTACTGTGTTTGTGTGTGACTGAATAATAAGTTATCCGTGCCTCGCACAGAACTGTGCATGCAGGTCTGAACATTCATTCTCTATGGAATACTGGTGTGTATAGTGTAATCCCGGTGCTATGATGCTCTGCTTATAGCCTTCAGTATTCTCTGTGATACTGTTTAGTAGTATCTAACTGTAACTGTTAATATTAAGGAACCATTACAGTTGTATTCGTGTTCATATAAAGGCCCAGTGTGATGTGCTTCAGAGAAGTTATTTGTGTTAGTGTTAATGTAAAGGAACCAGTGTGGTGTGCTTAAGACCTGTTACTTGTGTTAGTGGTTATGATTTATTGTGTAAAACCAAACGTAAGGCTGGCATCAGCATGTTTGTGTTGATCATCTTGATGGACCTAACGGATTACCAGCTTACCGGCTTCTCAGCAGTGGAGTGCTTTCTGACGCTATTGTTGCTCTAGCAGGAATGGCCCCGGAAATCTAGTAAGTGATAACAGTAGAGGCTAGAATGCTGCGTAGATACATCAACTTTTCATCCCACAGAAAAGGGACATGCACAACAGATTGAGCTTCAAAGTTAACGCTTTATTTTGTCAGTGCATGTTCATTGTATTGCAAATATGAAATGTAACTGCAACTGCTCTTCAAGGTGTGCTGGTGGTAAGCAGAATGGGCATGTTTAGTATGAAAAGAAAGCAAATTTTATCAGCTACAAATTTACACTCATGTTATAATGACATTCTTGAGACAAAAACGCATTTTGTGATGAATGTTCAGTTACTAACACTGGCCAGCGTTTCCGCTGCAGTGCGCCGGTATGCTGCTGTCGGCACGTAGACATAGTGTAGGGTATTGGAAGAGCACTCCTTTCTAGGACCATGAACGGATCTGTCACTGCCTGAAGAGGCGCGCGCTAATGACTAATTGCCCCTACGCCCGGCCGTGCCACAGATGGCTTATCTTGCACTCAGTGGCCCCCGGTCCTCTCCTAACTAAAAGTGTGGTTCTGCACAGCCGTGAGCTCATTTAGCTGAATTATTTTCTGGTCATAAGTTGGTGCGACATTGTACTTGGCATCCACGTTAAATTGAAATGCATTTACAGTGGTAATTATTGGCGATTTAAATTCCATTATGCTTTTTTATGCAAAAATAAAAATGTTTATAACCTTATCAAATATTGACACAAGTAAACCAGTGTGGTTAACTAATGGGATTTGATAATCGTGATGGTAGCAAAGCTGTAGCTATCCATGAAATGTTCTACACTGTAAAGTGGTTTAATGTAACAGATGATAAAAATTATTCTGTAAGTGAAACTCTTGATGGTTTAGAGAAGGGTGATACTTTACGATCTGGGTATTATGACTTTTGTACTTTAGCTGAATGGCTTCAAAATGAATTTAAAATTAAGGCAACTTTAAACCCAGCTAATTTACTTGTTACAATTGAATTTTTGAAAAATGGAAACTTTTCTTTATCAGTCTTTTATTATTACTTGGTTTTTAGGTAAAAAAAAAAAAAAAATTCCAGATGAAGAATGGACACCATCAGTTGGACGTCTACTATCACCAAAAAATCAAGAATAACTGGCAGATATCCTGTTCATTTGTCAGTACACACGGTGCTAAATGTTCATTTGAAAGAACTAAGCACTACTGATAATGTTCACAATGGAAAGCCTTCGACTTTGTTGAAATTTGTGTCAACTGGAACTGCCCCCTATTGCGAAAATGTAGTTAGATTTCCTAATTCACAGTTTAAAAAATGAGGTACAAGTTCCTTTGAATCATTGTTCTTATATGTAACTAATCATAATGACAAACCAGTTGTGATGCATGATTTTTATGTTGTGTTGGAAGTTAATAAATTTTATTTTTGCTAAAATAAAAAAGTGAGCAATCTTGGTCCAAAGCTGAGAATTACACCGGTTGCCTGTCCGGTAATAGAGTTGAAAGATTTGGGTGATGTGCGGGGTTTTGATGAAAAAGGAGAGTTGGGAGAGGTATATGGCCTTGAACTTGATTCCAATGGATTGTACAAGCGGAAGATAATCGATGACGTGAAAGACGATACCGAGAGACAGTTTTTTAAACTTGGTCAACTTCGTGATGCTACTGTTCAGATTATTCCTCAGCATAATGCGCTCTACGTCTTTAAACATTTGAATAATAAGTGGGTAGTTTTTCCTGCTCCTGTTCCACCTGAGCCTGCTGCACCTGCAACCGATTGGGATATAAAGTTTAAATTTATCAATCCTTATGTATTTTTTACTGATGAAGGTCCCTTAATATTTAGGAAAGTTATTAACTCTGGGCCGTTACTTGTGAGCCTTTTTCCGAGCTATTTCGTAGACATCAGTAGTAGCAGAGAAAAACTAAAACTGCAGGAGTATGAAAAACGAAGGTATCTTCTTACAAACAGAAAGGGTAGAACAGATACTTCTGCCATAGCTAGAGAAGCCACAATAGTTTTTGAAATTCTCATGAGGTCTGTGGATTCTGTAAAAGAAGCAGATATTGCACAGGGAATCAAACTTACATGGGATGACAGACGTATCGAGTAGTAATCCTGCTGTTAAAATAGTGGTCGATAAAACAACTCTAGTTAATCTAAGTCATTAAACTGGAACGCATAGATCTTATTTCGTTTTATTATGTTAGCAAATTGTATACCTTTGAAGAGTTGCAAAATGAATTCGCTGATTAAATAATTAAAAAAAATATTTTGTCATAAAAAATGGTGAACCGCAAATACCACCTGAACCGCTTGAGCATTAAAACATTACAGTCAGACTCATTCCGTTTAATGAATATTACAGAAGCGTTAAGTATTTGGAAGGTGAACAAGCAAAATACTCCAGGTGAAAAAGATGATATAAAACGGTTTTCAATTCTGTACACAACACATCAATGGTTGTGGGTGTGGTTTCAGCTGGATTATCTGTAGGAGGTATAGCCCTGTTTGCAACGGGAGTGGGAAGTGTCATAGGAATTGCTATTGAAGGTGTTGGTGCTGCCGCAGGTGTGACATGCTTTGGTTTGGAAGCCCTTAACAAAAGATTTCATACAAAGTTGCAGAAGCATGAAGCATCGAGTACGGTCGCTGGAGCTAAGCTGAGCAGTACGAAACTTATTATCAGTAAGACATTAGATGATAATAAAATTGATGATCATGAATTTAAGAGAGTGCAGGATGATTTGGCCAATTACAAACAACAAAAGTCTGAAATTCAAAATAAGATGCGTAGTCAACCCGTGAATGTTGAAGAACTAAAGAAATCTTTTTTAGAGGAAGGGAAAAAGATAGGGGTAGAAGAAACAATGAATAAAGTTCAAGGACTTATAAGCAAGTAAAAATCAGTTTTGGTAATTGTTCATTATTTCTGAAATACTCTTCACAAAGAGATGTCATGCCTTTCATGCCTACTCATTTGACACCATCAGCTCCACCACCAGAGTGCTATTGAGAAAAAAAGTTTTATTGTCCTTGTAACTTGAGAAATCTGTCCGAGTAAGTTGTTGACTTGAGTCAAGATGTTATAAGAACTTATGTTAAGACACTTTATAAGAACTTGTTTCAAGTCACTTATAATAACTTATGACAACTAACTTCAAAGTTACTTAAAAAGTTACCTGTAAAGTTAGTTGGCAGTTTTAGATGACTTTGAAAATTTATTAAGTGCGTGTAGGTAAACTTAAAAAAATTATTATCAGGTGCATGTAGGTACTTGATAACAATGGTGGTGTTTTGTTAGTTGTGTATGCGTGTTGTTAATAAAAAAAATAACCTTGCTTTTATATTGTCTCGGAGATAATTGTATAGATGTACTTGAAATGCCTTTTTACCTATCTCTATCGCACATAAACACATACATGTACAAACACACACGCAAGCACGCACATACATGTATACTCACATTCAAATACACATACACACACGTACAGACTGGCACACACAAAATCTTTATTCAACATGCATAAATATTGGACTCCAATCAGAACACATCACCACGCTTCAGTTTGTCACATGTAGAACTGTTAACTTTCGCATTGCGTGTGTGTTGCGCCTTGTCTCTTATTCACAGGTCTTGCCTCTTAGCAACCGCGGTTTGCTCGAACCGCAGGGTGTAAACAGAAGATTGAGAAGTTTGTATTAAGAGACATTTAACTCTGTGTTCTATGACTCTTTTCGGTTGCCAACATCAACAGACCACTAAATATAACACTACAGCTAATCTGCAGAGTAAACATGCGTAGAGCTCAGCCGAGTTTTCACAATTTCTGAGTAATCTATTGCTCAATGATCACACGATGCACTAACAGATCATTTCAGAAAATGGTAGACTGACAACTTTCGCATTGCGCCTTGTGTCATATTCACAGGCCTTCCTAGCAACCGCGGTTCGCTCAAACCGCAGGGCCTAAACAGAAGATTGAGAGTTTGTATTAAGAGACATTTAACTCTGTGTTCTATGTCTCTTTCGGTTGCCAACTAGACAACTTTTATATTAAGACATTTAACTCTGTGTTCTATCTCTCTTTTCGGTTGCCAACTAGTCACCAACAGACCGCTAATTATAGCATGTGGGTAGACTGGCAACTTTCGCACTGCGCGTTTTGTGAATCCCCGTTGTACGCAAATTGTCACTGCACACTTGGTCTGCGGCCAATTTGTTTACTGACAGAACAGCATAGGCGCAGTTTGCTTAAACCGCAGGGTGTTATCAGGACACTGAAGACTTTGCATTAAGAGCCATTTTAACTCTGTGATCTGCCTCTCATTTCTTAGTTGTTTACGAGACGGAAGTGATAACAAATGACTCTGTTTGCACCCTGCGCTAACGCCACGCGGTTTGCTCAAACCGCTGGGTGTAAACAGAAGATTGAGGAGTTTATAATAAGAATCATTTAACTCTGTGTTCTACCTATCATTTCTTAGTTGTCCACGAAACGAAAGTGATACAAATGGCAATGTTTGAGAAGGCTTAGTCTTCTGTTTACACACTTGCGGTAACGCCGCGCCGATAGCGGTGGTTGGCCAAGGCCAGTTCTCTTTGTGTACCGCAGGGTTTAAACAGAAGATTGAGGAGTTTGTATTAAGAGACACTTAACTCTATTCTGTTTCTCTTTTGGGTTGTTTATGGCATGGAAGTGATAGCAAATGACTCTTTTTGAAAAGGCTCAATCTTCTGTTTACACCCTGCACTAACTTCGTAATAGCACGCAGCCCGGCAGTGAGTGACTGACTCGGCAGAATTAAATTGATTGATTGATTGATTGTACATTGCTCAACGTCCCGACAGCAACAAGGCTTGCTCAGGACGTGCCTGCACTGCTTGTGAAAAAAAAAAAAAAACTAAACAGAAAATTGAATGTATGTCGCCAGCCGGTCAAATACGTTAAATAAACCTACATCATGGGGCCTAAATAAAGCTGTGACCATTTAGCAACACACATCCAATATCAAGAGCTACAGGCAGCGCAGACAGTAGGGAGAGTTTCAAAAAGACAAACACAGGTGAATGGACCAAGGGTAGACAGAAACACATGCCCCAGAATAGAAAGGAAACCCACCCTGTGGGGCTGACCAGGGTGACCCTGGGAACTAAAAAGTACCTAACCCCACCCAAGTCCCCCAGGGCAGACCCGGGTGGGGATCGGCAGAATTAAAGGCTTGTCTAGACTCGGGTCAGTACTACGCAGCTGTTTTAAAAGGTCTAAAGCGACACTGCCTAGCTAAATTAATCAACTGACGAGAATAACTGTTAATATTGCATAGAAACCGACATGCTTTTTCGTACGGTGCCAACAAGAAACTGTAAAACACAGGTCTTTCTCACTCACAGTCGTGTTCTAAACCTAAAACGTAATAAGCCGGTCGTATGCACTCAGCTAGCTAACGCAATTTGACAGTAAGTTTTTCTTTAGTCTCGGCTCACCGCAGGCTAACCTTTTTTGTTGTTTCAACATAACGCACCATAGTAATATTCTGCAAGATTTAGTGTTAACACTGAATATGATGTCCAGAATTTGTGATATCTCCAATGATGAACACAAAATGAACACGTCTTCACACACTGAGCAACTCCAATGCAATACTGTCACAAGACCCCGAGTAACATTGATGTCACTTCCTTTGGGTGGGGTGTTGTGTATAGTGGAAATTATGTCTTTCGGGAATTCCCACAATGACGCAAGCGGGTCATTTCCCAAAAACAGCGGCTGATCATCAATTCGTTTGCATTGACAAAGGTAAAAACCATGTTAAAGAAGACAATGACAGCATTAATTATTTAGGTGGGGATCTGCCTTAATAATCGCAAGTTGACAGTTGATAAAAAAACGTAGATTGAATTATTTTTGGAATGGAACAAATACGGCTAGGCAGATAAGGTGGTAATTGGTCGAGTGGGTTTGTCTGAATACCGAGAGGATCAAATAAATCCATCGATTATTGAATGGGTGGGCATCAACTGTCCACTTATCTCTCTCTCACTCTTTATCTAGCTCTGTTGATATAATCTATGCTACTGTTGGATCTCTTCTTTATTAATAGCTTACATCCACGTTCCTGGTTTTCACAATAAAATACTAATTGTGTTACGTCCTTTTTCACAACACCCTTGCGTTGTGACCAGTACCAATACATATTGGACCTGCTATTGGGTAGATTCAGCTTTATATTCAGCTTTGTGTGAATAGTATGTGAGAAAAAAAAAAACACACCATCTTTTGTCAAAATATGTCTATTTTCACCCATTTCCTGATCTCTTGTAACCCTTGACACTTCTGAGGGATTAACCAAATTAGTGTGCATAGTCTTACCATCAGTTATTTTTGTACCAAGTTTGGGTTCCAAGTTGTGATTAGTATTTCAGAACAAATCAATCTGTCAAAATATGGCTATTGTGGACCTATTTCCTCATCCCGTGACCTTGACCTTTGAGGTCACTGAAATTGGTATGTTTAGAAAGGTCTTGCCATAAAGTATCCTTGGGCCAAGTCTGAAGACTGTGGCTTGAATAGTTTCTGAGAAAATGCCAACGTTAGTTGACCACGGACGACGGACAGATGACCACTGGCCCAAAACATACTCACATACAAATATAAAAGCTATTCGCCACAGCAACACATTAGTTTTGTGTAGAATCACAGACAGAGATGACCCATTACAGTACACGCACTTGCGCTGTTGCACAAAAGCCAAAAACTATTTTATTTCCACCAGAGACCACTCCAAATTATATATAATTTTATGTATGTTTTACCAACAATCTGTTCAGGTTTAACTTTATAAAAATGTTTTGGGTGAAAACATTTGGTGGCCCTTTCCACAGTGATACTACACAAAATTGACGTGCATGTGTAACCCTTAGCTTTCCAAAATGTTATACATGTATTAACCCTTTGGCTGCTGGTCATCTGATCCTAACCACAGGATTTTAACCATCAGAGAAACCTCTTGCCAGCTCTACTAAAAGGTGCTAACAGTGCACGTCTGGAAACCAACAACAGTGCGTCACATTTCTTGGCTGTAACACAGAGCATCCCTGTCACAGTATAACCCACTTTCACGTGTCCATCGACTGGGTTATGAAGCAGCAGCCAGTCTGTCCAGAACTTGCCTACACAGATGTACATGCTCCTGAAAGCTCTTCTCAAGCATCATGTGGCGCTGTTCTGGTGACATACAGCTCATCGTCTGTGCCAGCTCATCAGCATGCAGTGCCTGCTCCAATTTCTGAAAGTCTCTCCGACTTCTCTGTAACAATTTCAACCAGTAGGCAGTTGTAAAAATAACACACGATCCACTTCCCTTCCTGCAGTCACAGACTTCAACAAATAAATACTGAAATGTTGAATGTGAGCGCAAATTTATACCCTCCTATAAAATGTAACCTCCCTTACAAAGAACAGGAAAAAAACAAACAAGATGAGAACTTCATCCCAAAGTCTACCACATTGTTCATCCTTTTGAGCTCACACGCGTGTTTCTTCTAGAGTGGCTACCTAATTAGCGGCGACCTTCACAGCGCTAGAATGGTACCGCCAGGCGCGCAGTGTTTATGTTATAGCCGGCTCGAGGCCTGGCCGGAAACAGGATGCGGAGTTTAGTATATCAAAAATTCCTTCCAGAACTTTGGTTGTGCTTGCAAAAATGGCGAAGAGGAAAGTGACCTTGACAGCGACGAATTTAGTGATGATGAGTTTTGGGATAGAGGCGATTTTGGAGACTGGATTTAGTTCAGTTGACAGAGGAGGAAAGGACCGATATTGTGCGACAAGATACTAACGACAACAACGATAGTCAGTGGTCGCGATGCCAACGAAAGTGGGGATGAACTCGACGATGACAATGTGCCACAGTGGTTCCGAAATCATGCCACAATTTGAGACAGTAGGACCCCATATGTTGCACCTGAGCGGGTGACATTCACCCGAAGGCTAGCCGGTCCGACAACACGTGTAATTCAGTGACATATCTGTCAGTGCATTCGGGTACCTCTTCTACTCTGAGAGTGTGTTCGAAACGATCACAACGTACACACACGCGAATGTAGCAAAGAGCCGTTCCTGCTCTGCCGCCAGCCAACACTGAACGAGACTCGCCGCCTTGACCGAGTTGACCACTTACCTGTCAAAAGGGAGAGCCGTGACCATCTATGCTATAAGCGACACACCCGCTACTATTGCCGACGCAAACCCAGTGGTTAGCTATGCGAACAACCCGTACAAGGCGGGCACAAATCTGATATTATGTGCCGGAAATGTGACATGTACCTTTGTTTGTAATGCCAACAACTGGTTTTTTTTTGTTTTTTTTTTACAACACACACAGGTACAACTGTAAATACAGGGTGACAGTGTGTGACAGTGTATGACAGTATATAACAGTGTAGTAATTTCATCTTCAGACTCCCAGTAACTGTACATAGTGTATGTGTAAGCGGACAATCAAGGTGTATTTAGAAGTGGATCTTTTATAGTTATTTCTTTTCATTTTTGACACCTGTGTGTGCATTGCGGACACTGCTATGTGACAGCAATAAACAGACAATGACACAGTCACAAGTTTGAATTATGAGTTTCCAACACATCAGTATCACGGTAAGAGCATGCAAACACTATTGGATCCGTTTTCATGCATGTTTGCTGGCTTCATAGGTGTGTGTTGTTATTGTACTGTCATTTTGTCACATATTTGCACCTGTGTGTCACCAAAGCAACCACATGACACTTACACATGACGTCAATGTGTAGCCCTTCCAAAGCCCGTCACAGCAATATAGGGTTATGGGTATCTGCGGTGGATGGGTACTCCGCTATCAGCCTTTCCCGTACACTACTATATTTTGGTATTTTTCTAGTCTCTAAACTCAGTATGCAGGGGTAATACATAACTTTATAAAAGCAGTACTCAGTGGTATTCACGAACCAGAAAATTCAGTAATGAAAGGGTTAAGGGTGCGCAGTGGCACTGCGCTCATTACTGCCTTTGTCTCCGACAGCTAGAAGCGTAACACATCGACGGCAGCAAATTGTTCGACATTCTTCCCGCCCCCACACTACCTCTGTCCTATTTTCTTTTACAGGTATCGTTTTTTGATGTCCTAGTGTACGGAAGGGTTTTTGCATAAATATGACATTTTTTGCTACATAGGACAATGTGCTGGGTAGCAGTATTTTTTTAGCTCAGCGTCAAGGGAGGAGGGGGGGGGGGGGTGGAGTGGGCAGCTCCCACACTCATTTGATTGGTACCCCCCTTTTCCGGGGATTTGCAATGATTAAATGTTTCTTCGCTATTGGTTTATGTAACATTTTTTGGGGATGCATATAACATTTTGGGTACATATGACAATGTGCTGTTTTAACAGTATTTAAAATTTTTCTTTTAAGTAGCAACACAAAATTAAATATGGCATTTTTTCAATCTAAGTCGTCGTTGTGTCGTCCTTTGTAGCATAGAAATTATGTGGAACGAAAGGAACATAAATAACCTAAGAAAGAAAGAAAGACATTTTAGAAGTCCAAACACAAAACAATTTATCCTTTTTGTGCTCCTACTTCTGAATGAATTGTGTTCCTTTCTTTGTTGGTTATTCTTGTAAATAAAAATTGGTCTTTCGATAGCAATTTGTTGCTTTAATCTGTATGACAAGATTGTGCACATAAGAAATCATTGTGAAAGATACCTGGAATGGAGCATTTAGGCGTCGCTTTACATCTAATCTGTACTGCCTGTACATGGCCTCATCTCTCTCATCAGTGGCTTTTAACCGCAGAATTTCATACACACGTCTTGCCTGCCTCTGCAACAAGACACAAACATGACTGTGAGCTCCAGCGTACTTGCTGCTAGTTACATCAACTGGCTTAGAAGTACCCAACGGAGAAAGAAACACGCTTAGAAAAGACGGGTACAACACAATTTATTAATATTTCGGGTAAATACCCTTTGTCAAAATAGACAAACAAACAAACATAGAGATTAGACGCTACTTATCTTCAATGGCAGAAGGAATGTGGCAACTTACCACATTCCTTCTGCCATTGAAGATAAGTAGCGGCTAATCTCTATGTTTGTTTGTTTGTCTATTTTGACAAAGGGTATTTACCCGAAATATTAATAAATTGTGTTGTACCCGTCTTTTCTAAGCGTGTTTCTTTCTCCGTTGGGTACTTCTTTGCACATTACACGCTTGGCAGTCACCTTTTTGGTCTGGATTGATTATTTATCCACTGGCTTGTATGGTAGCAACAAGGAATACATGTGCAGAACAGCTCTCATCACAGGCCATGAACAGGGGACACAATTAAATTTTTTTTCAATAAGACAGGTGCACTGACAGGTGAGTAGAACCCAACAAAGAAAAAAAAAACATGCTTAGAAAATAGAAAAGACAGTTACTAAAACAAATTATGCAAAATTTGTGTCTGTTTTACTGCTGAAGTGTGTGCACCACTCAACTCCACCAAGTAAAAGCTATTTATAGCACAACTCCTGGACCATGAGCAAAACAGAAAGTAGCTGGCAACCTAACATATTGCCTTTATGTTTAGACCACAATAGTTACTAAGGCATACGGTGTGTGTGTGTGTGTGTGTGTGTGTGTGTGTGTGTGTGTACGTGAGTAGCTTAATTATATTTTGATGTGTTTAATGTTCTTCTTTTTATGTTGCGCAGCACCGTAACGATTTCCTAATGTATTATTACATATGGCAATAAAGTTCTATCATCATCATTAAGGGGTTACACAGTCAGGTATCTTAATTAATCTGAGTCATATATGCAGTTATGCCCGGAAATCGGTGTAACAGCTTTGTATGGTCACCTCGGACGCTTGGTTAGTTTAAGCTGCTTTTATTACCAATGTGTATGTACAGAGCACAACTCTACTGTGAAGAAGAAAAACAAGAATGGCAAAGCCCTTAAGGCTCACATGCAAGAATGATCCAGTTCAAATGTAAGTAAAGGGTTGGCTTTTGTACTTGCGAAATTCATGTTTTCTCAAAATTTCTGCATTTTTTTATGTCAACCTCCTGTGACCTTTGTGAGTAGTGAACCAAAATAGTATGCATAAAAAGGTCTTATCAGCTACCTTTTTTGCCAAATTTGCTTGAAAAGTTTTGCAAAAGTGCTGATAAAAGCTAATATTACTTTTTATTCAGATCATTTGCCAATCTCTTGTGACCCTCGACCTTTCAGAGTAGTCACTAAAATTAGCATGCAAAGGTCTTACAATCAGATATCTCTGTACCACGTTTGGGTTTGAAGTTGTAAATAGTACGGTACTCGAAAGAAGAAAAAGAATTGTCAAGAAAGATATTTGTTACCCAGCGTATAGGATGCTCATCGGTCGTTGACGCATACAAATTTGAAATGACGCATTGCTCTGTCAGTGAGCCAGTCGGTCATATGACTTGTTCATTTTTAGATCACCGATACCCACGCCGAGTTAGTTGGCCTGTACGAGAGAGAGAGAGAGCGAGCTATAGCCAGCTAGCATGATGCTCTAGTACACTTAAGGCTTACATTGCAGTTGATAACTTGACAGTAGCCCCAGTAGACGCAGCGGCTGCGCTTCACTTTGCAAGCACCTAATCAATTTCAACCTTTTCTCGATTATGTATACTTTTTGTGGTGGCTCGCAAAGCTGCTGTGCCTACTGAACAGGCTACAGGGGTGACCGAGCGTGGGAGGATGAAATTACTGATTTTGTTAAAAGAGGGTGTTCGTTATGCAAGTGTATTTTCTTCGTTCGTTGTACACTACTTTTGACTACACCGACAACATCCATTTTTTTGCTCTCTGACATTTCAAAATAAAAAATGCTGAAAATGCGACTTTTTTCTTGACTTACGGATTTTCAAAATGACCTACTGATTTTATGTTCCTCCGGTCATATGACTTATTGACTGCAAAACTCAACCTAATCACAGGTTACCTATTTTCTGATCTCTTATGACCCTTGACCTTTCCAAGGGGTCGTTCACATTAGTATGCATAGGAAGGTCTTACCATCAGGTATCTCTGTACCAAGGTTGGGTCAGAAGTTACGAACAGTATTTGAGTGAGTTAGTTATTTGGGTTTAATGCCGAGCAGGCAACTAAGGCCTTCTCCACGCCTTTACCACAGCTGACACTTAGTTCGCTCCTAGCTGCCAGAGAGACAAGGCGCGGCGAGGTCAAATTCCCCTCTCGCGCGCTCATTCTATTTATATCGCACTTGCAACTGCCCGTTACACAGCGTGTCGGGTGCTCTGCGCTATAACAACTACCTACACGTTTGTATTCATAACACATCTCAGCCTAAAGTGACTGTTGTGAAAGCAACATCGTTCAAAAGTTGAAATTCTCACCTACACACCCATACCAAACATGACAACATTACGACTTACACTTGTGTAGCAGATTATGGTGAAAATAAAGAGAACGAGAATTTGTTGATGTACGATGTGGGTGTTTTTTGTGAAATTGACAAAGTTCCCACAGCCATAACACGAAGACGTAACTTTTCCCAATGAAACACACTTGCATGCATAAGGGTCAGCATGCCTACAGTAAGTATCACTTACCGGATTTTCGCTACGCGCTGGGGGACGGAAGCAGGAGGGTGGTTAATGAGGTCACTGACAAGTGTCGACAGACAAGTACCAAGCGCCTGCCTTTGTACACTCCCGGCCGAATCGGGGAAAGTGAGGGCTTAGTTACACGGATGCTATTGAGGAGATAGTCACGTTTCTTTCTCGGGAAATAGTGTAACACTAACAGTGAACCTTGTACGTGTACTTGTGATTTAACTTTTGATCATGATGGAGTCTGATGAAACGCATACAGTCTGTGTACACACAGGTGTGTTCCATGCACTGCGATTAAATGCATTGTGCAGAATAGGTGGCGGGAGATCACAACAACAAAAAACGGTGATAAAAAGTCATATCTTTGTATCAAATATGAACACTTAATCCACAAGTCGTTTGGTGAGAGGTCATTCAGATACCAGAGCCCAGTTGTTTGGAATGATCTCCCACGCAAACTGAGATACTTGGATTCGAGAGAGGCATTCAAGCGTGCCCTAAAGACCCATATGTTTTCTGTCAGCTACAAATGACTTTGTCACACACCTGTCATGTTAAAGTCATCTCTATCTATTTATAGAAGTAGTGTGTGTGTGGGTGTGTGTGTGAATGCCAGTATGAGTCCATGAACGTAGCACTTTTGAATGGTGACTTTATAGCTTGTTTACAGAGTGCGTTTTATTTTGTTTTTGTACTTTTTGTAAATTCCATTTTTGTAATTAGTTATTTTTTGTACATTAGTTTTTGTTAAGCGCCTAGAGCTCTAATCTGAGGTTAGGCGCTATACAAGTACTCATTATTATTATTAAGTGTTATAAAATTAATATCCAGGAAGACAAAGACGTGATGCACTCCAAAACAATGTGTAGGAGTTGCTATAGTCGGATGAAACGGATAGACTCTGAAGCACGCGGAGTGTCTGCGGAGACAACGCGAAATGCGGCGTCTGATATTGCCTCATTACAACACATTTGGACCATGTTCGATCCAAATACGAGTGTTGAAGAATGTGTCGCGTGTGTTCATTTCATGCAGATAGGTAAAGGAGGACGACCAGCGAAGGGTGCACACGGGAAGAAACGACCGTTTCGATCTGTGGCCAAAACAAAATTCTCGTATAACGCTGTTTACCCGGAGTCGGTCTTGTGTGTCTGTGAACAGAAACTCAGTATTGTTCTTGTGTCTAGTATCAGCAAATGTGCTAAACCGCAAGGTATATTTAAAAACACTGTTGAATACTGTGTCCTGTGATGGACCAATCGGATTTTAGTACACGGAGGGCATTATCAGTCTGTGGAGTACCGGGACTACGGGCGGGAAATGCCAGAACGCGACCTGTCAGTGACCTCATTAACCACCTTCCTGCTTCCGTCCCCCAGCGCGTAGCGAAAATCCGGTAAGTGATACTTACTGTAGGCATGCTAACCCTTATGCATGCAAGTGTGTTTCACTGGAAAAAGTTACGTCCGTGTTATAGCTGTGGGAACATTGTCAATTTTACAACAAACACCGACATCGTACATCAACAAATTATCGTTCTCTTTATTTTCACCATAATCTGCTACACAAGTGTAAGTCATAATGTTGTCATGTTTGGTATCGGTGTGTAGGTGAGAATTTCAACTTTTGAACGATGTTACTTTCACAACAGTCACTTTAGGCTGAGATGTGTTATGAATACAAACGTGTAGGTAGTTGTTATAGCGCAGAGCGCCGGACACGCTGTGTAGGACACAGTTGTAAGTGCGATATAAATAGAATGAGCGCGCGAGAGGGGAATTTGACCTCGCCATGCCTTATCTCTCTGGCAGCCTGAAGCGAACTAAGTGCTACGCGCAAGCACTGGCTGGTAAAGCCATGTCTCACGGCGGGAAGGGTAAAAATCTGGTCAGCCAGACTAAAAGAAAGGTCTTAAGACATGATGTAAATATACCTTAAAAATATGTCAGGCTAAAATGTCGCACAGGTCTTTAAAGAAAACGTCGACAGACTCACAAAAAGGTCAAAATAATAGGAACATCATAGTCTATAAATGCTCAAATATTATTAAAAATATGGCACTCTCTCAGAAAACTGAAGATCTTGTCCGGGGGGCACATCCCGGAACAAAACTTTCAAGGAGTCTGCTGTGAAATGTTTATATCTTGTGTCGATTAGATCAGCACAAGACAACAAAAAGTGTTGAACAGAATACTGCTCGTCGCAGGCTTAACACCATGGATGCTCCTCCTGTTTTAGTAAATAAGAGTGCATAACATACGTGTGCCCGATGTGGAGCCGGGCAAGGACAGTCTCCTCACGGCGGCTGCCGCAGCGATAAGGTAGACAGTCGGACAAGTTAGGAAGGGCTTCATGCAGCTTGTTAGCTTCCTCTTTGTCCCACTCGGACTGCCACTCACGGGCTATGTACGCACTAACCACATGTCTTTTTGGCATTCGGCATCCTGTCTCGGAAGACAATGGAGTATGCGCTTGCTGGGTCAGTCACTGGAGTGACCTCTCCAGTGCGCAAGCCTGGGCAAAGTGTATGGAGATCCTGGGATGCCCAGTCGTCAAGATCCCCCTCTCGGCCTCGCTGATTTATCCAAAGGAATGCAAAGCAGTACGTTTGGCATCAGTTTGGCTGCAGGAGCTGCCAGAACAGTGCGTGAATACAGGCAGCTGTCTGCCTTCGGGGCTCCACTCCTGATTTGAAGGGTTTACTCCCCCACATTTGGCCGTTGGATCCAACCTGATCTCCTCCGTCCTCTAGCCGTTGGCTGTCAGAAACAGTTCATCCGCCTAGTGGTGCAATGTGAACACCACCCCCTCACGTGGTTTAGCCCACCAGCTGAGGTGGTTTGCCAGGGTGTGGCGCTTGGAGCCAGCACGTGAGAGATTAAGGAGATGGATGAGGACCAGTGATGCCCGTCCGTCCTATGTAGGACGCAGCTGCCGAACAGCAAAGGTACTACCTCTATCCAGAGCCCCCTACACCACATGTCTAAAATCACTATAAACAGTCTGTGTGTCAGGGACAGGGTCATTGCGGGCATCATTGACAGCAGAATCTGCGATCCTGTTGCCTTCGATGCCCACATGCCCTGGGACCCAAATAAAAATGATGTCATAATATTCCTTCATCAAGTCTGCGTAGAGCTCTCTGATCTGCACCAGCAGTGGGTGGTCATTTCCGGTGCCCGAAGGGTCTGCAGGGCAGAAAGAGACTCGGACGGAATCAGGAAGTTCCTTTCTCTAGATCGATAAGCATGCTTGAGTGCCAGCAGAACCGCCTGCAGTTCTGCACTAAATACAGATGAGTGGTCTGGGAGGAGGTGCTTAAATGGGTGTCTAGGATGGCCAGAGGATACTGCAGTCGCAGCCTCTCTCCCATCCTAAGACTTTGACCCATCCGTATAGATACGACAATAGCCAGGAAAAATTGAAAGCAGTTCATTGAGGCTCTGTTGGTATATGGCTGGTGGAGTAGAGTCTTTCTTGTGGGCAGTCAATTCCAGCAAGATGTCAGGAACTGGTAAGAGCCAGGGTGGAGTGATGTGTTGCAGGGATTCCGAAACTCTGTCCAGGTCCAATCCGGCCGCCTGCAGACGAGGTCGGACACTGAAAGAAAGTGGATGGACAGCTCCCGGATGGGTATCGTAAATCTTTGCAAACGATGGTTTAAAAACACAATCAGAGGCAGAATTGTCTGGATGGGCCTTTAGATTCAGAACGTAGCTGAGCATGAGGCGGATGCGGCGGAGTCTGAGAGAAGGCTCCCCTGCCTCGGCATACAGACTAGGAACTGGAGACGTCCTGAAGGCCCCAAGACATATCCGCAGACCCTGTTGGTGAATTGTGTTCAGACGCTGTAGCACAGACTTGGAAGCTGAGCCATACACCACAGAGCTGTAATCCAGTTTGGACCGAACAAGGGCCCGGTACAGTCGAAGTAAGACAGTATGGTCCGCACCCCAGTCAGTACGACCAACGACACGAAGAACGTCGAGAGCCTTCTGACAAGAGGTTCCGAGGTAATTAATATGGTTGCGGAAGGTAGGTCTTTTGTCAAAGATGACCCCCAGAAACTTTGCCTCCTTGGCCACCTTAATTGGCACTCCAGCAATGCTCAGGCTAGGTTCTGGAAAAAATTTCGTCTGGTTAGTAAAATGCACACAGACTGTCTTGGAGGGCGAGAACTTGAATCCATTGAGAGACACCCACTGCTGGATGCGATCAACGCACAGCCACAAGCGCCTCTCAAGGGACGCAAGTCCTCGACCATGTGCGCACAAAGCAAAGTCGTCAACAAACAAAGAGCATTCAGAATCATCCTTGACGGCCTTTACAATGTTATTAATTTTAATACTAAATAAAACAGGAGATAGAATGCTGATCTGCGGGACACCCATCTCCTGTTCAAAGGAGTCGGAGAGGGTGGAGCCCACACGGACATGGAACGACAGGTTAGTAAAAAAAATTGTGAATAAAAACGGGCAGGTGCCCTTAAAAAAACCATGTCCAACAAGTCAGACATTATGCCATACTTCCAGGTAGTGTCAAATGCCTTCTCAAGATCGAAGAAAATTGCATAGACATGCTGCTTATTGACAAAAGCATCTCGAATAAATGATTCAAAGTGGACTAAATGGTCAGTTGTACTAGGGAAGCGCCGGAAACCACACTGGAGGTCAGTGAGGAGACCCTGTGACTCAAGATGCCACATCGGGCGGGCGTTGACCAGGCGCTCCATAGTTTTACATAAACATGATGTCAAAGTGATAGGCCGGTAGTTGCCCGGGTCGGAAGGATCCTTACCCGGTTTGGGGATCGGTACAACCACAGCCTGGTGCCAAGACGGTGGAAAATGATCAGTTCTCCAGATATGGTTAAAGGCCCTGAGAAGTACAAGGAGTGACCTCTCAGGCAGATGATAGTGGATGGTATCTAGACCAGCAGCAGAGTCATTACATTTCTGCAAGGCTTGTTGCAATTCTGATAATGTAAAAGGGGCATTATAGTCTTCTGAGTTATCGGACTTAAAATCACAAATACGAGACTCTCGCTTCTCCTCTGAAGAAGGGTGAATAATGCTCTGTTGAAGAATTATGGGCAATGGTGGAGGCAAGCAAATTGGCCACAGCTTTTTTATCTGTGACCAAGCTGGCACCATCTCTAAGATGGCCGACAGAAACTGAGCCACCCCTGCCCCTAATTCTTCGAACAGGCTTGCAGACTTTCTGGGACGGAATCCGAGAAGTTAAAGATGAGACAAAGCATCTCCAGGAAGCACGGCGTTCACTTTAAAAAATCTAACGGGCTTTCGCCCTCTGTCTTTTAAAGGTTAAAATATTCACTTGCGACGGATTACGGAAAGCACATCGCCGAGCAGATTTGCGCGCTTTTTGGGCCTTGCGGCACTCCTCATTGAACCATGGTACTCTTGGCTTCCGAGGGACTGATGCGGAAGTTTTAGTGATGGTTTCACCTGCTACGCCCAACAAAATAGTAGTAAAAGAAGAAACAGGTTCTTCAGCTGACATGACCACATCCTCTGTAATACGAGACTGACAGAGGGAGGCGAACAGAGGCCAGTTAGCTTTCTTGAGATTCCAGCGCCGCACCAGTGGATCCTCCCCACAGCTGACCGATGACAGGACTACTGGGAAGTGGTCACTACCACACAGGTCGTCGTGAACCTTCCAGTCAAAGTCCAGCATGAGAGAAGGATCACACACAGTGAGGTCTAGAACAGAACTAGATCCTGAACCTGGGAAAGAGTAGGTAGGTGAGCCATCATTAAAATAAAAGAAAAAATATCTTCTAACATCTGACCTCTGCCATCATAGTGGTCACTACCCCACAGGTGAGCGTGACCGTTAAAATCTCCCATGAAAATAAAGGGAGGGGGCAGCTGATCTACTAAGTTAAAAATATCATTACTACAGACCCGCAGGGATGGTAGCAGGTAAATACTGCATATGGTTATGGTCTTTTTCAAGGTGACCTGAGCTGCGACAGCCTGAAGACAGGTGTCAACACGAACGGGACTACATAAAAACTGGTTGCTAATGAGAAGAGCCACTCCACCCGAGCGTCTCTCCGAATCATCAGCTTTATGGATAGCATTAACCTTTAGCACTCTGCTTTCCGCTGTCAGTTCTTTCCCCTGCACCTGCATTCTTTTTTAGTGGGCTAAACCCAACGCTACAATACTTACTTCAAAAGCCTACAACTTTTTCATTTTTCTATGTATGATTGTGGAATTTGGCATGTATGTAAATACATGAATCAAGATTATGTCTCAATTCTTAAAACTGTGTTGTCTGTTATTATCCAAACAACAACAAAAAAAAATAATCAATGCTTACTACGCACCGTTTCCGCGTTCACTAGCACTCGATTCAGAATCACTCCTCTGCCCATCACCACCATCTCCCACCCCCCCCCCCCCTCGATCTCAAATCTTCTTGCAAAAACCCAAGAAAGTTTTCATCATCGAAATCTGACTCCATAAAAGTATTCCTTGATGAATGCTTCTAACTCCTCATCGGTCATCTTTTGTCAAAATGAAGCCGTCAGAACAAACTCTCGCTTAGAAAATTCGAATCGCTCAAACACACTCGAAGTTAGCAAGATGGCCGATATAAAACGGAAGCAAGCCTCATTTACAATCACCCACAATCCTTTGCAAAGGCTTCATAGCAACCCATTGTGTTTACCATAGAAGATTACGAGCAGACCACGCGGAAGCAAGATGGCGGCTGGCGACAAATGTCGCCACCAGCGTGCTAAATGTTAAAACCATTAAAGGAGACAGGCTCAGAAGTCTTCAGGTAAGTCTCCTGAAGAGATATTACTGAGGGGTTATAGGACTTGACTAGAAGGCGTAATTCTTCAAAGTTGGTGTGAAAACCACGACAATTCCACTGAAACAGAGAGTACATGATTAGGTTTTATGTGAAGGAGAAGAGTTCTTTCCCCCCTTTTCCTGTGCTTTGGAAGGAGTCAAAGAAACAGAGGGGGGGGGGGGGGTCGACTCACGGACCTCCTCTGGTTCCTCGGAGATGAGGAAGGAGGAGCTGCCGCAGCACCAGCAACGACAACTTCCACTCCCTTCATCTGCTCCTCCAATGCAGCATATTTATTTTGAAGGGGGACATCAGTGTCCCCCTTCTGGGCCTGTAAGCACAGCGGTCCCATAACTTTCTTAGAATTCTGGGCCGGGGCAGCGTTCCTGTCACCAGAGTTGGCGGCCTTAGAAGGCTTACCAGAGCCAGAAGCCTTTGTAGTAAGACTGGCAGGCTTGGGTGGGAGCCGAGGCTTAGGGGCAGCAGAAAGCGGTGCCACCAGACCGGTATCGTCCGCCCTCTGCGTTCCCTGGCTCCTCGTCACCACCGGAGGAGGGTTACTCTCCAGGGGCGAGAGGATCCGAGGCTCCGCCCCCAACCAAGAAGTTGGGGTTTGACAAGAGAAGTCTTTGGTGAGGCGCTTGCCTGCCACTGCAGCACTAAAAGTATACACAAAGGTGTTATTTGAGTTTGGCGCAGCCTCAGCTGCACCTGGGCCATCAACCAGTTTTTTGGCGTCCGCAAAGGACAGCCCCTTCTCCACACGCACCTGCTGAATCTTGCACTCAAGATATCCAACGAGGGCACTTCTTGTCCGAAGCCATATGCGCCCCCTGGTAATTCACACACAGGGGGATGGCTGTGCAGGACTCAGCAGAGTGTCCAGGCTTAGTGCAGCGGCCGCATAGAGCCTCTGCCTGGCGGCATGTCTTCTGCCCATGGCCATACTTTTGGCACTTAAAGCACCGGAGGGGGAGTAGTAACCTCCCCAGATTGTAGTAGGAGCTGTGGGGGTGCCAAACGTCAGGATGATGGTAGGAAGATGGATCTCCCTACCACCTCATTTGGAAACGAGGTGCCTGACGTAGGTCACCCCCTGTGACTTAAGGTTCCGTACAAGTTCATCTTCAGACAGTTCTGCCAATGCTTTTGATCTTTAATCACTCCTCTTGAAGAATTCATCGTTTTGTATGAAGTGACCTCCACTGGAGTGTCTCCGGTAGAGGAGAGCCTCAGTAGCCCATTGGAGTGTGCCCGGGTATGGCACTCTACCAGCAAGTCACCAGACCCGAGGCGCTGGGCCTCAGGCCTGCCAACACGACTCCTGAGGGTCTCCCCTACAAGGAAAGGGTGCAGCTTGGAAACAGACTTCTCTTTAACTTTGCTGTGGATAATGAGAAAGCGAGGCCAGACGGCCGATGCCTGAGGCGTCGCTTCCTCACAATCGGAGTCGCTATCATTCTCAAGGTAAATGTCAGTGGCTATGTGCCGCTTTGGTGCCAGTTTTTTTTGTTTTTTTTTATGTTCCATATTATAGTATGATAGATATTCATCCCCCGGGGGTCCCCGCCTGCCACCGAGCCCAACAAGGGAAAGTGCATTCGTCGGCGGGTCTCCAGCCGACGCACGATGGAGACTGCCCGAAAGATATACTCAAGGGGGTAAGCCCGATTGAACCGTCTGAGCCACCGCCTTCTATCACTCGGTTGAATGCAGGGGAATACAGGCATAGAGCACCTAATCAGCAGCAGAGGCTATAGCATGGTGCTCCGTATATCAACCTGCATGTCAACAATGGGATAGGGCTCAACGTGACAAGAGCTGATTGAATAGGCCGATACGACTAGCCTCCCGTTTAGGCAGAAGTCAAGGCCAAAGTGGAGTGTTTTAGCCACCAGGAGCCTCTTCTCCCCCAACACGGGTCTCCAAGCATGGCAAACATTTGGGATCCAAAGTACCAAAAGGTCACAAGTATTTTTAAGGACCAATCCAACATGGTAGGACCTGGGTTAGCACAGCTCCTTAAAAACTGGACCAGTGAAAAAGACTGAGGAACATATCTGCTGACATCAAGTCCTAATCCTGGACAAAGATGGAACCCCTCTGCTAGCCCACTTAGTCAGGGACTGAGGGGACTACCCACCCACGCCACGTGGAGGCCGGTGCCCAGTGGGCATGATTGAGGTAGAACTGTACATCGCAGTTGATAACTTGACACCGAATAGCCCGTTCAGTAGACGCAGCGGCTGCGCCTCACTTTGCAAGCACCCAATCAATTTTAACCCTTTCTCGATTATGATTGGTGGCTTGCAAAGCAATGCAAAGCCGCTGTGCCTACGGAACAGGCTACAGGGGTGACCGAGCATGCGGCGGTGAGGAGGATGAATTAGTACGTTAAAAGAGGGTGTTCGTTATGCAAGTGTATTATCTTCATTCGTTGTACTCTACTTTTGACTAGGCCGACAACATCCGTTTTTTTGCTGCCGACATTTCAACAAAAAAAAGTCGAAAAAACGTGATTTTTTTTGCTGACTTATTGATTTTCATTATGATCTATTGATTTTATGTTCCTCCGGTCATATGACTTATTGACTGCAAAACTCAACCTAATCACTGCTCTATTAATGAATCTCTGTTACTACCTTGTCTGGCTGCTGACACGACCTCTTATGTTCTTTCAGACCTTACCAGCACCCACTGCCCTTCTCCAAACCTCAGTTCTTGACATGCCTGATAGTGTGGCACCCTGGCTCTGGTTCTGGAAATGTTTTCTTGGACTCTAGGGTGCAGGTCTTTTGCAACGCGTGCCTGGTCGGCATTTCTGCCATTATGCCCAACTCCAGAATGTTCTGGACAGTAGATCTGCAGAAGTTTCCACATTCTCTATGCAAGTCTGCACCTAGATTTTTACCTCAACTTTCCTCTGCAGTAATTTTAATGCCTAATCATGACCACTTGACTGATCAATACTGCGATATGGTTGCAGCAGGTGGATATTTTGTTTAAGTGAAAAATCCAAAAATTGCGTATTACAGTACATCTGTTCTACACTATTGGTTTCCATCCAGGGACATGCATGCTCAATCAAAAAGTGTCCACTTTGATATTCAGACATGTATTTAAGACCGAAGCAACAAGCGTCAACAGCAACAAGTCTCTGACATTTTTCTATATCAGTGATGAAAGAAAAACCGTGAGAAGGACTGAAGCTGACTTTTGGGAGGTGCCAAAGAGTCATCCAATTAACGACCACACATACCGATGGTCATGGTAAATCCAGTAAGGCCACCAACCTTTTCCCCTAGTACAGTAAGGTGAATATGCACAACTTGAAATGGGTACCTTGCTCAGTTTCAGTTTGTACTGTGCTTCTGTAGCCATGGACTCTGAAAATCCTTTCATCAGGTACTCGGGTTGAAAGAAAGTCAGCTGCTGACAGTTCTTAGCGTCAACATAATCTCGCAGTCGCTGGAAATTCTCTGAAGGATCTTCGACTGCAAACATAAATTAAATCATTTGTGATGCACATGCACGGACGACAGCACCAAAATTAAAAACGACTGAACACAGTTCACGGCATAAGGCAGGGGCTCACGAGAATGTATGCCTCTTGCAGAGGGAACTGTCTGAACCAAATAGCTGAATCAGTCTCTAGGACTAACGACCGTCACCCATGCACATGTAAGTGAAACAAACAGTTAACTCATTCAGCCCCGACCCACCACAGCAAGACATGGATCGAGCATGATAGTTCTAGGGTGGTGCTAGAATAGCTTGGCGTCCATAGGCGCCAAGCTATTCTGGCACCACCCTTGAACTATCATGCTCGATCTGTCTCTATAATTCAGAGGGCAACTTAAAAATTTGTGGATTTCGGTATTGGGTTGGTTGTACATTGCTTAACGTCCCGACAGCAACAAGACTTTCACAGGACATGCTTGCACTGCTTGTGAAAAAAACCCAGAATATTGAATGTATGTCACCAGCCCGTCTAATACACTAAATAAACCTAAGACCATTTAGCAACACACATCCAACATCAAGAGCTATAGGCAGCCCAACTTTTAACAGAGTCAATGCATTGTCATAGCTGCCAACCTTGAGGCAACAAAAATCCTGAGCTGCGGCCTCCACAACGCTAGCCCTTGCTTCCAGGTGCCGAAAAATCAAACAACAGGGGGGGGGGTGGGGGGGGGGGGATACGCACCTTGCTCCAGCCGAATAATCAAACACAGTGCGCGTCAGCCGGCCTAGGTTTACTGTGCAGCGATGTTTATGTCCGCCCGGCACATTTTACAAACGGCAAAGTGTTCGCCCTTTCTCGATTCGTCGATGATGCAAGGAACGCTTGTAGTCTGGATGGAACTTTACCAACTACTTCTGCTTCTTTGGAGGCATCATTTTGTTGAAAATCGAAAATAACACTTGTGAAAATCGCTAAGCATGTGCTCCAGACCAGGGCAATTTTGAAGGAACCGGAACAAACACAGAATGGATGCAAATTTGCTGCGCATGCGTAATCAAGACTGGCTGTGGGTCCCCGAAAGCTTAGCGGTACAGTATAGTGGCAGGCTCTCAACTACAGGCGCTTGACAGGGAGCGGTACGCCAAAATGCCTCAAATTTTCAAACAAAACTTGAAAATCTGAAAATCGGGAAAAATGTACAAAAAAACGGAAAATCGGGACTTGAAAAAAAATCGGGAAATTCCCGATAAAATCGGGAGGGTTGGCAGCTATGCATTGTGGGATACGCCTACATCCATTTCCGCTACATGTGGGGTGCTTTTCGAGTTTGTTTTGAATCAAAAGTTAGGTGTTTTTCGAGACTGTTTTGCTTACAACGTCACCTGAGCATGGAGAGTGAATGCGACCCTGAATTTACAGCATTACTGGATGATATTGTTCAAATTCTGTCAGAGAAGATGACTCTGAATCGGACTTCAGGTTCAGTTCAGTGCACATTGAAGATCTTACCAATTTTGAGTCCGATATCAACGATGACGAAGAGCTACCTGTACATACCTGTGTAATGCGGAAGATGACTCTGACCTGTGTAGTACTGGCCACAGGATGGTTTAGACCTATGTTGAGTTTCTTTGACATTCAAAAATATTTTTCTTCAGATGGAATTACGTCAAAAACTTTTAAATTGAATACAGTTCCGAAACCTACCTGACTTGTCACCTGCGGGTATTAGTCTAGCAGCTGCCCTTCACAGACGATCAGCCGTTTACGAGATAGTGATTTTCTAGAGAGTAACAAAGGTTTGGGTATATCAAAATGAAGTCTAGTTTGAATAAAAGCATTGCGCACTCGTTTTAAACCGCCAGAGGATGGAGACATTTTTCTGTAGCACATTTTGTTTCTAGTTCGCCTGCAGACGAAACCAGGATATTCGCAGCCATGTTCACAGGGGATCAGTAGTTTATGCGGGTCTCATTGTTCCTGTATTCAGTGATAGTATGCACTATATGTCACTTAAAAGGATTTCATTTATTTTTAAAATTAAATTTTCACACTTAGGTATATTAAGAGAAGAAGCAATTACGAAAAGGCTTGTCTTGAACTCAAATATCGTTACTCAACAATAAGGTATCCCAAACTGATCACATGATCAAAACATCGGCTACACGTGGATTTCCCTGCGGTGAATTTCGGTGTGCCGGCGAGTTCTTTTTGATTTGTTCTACAGAAGCGTGTTTGTTTCCCAAAAAGGCGAACATGCAACGTTGCTTTGTGCATTTTTACATCTTGATAAAGGTTTGTCACGTTTATTTTCATTCATTTTACCATCGCTTTGCCTGTTTCATTTCGACACCACAGCACCAAAAGAAAAAACCCCGCTATCTTCGAAACCTATGTCCGAAGTGCAACATGCTGCATGCTGTAAAAGTAAGTTAGTTAGTTCGTTATTTGGGTTTAACGCCGAGCAGGCAACTAAGGCCATCTCACGGCGGGAAGGGTAAAAATCTGGTCAGCCAGACTAAAAGAAAGGTCTTAAGACATGATGTAAATATACCTTAAAAATATTTCTGACTAAAATGTCGCACAGGTCTTTAAAGGAAAACGTTGAAAGACTCTCAAAAGGTCAAAATAATTTCAAGGAGTCTGCCGTGAAATGTTTATACCTTGTGTCGATTAGATCAGCACAAGACAACAAAAAGTGTTGAACAGAGTACTGCTCGTCGCAGGCATAACACCATGGACGCTCCTCCTGTTCAAGTAAATAAGAGTGCGTAACATACGTGTGGCCGATGTGCAGCCGAGCCAGGACAGTCTCCTCACGGCCGCTGCCGCAGCGATAAGGTAGACCATTGGACAACTTAGAAAGAGCTTCATGCAGCTTGTTAGCTTCCTCTTTGTCCCACTCGGACTGCCACTCATGGGCTATACTAGCCACATGTCTAAAATCACTATAAACAGTCTGTGTGTCAGGGACAGGGTCATTGCGGGCATCGTTGGCAGCAGAATCTGCGATCCTGTTGCCTTCGATGCCCACATGCCCTGGCACCCAAATAAAAATGATATCATAATATTCCTTCATCAAGTCCGCGTGGAGCTCTCTGATCTGCACCAGCAGTGGGTGGTCATTTCCCGTGCCCTGATGCAGGGCAGAAAGAGAGTCAGACAGAATCAGGAAGTTCCTTTCTCTAGATCGATAAGCATGCCTGAGTGCCAGCAGAACCGCCTGCAGTTCCGCACTAAATACAGATGAGTGGTCTGGGAGGAGGTGCTTAAATGGGCGTCTAGGATGGCGAGAGGACACTGCGGCCGCAGCCACTCTCCCATCCTCAGACTTTGACCCATCGGTATAGATGCGACAATAGCCAGGAAAAATTGAAAGCATTTCATTGAGGCTCTGTTGGTATATGGCTGGTGGAGTAGAGTCTTTCTTGTGGGCAGTCAAGTCCAGCAAGATGTCAGGAACTGGTAAGAGCCAAGGTGGAGTGATGTGTTGCAGGGATTCCGAAACTCTGTCCAGGTCCAATCCGGCCGCCTGCAGATGAGGTCGGACACGGAAAGAAAGTGGACGGACAGCTCCTGGATGGGTATCGTAAATCTCTGCAAACGATGGTTTAAAAACACAACCACAGGCAGGATTGTCTGGATGGGCCTTCAGTTTCAGAACGTAGCTGAGCATGAGGCGGATGCGGCGGAGCTTGAGAGAAGGCTCCCCTGCCTCGGCATACAGACTAGGAACTGGAGACGTCCTGAAGGCCCCAAGACATATCCGCAGACCCTGATGGTGAATTGTGTTCAGACGCTGTAGCACAGACTTGGAAGCTGAGCCATACACCACAGAGCCGTAATCCAGTTTGGACCGAACAAGGGCCCGGTACAGTCGAAGTAAGACAGTATGGTCCGCACCCCAGTCAGTACGACCAACGACACGAAGAACGTCGAGAGCCTTCTGACAAGAGGTTCTAAGGTAATTAATATGGTTGCGGAAGGTAAGTCTTTTGTCAAAAATGACCCCCAGAAACTTTGCCTCCTCGGCCACCTTAATTGGCACTCCAGCAATGCTCAGGCTAGGTTCTGGAAAAAATTTCGTCTGGTTAGTAAAATGCACACAGACAGTCTTGGAGGGCGAGAACTTGAATCCATTGAGAGACACCCACCCCTGGATGCGATCATCGCACAGCTGCAAGCGCCTCTCAAGGGACGCAAGTCCTCGACCACGTGCGCACAAAGCAAAGTCGTCAACAAACAAAGAGCATTCAGAATCATCCTTGACGGCCTTTACAATGTTATTAATTTTAATACTAAATAAAACAGGAGATAGAATGCTGCCCTGTGGGACACCCATCTCCTGTTCAAAGGAGTCGGAGATGGTGGAGCCCACATGGACATGGAACGACCGGTTAGTCAAAACATTGTGAATAAAAAGGGGCAGGTGCCCTTTAAAACCCATGTCCAACAAGTCAGACATTATGCCATACTTCCAGGTAGTGTCATATGCCTCAAGATCGAAGAAAATTGCATAGACATGCTGCTTGTTGACAAAAGCATCTCGAATAAATGATTCAAAGCGGACTAAATGGTCAGTTGTACTACGGAAGCGCCGGAAACCGCACTGGAGGTCTGTGAGGAGACCCTGTGACTCAAGATGCCACACCAGGCGGGCGTTGACCAGGCGCTCCATAGTTTTACATAAACATGATGTCAAAGCGATAGGCCGGTAGTTGCCCGGGTCGGAAGGATCCTTACCCGGCTTGGGGATCGGTACAACCACAGCCTGGCGCCAAGACGGCGGAAAATGACCAGTTCTCCAGATATGGTTAAAGGCCTTGAGAAGTACAAGGAGTGACCTCTCAGGCAGATGCGTTAGGAATTGATAGTGGACAGTATCTAGGCCAGCAGCAGAGTCATTACATTTCTGCAAGGCTTGCTGCAATTCTGATAATGTAAATGGGACATTATATAGTCTTCTGAGTTATTGGACTTAAAATCACAAATACGAGACTCTTGCTTCTCCTTCTCTCTCTGGAAGAAAGGTGAATAATGCTCCGTTGAAGAATTATGGGCAATGGTGGAGGCAAGCAAATTGGCCACAGCTTTTTTATCTGTAACCAAGCTGGCACCATCTCTAAGATGGCCAACAGAAGCCGAGCCACCCCTGCCCCTAATTCTCCAAACAGCCTTCCATACTTTCTGGGACGGAGTCCGAGAAGTTAAAGATGAGACGAAGCGTCTCCAGGAAGCACAGCGTTCACGTTAAAAAATGTAATGAGCTTTCGCCCTCTGTCTTTTAAAGGTTAAAATATTCACTTGCGACGGATTACGGAAAGCACGTCGCTGAGCAGATTTGCGCGCTATTTGGGCCTTGCGGCACTCTTCGTTGAACCATGGTACTCTCGGCTTTCCAGGGACTGATGCGGAAGTTTTAGGGATGGTTTCACCCGCTACGTCCAACAAAACAGTAGTAAAAGAAGAAATAGGTTCTTCAGATGACATGATCACCTCCTCTGTAATACGAGACTGACAGAGGGAGGCGAACAGAGGCCAGTTAGCTTTCTTAAGATTCCAGCGCCCCACCGGCGGATCCTCCCCACAGCTGACAGATGACAGGACTACTGGGAAGTGGTCACTACCACACAGGTCATCGTGAACCTTCCAGTCAAAGTCCAGCATGAGAGAAGGATCACACACAGTGAGGTCTAGAACAGAACTAGATCCTGAACCTGGGTTAGAGTATGTAGGTGAACCATCATTAAAGACACACAGGTTAAGGTGAGAAAATACATCTTCTAACATCTGACCTCTGCCATCATAGTGGTCACTACCCCAAAGGTGAGCGTGACCGTCAAAATCCCCCATGAGAATAAAGGGAGGGGGCAGTTAATCAACTAAATTAAAAAAATCATCACTACAGACCCGCAGGGATGGTGGCAGGTAAATACTGCATATGGTTATGGTCTTCTTCAAGGTAAACCGAGCTGCGACAGCCTGAAGACAGGTGTTGATGCTAACGGGGCTACATAAAATTTGGCTACTAATGAGAAGAGCCACTCACCCGAGCGCCTCTCCGAATCAGAGCCTTTATGTATAATGTTAAAACCATTAAAGGACACAGGGTCAGAAGTCTTCAGGTAAGTCTCCTGAAGAGATATTAATGAGGGGTTATAGCACTTGACTAAAAGACGTAATTCCTCAAAGTTAGCTTGAAAACCACGAAGCAGAGAGTCCATGATTATGTCTTCTCTGGGGGTGCGGAGTTTTTCCACCCTTTTTCCTTTGCCTTGGAAGGAGTCGGAGAAACAGAGGGGGGCCGGCTCCCGGGCCTCCTCTGGTTCTTAGGAGATGAAGGGGGTGGAGCTGCCGCAGCATCGGCAACTTCCACTCCCTCCATCTGCTCCTCCAATGCAGCATATTTGTTTTGAAGGGGGACATCAGTGTTCCCCTTCTGGGCCCGTGCGCACGGCGGTCCCATAGATTTCTTTGACTTCTGGTCCTGGGCAGCGGTCCTGCCGCTGGAGTTAGCGGCCTTAGAAGGCTGACCAGAGCCAGAAACTTTTGGCGTTGACAAACTAGCAGGTTTGGGTGGGGGCTGAGGCTTAGGGGCAGCAGAAGGCCAGTAGCGTCCGCCCTCTGCGTTCCCTGGCTCCTTGTCACCACCGGAGGAGGATTACTCTCCAGGGGCAAGAGGATCCGAGGCTCCGCCCCCAACCAAGAAGTTGGGGTTTGACAAGAGAAGTCTTTGGTGGGGCGCTTGCCTGCCACCGCAGCACCGAAAGTATACACGGCGGTCCGTGGCGCAGTGGTTAAGGCGCCTGCCACCAATGCTAAAGGTGCGAGGTTCGATTACGGGTTCCGGCGGCGGATTTTTCTCCTCTAGTAAGTGTCACCGTTAATTCGGGCGGACCGTCGGGGTTTTTTTCTCCGGGTACTCCGGCTCTTCCTCCCCCACGACTTTGGTATCAGTTTCAGCCCACTTTATCAAATTTCAAATACAAACGATTTCGAATTTCCAAAAACTACAGTAGCTCGCTTGAGCTTGCCCTTAGCACCACGTGAATGTTCTGTGTTTATGTACAGTGTGTGAGTGAATGACCATCACAAGGACTGGCTGTCGGCACAGACCTTGAAGAAGATAGAAGCGAGGAAGCAGAAGAAAGCAGTGGTCAACAACAGTCGCACGAGAGCAGCCAAAGTAAGGGCACAGGGGGAATACTCGGAAGCCAACCGCGAGGTGAAGAGGAGTATCAGGGCAGACAAGAGGGCCTACACAGACAGCCTGGCAGCAGAGGCAGAAAAGGCAGCAGGCAGCGGCAACATGAAACAGCTCTACGACATTACCAGAAGATTGTCGGGTAAGTATGGCCATACAGAAAGACCAGTAAAAGACAAAGAAGGCAAGCCTATTGCAGACAGAGCAGACCAACTCGACAGATGGGCCGAGTATTTTGAAGAGTTACTGAACAGACCTAGCCCACCCGACCCCCCCCGACATCCAGCCGGCAGAGACCGACCTACCCATCAGCTGTGACAGACCCAGCCGGGAAGAGATCAGAAAAGCAGTGGCATTTTTGAAGAATGGCAAAGCAGCAGGGCCAGATGGCATCCCAGCGGAGTCTCTGAAAGCAGACCTAGAGACAACAGTTGAGATGCTGTACCCACTGTTTGGAAAGATCTGGGAAGAGGAGGTGATGCCGGCTGACTGGAAGGAGGGGTACCTAATCAAGCTTCCCAAGAAAGGCGACCTCAGCAAGTGTGCCAACTACAGAGGAATCACCTTGCTGTCAGTACCAGGAAAGGTCTTCAACAGGATCATCCTAGAGAGAATGAAGAGCTCCGTTGACCCCCAGCTGAGAGACCAGCAAGCAGGATTCAGGAAGAACCGATCATGTACAGACCAGATCGCCACTCTCCGCATCATCGTGGAACAGTCTCTGGAGTGGAGCTCCCCGCTGTACGTCAACTTTGTGGATTATGAGAAAGCATTTGACAGCGTGGACCGAGAGACTCTGTGGAAACTCCTACCACACTACGGTGTACCCACAAAGCTCGTCCGCCTGATCAAGAGCAGCTATGATGGCATGACATGTCGCGTGATCCACGAAGGGCAGTTCACCAGAGAGCTCCAGGTCAGAACTGGTGTCAGGCAGGGGTGTCTGCTGTCTCCGTTCCTCTTCCTACTGGCCATAGACTGGGTCATGAAGATGACGACAGAGCACAGACGAAGTGGAATACAGTGGACACTGTGGACACAGCTTGACGACCTCGATTTTGCAGACGACTTGGCATTACTGTCCCACACTCATCAACAAATGCAGGACAAGACCACGAGGCTTGCTGACATCTCGTCCCAAGTGGGCCTCACCATTCACAAACAGAAAACAAAGACAATGAGGCTGAACGCAACCAGGGAAGAACCAGTCTTGCTTGCTGGCACCCCGTTGGAGGAGGTGGAGTCCTTCACCTATCTCGGGAGCATCATAGACAAAAAAAGGCGGCACTGATGCAGATGTCAGAGCACGAATCGGTAAAGCCAGAGCAGCCTTTCTCCAGTTGAAAAAAGTGTGGAGTTCCAGAGAGCTGTCACAACACACCAAAGTCCGGATTTTCAACTCCAATGTAAAAGCAGTTCTCCTATATGGAGCAGAGACATGGAGATTGACAAAAACCACAGTCAACAGAGTACAGACCTTCATGAACAGTTGCCTTAGAAGAATTTTGAAAATCCACTGGCCAGAGAAGATCAGCAACGTCAGACTCTGGGAGAGAACAGAGCAGATAACAGCAGAGAATGAAATTGGGCGAAGAAGATGGGGATGGATCGGTCACAGTCTGAGAAAGCCAGCTTCCAGTATCACTAGGCAGGCATTGTCATGGAACCCCCAGGGAAAGAGGAAAAGAGGTAGGCCGAGAAACTCCTGGCGTCGAGACCTCCAAGCAGACATCAAGAGACTGGGAACCACCTGGAGTAGAATCGAAGGAGAAGCACAGGACAGGAGTTGCTGGAGGTCTCTCGTCGACGGCCTATACCCGGGTAGGGGTGACAGGCGTAAGTAAGTAAGTGTGAGTGAATGCGTGTGATTCACGTGAGCGTGCTTGTTGGGTTCAGTTCGCGGCGGCGCTTTGAGCCGATTTTCAATTGGGATAAAGCGCCTATTTAAGCGACTATTTATTTATTATTATTATTATTACACAAAGTTGTTATTTGAGTTTGGCGCAACCTCAGTTGCACCAGGACCGTCAACCAGTTTTTTTGCGTCCGCAAAGGACAGCCCCTTCTCCACACGCACCTGCTGAAACCTGCACTCGGAGATCCAACGAGGGCACTTCTTGTCCGAAGCCATATGCGCCCCCTGGCAATTCACACACAGGGGGATGGCTGTGCAGGACTCGGCAGAGTGTCCGGGCTTAGTGCAACGGGCACATAGAGCCTCTGCCTGGCGGCATGTCTTCTGCCCATGGCCATACTTTTGGCACTCCTCTAGAGGAATTTATTGTTTTGTGGGGAGTGACCTCCACTGGAGTGTCTCCGATGGAGGAGAGCCTCAGTAGCCCATTGGAGTGTGCCCGGGTACGGCACTCTACCAGCAAGTCACCAGACCTGAGGCGCTGGGCCTCAGGCCTGCCAACACGGCTCCTGAGGGTCTCCCCTACCAGGAAAGGGTGCAGCTTGGAAACAGGCTTCTCTTTAACTTTGCTGTGGATAATGAGAAAGCGAGGCCAGGCGGCCGACGCCTGAGGTGTCGCTTCCTCACAGTCAGAGTCACTATCATTCTCAATGACAATGTCGGCGGCTATGTGCCGCTTTGGTGCCAGTTTTGGTTTTTTGATATTTTCCATATTATAGTATGATAGATATTCATCCCCCGGGGGTCCCCGCCCGCCACCGAGCCCAACAAGGGAAAGTGCAATTGTCGGCGGGTCTCCAGCCAACGCACAATGGAGACTGCCCGAAAGATATACTCAAGGGGGTAAGCCCGATTGAACTGTTTGAGCCACCGCCTTCTATCACACTGTTGAATGCAGGGGAATACTGGTGTAAAGCACCTAATCAGCATCAGAGGCTATAGCATGGTGCTCCGTATAACAACCCGCATGTCAACAGGGGGATAGGGCTCGACGTGACAAGAGCCGATTGACTAGGCCGGTACGACTAGCCTCCCGTTTAGGCAGAAGTCAAGGCCAAAGTGGAGTGTTTCAGCCACCAGGATCCTCTTCTCCCCTAACACGGGTCTCCAAGCATGGCAAACACTTGGGATCCAAAGGACCAAAAGCTCACACGTATTTTTAAGGACCAATCCAACATGGTAAGACCTGGGTAAGCACAGCTCCTTAAAAACCGGACCATTGAAAAAGACTGAACAACATATCTGCTGACATCAAGTCCTAATCCTGGACAAAGATGGCACCCCTCTGCTAGCCCACTCAGTCAGGGACTGAGGAGACTACCCACCCACGCCACGTGGAGGCCGGTGCCCAGTGGGCTGCTGTAAAAGAGTGCCACACCACTTGGTTGTAACTGTCATGGCTGAACAAAGTTTCAGAACTTGATTAATTATTATTATACTGTAACACTTAATGCAATAAATTTCCAAAATTTCAGTAGCTCGCTTGAGCTTGGGTTCAGTTCGCGGCTATGTCCTGCACATTGAGTTATATTATAAGTATGAGAAATGCGCCATATAAATACTATGTATTATTATTATTATTATCATCATTTCAGTGACCCCCTGTGAAATCCTGCTGACCCTCTGGCAACTGTAAAATTAATCTGCCGCGCTAGATCTGACCCCCTACATTTAAGAAAAAAATTAACACTGTAATCTAGTGCATACATCGAAAGGTATGCGTGTCTTTATGTGTGCAATTGTAAGAAAGTGATGCAAGTCCTAAACAGTCACTTTTTCTATTAACTCCACGGCTTGAGTCAAAAAAAAATGTGGGATCGAATGGGACAGTCAGTCAGGAAAATTAACTGTCACAGATTTCCAGTGTCCAGAAAAACCAAATGGCTTGTACTAATGACAAGATACGACAAACCTGTCACCAACGTTGCTGAGAAAAAATGGAAATACTCAGAAAAAGGTGAGACATGTTGTCGCTGGCCACAATCATCATATATTATCACCGACACTACCAGATGCTGACCTTGTGAGCTTACCAGCCCTCCACCTCTCCATTCGTTCAAGACAATAACACAGCAACTACAACAATTGATATTCACCACTCTTTCTCTTACTCATACAGACAGACACATTTATTTCTTTTACCTACAAAAGATCAACAAAAGGTCGGTGTCACTAGTACACAAACACATCATATTTCGCATAGGTGTAAAGGTGGACAAAAGTCCTGTTGCTTGTGTAAACCACGTGAGCATGACATGTTCCCCCCCCCCCCCCCCCCCCTCTCTCTCTGTCCGTTTTTATCAAACATCTAGCGAGTGGCCACCTGCTGTTAACCCTTTCGCCGCCACAGGTGTTAAAATGTTGCATTTCCCAGCGCTGCAGCTGTTTTGCCAGACCGCTGTGGCGCAACACCTCTTATCTTTAAAAGGCTATAACTCTTGAACCACTGAACTGAATTCCTTCATTTTTTTTTTTAAATGGACACGAGAAAACAAATTTGTACACTGGCACCTTTTTTTCTTTTATGTGACTCAAAGTTTTATATCTGGCTTGATGCAAGAAGAACAGACAAAATCTGTGTTCTCAACACACACAACAGACAGTTTACACACAATGCAGTCACCAACACAGTAACAAACACATGATAACATGCCAAGAAATATATTGAGAAAATGTTCAAATCACAAGTGAAGCATACTTGGTTGTTCAGAGCTCTACAGATAATCCATAACACACCAACTCACAAGCTTAGTCCATGAAAAAACACAACACTCTTCTGTATGAAATCTGCTCGCGAGAGTGCTCGTACTCTGTTCTGGCTCATAGGTCTGGTTGTTATCAGAGCTAGCTTGCAAATTTCAAAAAAACTCTTTGTCAACTTTGTTGACACATGGATGCTCCTCGTCCGAATCAACATCAGTTTGTGATGGTAGGAGGTTCAAACGACACATAACTCCCTCCGTAGATAGTCTCTTTTGCCGCTCATTTCGCCCTTTCGAAGTTTCAGCCATTACAAAAAAGCACCGTTCCCAAAAAGTCAGAAAAACTCGCAATTTCATCGCTCAAAATTCTCAAAAGCACTCAAAGTTGGCACCGGAATTCCCCTGTCCCATGATGCACTATTATTGACCAAAACTACCTCATGCATTAGAGTCACGATCAAGTGCAGTGAACTCGACCGAGTTACTCGCCAAAAGGCGAGATCGGCGGCAAGCCACGTACTCGCCAAAAGGTGAGATCGGCGGCGAAAGGGTTAATGGCCAGTATAGCTTGGCACCACTAAGGCCTGCATCTTTACATTTCCTTGACAGAAATTTGACTGTGCCAGAAAATACCAGTGATACAGACTGATCAGAAAATAATGAAAGAAAAGATTTACCTGTGATATCAAGTACCTCTGGTCGTGATTTTATGTCGTCATAAAAAGCCTGCAAGAGGTGTGCACCATGACCCTGTCGCTGGAAAGGTGGCAGAATCAAGAACTGGCTGTAAACAAAGAGTAGTCAACAGTCTAAAAAAATACAAGCTACTGCATAAAAAATCAAACATACAAACCAGACCACAGTAAAAACAAGGGACTTGTGCCTATAAGACTGGGATTCAGGATTTCACCTTTTACATACAAATTGAAATTATAACATAAACAATATGGGATCAACCATAACCCACAAAGTCCCTTCTATATGATAGCAGTCCTCGCTGTCAATGGTCTCTACCTTTTGTCTTTGACCTGATTCTGATGTTGCATTATCTCCTATTGAAAAAGACTCGCAGATCTGCCAATGTGTCCATGAGTTCTATAAGGGGCGCAGGACATACGTGTTATTGATTTGTCAAACATCTTTTGTCATGATGTAAGTTTTAGTTTTTACGTAATTTTATATTTTATGTGATACGAGTTTCATTTTCGCTTCATAGGCTTGAGAAAATGGTGACAAAACTAGAACTCCACGGTACATTTTCAGTCTTGCTATAATTTGTGTGAATGTAGGTTGACTTTACCTTGCTAGATGATATACTAAGTACACGGGTCACCTGCATGCTCTTCTGAAAGCGTGTCGATGTGTGTGCGCGTGTTAGTGTGTGCATGAGCGCTTGCTCCAAACATCTCCAAGAGGTATAGATCCTCATGCGCCCGGAGGACGCATTAGGATCTATTCCTCCTGGAGATGTGCGCATGTTTGCGAGAGAGAGAGAGAGAGAGAGAGAGAGAGAGAGAGAGAGAGAGAGAGAGAGAGAGAGAGAGAGAGAGAGAGAGAAAGAGCCGCGCGCGTGAGACAGAATAACGGCATATTTAAAGTATTATGTCAGAGTCTGCTTGGTGACGGAGTTGCCTCTTTTACATCACCACCACTGTCCAACTTTCTCTAGAAGTCAAGTATTTTTTTTTTACGGTTTTAATTCTTTTCTAAAAAGAATTTTTACTAAAAAGTTGAAAGGATACAAAGCTGGCTTAACGAACTTATCCAATGTCTTTCTCCAAACTAGCTATGTGGTCAAGAGTACAAATGGGTGTCCAGTGGTAAAATCTACACCACCCTTCACAAAACCTGCTACAAAATGTTGTAGGGAAATGGATAAGGTTTTTAGCGATATAGGATTTAATAAATAATAATAATAATAATACATGGTATTTATATGGTGCATTTCTCATATTTATAATATAACTCAATGCGCAGGCGAAAACGACACACACACACAGAGTCTGCAGGGGGGGAGGGGGGGAGTACAGAAAACTGTAGAGATCACACGAAAGTCTGCGAGAAAAGGCGAGTTTTTAACTTTGCTTTGAACTGCTTAAGGGGGAGGCATTTCTCAGCTCAGTCGGTAAGGAATTCCAAATTAAAGGAGCAGTACATCTGAAAGAGCGTTCACCAGCAGATTTGAGCTGGTACTTTGGAACTTTGAGAAGTTTCTCTCCCGATGAGCGCAGTGAGTGAGAGGGCTGGTAAGTGATCAGACTGGAGGAAAGGTATGACGGAAGGCTGCCATCAAAGTAGCGATATGCAAGGGTCGCAATCTTAAACTGTATGCGGGATTGGATTGGAAGCCAGTGAAGGTCTTTCAGTATAGGGGTTACGTGGTCTCGTTTTCGCCTGCGCTTCACAAGCCTTGCGGCATTATTTTGAACTCGCTGAAGGCGGCTAATCTGCTCAGATGGAAGACCAAAAAGCAGAGAATTGCAGTAGTTAAGACGGCTCGTGACTAGAGCATTCACTAACTTTGCAGTGGCAGATTCAGAAAGACTGTTTCGGACAGATGCGATGTGTCTCGGAGAGTATGAAGCACCACGACAGATTTCACCGACGTGATCCTGCATACTCAAAGCCTTATCGAGCTTGACACCAAGATATTTGACCGAAGACTGAAATGGAATATCACACTTAGTCTCTATGCGTAGAGACAAAGTGTGAATTTGTTGAATCCGGGATGCTGAGCCAACGGGTAGTAACTGTTTTTTCTGGGTTTAACATAAGTTTGTTACTGTCCATCCATGTCGTGACATCGTCAACACAAGACTTGATGCCAGTTTCAACAGACTGAAATTCCCCAGGTGGACTACTCTGAGAGATTTCGGTGTCATCTGCGTACTTATGATAAGAACACTGATGGCTGGAAATGACATCTGACAGCAGCCGAAGACAGAGCCCTGAGGCACTCCAAACTCCAGAATGGAAGGTCTAGAGACACTGTCTTTTACACCTAAAAACTGGTACCGATCGGAAACGTAAGATTCAAACCAAGAGAGAACCGTTTCACGCAGGCCAAAAGTGATTTCAAGCCTCTTCATGAGAATGGAATGGTCCAGCGTATCGAAAGCAATTCTGAGATCCAACAGGGCCACAAAGGGCTTTACAAAGCAAGTCATTCAGAACACTCAGCACTGCTGTCTCCACGCTGTGACCTTTCCTATAGGCGCACTGATACACTTCCAACAGACCATTCATCTCAAAGTGTTCCAGGAGCTGTTGTAAGACAACTTTCTCCAGTACCTTAGAAGTGAATGGTAGGTTGGATACAGGCCTGTAGTTTTTCAGGGTATTTCCGTCCAAGCCTGGTTTTTTGAGCAATGGGGTAACAACAGCCTGTTTGAAAGATTTTGGAACAGTTCCGGTTGACAGAGACTTGTTTACAATAGCAGCAATCAACGGTGCAAGATCACTGATTTATGGGTGACCACAGAAGAACAAAACGTGACACATTTTACACATGCTCCATGGAACTCAGATTTTTAAAGGCATGCTAAAATATGAAAAAAAAATCACCATCACTGTCACAAGATGTTTGCAATGTTGGCCTAAATCACCATCGAGTTGATGATTTTCTAGTGTAAATTGCTTTTGCATAATTCACCATAATAAGAGAGCCTGCTTGAACATAACACGTGTTGTAAATTTTGTCATGCGGTGGAGCTTCAGAGAAGGCTCTCCTGCCTCGGCGTACAGACTAGGAACTGGGGATGTCTTGAAGGCCACCAGACATATCCACAAAAATTGATGGTGGATTATGTTCAGATGCTGTAGAATATACTTGGAAGCCAAGCCATATCATATACCACAGAGCTGTAATCCAGTTTGGACCGAACAAGGGCCCGGTACAGTCAAAGTAACACACTCCAGTTAGTGTGACCGACGATGCGAAGAACATCGAGGGCCTTCTGACATGAGATTTCAGATAATTAATATGGTTGCGCAAGGTCAGTCTTTTGTCAAAGATGACCCCCCAGAAACTTTGCCTCCTCGGCCACCTTAATTGGCACTCCGGCGATGCTCAGTTAGTTATTTTGGTTTAACGCAGAGCAGGCGACTAAGGCCATCTCACGGCGGGATGGGTAAAAATCTGGTCAGCCAAATTAAAAGAAAGGCCTTAAGACATGATGTAAATATACCTTAAAAATATGTCAGGCTAAAATGTCGCACGAGTCTTTAAAAGAAAAGTCTACAGACTCTCCAAAAGGGCAAAATAAGGAAAGTCGCATAGTCTATGAATGCTCAGATCTTGTTAAAAATATTGCATTCTCTCAAAAAATTGAAGATTTTGTCCAGGGGAACAAACCAAAAACGTCCCGACAGCAACAAGACTTTCTCAGGACGTGCCTGCACTGCTTGTGAAAAAGAAAAACAATATTGAATGTATGTCACCAGCCAGTATAATAAGCTAAATAAACCTAAGACCATTTAGCAACACACATCCAATATCAAGAGCTACCATGAACACACTCCTAGGCACTTCTAAAGACTCTCCTTTCCCGAACACACACAGCAAAGAAGAACTCCCGTCCGCTTTTTCCACCTATTTTTCCGACAAAATCCAAACTCTTCGCAACACACTCAACACTCTGCCTTCTCTGCCTTGCCCTCCCGACCCCCCTTTTTCTGGCACTCCCCTCTCGTCCTTCCGCCCCGTCTCTCAGGATGAAGTCCTCAAGACCATAAAGTCCATGCCTTTCAAAACATGCGAACTAGACCCCCTCCCAGCTTCTCTCTACCGGGACGGCCTTCCAAAACTTCTGCCCTTCATTACCGACATCAACACATCTCTAGAGAATGGCTCCGTCCCTGATAATTTCAAGTCCGCCATCGTCCGTCCTCTCCTCAAAAACACAACCTCGACCCAAACGAACTCAAGAACTATCACCCAGTCTCCAATCTCTCTTTCCTGTCCAAGCTTCTTGAGAAGGTTGTTCTCAACCAGCTCAACCTCCACCTCGCCAACAACAACCTCCTCAGTCCCTTCCAGTCTGCCTATCGCAAACATCACAGCACTGAAACAGCCCTTCTACATATCCTAAACGACCTGCTTCTCTCCGACTTGGGCAACATCTCCCTTCTTATGCTACTCGACCTCTTCGACAATATAGACCACTCTATCCTCCTCCACCGCCTTCACCACTCCTTTGGCATCACTGACTCTGCTCACTCCTGGTTTCTCTCCTACCTCTCCGACAGACAGCAGTCCGTCACCATCGACGGCGTCTCCTCCAACCCAGTCACGCTCTCCTGCGGAGTTCCACAGGGGTCCATCCTGGGCCCGGTCCTTTTCACACTCTACACCTCTCCCCTGTCCAACATCATCCAGTCCCACCACATACACCACCACCTCTACGCTGATGACTCACAACTACTAGACAAAGACAAACTTGACAAAATCGGTCACTACTAAGTAGCACGGCTGACTGCTACAAAGACGTGAAAAACTGGATGACAGCAAACAAGCTTAAACTGAACGACGACAAAACGGAAGACATGCTGGTAGGCACTCGCCAGAAACTTTCCCAGCTCCCTCCCTCTCTCCACCTTCAACTCGACAGCACTTTATCCTCGATTCCTCTCTTTCCATGACCAGCTTCGTCTCCGCAGACCTGCCTACATGTTCATGTGGTTGTCAGGAAGATTTGGGAAAACTCAGTAAGATTTGCGAGACTGTCAGTAAGATTATAGTTCAACTGGACGATAAACCTTGCTTCCAGGGGCCAAAAATCAAACGGGGGGGGGGGGGGGGGGGGTTTGGTTAACTTAATCACCTATAAGAACATACATTGTCTATTCTGCTGTACCTAGAAGATATAAGAAAATTACTGAGAAAATGGGCTACTTCACCAAAGCGTTTATAACTTTTTTGAATAGACAGTTTTTAAGTCTTTTTATTTTATTAGCTCACATATGGATGGATAGTACTTCATGTTGTGGTGGAGTATAATTTGGTACCTGTTTATAATATTTACTGTAATTAATTACAGGTAAATTAACTGAAAAAATGCACCTTGATTATTTTGATATCTGTAAAGGACAAACAAAAGACATTAAACTGAAAAATGTGTCAGTGTGTGAAAATATGAATGTGTGTGATCGTGGAGTGAGATAATTTTACATTAGTGATCACGATGATCAGGCAATCAACTGATAATCCTTCAGGTAATCGAAGTTCGCGTATCTCGTCGGCGGACGTTGCTACAAATTGATCGCCAAGTTCGTCTGTTGGGCGAAAGTTTCGAACATTTCTGCAGGGAAATACAGATACAAATAATCAAGTGGTGTCGCTTCCAACTCAAGTGGAGTTGTTGGGCCCACATTTTGCGTGAAAGGCTGCAAAACAGGATCTGAAATTGGCCGCCGATGCCAAATAGCATCGTCTTGCAGTCGTCGCCTCGGTAAACACTGCAGAAATACTCTGGTATCTTCGTCATCCCAGTCCGACAGATCGCTAGTATGCACACTAGACACACTTATGTCACTTCCCTCTGACTCGGAAACTGGATTGTTGCCAATTTGCTCCGAAAAAGCTGTAAATTCTGGGTCACTGTCGCTCGACGGAACGTATGTCGCTATGTTTGTAAACACGTGCATTTAAAACGACAACAGACCTTGCTTCCAAACGACAGGGCTTAGCTGTTCCCTGTTGTGTTTTTATTATTAAGTGTTTCATAAATATCATCAAAAAACGAATTTTACAGACGTTCATCCGCTTCTGTTCCGTCATCTGTTTCGTGTACTCGTTTTGGAGGCATGATTTCGCGCCAACCGTGAACCTCAAACTAAGACTGAAAGTAAAGCGATCCCATCCGCAAAAATGAACGCGAACAAAGACGCGCTTTCCAATTAGCTAGACAAAATTATAGGTCAGCACACAGTAGCCAATCAGGATCAGGCTTACTACTACCGGCAGAAATGGCACAATCAAACTGTCTTTTTGCCAAAACAACCCCCAAAATACCATAAAAAGCTACCGTAGAAAATTGATACATGACCGGAAGACCGTAAAAAAACACCCAAACTCGTAAGAAATACGGCGAAATCGTAAGAGTAGGCAGGTCTGTCTCCGCCACGGCCCAGGCATGCTATTTCCACCTCCGCCGCATCAGTCAGATCAGAAAATACCTCACTACCGAAGCTGCCACCAAACTTGCTGTCTCTCTCATCCTATCTCGCATTGACTACTGCAAATCTCTCCTTTCCGGCCTCCCTCACTCCACCACTTTTACTCGCCAGCGCGTCCAGAACAATGCTGCCCGCCTCATCCTCAGAAAGAAAAAATCCGACCACATCACTCCCCTGCTCAAACTCCTTCACTGGCTCCCCATCCCACAACGCATCCAATACAAGATTCTGTCTTTCTGCTACAAATCCCTGAACAACTACACTCCTGCCTATCTCTCCAACTTACTTCACCCCTACACTCCTCCCCACTCACTTCGCTCCGCCTCCGACCCTCTCCGCCTCCACATCCCCTGCATCAAACTCAGCACTTTCGGCCCCCGCTCTTTCTCTGTATACGGTCCATCCACCTGGAACACTCTCCCACTCTCTCTTCGTCAGAAACACTCTCCAGTCCGCCCTCAAAACTCACCTCTTTCAACAATTCTAGCACTATAACATCACCACACTCCCCACCCCAAACCGACTGTCGTAATGTATTTGTGGTACGCGAGTCATTGTCTAAAGCGTGCGCATGCATGCGCGAGTTGTGAGTGCATGCTTAGAGTGCATTCTCCAAATCTGTAGTTGTTTGTAACCCTTCAAACATGCACTTGGTTTTAAGGATGCAGGGGCAAGAGAGACTATTTTGTCAAAACACAAAAATATGAATGCATACTTGTACTTTAAGTTTTTAACTACCGTTCCGCCTGTGACATATCACTTCAAGTACGACCATACCGCCCCGTTCCGCCCGTATATACCTACTTTCAGTTTTGACTCGGTTCCGGTTCATTTCGCACCCATTCCAACTTTTAACAGAGTCAATGCATTGTGTGATACGTTACATGCGGATGCTTTGAGTTTGTTTTGAATCACAAGTTGGGTGTTTTTCGAGACTGTTTTGCTTACAACGTGACTCATGGAGAGCGACAGCGACCCTGAATTTACAGCATTACTGGTTGAAATTGATTTCTGAATCGGACATCAGTGTCCGTTCGGTGCACATATGAAGATCTTACCAATTTTGAGTCCGATATCGACGATGAAGTGGAGCTACCTGTACATACCTGTGTAATGCGGCAGATGACTGACCTGTGTAGTACTGGCCATGTGATGGTTTAGAGTTTTTTTGACATTGAAAAATATTTTTCTCAGATGGAATTATGTCCAAAACTTTGAAATTGAATACAGTTCTGAAACCTACCTTACTTGTTTGTCACCTGCGAGTAGTCGTGAGATATATGTGCGTGATCAAATGAGTAGAGTGGTTACCTGTGGAGACTTCATGACTGCCATTGGTATGTTTCTAACCAGTTTTGTTGTTTGCTAAACTGAATTTCTGACCGAGGTATCGTTTAGCACCTGTTAATGAGATATGACAGATCATGTCAAAATTTGGTACATTTTGAAGCAGAATAACATCATACTTAGTTTGAAATATGTTTCCCCTTTTTTTACTTGGTTTGAATGAAAAACGTTAGGGACACAGGGCAATTTGTAGGAAAATAAGTTGGTAGCTATAGGGTCAAACGATTGATTGTACATTGCGTAACGTCCCGACAGCAACAAGACTTTTTCAGGACGTGCCCGCACTGCTTGTGAAAAGAACTAAACAGAATATTGAATGTATGTCGCCAGCCGGTCCAATACACTAAATAAACCTACGACATGGGGCCTAAATAAAGCTAAGAACATTTAGCAACACACATCCAATATCAAGAGCTACAGGCAGCGCAGACAGTTGGGAGAGTTTTAAAAAGGCAAATACAGGTGAATGTACTAAGGGTAGACAGAAACACATGCCCCAGAATAGACGGCAAAACCCATCCTGTGGGGCTGACCAGGGTGACCCTGGGAACTAAAAAGTAGTTAACCCCACCCAAGTCCCGCAGGGCAGACCCGGGTAGGGGTATAGGGTTAAACGATAATAATGAATGTTAGGAACGTTAGCTTGGGCAGGTTAGGCTTTATCTAGTGAAAGGCTGAGACCCTAGGGAAAGTAAAGAAGTCATTCCTTAAGGGTTTTCATATTTTAAAAAAACAGCAGTGTCACTGTCACATACTGTGTTAATTATGGCTACAGGTAATCCAAGTAAATACAAATCAGAATGCCTGAATCAATTTACATCGTGCATGGCAATTAGTTTTGTCAACCAAAAATTGACAGTCTGGCCAATGATGAACACTTTTAAAAAGTCTGAAAGGCTGCGAGTTATATGGAAAATCAAGAAGCATATGTGACTCGATAACACAAGTCACATGTTTACCTTCTCACTATTCATGTCACTCGTCTATCCTTCGTTGAAATCGCACACCAAACAAGTTTTCTGGGACTCGTTTCAACCCCTTGATATCTCCCGCAATCATGAATCCTTCAAGGAAGCCATGTACTTCTTCCAACTTTACTGCTTTCAAATCGATAAAAAAAAAAAAAATCTTTGAAAACGTTTCTGGTTAGTTAGTTAGTTAGTTATTTGGGTTTAACGCCGAGCAGGCAACCAAAGCCATCTCACTGCGGGAAGGGTAAACATCTGGTCAGCCAGACTAAAAGAAAGGTCTTAAGACATGATGTAAATATACCTTAAAAATATGTCAGGCTAAAAAGTCGCACAGGTCTTTAAAGAAAACGTCGACAGACTCTCAAAAAGGTCAAAATAATAGAAACATAAGTCTATAAACGCTCAAATCTTATTAAAAATATGGCACTCTCTCAGAAAACTGAAGATCTTGTCCGGGGGTACATCCAGGAACAAAACCTTCAAGGAGTCTGCTGTGAAATGTTTATACCTTGTGTCGATTAGATCAGCACAAGACAGCAAAAAGTGTTGAACAGAGTACTGCTCGTCGCAGGCATAACACCATGGACGCTCCTCCAGTTTTAGTAAATAAGAGTGCGTAACATACGTGTGCCCAATGTGGAGCCGAGCAAGGACAGTCTCCTCACGGTGGCTGCCGCAGCGATAAGGTAGGCCGTCGGACAACTTAGGAAGGGCTTCATGCAGCTTGTTAGCTTCCTCTTTGTCCCACTCGGACTGCCACTCACGGGCTATGTACGCACTAACCACATGTCTAAAATCACTATAAACAGTTTGTGTGTCAGGGACATGGTCGTTGCGGGCATCGTTGGCAGACGAATCTGCGATCCTGTTGCCTTCGATGCCCACATGCCCTGGCACCCAAATAAAAATAATGTCATAATATTCCTTCATCAAATCTGCGTGGAGCTCTCTGATCTGCACCAGCAGTGGGTGGTCATTTCCCGTGCCCTGAAGGACAGAATCAGGAAGTTCCTTTCTCTAGATCGATAAGCATGCCTGAGAGCCAGCAGAACCGCCTGCAGTTCTGCACTAAATACAGATGAGTGGTCTGGGAGGAGGTGCTTAAATGGGCGTCTAGGATGGCCAGAGGACACTGTGGCCGCAGCCACTCTCCCATCCTCAGACTTTGACCCATCCGTATAGATACGACTATAGCCAGGAAAAATTGAAAGCAGTTCATTGAGGATCTGTTGGTATATGGCTGGTGGAGTAGGGTCTTTCTTGTGGGCAGTCAATTCCAGCAAGATGTCAGGAACTGGTAAGAGCCAGGGTGGAGTGATGTGTTGCAGGGATTCCGAAACTCTGTCCAGGTCCAATCCGGCCGCCTGCAGATGAGGTCGGAAACGGAAAGAAAGTGGAAGGACAGCTCCCGGATGGGTATCGTAAATCTCTGCAAACGATGGTTTAAAAACACAATCATAGGCAGGATTGTCTGGATGGGCCTTCAGATTCAGAAGGTAGCTGAGCATGAGGCGGATGCGGCGGAGCTTGAGAGAAGGCTCCCCTGCCTCGGCATACAGACTAGGAACTGGAGACGTCCTGAAGACCCCAAGACATATCCGCAGACCCTGATGGTGAATTGTGTTCAGACGCTGTAGCACAGACTTGGAAGCTGAGCCATACACCACGGAACCATAATCTAGTTTGGACCGAACAAGAGCCCGGTACAGTTGAAGTAAGACAGTACGGTCAGCACCCCAGTCAGTACAACCAACGACACGAAGAATGTCGAGAGCCTTCTGACAAGAAGTTCTGAGGTAATTAATATGGTTGCGGAAGGTAAGTCTTTTGTACAAGATGACCCCCAGAAACTTCGCCTCCTCGGCCACCTTAATTGGCACTCCAGCAATGCTCAGGCTAAGTTCTGGAAAAAATTTCGTCTGGTTAGTAAAATGCACACAGACTGTCTTGGAGGGCGAGAACTTGAATCCATTGAGAGACACCCACCGCTGGATGCGATCATCGCACAGCTGCAAGCGCCTCTCAAGGGACGCAAGTCCTCGACCACGTGCGCACAAAGCAAAGTCGCCAACAAACAAAGAGCATTCAGAATCATCCTTGACGGCCTTTACAATGTTATTAATTTTAATACTAAATAAAACAGGAGATAGAATGCTGCCCTGTGGGACACCCATCTCCTGTTCAAAGGAGTCGGAGAGGGTGGAGCCCACACGGATATGGAACGACCGGTTAGTCAAAAAATTGTGAATAAAAAAGGGCAGGTGCCCTTTAAAATCCATGTCCAACAAGTCAGACATTATGCCATACTTCCAGGTAGTGTCATACGCCTTCTCAAGATCGAAGAAAATTGCATAGACATGCTGCTTGTTGACAAATGGATCTCGAATAAATGATTCAAAGCGGACTAAATGGCCAGTTGAACTACAGAAGCGCCGGAAACCGCACTGGAGGTCTGTGAGGAGACCCTGTGGCTCAAGTTTCCACACCAGGCGGGCGTTGACCAGGCGCTCCATAGTTTTACATAAACATGATGTCAAAGCGATAGGCCGGTAGTTGCCCGGGTCGGAAGGATCCTTACCCGGCTTGGGGATCGGTACAACCACAGCCTTGTGCCAAGACGGCGGAAAATGGCCAGTTCTCCAGATATGGTTAAAGGCCTTGAGATGTACAAGGAGTGACCTCTCAGGCAGATGTGTTAGGAATTGATAGTGGATGGTATCTAGGCCAGCAGCAGAGTCATTACATTTCTGCAAGGCTTGCTGCAATTCTGATAATGTAAAAGGGGCATTATAGTCTTCTGAGTTATCAGACTTAAAATCACAAATACGAGACTCTCGCTTCTCCTTCTCTCTCTGGAAGAAGGGTGAATAATGCTCTGTTGAAGAATTATGGGCAATGGTGGAGGCAAGCAAATTGGCCACAGCTTTTTTATCTGTGACCAAGCTGGCACCATCTCTAAGATGGCCGACAGAAGCCGAGCCACCCCTGCCCCCAATTCTTTGCACAGCCTTCCAGACTTTTTGGGACGGAGTCCGAGAAGTTAAAGATGAGACGAAGCGTCTCCAGGAAGCACGGCATTCACGTTTAAAAATGTAACGGGCTTTCGCCCTCTGCCTTTTAAAGGTTAAAATATTCACTTGCGACAGATTACGGAAAGCACGTCGCTGAGCAGATTTGCGCGCTTTTTGGGCCTTGCGGCACTCTTCATTGAACCATGGTACTCTCGGCTTCCGAGGGACTGATGCGGAAGTTTTAGGGATGGTTTCACTCGCTACGTCCAACAAAATAGTAGTAAAAGAAGAAACAGGTTCTTCAGCTGACATGACCACCTCCTCTGTAATACGAGACTGACAGAGGGAGGCGAACAGAGGCCAGTTAGCCTTCTTAAGATTCCAGCGCCCCACCGGTGGGTCCTCCCCACAGCTGACTGATGACAGGACTACTGGGAAGTGGTCACCACACAGGTCGTTGTGAACCTTCCAGTCAAAGTCCAGCATGAGAGAAGGATCACACATAGTGAGGTCTAGAACAGAACTAGATCATGAACCTGGGATAGAGTAAGTAGGTGAGCCATCATTAAAAACACATAGGTTAAGTTGAGAAAAAAACCATCTTCTAACATCTGACCTCTGCCATCATTGTGGACACTATCCCACAGGTGAGCGTGACCGTTAAAATCTCCCATGAAAATAAAGGTGGCAGGTAAATACTGCATATGGTTATGGCCTTCTTTAAGGTAACCTGAGCTGCAACAGCCTGAAGACAGGTGTCAACACTAACGGGGCTACATAAAAGCTGGTTGCTAATGAGAAGAGCCACTCCACCCGAGCGTCTCTCCGAATCAGAGCCTTTATGGAAAGAATGAAAACCTTTAAAGGAGACAGGGTCAGAAGTCTTCAGGTAAGTCTCCTGAAGAGATATTACCGAGGGGTTATAGGATTTCACTAAAAGGCGTAATTCTTCAAAGTTGGTGTGAAAACCACGACAATTCCACTGAAGGAGAGAGTACATGGTTAGGTTTTATGTGGAGGAGAACAGTTCTTTCCCCCCTTTTCCTGTGCTTTGGAAGGAGTCGAAGAAACAGATGGGTGGAATGCACAGACCCGCCAGCACAACATACAACAGTACAAGAAATTTAGCACCAATATTGTCACGACTACAAGGAGAACGGCTACAAGAAACTAATTACACCAGTACAAACTACGCATAAAGCTTATTCAGAAAGACCTCCATGGTAAATTTTCAGGTTTCACACAAATATTCAAGACGCCGTCATTTTGTACAGGTGATGTCACACTTTACATGTGTAACTGCCACTTGTAAAGTCGACTGTTTTCAGGATAATCATGTATAATCTCATTTGGAAGATCTTTAAGAGAAAAATACAAAAGTATAGGTTTTAACTGTTCTAGTTATGATTTGTGTTATCTGGCATGACTGGTCATGTTACCTGCTGCTGTTTCACCTAAATGGTAAACAGGGCTCGCGCTGGTGTTTTTGGATTTGTGCGTGTGTCTCAATAGGGTTGTTAAAAATGTGTGGATGCTGGGGGTGGGTAGCATAGGCATTTGTATTTTTAACCTCTTCTGCCTATTCATTTACAGACTAATTAGAATCACCCAGCTATATTGCTTGCACATGCTAGTTTGCTGGGGAGCTGGGTGGCTCAGTGGTAGAGCGTTCAACTCTCGTACTATATGTTCCGAGTGCGAATCCAGCTGGGGTCAAAATTTGTTCAGACCCAATTCAGTGCCCCATCTTTGAAATCACCTTTGTGCTGGACAGAAGACGTTAAACATTTAACTTTTTGTTTTGTTTTCATCTCTAACTTTGTTAATAGATTTTCAAGTCCAGTGGCTGCACCGAGTGTGGGCGAATTACGAGAGTGAACTATACAATTTCATTTATCTTTTCTTCTCCCTGTGCATGACAAACATTATACTACATTACTGGACAGACTTGCGATTTTTGATTTTGGCCCCTTATGTCACACATTCTGACCACATTTTCAGAGACCGACTCATATCCCGACACTTGCAGACTACATGAGCTTACCTGAGTCGTGGACGTATTTTCGCAGGATACGCGTAATATTTGTACACGGTCATGTAACCAACAGTGGCATATGCTACACATCCATCAAGTGTGTATTTCTCAAATCTGAAAAAGAAAAATCCCAACAGTGAATGCACTTGGATCCGGTCTTTAGTGCAAGATAATTTTGGGCAGCTACTGGTAAATAGAGGCATAACACTATTATATTTATCAGTTGTAGGCCTATACTTGCGCGGTTTAGCTTGAAACTGCCCTCAAAATCAAATCACTCTTTTCAATTTTTGGGCTCAGCATGCTTTGCAAATGACAGAATTGGCTATGAACTAAAAGAAATCTTTCACTTTAACTCTTTCCCATTGTAAAATTCTCAGCGAGTCAGTTCCCTGCAGACGTAGCAGGAAAAAGGACGCGTGTTTCCTGGTGACGTACATTTTTTGGGTAGATTGAATTAATTTTCACAGCCTCCCAAGCTAACAACCATAGATAAATTGGGTATTATTGGAAAGAGCATTAAAAGTACTTTTCAAAACTGCACGCGTTTGTGCATCAGTTTAGTGGGAAGTCGAACCAATTTGATTATTATACAACAGAACAAACATGGCAGAGCAAAAACTGAGAAACGTGGTTTTGGTAAAGAAGTACCCAACGGAGAAAGAAACACGCTTAGAAAAAACGGTACAACACAATTTATTAATATTTCGGGTAAATACCCTTTGTCAAAATAGACAAACAAACAGAGACATTATTTGCTACTTATCTTCAGATGCAGAAGGAATGTGGCAACTGAAGGTGACGTAAAAAGAAAAAGAAAAGAAAAGGAAAGGAAGAACAAAAGTAAAAATGACGTCAAAGAAAAAAATCGTAAGAGAAAGACTCCGAGAGAAACTAAACACGAGAGACAAGAGTGTGTGTAAGCGCGCGCAGGAGCGAGCAAAAGTAAATGCGCGTGTGTGAGGCCGGGGAGAGAGAGAGAGAAGAGAGACAGCGAGAGAGAGAGAGAGAGGGGGAGAGAGAAGAGAGAGAGAGAGAGAGAGAGAGAGAGAGAGAACGAACGGGGAGTACCCTTGGGCACGAAGTAGGCTGAGTGTCTAATACACAAAGCCAGCTAAACACCAACCCGAAGGCAAACCTTATATCACCATCGAGTTGAGGACTACCTCGGGGAAAAACGGGAGGACCCCGGGAAAAAAACCCCAGCATTTAGCATGGTACACAACAAGGAATATCGATGAAACAAAGCAAATAATCAAATTCAGTAAGAGAATAATGGTATAAGAGGAGAGTAGGTAGTTGTGAAACCATCTTCAAGGGTAACTCAAAAAAAAAAAAACAAAAAAAACCCGGGTGTGGGGGGAGAGAAAGACAAAAGGGGCGGGGGAAGGGGAGGGGGAAAGGGAAGAGAGAGAGAAAGGGGGAAGAGAGAAAGAGAGAGAGAGAGAGAGAGAGAGAGAGAGAGAGAGAGAGAGAGAGAGAGAGAAAACAAAAAGGGAGGGGGGGGGGGGGAAGGCAAACAAACAGAGCCACCAGCCCCACCCAACAGGCACCCTCCAGCCCACGGACGAACGCACAGGCATGCGAACAAGACGACCACATACATCCCCAAGGGAATGCACATGATCGCCCCCCACACCCGCGCATAAATCCAAGGACCGGCGACCAGGCGCCCGACAGGGAAGGGCAAGGGATCCAACTTAACGTATGGCCAGCGCTGAAAAAGTCCCCATGGGAGGCACAAAGTACATATCAATCAGCGCCAGCCGCAACTATCTGGTTAGTGAGTAGTCAGACAGAAGCGACTCGGTAAGGTAAATGACAGTTAGCAGAAGACACAGGTAAGGTCCAAAAAGTTAATCTTTCATATTCATCCCGAGTGGCGCCACAGTGCCCAGTTTATTAATCAAAAATTTTTCTCGGTCTTTCCTGGCCCAGACATTACTGGCTTGCATAAGCCAGAGGCCTTTAACACGAATGTCCGAGACGGAGTGATCGGCCTGGTTGAAATGTCGCCCGACCGGTCTATTGTAATGGTACTTGACCGACTGAAGATGTAGTATACTGCAGTATACTACATCTTAAATTAATTATACTGCAGTATACTACATCTCGTAAATTAATATCCCTCTTGAAAGCCACCAACGGAGGTTCAGAAAAGATAGCAGCGGACTCTTTACTGGATGACAAAAGACCCCAGTTAGAAAGAAGTATTTTACGAACCGGATTGGTGTGCGGATGGTAAACCATGGTTACGATGGGCCTGTCACTCTCAGCGGTAGGCTTAGTCTGCAGTATACACGCGCGACTAAGTTTTTGTACTGTTTGGAGAGAACCTTGAACAACAGTATGTGGGTAATGTCTGTCGATGAAAAATCCAGCCATTTCTTTGGATTGAACATCAAAATCTGATTTTTCGGAACAGATTCTTTTAAGCCGAAGAAACTGAGAAAATGGGATGCTATTCTTACATTTGGGGTTGTGCGAAGAGCGGTAGTCGAGGTATGAATGTGAATCGGTAGGCTTGTAATGTATTGAAGTTTTCAACATTCTGCAGTCAATACTGATGCTCATGTCCAGAAAGTCGACTGAAGTAGCTGATATATTGTATGTGAACTTGATGGATGGGTGGAAATCCTGCACGAAGTGAATGAAGTCTAAAAGTGCAGCGTGGGTCATGTGTGTAGCTCTGATACCATCATCGATGTAGCGTTTATACATCTCAGGGACAGGCCCGGTGTATGTCTGAAGTATTTGGTTCTCAAGGAAACCCATGAAGAGGCAGGCATAGCTGGGTCCCATTTTAGTGCCCATCGCTACGCCACTGCACTGAGCGAAGGTGACGCCATCAAAGGAGAAACTGTTAAGAGAGAGAACCAATTCAGCCAGACGTATAAGAGTATGAGTAGGAGGTTGTTTATGACTTCTTTGGTTGAGGAAGTACGAAAGTGCATTGAGGCCGTCATTGTGCGGTATGACAGTATATAGTGAAGTAACATCAAGGGAAAACAACAGTTCAGGTTTGAAAAGTTGTTTCTGGTTGACTTGGTCTATGATCTCTAGAGCATGGTTGGTGTCTTTAATGTAGGTAGGTAGAGACTGGACAAAGGGTTGGAAGATGATGTCCAGGTATTCGGAGATGTGTTCTGTGGGACAGCTGCAAGCTGACACTATGGGGCGGCCGGGATTGTTGAGTTTGTGAATTTTGGGGAGAAGGTAAAAGTTAGGTTGCTTAGGCCGCTTTTTGATGAGGAGATTAGCTGTTGAAGGAAGCTCTCCTTGAAGAATCATCTCTTTGACTGTCTTGGAGATGCGCTTTTGATCAGCTTGGAGGGAGCTTTCGTCAAGGTGTTGGTAGTGTTCCGGGTTTTCTAACTGTCTGTAGGCCTCTTTGATGTACAGATCTCTGTCCCATACAACGACGGCGCCACCTTTATCGGCTGGTTTGATGACGATGTCGCTTCTGTTACGAAGATTTGTGAGAGCGTCGAGTTCAGCTTTTGTGAGATTGGAGCGAGGAATGGAATTGAACTTGAGTTTTCCAATGTCAGACATGGTTTTCTTAATGTAGCATTCAAGTTCAGGAAGTTTACCATGAGGTGGTTCTCTGCGGACAGGCGTGGCAAAACGATCAACAAAGATGTCACCAACCTTCTGAGTTCGTGGTCGATGGCCCAGGACAGCCATCCATCGAAGAGACCTATAGAAAATCTGGAGATCTCTGATGAGTTCGTATTTGTTTATAGTAGGCTGTCTCGGAACAAACTTTAAACCTCTGGAGAGGACAGCTCTTTCATCGTTTGTCAGAGTTAAATCTTCAGGAATGCACTGCACTAGATTCCTGTGAGGTGTAGTAGTACCGACTAAGGCGCAGTGGAGGTGCGTAGTGGTTACAGCGGCAGACAAAGTACTAGAGGGGTCTTTTATCACAGTAAGCAACGGAGTGCAAGTGGCCTCAACGTCATGTAAAACGGAAGTCGAAGGAGGGTGCCGCTAACGTCCAATGTGAGTGCGCAAGCGGCAACACCAATCTCTCCGTAAGCATCATTTGTGGTTTTGGTAGCAACAGTGTAAGCACATCCAATGAAAAACCCAGATTTACTCACCAACATGGCAGTAATATGTATTCCACAAGCAAAGAAATCACACAAGAGATCTGTCCCTTCTTGAATCACAATTTTACAAGCTAAAAATCACTGTTGAAACCGCGTTTATGAGGAATGAACAAGCTCATCATCGGAGACGATCCAAGGCACGTTGTCGGCTACTTTGGCCTTGTTCTAACACCATCCGACAAGGGCATTCACTTTCAGATAATTTAGAAATGGTTGGTCAAACATATAATAGTGGTTGCTTCCCTTAGACCGATAGCTGTGCTTCATGCGATTTTTGTAAAAACCCAACCCTGGAATACTAGCGACTCGTCTATAGACGGCAACTAGCACAACGCTATAACATAAGCGTTACGATGGACAAGGGTTTGTTTGGGCTAACACTAAACCGGAAGCGTTTCAATGGGAAAGAGTTAAAAGATAAAAAGGTCACAGCTACAGATGCTGTTAGAAAGTGCCTTCATAAAGTACCCAAGTAAAAACTCACAATACATAGAACATCCACTTTTCGTCATCTATGTCGATGAAAGACGCTGCATCAATGAAGAACAAAATGAATGTCTGGAGGCGCTCATGATATTCTCGAAAACTTGAGGTTACAGCTTCTGTCTTGTAAATCTGGAACTCTCTTTTTTGCCCACCTGCTTGAGCACAAATACGCGTCAAAACATCTCTATCAGTAGATGGGGCTGTGATGTAAAAGATTAGTCACTGGTACTGCATGGAAACATTCAACAGGATGAGTCATAACAGAGCACATACAAAGAATGATGTAAATCTAAAGATTCATGAACATGTTACTGAAGGTAGCATGCGTCTTGCATCCCCCTTTCCCCGTTTCTGGGGACTGGGTGTGCTGACTTAATGCAACGAATGAAAGAAGTGCATTTAAAAAACTGACAATACTGGCAACATGTCCTCCAAAGTGTTCAGCAAATGGGAATCAAGAAAACCAATGAACTAATTCCAATAACAAAACTTGAACAAAAGTGACAAAGCCCTCATTGCTCAAGTGCAGAACTCTGCCCTTTCTGACAAGTCATTTAAATGATCCCATCTCAAAGGACATTGTAAAATTCTTTTATAGACTTGATGTTAAACTTCAATTTGACGTTAAACTTGTGTCCAAAGCATGATGAATGTCCACAGCGGCGACCATACATGCAAACAACCACGTAAGAAATTCAAGACCAAACGGTTATTTCTTCTCATGATTCTTGAAAGTCTGTGTTCTTGTTTCACTATGCCCTTTGATTTTGCTTGAAAAGTTTGTAAAAACTACAATTCCATCAAAAACTGTGATTTTTCCAAACACTTGCTGGCCACCTGTGACTCTTGACCTTTCCAAAGGGTCATCCAAATTAGTATGCATAGAGGCCTTACCATAAGGTACACCAAGTTTGGGTTTGAAGTTGAACAAAACAAAACAAACAAAAACAGTTTTGTCAAAATATGGCTATTTTTTTCACCTATTTCTGATGAAAGTGGGGTTAAGAAAAATGACATAAAACATATTTTAGTGGTACTTTAATGATAATTGTTGACAAAGTCCATTTTTAAAATGGCCCTCCCACTTAAATCTTACACATTGTCACGTCAATAGCGCAGTACACACAGTCTGGTTGTTACATGGTAATCACACCAGATGCACTCACATAGTGTTCTTGTAAAGAAACTTCACAAGTTGTAGACCACACTGGAGTAAGAGTTCCAACAATATTTTATTCTTATGATGCACTCTCAGCACAATGCATCCACAAATGCATCCACACTTTGGTACACTGTCTCTCTACAATGCATCCACAATTCTGATACACTGCGTCTCTCATACAATGCACCAACACTGATACACTGTCTCCTCTACATACACACATAATTCGCTTACACCCCTTTTCATACTATTACAGATTTCCAGAACAATCTCGCATACTACACAACTCAACCAATCAGAAAAGAAAACGTAACCAAAACTCATTAACATTCATGAAAAAGACGACTTCAAACAAAACACACTAGCGAGGTGATCAACCTATTCATTGAAGAATAAAGGCTACCAAACTTGTCGCGGAAATTGTCTAAATGCATAGCTGCCAACCCTGAGGCAACCAAATTCCGGAGTTGCCAAGACCCTTCATACATGATACATTCAGACGCTAGACCTTGGCCAAAAAATGAAACGAGGGGGGGGGGGGGGAGTAAGACGCTAGACCTTGGCCAAAACAATCAAATGACAGGAGGGGATGGGGGGTACTCACGCGACACCTTGCTTCAGCGGAATAATCAAACACAGTGCCAGTGCGCAGCGATGTTTATGTCTGCCCAGCACATTTTACGAATAGCAAAATGTTCGCCCTTTCTCCATTCTTCGAAGCTTGTAGTCTATATGGAACTTCACCAACCACTTCTGCTTCTTTGGAGGCATGATTTGTCAAAATCGCTAAGCATGTGCTCCAGACCTGGGAAAATTTGAAGGAACCGGAACAAACACAGAATGGACGGAAATTTGCTGCGCATGCGTAATCAAGACTGGCTTGTGGGTCCCCGAAAGCTTAGCGGTACAGTATAGCGGCAGGCTCTCAACTACAGGCGCTTGACCCTGAGCGGTATGCCAAAATGCCTCAAATTTTAAAACAAAGCTTGAAAATCGGGAAAAATGTTAAAAAAAACCCCGGAAAATCGAGACTTGAAAAAAAATCGGGAGGGTTGGCAGCTATGTAAATGTATTTTATGTCTGAATAGAGAAGAAAAAGTTCAGCAAAAATGGAACATTTCCTTCACAAAATGAAAAACATTCTTTTTCCGTGATGTTAACAGTGCAAATAAGTGTTTCTGCGTGTACTCGGCTTTGAAAGAAAGAACGAATAGGCAATAGGTAATACCTACTCACACGCCACAATTCTCCTCGACCACCCACCCCCATTTTGTGGACCTCGATATATCGAGTCAGAGCTGTACCTCTCACTCAAAGATTGACCAGAATGCTAAGGGGTTTTCCTGTGCTGTTTTAAATGTCACAAGGCATGCACATATTACTACAGGTAGTGCAGGAAAAGAACGCCACACACTGACAATGTTTTGCTGCTTTCGCAACAAACAAAAACAAGAAAGCAAAGCCTTTATGGCTCACGTGTATGACCGATCCACATGTCTGACAATAAGTAAAGGGATGGCTTCTGCACTAACAAATTTAGAAGATCCCTACAAGATGTTCGAGTGTGGAGGGGAGCAGATGTCGCCTCAGACCACCATCTGCTTACCTTAAGAATAAAGCTCAAGTTAAAGAAAAGCCGCACAGAGACAACAAAAAGACAGCGCTATAATGTAGGCCTCCTGAGAGAGACTGGAGTGAGAGAAGAGTTCAAACTGGTACTGTCCAACCGGTTTCAAGTGCTACAGGAGCTAGTAAATGAAGAGGAGGCGGTCACCACAGAGCAGCAGTGGAAGGCAGTTAGAGAGGTGCTGAACTCAACCTGCAAAGACACTGTAGGGTTCAGGAAACAACATCACAAGGACTGGCTGTCGGCACAGACCTTGAAGGAGATAAAAGTGAGGAAGAAGAAGAAAGCAGTTGTCAATAACGGTCGCACGAGAGCAGCCAAAGCAAGAGCACAGGAGGAATACTCGGAAGCCAACCGCAAGGTGAAGAGGCAGACAAGAGGGCCTACACAGACAGCAGCAAAGGCAGCAGGCAGCGGCAACATGAAACAGCTCTACGATATTACCAGAAAATTGTCGGGCAAGTATGGCCATACAGAAAGACCAGTAAAAGACAAAGACGGCAAGCCTATTGCAGAATGTTACGATTGTGGTTGTGTTTTCCTGTGAGAGCGTACATGTGTTATTCGTAGGTAACGATATGTTTATTTGAGCTATCACGGTTATGATTTCGTACCTTTTTAGTAAGATTTTCTTTTGTTCGTGAGTAGAGTCGATTTCGTTTTGTTAAGTTTAGTCCGGAACGTTGTAGACAGGTTGCACTGTCTGGTGGCCTCGTAAGTGTCACGTCGGTTAGTTGACATCGCAACATTTTCGCTACTTTTTGTTTTCCTGTGCGCGTGTATCGAGCAGCCTTTATTTCGTTTGGTGAATGTTCTCGTACTGTTTTGAGCTATCATAGATAAGGATACCATACTTTTATGTGTCTTAATTATATGTTAGAATTTAGAGCTGAAGTGAGCAGCCAAATTTTTGTAGCCTGTTATACTGTTTCTGGAAAATTCATGTTAATGAGTTTCGGCTGCGCGTTTCGTTCTGATTGGTTGAGTTATATGATTTCCGTAGAAGATTCTAGATTTTGATAGTGTATATAAGGAGGGCGCTGGGAAAGCCCGTTAGTACTTTGTCTTGCTTTGTCAGTTGTAGAGACACGCAGTTTATTGCGAGAGACGCGGTGTATGAGAAACTTTGAGTCATAGTGTGGACATAGCAAAAGAGACTTTGTATTCAGTATTTGTGCATTTGAAAGAGCATTACTGTGAGGATATCGCATCGCTGAATTAAATATTGTTGGAACTGTTACTCCAGTTTTGTCTACATCCTTAAGCCACGGTTGACGGATTGCAGCTGAATGAGGCCTATTTAAAAGAACTCTACGTGCGTGTGTGTCTGGTGTGTTTATCATACTTCGACTACAACTCCACCACATAACACAGACAGAACAGACCAACTCAACAGATGGGCCGAGTATTTTGAAGAGTTACTGAACAGACCCCCCCCCCCCCCCCCCCCCCAACCCCCAAGACATCCAGCCAGCAGAGACTGACCTACCCATCAGCTGTGACAGACCCACCCATCAGCCGTGACAGACTCAGCTGGGAAGAGATCAGAAGAGCAGTGGCATTTTTGAAGAACGGCAAAGCAGCAGGGCCAGATGACATCCCTGCGGAGGCTCTGAAAGCAGACCTAGAGACAACAGTAGAGCTGCTATACCCACTGTTTGGAAAGATCTGGGAAGAGAAGGTGATGCCGGCTGACTGGAAGGACCTCATCAAGCTTAACAAGAAAGGCGACCTCAGCAAGTGTTCCAACTACAGAGGAATCACCATGCTGTCAGTACCAGGAAAGGTCTTCACCAGGATCATCCTGGAGAGAATGAAGAGCTCTGTCGACCACCAGCTCAGAGACCAGCAAGCAGGATTCAGGAAAAAACGATCATGTACAGACCAGATCGCCACTCTCCGCATCATCGTGGAACAGTCACTGGAGTGGAGCTCCCCGCAGTACGTCAACTTTGTGGATTACAAGAACGCAAATGACAGCCTGGACCGAGAGACTTTGTGGACACTACAGTGTACCAACAAAGCTCATCTGCCTGATCAAGAGCAGCTACGATGGCATGACATGTTGCGTGATCCACGAAGGGCAGTTCACCAGGGAGCTCCAGGTCAGAACCGGCATCAGGCAGGGGTGTTTGCTGTCTCCGTTCCTCTTCCTACTGGCCATAGACTGGGTCTTGAAGAGGACCACTGAGCAGAGAAGAAGCGGAATACAGTGGACACAGCTTGACGACCTCGATTTTGCAGACGACTTGGCTTTACTGTCCCACACTCATCAACAAATGCAGGATAAGACCACGAGATTTGCTGACATCTCGTCCCAAGTGGGCCTCACCATCCAAAAACAGAAAACGAAGACAATGAGGCTGAACGCAACCAGGGAAGAACCAGTCTTGCTTGCTGGAGGAGGTTGAGTCCTTCACCTATCTCGGGAGCATCATCAACAAAAAAGGCGGCACTGATGCAGATGTCAGAGCACGAATCGGTAAAGCCAAAGCAGCCTTTCTCCAGAGTCCAGTTGAAAAAAAGTGTGGAGTTCCAGAGAGCTGTCACAACACATAAAAGTCCAGATTTTCAACTCAAACAGGGTCCGTACAGAAAAGCAGGGACGAAGTTCACAAACTTTTCATAAATGTTTCACAAACCCAAACTGAAGCCTGAAGGTTTAGAGCTGTTCTTAATTAGACGAACTATTGATCGGCAAACCTAGATCGGAGAAGATCGGCGATCGTTTGGTTTGTTTCTTAATTGAGGTTGAACGAACCTAGGTGATCTTCAGCAAAACCAGGTTTGCCATGGTTCTCCTTCTTAACTGAAGTGCTTGATTCGGCGTACTTACTGTCTGCGAAGGTGTTCAAAATGGCTGCCGCTAAGCCGCTTCGCGATTTGAATGTTTGTTTTTGTACTCCTTGCAGTAGCGACCCCACAAACAGCGTTGCGCCTCCCACAAATCAATAAGAATAGCTCTTCTTCTTTGTACGAGTGAAATATCACCGTCCGCCATATTTGTATCGGTGACTGTCTTCTTATCTCCAACACAGAAGAGGGTAAAAGTTTTGACCAATCAGAGAAAAGGTTCGCCTTTGTTTGCTCAACACATTCAGCGAACCTTTACCAACAGCGAACTATGGTTTGCTGAGGTTCGTGAACTACTTCGATTGATTGATTGATTGTACATTGCTTAACGTCCCGACAGCAACAAGGCTTTCTCAGGACGTGCCTGCACTGCTTGTGAAAAAAAAAATAAACAGAACATTGAATGTATGTCGCCAGCCGGTCAAATACATTAAATAAACCTAACACATGGGGCCTAAATAAAGCTAAGACCATTTAGCAACACACATCCAATATCAAGAGCTACAGGCAGTGCAGACAGTAGGGAGAATTTTAAAAAGGCAAATACAGGTGAATGGACCAAGGGTAGACAGAAACACATGCCCCAGAATAGAGAGAAAAACTCACCCTGTGGGGCTGACCAGGGTGACCCTGGGAACTAAAAAGTACCTAACCCCACCCAAGTCCCCCAGGGCAGACCCGGGTGGGGGAGTGAACTACTTCGAATTAGGTTCGCCGTATCTTTAGATCGTCCAATTAAGAACCAACCTGGTTCATCCAAGATCGTGAACTGTAGTTCGTCAGAGTTCGCGAACTAAAGTTCGTTTAATTAAGAACATGCTTTACACACTTTAATTAGATCACTCTGTATTAGCAGCTCAGAGTCATTTGAAGCTTTCGTGCCTAATGCATGAAGAGATATCAAAATAAAAGAACGCTTAGTGAATGGCGGAGCTCTTTAGAAGCGTGAACAACCAATCAGAATGTTCGGCAGAAAGGCCATGCAGTCACTTTATGATCAGAGCTAAATATCGATCACTTGCAACAAGCGTCAGCATGATCTTTCGCAATGGAATAGTCACAAATTGGGGGAGAAAAAAAAAAGAAGTAGACAAAAGTTTGCTAGCACTTTTTTTTTTTTACAAACTTTCACAGACTTTAAGGAAAAGGACTGAAATTGACAGACTTTCCAGGGCTCTGAAAAAACCTTGTAATTTTTTAACAACTTTCACAAATGTTCACAGACCGTACAGACCCTGTCAAATGTAAAAGCAGTTCTCCTATATGGAGTAGAGACTTGGAGGTTGACAAAAACCACAGTCAACAGAGTACAGATCTTCATAAACAGTTGCCTTAGAAGAATCTTGAAAATTCACTGGCCAGAGAAGATCAGCAACGTCAGACTCTGGGACAGAACAGAGCAGATAACAGCAGAGAATGAAATTGGGTGAAGAAGATGGGGATGGATTGGTCACAGTCTGAGAAAGCCAGTATCACTAGGCAGGCATTGTCATGGAACGAACCCTCAGGGAAAGAGGAAAAGAGGCAGGCCGAGAAACACCTGGTGTCGAGACCTCCAAGCAGACATCAAGAGACTGGGAACCACCTGGAGTAAAATAGAAGGAGAAGCACAGGACAGGAGTCGCTGGAGGTCTCTTGTCGACGGCCTATACCCTGGGAGGGGTGACAGGCGTAAGTTCTGCACTAACAAAATCCATGCTTTCTAAAAATATAATCAGTTTTCACACATCTGTGAAACCACTGTGACCCTTGACCTTAGCAATGAGTCGACTAAATTAGGATACATAAGAAGGTCTTATCATCAGCTACCTTTGTGCCAAATTTGATTTAAACATTTGCAAAAATCTTGATAACTACAATTCTATCAAAAATTGGCATTTTATACACATTTGTCGACCTCTTGTGATCCTTTGACCTTTTCTGTGGGGTCATCCAAATTAGTATGCATAGATAGGTCTTACCATCAGGTATCTCTGTACCAAGTTTGGGTTTAAAGTTTTTAAAATTGAGAAAAAACATTTCTTTCAAAATATGGCTATTTTTGTAACCTATTTCCTCAGCTCGTCACCCCTTGACCTTTCCAATGGGTTCATCCAAATTAGTATGCACAGATACGTCATACCAGCAGGTATCTTTGTACGAAGGTTGGGTTTGAAGTTGAGAATAGTATTTGAGAAAAACATCTTTTGTCAAAATATGGCTATTTTGGACCCTTTTCCTGAGCGCTTATGACCCTTGACCTTCTAAGGGATCAACTAAATTAATGTGCGTATGAAGGTCTCACCATCAGGTATCTTGCACCAAGTTTGAGTTTGAAGTTGTGAATAGTATTTGAGAAAAAATAGATTATGTCCCAAAATATCTATTTTTGATATATTTCCTGATCCCCTGTTCACATTTTCTTCACCTGACCTGTATGGACTGTGTAGGAGTGGAGGAGATCCCCATGGGGTCGGAAACTGGCATCCTTTTCAACTGCATTGACAAAATCGTCCAGGTTATAGAGAACGCCAGGTGCCATTTCCATGGTCAGTATCTTTGTGACATTGTCAGCCTAGGGAAAAAAAAACATTTTTATGGGTGAATGGTGGCCAATGGAAATAGTAAATTATTCCACTCACAAGCATTTTTAAATTGCCCTTCAAAAAAACCCAAAAAAAACCAAGAAAGGCAAAGCTAGTATGGCTCACGTGTATGACCGATTTACATGTGTGACCATGGCTGGCTTCTGCAGCAGCAAAATCCAGGTTTTCTGAAAATGTAAGCATTTTTCACACATCTGTCAACCCACCATGACCCTTGACCTTTGTGATGAGTAGACTAAATTTTAATGTATAGGAAGGTCTTATCAGCTATCTTTGTACCAAATTTGGCTGAAAAATTTGGCAATACCTACAATTTTATCAAAAATCGGCATTTTACACACATTTGCCAACCTCGTGACCCTTGATCTTTCCAAGGGGTCATCCAAATTAGTATGCATAGATAGGTCTTACCATCAGGTATCTCTGTACCAAATTTGGGTTTGATGTTATGAATAGTATTTGAGAAAAAACATCTTTTGTCAAAATATGGCTATTTTTCACCTATTTCCTGAGCTCTTGTGACCCTTGACCTTTCTGAGGGATCAAACAAATTAGTATGCATAGAAAGGTCTTACCATCAGGTATCTTTGTATCAAGTTTGGGTTTGAAGTTGTGAATAGTATTTGTGAAAAAATAAATTATGTCTAAAAATAGCTAATTTTGACATATTTCCTAATCGTGACCTTGACCTTTGAGAAGTCACTCAAACTGGTATGTTTAGAAAGGTCTGTCCACAAAGTATCCTTGGGCCAAGTTTGAAGAATCTGGCTTAAATAGTCGCCATGAAAATGCCAAATTTTGCTGAAAAATTGTCAAAAACAGCTTGTGGTCGAATATTTAGGGCGGTTGAATGTTTAGGGTAAATACAGCAAGCTTTTGGTCACATCGAGACGTCGCTAGAACACACAAGCAACTTTAGCCATGATTGTGTTCTAGCAACAGCGAAATGTAACAAAAAGCCATAATTTTGTCACAGATCTAAACAACGAATATGTCTCGATTCACTACCAAATAAAGAGTCAATTGGACAACAAAAGAGAAACTTACTTGCGATTGTCAAACATGTCTTGGTGCCGAGACAGCTTCACGCACACATGTATGTCATGCACATCAGCGCAAGCATTTGGAACACTGAACCAAAACTCCAGACCACTTAAGCATTCAAAAAACACCCCATCTGTTAAACTCTTCATTCAAGTTAATGTGTTTCTCTCTCTCTTTAAACAAACGTCTTTGTACAATGGATTTGAGGCCATATTGACAACACCTTTACTTAAACAGTTTGGTGCGGAACTATAACGCAGCACTAAACATGCTGCGTTTCAACTATGACGTTATCCTTCCTTTCTCCATAGGAACAGAAGGCAACGCTACAACGCTGTATGAACGCAATGGCGAATAAACAGTTCTGAGGGAAAACTATCAAGGCCCGAAAAAACACGCTTCTTTTAAATTTGAAAGCTTATTCAATAACATTTTTTTCATGAATACTCTCAGCGATAATACAGAACCATAATAGCAGTTCAGAAAATGTTCTCCAAACCATTGTACTCAAAAACCTATGGTAGTGTTATCACCCTAAAAAGACTGGAGTGTGCGGTACCATATGTCTATCGGGGCGGTCTGTGGCGCAGCGGTAAAAGCGCCTGCCACCAATGCAAGAGGTGCGAGGTTCGACACCCGGTTCCGGCGTCGGACTTTTCTCTACTAAGTGTCACCATTAGTTCGGGCGGACCGTTGGGGGTTCTTTCTCCGGGTACTCCAGCTCTTTCCTCCCCAACGAATTCAGTATTAATTTCAGTCCACTTAATCAAATTTCAAAAATATAAAAAATGATTTAATTTCAGTAGCTTGCTTGAGCTTGCCCTTAGCACCACATGAATGTTCTGTGTTTATGTACAGTGTGTGAAGGAATGCGCTTGATTCACGTAAGCATGCTTGTTGGGTTCAGTTTGCGTCTATGTCCTGCGCATTGAGTTATATTATAAATATGAAAAATGCACCATATAAATACTATGCATTATTATAATTATTATTAGTAATAGATTTACAGGGTTCATTCTAAAAACTTACACACATAAGTCATTGTCCTGCAGAGTACAAATCCAATGGGTCATTTCTTAAATGGGATGGGCCAAACTTGGGTGTGTGTGTGTGTGTGTGTGTGTGTGTGTGTGTGTGTGTGTGTGTGTGTGTGGAGGGGTGTATGCGGGCACCTTCTCGCAGATGGAGAAATATTGAGAACATGTGAACAGAAGGGCCCGTTGCCTACAGAAGAAAAGGATCATTGACCCTTCAGCTCAAAATGTTACGGGTCATTTGGAAAATTATGCGCCAATGGCGCAGGGCACCCTCTAAAGTGAACGCTGGACTTATGGCTGTACTTATAGAAATGTTACCTTCCATTTATGAAGACACTAGTAGTCCACAATCGGGATAAAGTCAATATCCATGGTTTCATACACTAAATATCTAATTATTAGGACCTATCCCCATACTTTTCGGGATGAATGGTTTTGGAAAAGTCTACTGAACTGCTTATTTGGACCGTCATCGTTAAAAGGAAGGTTGATATGTCATTCAACAGGTTCTAAATTTTAATAACGTGTCAGTTTTTGTTTGTTTCTCGTGGGCTTTTTTTTTGGGAAGGGGGGGGGGGGGGGGGAAGGGGGGGGGGGGGTCTTAGGATCGGCCACTCACTTTTGCGTTAATACAGCGTGACTGTTCCGTGTGCTGGAATGTTCTATTCACAGTGACACAGAGGTTGGATCAAGTAAGATCAAAATAACCTAGCGACTGCCTGCGTCGCTCTGTTCGTTACCTCTGGAGTAAGAATAAGTTTTTAAAAATGTATTCTTCATGATGAAAGAGAATTGCTTGATGGTGTCAGCAGAATGCGAAGCAGACAACATTAGCCCGTGCCAGACAGCTATTACTAGAAAAGTAGGCCCTAGATATCATTGTGCTTTGGAAAGGTGAAGGCCGTCATGTCAGCACGGCGATCACTCGACATAGTGTTTTGTCACCACTTTGCCTTTCTTCTTTACACTCATGTGACGTCACGTGTGAATCGAGAAAATGTGTCTTGAATTTAATTGATAAATTGTGAAACATGAGTGGTGTTGATTTACAAAACCAGACTTATTTTTGACACATGTTCTGGCTTCGAGGCTCTGCCGTGGAGCCAGAAAGGTGTGTCAAAAGCAAGTTGAGGCTCGTTAGCCATCACTAACCACATTTTAACATATTTTATCTCACCGTCATATGATCCCTGTTTTGTCATATCGGTTTCACGGGTGCGATGACTTGCACAAGTTGGAGTTCAGGCATAATTTTATTTATTTATGCAGCAACTTTTTTAACAACAGAATGAACTTTTTTCTCTTCGAAGTAGTGTGTTGACGCAGTTCAGTAGCAGAGTACAAACTAGAAGGAGGGTGTGTGTGTGTGTGTGTGTGTGTGTGTGTGTGTGTGTGTGTGTGTTTTAAAAAAAACTATTTTAGGCCGTTTACACTTGGAATCCAAGTTGAGCTCAACACAGGTTGAATGTTTGATGCATTTGCAATTGCATTGGGAACTGGGGATGACTAGCCAACATGCCCCTGACAAAGCATCTTAGAAATGCATCAGTGCACCCTCCCTCAGTCTGGTAGTGGCAGGTTTAGTTTCAACGTGATCTGCTGCTCATATCTGTATCAGTCGAGTCTCGTCATCTGATATGAACCAATCTTTTTCACTGTACACTAGAGCCATACACAGTTGATGCAATGGACTGTAGGGCTATGCAATGTGTTTATTGAAATTCTCGCCAGATGTCATGTCCAAATTCTTGGAAATATGCACAATGATGTAGAATGGAATGCAATTTAGATCCAACCCCATTTCAACCCTGCTTCTATCAAGATTGGTTGAAGTGTCAACGCAGCAACCCGATCTAAACCTGGGTTCAACACCGGTTTACGAATGTGAATGGTCACAATGCATGATTTTTAGAAGTTGGACTGTTGCTAATCCAACCCCATTTCAACCCTGCTTTTGAGCAGAATTGAAATCTATCAAGATTAGTCTAAGTCTAAAGTGTCAACGCAGCAACCCTATCTGAACTCGGGTTCAACTCAGGTTTACGAATCAGTGGCCTTGAGAAAATAACTTTTAAATAAACAGCTTCGAATGATGGGGCTGACAGGAGGAATATTAGATGATACTTACATAGACTCCATCGATTCCTTGAGGTGGCACCCGTTCAGTGTAATTTAGTCTCAGGTAAGGAATCAGCTTTCCTGCTGTATACATGAGGTCCACGCCCAAATCCTTGAAGCCAAATATGCTTTCCCTACAAAAGAGGATTAACCAATTTAGCCCTGATGTCCTATAGCAGAAATTGAATTATCATGGTCAATCCATCTTCTGCAACTGGAACACAGTCATTAGGTCAGGCTTTCTGCTAGGATTAAAAATTGTCTATTGTTGGGACGGATAGCATGACCAAAAATCCGTCCCAGGCGCTCTACAATCCGTCGTATACTTCAAACACGGCAGGTATAAATTCTTTTTTCTTATTCCATTTCATTTTGATTTCTCTTTACCTATTAAGTTTCAATAACGTGAGCATAAAGTGCAAGAAAATAAGGAAAGTCGGCATCCTTTATGGTACTTTCATGGTGAATGATAACTTTTTCCCATTTAAAATTGCCGAATTAGGAAATGTACATCGTTTCTGATGCCCTCAGAAACTTTGTATACAACTGATAGGTCTTTTTTTAGGTTTTATTGGTTAGGATAGAGTACCACAGTTACTCCCAACCTGATTTTATGATGCTGTGATGCATTTAGGGGCCACAGTGGCTGAATCTGCTGCCCTACCCCCATTTTACCAGTACGCAAAGGAACGCAAAATGATCATAACAATTGCTTATGTCATACTCCTGTAAAAAAAAACCACCCAAGACACTACAGCAACAAAGTGATTGGCAACAGCAGAATGGCGGCTGCAGCCCGTGGGCAGACAACATCAATAAGCTGAACAGGGAGAGCAAGGCCACCATCTTTTATCTACGCACCAATTACTCTGGACAGGGTCCGTACAGAAAAGCAGGGACAAAGTCCACAAACTTTTCATAAATGTTTCACAAACCCAGACTAAAGCCTGAAGGTTTACACACTTTAATTAGATCACTCTGTATCAGCAGCTCATTTGAAGCTTTCGCGCCTAATGCATGAAGAGATACCAAAATAAAAGAACGCTTAGCGAATGGCGGAGCTCGGTAGAAGCATAAACAACCAATCAGAATGTTAGGCAGAAAGGCCATGCAGTCACTTTTTGATAAGAGCTAAATATCGATTACTTGCAACAAGCGTCAGCATGATCTTTCGCAATGGAATAGTCACAAATTGGGGGGAGAAAAAAAAAGAAGTAGGCAATAGTTTGTCAGCACTTCGTCATTTTTTTTTTACAAACTTTCACAGACTTTAAGGAAAAGGACTGAAATTGACAGATTTTCCAGGGCCCTGAAAAAGCCTTGTCATTTTTTAACAACTTTCACAAATGTTCACAGACCGTACAGATCCTGCTGGACTCACCTCGTGAGACTGGGTCATGTGGAAACAGCCCTATGCGAATTTGGCGTAGAAAATCAGTCTCCTTAGCACATTCTTCAAACCTGTCCATACAGAGAAGCGGTCCAGTGGCAGTTTTGACCAGAAGACATGCCCCTGTACACCAAACTCTGAAAACATGCTGCCGAGCTCTTGACAGCTCACTTATTGGCAGCCAGAACAATATAAGATTTAAAGACGACCATTAAGAAATTGAACGTTGCAGAAGAAGGTGAAAGTGGTGATCTCGTGGTGGACATGTGGAAACTAAGTATTTTGATAACATTGTTTTGGCTGTTAGGAACCATGAAACTTTATTACGCATATTCATATTTACACATTTCTAGACGAAAATATATGAAAGGAAAATGCGAGACCTTACCTTTCGCTAGGTAAAATATCACCTAAAATACCAGCCAGTTATTAAATAGTTACAATTAAATTGATGGGTCACATTGAAATTAATGAATTGATCACAAATGTTTATGCTCAATATGCATACTTTGTTAAGGGAACTGGCAACAAAAAATATTTAAACAGAGGAGTATGACGTAAGCAAATTTATGATCATTTTGAGTTCCTTAGCGTACAGGTAAATTGGTGGTAGGGCAGCAGATTCAGCCACGGTGGCCCCTTAATGCATCAAAGCGTCATAAAATCAGGTTGGGAGTAACTGTGGTACTCTATCCTAACCAATAAAACGTAACAAAAACCTATCGGTTGTATACAAAATTTCTGAGGGCATCGGAAAAAAGTACGTTTCCCAATTCGGCAATTTTAAATGGGAAAAAGCTATCATTCACCACGAATGTACCGTAAAGGATGCTGACTTTCTTTATTTTCTTGCACTTTATGCTCACATTATTGAAACTTAATAGGTAAAGAGAGATAAAAAATAAAATGGAATAACTTGAGTAATTTGTTTTAATTAATTTTGTGTATTTTTACAACTTGGGGGTAGGGATACAAAATCAACCACCGTGTCACTCCAGTAATCACAGCAATGCATCACCTAGTCAAGTTTATAATAATTGTGACATTATGTTTTAATGATGTAAGCCTGAAAATGGACTGCCAGTGCTATAGAAAATGTCTGAAGGCATCGGACACATTATTTTTGTCTTTTTTTGTGATTTCACGGAAATGGCCGTTTACTGGGTGCACAGATGTGAGCCAGAGATTCAATATTTTTTCATTCTGTTTTTTGGAGAGGACGCAGAAGGTGTGCCTTAACATAAAATTGTCTGATTTGGGCTTCTGGAATGAATTATGATTTAGAGGAAAATGTTTTTCGACCTCATTTTAGCATCTGCGAAGAGTGTGAATGGGGGTACCCTTGCGCCATCGGCTATATCTCTGGTGTGTTCCTAGCTTATGGAGTGTAACTAATTTGTTGATTTTTTTTAAGTCACTAGAACTTGTTTGATCATTGTCTTTCCGAGATTCAGCACCGTTACTTGCTGCATGAGATTCAGAGAATACCTATGCCAGCCAACTATGTGCGCACTTTAATTATACAGCACTCGTACACGTGTTACCGGCAGTACTGATCGCGACACATAAATCGAGATGTGCAAAGTGGCAAAGCAAGGAAAAAAAATATCGGTGGCTTTGAACATATCAGCTCCGGGTTTCTTTTTTGAACTGGCATCACTTTATTTGTCCTGTAAGTTTGTCATTAATAGCAGAAAAAAAAAGTACTTGTGTGACAATTACATTTCCTAGACCTGCAGCAAGTCCTGCAACCACTGAAAATGTTACTAGCTAAATTGAAAATCGAAAACCGATAGCTTCCCTGATCGCTTCATTGTTTTTTGCTAGCACAACAATAACACTACCGGAAGTGAAGGTTGAAGGTTCAACATGCCACTTGCCAAAAATAATGCTTTTAAGAAGAATTTTATTCCAACTGCTTTCTCGATTTTAAACTCTTGTTCATAACGCTGTGATATATGTCATCTACTTAACATCACCTCTCCCATCTTGGGACAGATTGCCTGTGATAGATTGCTGCAATGATAATTTTCATGGAATGTTCTTGTATTGTTTAATAGTGTTTTATGATGAGCCAAAAGGCAAATTTCTGTCGTGCTTCAACTCGAACAGACAATAAAGTCGTATGGTATTGTACTTTTGGATTGAGGACTGAAAAAGTACGGATGGGAAAATGCACGTATCGATAGCTGTCAAATGTAAATAAACGTTTTAACGCACTCGGAAAAAAATGTTGTTGTAGAACTCACAGGGCTTTTGTTTTCACAACAGGTTAAAGGGTCTGTAGACACCCAGGTATAAAATTTAAAGGATACACATACCTCCATCTGAGCATAATAGAGGGTCCGCAAATTTATTTAAGAAAAACTGCATCATCTGCATGGTTTTTTAAAATAAAATAACTCATTTCGCTCTCTCTTTAATTTTGTTGTTACAGTGTGTGTGTTTTCATGATACTGATTTTTTAAACTGTTGAACAATCGTGCAAAAGCCTGTCTCCCTCTCCGTCTCCCTCACAGAAAAACACATATGTATTTATGTTTTTGGCATCCTGTCTCGGAAGACAATGGAGTATATGCGCTTGCTGGGTCAGTCACTGGAGTGACCTCTCCAGGGCGCAAGCCTGGGCGAAGTGTATGGAGATCCTGGGGTGCCCAGTCGTCAAGGTCCCCCTCTCGGCCTCGCTGATGTATCCAAAGGAATGCAAAGCAGTACGTTTGGCACCAGTTTGGCTGCAGGAGCTGCCAGAACAGTGCGTGAATACAGGCAGCTGTCTGCCTTCGGGGCTCCACTCCTGATTTGAAGGGTTTACTCCCCCACATTTGGCCGTTGGATCCAACCTGATATCCTCCGTCCTCTAGCCGTTGGCTGTCATAAACAGCTCATCTGCCTAGTGGTGCAATGTGAACACCACCCCCTCACGTGGTTTAGCCCACCAGCTGAGGTGGTTTGCCAGGGTGTGGCACTTGGAGCCAGCACGTGAGAGATTAAGGAGATGGATGAGGACCAGTGATGCCCGTCCGTCCTATGTAGGACGCAGCTGCCGAACAGCAAAGGTGCTACCTCTATCCAGAGCCCCCTACACCTATATGTATTTATCTGCATGATCATTTGATAATGTATTGTAACAGAGAATATAACCTTTTCTGCTGAATGCAGATTGACAACCAAAGTCTGACTTGTCTAAACTCTCTCTGTCTCTCTGTGTGTGTGTGTGTGTGTGTGTGTGTGTGTGTGTGTGTGTGTGTGTGTGTGTGTGTGTGTGTGTGTGTGTGTCTGTGTGTGAACTAATGTACTCATTAAGTTGGTTTCAACCCATTTAACCCGAAAGACGTATTTCTCCAATTTTAGAGCTTTGGCCTAATACCTGTGTACCAGAAGATGGCCGGATCGACCACTACGATAAAAAAAACCAAACTGACAAACTTATTTCTGTTCAAATTTCTGGACTTGCTTTTGAGTTCGCCTCCATGCACACTGCACGTGTCATCCGTGTGCCGTCGTGCTTTAGCCATGGAAATACATGCAGCCATGAACTCTGAAAACTGCAGCGAGTCGCAGCGGCGGTGCCACTGCGCCACACGGCCCAGGGCTATCATTTCTGGTACTGTCGCTTTTCTATGGAGACGATGGAGTCGAAGTGCAACCTTCTTCTAAGCGATTATCCTGATCAGACGGTGCCGGATTGAAGAATCAGAAGCATTCCAGCTTCCTTTGCTTTTTCTCCGACATTCACAACTTCGTTCAAGATCGAAAGTGAAATGCACGATGTGGTATCCCATAATAGTATGAATGGTGACGTCACTGCAAGTAACGCGTTCAACATGTAGCACGCACTTTGTAATAACATGTGATTGTAATAACAGTTTGCCCGTCCAGTTACACTCACACGGACCCCGAGACAGGGTCCGTACAGAAAAGCAGGGACGAAGTTCACAAACTTTTCATAAACATTTCACAAACCTAAACTGAAGCCTGAAGGTTTATACACTTTAATTAGATCACTCTGGTCAGCAGCTCATTTGAAGCTTTCATGCCAAATGCATGAAGAGATACCAAAATAAAAGAACGCTTAGCTTGGCGGAGCTCGGTAGAAGCGTAAACAACCAATTAGAATGTTCGGCAGAAAGGTCATGCAGTCATTTTATGATCAGAGCTAAATATAGATCACTTGCAACAAGCGTCAGCATGATCGTTCGCAATGGAATAGTCACAAATTGGGGGAGGAAAAAAGAAGCAGACAAAAGTTTGCCAGCACTTCGTCATTTTTTACAAACTTTCACAGACTTTAAGGAAAAGGACTGAAATTGACAGTCTTTCCAGGGCCCTGAAAAAGCCTTGTCATTTTTTAACAACTTTCACAAATGTTCACAGACCGTACGGACACTGCCAGAGTCGGGGTGATTCTGAACACAGCCGCAACCAAGCAAGCGGCTAAACTTTATGAACCAACTCGTCACTAAAAGTAGGTTATGCACAGTGGCGCAAGGATGATGCACTGAATCTTAGTGTCTGACTACCCTTCAGTTACATTTTCAGTACATGATTTAGAGTTTTAATGCGTTATAGACGCACTAAAATGGAAGTCCTGACTTGTCTCTATTGCTTGCTTAGTATTACGAGAAGTGAAGGTTAAACTTTCGGAGTTAGGACTGAAAAAGTACGGATTTGAAAATGCACAAGCACACTCGCATTTGGCAAGTGGATTTTTTTTTTTTACTCACCAAAAACGAAAATCACTCGCCATAGCGAGTAAATTACTCGCCATTTTCAGGGCTGTAAAAACACATCTCACGATCATGGCTCGTCTGGTCACACGATCGCTTCGTTTCAGGGGAAATGTTATACATGTTAATATACAAATACAGAATGGAAAATACGCGGAAAATTGTGTCCATATCCTTTATTATAACTGTTATTTCCATTACATTTTCTGTTGAACAGAGAAAAGAAGTTTTTGACATGTGTAATTTTAGATTCAGATTTTTATTGGCATGAAGTGCTGTGAGCATGTCCCAACCCACTAGATGAAGAGATTTTACACTTATTCTTATTTTGAATGCTGCAGAGACCCATGGCTTTGCACGTGGATGGCGAGTTTTTATTTTGGTCACGCTTCTCTAAATTGTTTTTACATTGGAGTTGAAAATCCGGACTTTGGTGTGTTGTGACAGCTCTCTGAAACTCCACACTTTTTTCAACTGGAGAAAGGCTGCTCTGGCTTTACCGATTCGTGCACTGACATCTGCATCAGTGCCGCCTTTTTTGTCTATGATGCTCCCGAGATAGGTGAAGGACTCCACCTCCTCCAAAGGGGTGCCAGCAAGCAAGACTGGTTCTTCCCTGGTTGCGTTCAGCCTCATTGTCTTTGTTTTCTGTTTGTGAATGGTGAGGCCCACTTGAGACGAGATGTCAGCAAGCCTCGTGGTCTTGTCCTGCATTTGTTGATGAGTGTGGGACAGTAATGCCAAGTCGTCTGCAAAATCGAGGTCGTCAAGCTGTGTCCACAGTGTCCACTGTATTCCTATATGGAGCAGAGACTTGGAGATTGACAAAAACCACAGTCAACAGAGTACAGGCCTTCATGAACAGTTGCCTTAGAAGAATTTTGAAAATCCACTGGCCAGAGAAGATCAGCAACGTCAGACTCTGGGAGAGAACAGAGCAGATAACAGCAGAGAATGAAATTGGGCGAAGAAGATGGGGATGGATCGGTCACAGTCTGAGAAAGCCAGCTTCCAGTATCACTAGGCAGGCATTGTCATGGAAACCCCAGGGAAAGAGGAAAAGAGGTAGGCCGAGAAACTCCTGGCGTCGAGACCTCCAAGCAGACATCAAGAGACTGGGAACCACCTGGAGTAGAATCGAAGGAGAAGCACAGGACAGGAGTTGCTGGAGGTCTCTCGTCGACGGCCTATACCCGGGTAGGGGTGACAGGCGTAAGTAAGTAAGTCTCTAAATTGTAACGATCAGATAACTTTTTTTAACTTCAGCATTTTGATAACTTGTATTTCAAAGGGGGCTCAAGCTGAAAATGTTGATGTAAGCCTATGATCGGCCATTCTTCTTGGACAGTGACGCTCTTCTTAAATGCAAAGGAAAAAGCCGTTATTGGTTTTTTTGTTTTGCTTTTTGTTTGCTCACATGCCAAGCAAAAGTATGTTCCAGGGAAGTACTCGTTCGTCCGCCGTCTTTTATCGTCTGTCACAAACATTAGCATTTGCATATTGTTACGTGGTAGTCGTAGTATGATACAATCACACCAGATGCACGCACGTAGGGTTCTTGTAAAAGAAACGTCACTCAGCTGCAACTCGTCACACATGGCACAAGGTTCCTGGTTGTAGAACACATTGGAGTAACAGTTTCAACAATATTTCATTTGCAGCGATGCAATTTCAGCACAATGCATCCACTGGCTGATACACTGTCTCTTCTACAATGCATCAACACTTCTGACACACTGTGTCTCTCATACAATATTATATGCACATATTTCCTAACACCATCTTTTATACTATAATTAAAGATTTCCAGAACAATCCAGCAAATTCACATAACTCAACAATCAGAAAAGAAAACGTAACCAAAATTAATATTCATGAAAAAGAACACTCTAGATCTGACTAGAAATTTCCACTACCATCTAGGCAGATTCTATACAATGTTACGAAATGTACCAACAACTTTGACATCATATTTCAGGTCACTAGAATAATCGTGCCTTTTCCAGAACATTCTACTTCTAGGTCAAACGAGGTCGGACTACAGCAACAATGTAATGAAAAGACGCGTCATTTTAGCAACACAACAGAAGTCGATCGCAATTCTCCAAGTAAAAGAAAATGAATCATACTAAAAAGATATGTAATTCTTATTCAAAATAACTCAAATGAATATCAGATTTTTCCTATGATCAACACACACAAGATCTCAAAAGAATAACACGACCACAAACGCAGTGGACTTGTGAATCTTCCGGGGACAAAGAGGTAATTGTTAAGTCTCAAAGTGAGACCAAGCTGGATGGTATGTTTCAGCTGCTAAGAACTGTGACTGACAGACTGGAATATTTGGAAAGTGTGCATAAGGAAAAAACATTGACAAAAGGATTGATCAGACCACTGAACAAAAAGTTAAGAAATATATGCAGGAAGCAGAGGAGAGAGGAAAGAGAAACTTGAACATAATTGTGGCGAATCTGAGTGGGAGTGATAGATTTGGTTATTTGGGTTTAACACCGAGCAGGCAACTAAGGCCATCTCACGGCGGGAAGGGTAAAAATCTGGTCAGCCAGACTAAAAGAAAGGTCTTAAGACATGATGTAAATATACCTTAAAAATATGTCAGGCTAAAATGTCGCAGAGGTCTTTAAAGAAAACGTCGGAAGACTCTCAAAAAGGTCAAAATAATAGAAACATCATAATCTATAAACGCTCAAATCTTATTAAAAATATGGCACTCTCTCAGAAAACTGAAGATCTTGTCCGGGGGCACATCCCGGAACAAAACCTTCAAGGAGTCTGCCGTGAAATGTTTATACCTTGTGTCGATTAGATCAGCACAAGACAACAAAAAGTGTTGAACAGAGTACTGCTCGTCGCAGGCATAACACCATGGACACTCCTCCTGTTTAAGTAAATAAGAGTGCGTAACATACGTGTGGCCGATGTGGAGCCGAGCCAGGACAGTTTCCTCACGGCGGCTGCCGCAGCGATAAGGTAGACCGTCGGACAACTTAGGAAGGGCTTCATGCAGCTTGTTAGCTTCCTCTTTGTCCCACTCGGACTGCCACTCACGGGCTATGTACGCACTAGCCACATGTCTAAAATCACTATAAACAGTCTGTGTGTCAGGGACAGTGTCATTGCGGGCATCGTTGGCAGCAGAATCTGCGATCCTGCTGCCTTCGATGACCACATGCCCTGGCACCCAAATAAAAATGATATCATAATATTCCTTCATCAAGTCCGCGTGGAGCTCTCTGATCTGCACCAGCAGTGGGTGGTCATTTCCCGTGCCCTGAAGGGCCTGCAGGGCAGAAAGAGAGTCAGACAGAACCAGGAAGTTCCTTTCTCTAGATCGATAAGCATGCCTGAGTGCCAGCAGAACCGCTTGCAGTTCCGCACTAAATACAGATGAGTGGTCTGGGAGGCGGTGCTTAAATGGGCATCTAGGATGGCGAGAGGACACTGCGGCCACAGCCACTCTCCCATCCTCAGACTTTGACCCATCGGTATAGATGCGACAATAGCCAGGAAAAATTGAAAGCAGTTCATTGAGGCTCTGTTGGTATATGGCTGGTGGAGTAGAGTCTTTCTTGTGGGCAGTTAGGTCCAGCAAGATGTCAGGAACTGGAAAGAGCCAAGGTGGAGTGATGTGTTGCAGGGATTCCGAAACTCTGTCCAGGTCCAATCCGGCCGCCTGCAGATGAGGTCGGACACGGAAAGAAAGTGGACGGACAGCTCCCGGATGGGTATCGTAAATCTCTGCAAACGATGGTTTAAAAACACAATCATAGGCAGGGTTGTCTGGATGGGCCTTCAGTTTCAGAACGTAGCTGAGCATGAGGCGGATGCGGCGGAGCCTGAGAGAAGGCTCCCCTGCCTCGGCATACAGACTAGGAACTGGAGACGTCCTGAAGGCCCCAAGACATATCCGCAGACCCTGATGGTGAATTGTGTTCAGACGCTGTAGCACAGACTTGGAAGCTGAGCCATACACCACAGAGCCGTAATCCAGTTTGGACCGAACAAAGGCCCGGTACAGACGAAGTAAGACAGTACGGTCCGCACCCCAGTCAGTACGACCGACGACACGAAGAATGTCGAGAGCCTTCTGACAAGAGGTTCTAAGGTAATTAATATGGTTGCGGAAGGTAAGTCTTTTGTCAAAAATGACTCCCAGAAACTTTGCCTCCTCGGCCACCTTAATTGGCACTCCAGCAATGCTCAGGCTAGGTTCTGGAAAAAATTTCGTCTGGTTAGTAAAATGCACACAAACAGTCTTGGAGGGCGAGAACTTGAATCCATTGAGAGGCACCCACCGCTGGATGCGATCAACGCACAGCTGCAAGCGCCTCTCAAGGGACGCAAGTCCTCGACCACGTGCGCACAAAGCAAAGTCGTCAACAAAGAAAGAGCATTCAGAATCATCCTTGATGGCCTTTACAATGTTATTAATTTTAATACTAAATAAAACAGGAGATAGAATGCTGCCCTGTGGGACACCCATCTCCTGTTCAAAGGAGTCGGAGAGGGTGGAGCCCACATGGACATGGAACGACCGGTCAGACAAAAAATTGTGAATAAAAACGGGCAGGTGCCCTTTAAAACCCATGTCCAACAAGTCAGACATTATGCCATACTTCCAGGTAGTGTCATACGCCTTCTCAAGATCGAAGAAAACTGCATAGACATGCTGCTTGTTGACAAAAGAATCTTGAATAAATGATTCAAAACGGACTAAATGGTCATTTGTACTACGGAAGCGCCAGAAACCGCACTGGAGGTCTGTAAGGAGACCCTGTGACTCAAGATGCCACACCAGGCGGGCGTTGACCAGGCGCTCCATAGTTTTACATAAACATGATGTCAAAGCGATAGGCCGGTAGTTGCCCGGGTCGGAAGGATCCTTACCCGGCTTGGGGATCGGTACAACCACAGCCTGGCGCCAAGACGGCGGAAAATGACCAGTTCTCCAGATATGGTTAAAGGCCTTGAGAAGTACAAGGAGTGACCTCTCAGGCAGATGCGTTCGGAATTGATAGTGGACGGTATCTAGGCCAGCAGCAGAGTCATTACATTTCTGCAAAGCTTGCTGCAATTCTGATAATGTAAATGGGACATTATAGTCTTCTGAGTTATTGGACTTAAAATCACAAATATGAGACTCTCGCTTCTCCTTCTCTCTCTGGAAGAAAGGTGAATAATGCTCCGTGGAAGAATTATGGGCAATGGTGGAGGCAAGCAAATTGGCCACAGCTTTTTTATCTGTAACCAAGCTGGCACCATCTCTAAGATGGCCAACAGAAGCCGAGCCACCCCTGCCCCTAATTCTCCGAACAGCCTTCCATACTTTCTGGGACGGAGTCCGAGAAGTTAAAGATGAGACGAAGCGTCTCCAGGAAGCACGGCATGCACGTTTAAAAATGTAACGGGCTTTCGCCCTCTGTCTTTTAAAGGTTAAAATATTCACTTGCGACGGATTATGGAAAGCACGTCGCTGAGCAGATTTGCGCGCTATTTGGGCCTTGCGGCACTCTTCGTTGAACCATGGTACTCTCGGCTTTCCAGGGACTGATGCTGAAGTTTTAGGGATGGTTTCACCCGCTACGTCCAACAAAATAGTAGTAAAAGAAGAAACAGGTTCTTCAGATGACATGACCACCCCCTCTGTAATACGAGACTGACAGAGGGAGGCGAACAGAGGCCAGTTAGCTTTCTTAAGATTCCAGCGCCCCACCGGCGGATCCTCCCCACAGCTGACAGATGACAGGACTACTGGGAAGTGGTCACTACCACACAGGTCATCGTGAACCTTCCAGTCAAAGTCCAGCATGAGAGAAGGATCACACACAGTGAGGTCTAGAACAGAACTAGATCCTGAACCTGGGTTAGAGTATGTAGGTGAACCATCGTTAAAGACACACAGGTTAAGTTGAGAAAAAACATCTTCTAACATCTGACCTCTGCCATCATAGTGGTCACTACCCCAAAGGTGAGCGTGACCATTAAAATCCCCCATGAGAATAAAGGGAGGGGGCAGTTGATCAACTAAATTTAAAAAAATCATTACTACAGACCCGCAGGGATGGTGGCAGGTAAATACTGCATATGGTTATGGTCTTCTTCAAGGTAACCCGAGCTGTGACAGCCTGAAGACATGTGTCGATGCTAACGGGGCTACATAAAATTTGGCTACTAATGAGAAGAGCCACTCCACCCGAGCGCCTCTCCGAATCAGAGCCTTTATGTATAACGTTAAAACCATTAAAGGACACAGGGTCAGAAGTCTTCAGGTAAGTCTCCTGAAGAGATATTACTGAGGGGTTATTGCACTTGACTAAAAGACGTAATTCCTCAAAGTTAGCTTGAAAACCACGAAGCAGAGAGTCCATGATTATGTCTTATCTGGGGGTGCGGAGTTTTTCCACCCTTTTTCCTTTGCCTTGGAAGGAGTCGGAGAAACAGAGGGGGGCCAGCTCCCGGGCCTCCTCTGGTTCTTAGGAGATGAAGGGGGTGGAGCTGCCGCAGCATCGGCAACTTCCACTCCCTCCATCTGCTCCTCCAATGCAGCATATTTGTTTTGAAGGGGGACATCAGTGTTCCCCTTCTGGGCCCGTGCGCACGGCAGTCCCATAGATTTCTTTGACTTCTGGTCCTGGGCAGCGGTCCTGCCGCTGGAGTTAGCGGCCTTAGAAGGCTGACCAGAGCCAGAAACCTTTGGCGTTGACAAACTAGCAGGTTTGGGTGGGGGCTGAGGCTTAGGGGCAGCAGAAGGCGGTGCCACCGGACCGGTAGCGTCCGCCCTCTGCGTTCCCTGGCTCCTCGTCACCACCGGAGGGTTACTCTCCAGGGGCGAGAGGATCCGAGGGTCCGCCCCCAACTAAGAAGTTGGGGTTTGACAAGAGAAGTCTTTGGTGGGGCGCTTGCCTACCACCGCAGCACTGAAAGTATACACAAAGTTGTTATTTGAGTTTGGCGCAGCCTCAGCTGCACCAGGACCGTCAACCAGTTTTTTTGCGTCTGCAAAGGACAGCCCCTTCTCCACATGCACCTGCTGAATCCTGCACTCGGAGATCCAACGAGGGCACTTCTTGTCCGAAGCCATATGCGCCCCCTGGCAATTCACACACAGGGGGATGGCTGTGCAGGACTCAGCAGAGTGTCCGGGCTTAGTGCAACGGGCGCATAGAGCCTCTGTCTGGCGGCATGTCTTCTGCCCATGGCCATCTTTTGGCACTTAAAGCACCGGATTGATTGATTGATTGATTGTACATTGCTTAACGTCCCGACAGCAACAAGGCTTTCTCAGGACGTGCCTGCACTGCTTGTGAAAAAAAATAAACAGAACATTGAATGTATGTCACCAGCCGGTCAAATACATTAAATAAACCTAACAGTAACACATGGGGCCTAAATAAAGCTAAGACCATTTAGCAACACACATCCAATATCAAGAGCTACAGGCAGTGCAGACAGTAAGGGAGAGTTTTAAAAAGGCAAATACAGGTGAATGGACAAAGGGTAGACAGAAACACATGCCCCAGAGAGAAAAACCCACCCTGTGGGGCTGACCAGGGTGACCCTGGGAACTAAAAAATACCTAACCCCACCCAAGTCCCCCAGGGCAGACCCGGGTGGGGTCTTAAAGCACCGGAGGGGGAGAGGGACGTACTTTTTCACTTTTAGGGAGTAGTAACCTCCCCAGATGGTAGGAGCTGTGGGGGTGCCAAACGTCAGGATGATGGTAGGGAGACGGATCTCCCTACCACCTCGTTTGGAAATGAAGCGCCTGACGTAGGTCACCCCCTGTGACTTAAGGTTCCGTACAATTTCATCTTCAGACAGTTCGGCCAATGCTTGATCTTTAATCACTCCTCTAGAGGAATTCATTGTTTTGTGGGGAGGGACCTCCACTGGAGTGTCTCCGATGGAGGAGAGCCTCAGTAGCCCATTGGAGTGTGCCCGAGTACGGCACTCTACCAACAAGTCACCAGACCTGAGGCGCTGGGCCTCAGGCCTGCCAACACGGCTCCCAAGGGTCTCCCCTACCAGGAAAGGGTGCAGCTTGGAAACAGGCTTCTCTTTAACTTTGCTGTGGATAATGAGAAAGCGAGACCAGACGGCCGAAACCTGAGGCGTCGCTTCCCCACAATCGGAGTCGCTATCATTTTCAAGGTCAATGTCAGTGGCTATGTGCCGCTTTGGTGCCAGTTTTGGTTTTTTGATATTTTCCATATTATAGTATGATAGATATTCATCCCCTGGGGGTCCCTGCCCGCCACCGAGCCCAACAAGGGAAAGTGCAATTGTCGGCAGGTCTCAAGCCGACGCACAATGGAGACTGCCCGAAAGATATACTCAAGGGGGTAAGCCCGATTGAACCGTTTGAGCCACCGCCTTCTATCACACTGTTGAATGCAGGGGAATACTGGCGTAGAGCACCTAATCAGCATCAGAGGCTATAGCATGGTGCTCCGTATAACAACCCGCATGTCAACAGGGGGATAGGGCTCGACGTGACAAGAGCCGATTGACTAGGCCGGTACGACTAGCCTCCTGTTTAGGCAGAAGTCAAGGCCAAAGTGGAGTGTTTCAGCCACCAGGATCCTCTTCTGAGTGGGAGTGATAGAGAGACAGCGGAGGAAAGGATGAGAGATGACAGAAACAGGGTGTGAGAGCTGGCAAGAAAGATGCCAGATGTGGATGCAGATGAGATAAATATTGTTTGATTGTACATTGCTTAGCGTCCCGACAGCAACAAGGCTTTCTCAGGACGTGCCTGCACTGCTTGTGAAAAAAATAAATAAACAGAACATTGAATGTATGTCGCCAGCGGTCAAATACATTAAATAAACCTAACACATGGGGCCTAAATAAAGCTAAGACCATTTAGCAACACACATCCAATATCAAGAGCTATAGGCAGTGCAGACAGTAGGGAGAGTTTTAAAAAGGCAAATACAGGTGAATGGACAAAGGGTAGACAGAAACACATGCCCCAGAATAGAGAGAAAAACCCACCCTGTGGGGCTGACCAGGGTGACCCTGGGAACTAAAAAATACCTAACCCCACCCAAGTCCCCCAGGGCAGACCCGGGTGGGGGTGATGAGATAAATAGCCCAGTCAGGTTGGGGACCTTCAAAATAGGACAGAATGTCAGACCAAGACTGTTGAGACTGGTGGTGAAGACTAAGGAAACCAAGAAGATGTTGAAGGGGATTTTTGATCTGAATAAAAACAAACCCCCAAATTCATGCATTTATATCAACAATGACAGTTCCCCCAAGAGAAAAAAATTAAGGAAGTAAGGGAGCAGATGAGAGAGAGAGGGTGCAGGGAGGGGAGGCAAATTTAATGATAGACTACAGAGCCTTGAAGATTGTTACCAGAAAAACAGAGTTGTTGGTGCTACTGCAGCACAACAGGATGCTTCTGCTGCGCAAGCAGGGGCAGACAATTGACAGCCCACACAAAAAACCTTCAACTGTAAATAAGTGAATATATACTGAAAATGATACCAGACATTCATCTTAGTCAACTTCAGATTCCTCTTTGTCTTGTCATCTTTCTTCTTGTTCATCGTCTTTTTTTTTTCCACTTCAATCGATTCCAATTTTTGCACCGTCACATATAGTAATGTTGATTATCTGTTAAATAAAAAGAGTGAAATTTTAATAAGGATTGATGACATAAAGCCTGACATCATTGGTCTTACTGAAGTAAAAGCCAAAAATCAGATCTATACCCCACTGGATTCAGAATACACATTACCAAATTATGATATGTTCCTTAACACAAACCCTAAGAGAGGAGTTGCCCTTTACTTTAACAAAAAGTTAAATGCTCAAGAATGTGAAACATTGAATAATAGTAAGTTTCAAGAGAGCTTGTGGTACTATTTTGTGAGTGCTTCTGGTGAAAAAAATCTTGTTGGTTGTGTGTATAGAAGCCCCAGCTCAACAATTAAAAACACAGATCTATTATTAAAAAAATATTACAACTTTTACTATCTGAGGAGATACAAACATGACAAAATTTGCATTTTCGGAGATTTTAATTTCTCATAATTATGTAGTATGTGATGGCTCCTGGACAGGTGAGAAAAATAATCAAATTGTTGAGTGCACAAGGGACACCTTCCTGATTCAGATGGTGAAAAATCCAACAAGACATGCAAGGTCAGAGGTCAACATTAGATCATAGATGACCTAATCTTAGTAAATGAGATGCAAATTTATGATATTCAACACTTGGATCCCATTGGTTAGAGTGACCACAATATTTTACTCTTTCAGCTGTATGTCCCTAAGGTAAAGGTCACGCAGAGTAATAAATATTCCCTTAACCTTGGAAAGGTTTTTGATTGATTGTACATTGCTTAACGTCCCGACAGCAACAAGGCTTTCTCAGGACGTGCCTGCACTGCTTGTGAAAAAAAAAAAAAATAAATAAACAGAATATTGAATGTATGTCGCCAGCCGGTCAAATACGTTAAATAAACCTACAACATGGGGCTTAAATAAAGCTAAGACCATCGAGCAACACACATCCAACATCAAGAGGTACAGGCAGTGCAGACAGTAGGGAGAGTTTTAAAAAGGCAAATACAGGTGAATGGACAAAGGGTAGACAGAAACATATGCCCCAGAAGAGAGAAAAACCCACCCTGTGGGGCTGACCAGGGTGACCCTGGGAACTAAAAAATACCTAACCCCACCCAAGTCCCCCAGGGCAGACCCGGGTGGGGTCCTTGGAAAGGGAGACTATGATAGCCTGAGAGCACATATTGCAAATATAGACTTTAAAACTATTAAGCCGGAAAATTGCAAAGTGGAAAAATTCTGGGCATTAATTAAGTCTTCGATTTTGAAAGGTATACAGTTGCACATCCCAAAAGAAGAGTAAATCACATAAAAACTACACCATCTTGGATGAATAAGGGTACTTTAAAAATGATTAAAAAGAAGCACAAGTTATATAGAAGATATCTTCAAACTAAAGAAGGTAGGGATTATCAAAGATATATCACCTTAAGAAATGACTGTAATAAATTAATACACATAATAAAAAAAATTACATGAAAGAAATATTGCAGATAAATGTAAAATGAACCCCAAAATATTTTGGAAGTATGTACAAGAACAAACTAAATATAATTCTGGAATAAATGCACTTAAAAAGAAGATGGCACCCTTGCTGTAGCAGATCATGAAAAGGCAGCAACCATGAATAAATATTTCTCAAGTGTATTTGTGGAAGAGAATTTGAGTAATGTTCTATAGCTTGGTAGAGGCTCAAAATCGAATGGGTGCGCTATAACAGATATCGTAATAACTCCTGATATTGTCAAGAAATTGATTGATTGATTGTACATTGCTTAACGTCCCGACAGCAACAAGGCTTTCTCAGGACGTGCCTGCACTGCGTGTGAAAAAAAACAAACACAAAAAACCCCAGAACATTGAATGTATGTCGCCAGCCGGTCAAATACGTTAAATAAACCTAACACATGGGGCCTAAATAAAGCTAAGACCATTTAGCAACACACATCCAATATCAAGAGCTACAGGCAGTGCAGACAGTAGGGAGAGTTTTAAAAAGGCAAATACAGGTGAATGGACAAAGGGTAGACAGAAACACATGCCCCAGAATAGAGAGAAAAACTCACCCTGTGGGGCTGACCAGGGTGACCCTGGGAACTAAAAAATACCTAACCCCACCCAAGTCCCCCAGGGCAGACCCGGGTGGGGTGATATTGTCAAGAAAAAAAACTAAAAGAATTAAATCTTTTCAAAGCTCAAGGTCCAGACTGTATCCCTCCCAAGAGGTTTACAAGAGTTGTGTAACGAGTTGGCAGAACCACTTTGCATTTTATTTACATTTTCCCTTAAATCAGGTATTGTACCACAAGACTGGCGAACCGCAGAGGTAAGTGCTATTTTAAAAAAAGGTCCTAGGTCAGATACAGGAAACTACAGACCAGTAAGTTTAAAGCTGAGGTGCAATGAGAAAAACCCACCCAGCGTGTGTTTTAAAAAGACTCTACAGGACCCAGCTTGGGCCCTGCCCCTAAGTGGGTCAAATCGGTTCGTAACTCAGTTGACGGAGTTGGCAACTGCGTATCCCGAGCTTGCAAAACTCTCGAGAAACGATTGATTGTACATTGCTTAACGTCCCGACAGCAACAAGGCTTTCTCAGGACGTGCCTGCACTGCTTGTGAAAAAAAACAAAACAGAAAATTGAATGTATGTCGCCAGCCGGTCAAATACGTTAAATAAACCTACAACATGGGGCCTAAATAAAGCTAAGACCATTTAGCAACACACATCCAATATCAAGAGCTACAGGCAGTGCAGACAGTAGGGAGAATTTTAAAAAGGCAAATACAGGTGAATGGACAAAGGGTAGACAGAAACACATGCCCCAGAATGGAGAGAAAAACCCACCCTGTGAGGCTGACCAGGGTGACCCTGGGAACTAAAAAATACCTAACCCCACCCAAGTCCCCCAGGGCAGACCCGGGTGGGGACTCGAGAAACGACAGGCCACTTCCAGTTGCACAGAAATCATCGCGATTAGCATATCGGACAACAGCAGACGATTCTGTGACACTTTGAAACTGACCGGCAGCCACAGATTTTTACGTGCTGCGGATGATGGCAGAATGTACGGCTGTACAAGCTGTAAGTATGACTCCTGATACTTTGTAGTTGTGAACGAATTTTTTCAACACGTACATCCAGTCCATGATATTGTACATATAGTGCAGGTGTACAATTTTAGCACTGAGTTGCCATACACGCAACCCCAGGCTGAGCAGCCACTATTTGCCAATGCCAACGAGGCTTTGTGGGAAAATCAGGGGCAACTACTCGGCGTGATTGGTTACCTTGGATATGCAAGATGGAAAAAAATATTTGCTGTAGGCCACTCCAGATGAAAAGATATAATAACAAACACAAAACGACAAATAACCCCTCCTTCCTCACCCTTCCGATATGAAATACAGCTTCAGGCTGTACTGTGTAACTTACGGATAGCTCAGCCTGGTCCATATCCAGTTTGCGTCCAGGCAAGACACAAATGGTCGAGTGTCGTCTGCTACTGTTGCTATCAGTAGAAATATTGCTGATTTACATCAGTGATCGCGGTGCCCACTCGCTGCATACAGGAAGTGGCCTGTCTTTTTCACGTGAGTTTTGCCAGCATGACAAACGCAGTTGAAAACTCAGTCAACAACTGAGTTGCAAACCGGTTTGCCGACTTAGGGGGAAGTTAGCCGAACGTTCACGACAGGGCCCTCGCTGGGTCCTGTAAAGTTTTTTTAAAACACGTGCGGGGCGGAGTTTTTTTTACTGTTTCTCAGCTTTAAAGTGTGTATGTAAAGTTTTAGAGTCTTTAGTCCTAGATGAGATTGTTGATCATTTTACTGTGAATAGTATGTACACTGAATGCCAACATGGTTTCAGAAAGAAACGATCATGTGTTACTCAATTACTACAGGTTATGGATGGTATAACTTCCTTACTTGACAACAAAAAAAAAACGCTTGACATAATATACTTAGACTTTAGAAAAGCATTTGACACTGTTTCCTCATGAAAGGCTTCTTCAGAAGCTAGAGGCCTATGGTGTATGTGGAAACATTTCCAACTGGATAAGAAGTTTCTTACGTGAAAGAGAACAAGTGGTAAAGATTGGAAACGCAAATCAGATAAAATAAAGGTGCTCAGAGGTATACCTCAAGGAAGCATCCTAGGACCTGTATTATTTACTATATTTATAAATGACTTGCCAGACTGTTAATAGCATGAGGAAAATATTCGCAGACGATACTAAAATCTATAATGAATCGAACAATAAAGACGTGTTGCAGTATGATTTGATCACTTGTAGAGAAATGCAAGGTCTTGCATGCTGGAAGGAACAATCCTGAACATGATTACTCGATGAAAGTTAACAGTGACATTAAAAAGGTGGTATCCTGTGAGGAGGAAAGAGACTACTTAGCTGTTGTTTTTGATATTTCCCCCATTGCTAGGCTTTGAAGCTGTTATCTGCACAGATGACGTGTTCTTCACTTTCTGGTTGATCTTGCTATGAAAATCAGCAGTCCACCGTTTCACATGGGTGGACACAAAAAAAAGTTGAATCCTGAAACGGGGGTCTGGGGGCAGCAGAAGGCCCCCAGTAAACAAACAAAACAAAAAGAGGCAATTTTGGGGAATCCGGAAATCCGGCTGTAGCCGGAAAAGTCCCACCCACGTCAGACTGCTAAGACAGACAGCAGTATCAATCATGACACAACCGGAGCAGATGTTGACCAGCCATGTTGTGGTTAGGTTGCTGGTCACAAAGATATTGATGCAGATGGGAACACCTCTCTTATCTTGGCCCTGTCCTCAGCATCTTCTTTGACACGGCTCTTGTGCTTCTCCTTGTGAACACAACAGCGACGATGTTCAGGGCCTCCGATGTCACTCATGATTTGTAAGCAGATGCTGTGGGAGTATATCCATACTCGTTCAGTCGAACCAGTCATGCCTGATGGTCTTTGACATATGCACGTTGTTTAATTGTACTGGTCTAATCACATGCCATTCCAAAGGCCTTCTTGGTGCCACATGACATACAGTTTTGTACCCAGTTTTGCAGTCTAGCTCTTGTGTTGACAACCTGTTCCAGCAGCGGCTTACCGTTTGTGAACACAGTCCATTTCTGGTCGGCTTTATCTGTAATACATATGGTCCAGAACTTACAGCTAAAAGTACATGGATACCAATCCTGGTGGGCTTACTAAAGATAAAAGTTCGAAGTACTGACTGAATGAGTACTCTTCAGCTGGCTTAGTCTGTTTACTACTGTATGCCGAACACGCGCACTCACCCTAGCTTATTTCCTATAAACACAGAGAGAGAGAGAGAGAGAGAGGGGGAGGGAGAGAGAGAGGGGGGAGAGAGAGAAATGAAAAATTATTTCTCAACGGATGAAGTAATTAGCACATGTACCATTTTTCACACTTGCTGTTGCTTCTCTACAAACACAGAGTAATAATTGTAATACTAATAGTACCAAATTACACAAAGGAAAGATTAGGAGACATTAAACATGAAGAGACATGAAATAAAATTCATTCATTCATTCGGTCATACATTAAAAAACAACAAAAAAACAAAAACACAATGCGCGCAAACACACACACAGACACGTGCTAATGATAACCTATTATACTAAGCAAATCATTCGAATCATAGTGAAAATTCACTTAAGACAGCAAAAATTATTTAGATTATAATAGAAACATGAATTATGTAATTAGGCGATTATTATTAGTATGGACAAACCATACGGCAGCATGCACTAATTACGATAATAATAATAATAATAATAATAATAATGGGTATTTATATAGCGCTTAATCTTACTCAAAAGCTCTAAGCGCTTTACAATCTGTACACAAAAATAAAATACAATGACATATGCACATAACAAACAAAGCACAATGCCCGAACACACCACTTTTACAATAAACTAAACAACAATACATACATAATAACTTATATTCTAATTAACATTCAGTCTAAACAAGGAGGATTGCAGAACTACAACTAAGGCATCAAACACTGGCAGTCATTCAAAGTAAAGCTTGAAGAGGTGAGTTTTCAACGACCTCCTGAAGTCAGAGACAGACTCACTGTTTCTGACCTCAAGAGGAAGTGATTCCATAACACTGGGGCTTGATAAACAAAAGTGCGCTGACCAAATGTTTTAGTTTTGACAGAAGGTACACACAGCTTCCGTTTATCAGAAGAGGAGCGGAGCTCACGAGAGGGTGTATACACTTGCAGCAAAGAGGACAAGTATTCTGGGCCGGTGCCTGAAAGGCAGTTAAAACAGATTGACATAACTTTGTATTGAATACGTGAGGACACAGGTAGCCAGTGAAGGGACTTCAAGATGGGTGTGACATGCTCAGTCTTACGGACTCTCACAACAAGCCGGGCTGCATTGTTCTGAATTTTTTGGAGGCGATCAATGAGATACTGAGGGCAGCCACAAAGCAAAGAGTTACAATAATCTAGCTTGGACAGCACAAATGCACAAACTAGTGTTTTAGTGGCTTCCACGGTTAGCAGGTGACGAACTGAACTAATACGACGAAGTTCCAGATAAGCGGATCTACACACTGCACTGACATGCTGTGACATAGATAACTCGCTGTCAAGTGTAACACCCAGGTTTCTCACACTCGCAGAGAAGCCAATGAGTGTTCCATCCACAGACAATGATGATGGTAAAGGCAGGGACGAAGATAATCTTGGATTAGCTACCAACATTGCTTCAGTTTTGCCATCATTTAACATCAGTTTGTTGGTGGTCATCCATGATTTGACATGGTCAATGCACTGGCTTATACTTTGGACGGCATTCACAGCTCGTTCGACAGTATCACTTTTGTACATCTGCGTATCATCTGCAAATGCATGATGGGAAATGGAGCGACTACAAATCAGGTCGGACAGGGGTTGAACATACAGTAAGAACAATACAGGTCCTGGGACCGAGCCCTGGGGTACACCAAACTGAAGAGGTGATGGCTCAGAACGACAGCCGTCGACAGAAACAATCTGGGATCGTTCAGTCAGGTATGAACTAAACCATGCCAAGACTGTGCCTTCAATGCCAAATACAGATTGAAGACGGCACAGCAAAATTTCATGGTCAATAGTGTCGAACGCACTGGACAGGTCCAGCAAAGCAAGGACTGTGATCTTACGCTCGTCCAAAGCACAAAGCAGGTCATTGAATATCTTCAGCAAAGCTGTTTCAGTGCAACGATGGGGACGATATGCAGACTGGAATACACTGAACAGACTATTAGAGTTGACATGCTTTAAAGTTTGAACAAGGACAATTTTCTCAAGAATCTTTGATAGAAATGTAAGATTGGAAACTGGGCGATAGTTTTTCAGTACATTTGGGTCTAAAGATGGTTTCTTCAATAGGGGTTTCACAAGTGCAGTCTTGAAGCTTTCAGGAAAAATACCAGTGGAGAGAGAGTTGTTGATGACTTGTGTAATGGCAGGCAACACTTCATCCAGGCACTCGTACAACAAGGGAGTGGGTATGGGGTCTAACTCACAAGTTTTTGGGGCAGTGTTTGTGATCACTTTTCTGACCTCATCCTCTAGCACAGGTTCGAAGGCTGAGAGAGGTTCTCCACTAAAGCGTTTTTCGGTGAACAAAACTGAAGTGGGCATGAGATCCAGAGAATCACGAATTTCGCGGACCTTATCAATGAAGTAATCTGCAAAAAGCTGAGGCAGCTGGCACGGGGGAAATGTAGTGGGAAGAGGTGATGGAGTCTTCTTCACCATAAGCTTATTGGTCACATTATACAACTCTTTGCTTGTTGTGCACTCACTGATCTTCCTGTTGTAAAACGAAGATTTTGCTCCGTGAACAATCTCATTTACATGCTTCTTAGAACATGTGTATATCTGCTTGTGAACAGTCAACCTAGTTGAGCACCACATTCTCTCAGCTTGGCGCCGCATCTGCTTAGCCGAACGCAGCTCTTTGCTCACAAACCTATACCACGGGCTGATTCTATGAGCTGACTTTTTACGCTTTGAAGATGGTGCATGATTGTCAAAGACAGTGCGTAAACATGAATCAAACTCCTCGGCACTAGGTTTTGATTGATTGTACATTGCTTAACGTCCCGACAGCAACAAGGCTTTCTCAGGACGTGCCTGCACTGCTTGTGAAAAAAAAAACTAAACAGAACATTGAATGTATGTCGCCAGCCGGTCAAATACATTAAATAAACCTAACACATGGGGCCTAAATAAAGCTAAGACCATTTAGCAACACACATCCAATATCAAGAGCTACAGGCAGTGCAGACAGTAGGGAGAGTTTTAAAAAGGCAAATACAGGTGAATGGACAAAGGGTAGACAGAAACACATGCCCCAGAATAGAGAGAAAAACCCACCCTGTGGGGCTGACCAGGGTGACCCTGGGAACTAAAAAATACCTAACCCCACCCAAGTCCCCCAGGGCAGACCCGGGTGGGGCTCGGCACTAGGACTAGGATGGTGAGACAGTGACTGAATGAGGTCAGCCTTGAAGGCTAGTCTGTCAATGGCACGAACATTGCGCACTATGGTAAGCATAGGCACTGGAGGTGGGACTATGGCCCTCAAATGACTGATCACACAGTAATGGTCTGAACATATTGCATCAGAAACCTGTGCTGAGCACAAGATATCATCGTCACATCTATGAAGGATCCAGTCAATAGTATGCCCTTGTCTATGAGTTGGTTTGTCGACAACTTGTGAAAGACTGAACATGTGTAAAATGTCCATGAGTGCAGAGGTGGTGTGGTGCTTCTGATTGTCAAAGTGGATGTTAAAGTCACCAAGGACTATCAGACTGCCAGCAAGAGAATTACAGTGATCGAGAAGATCATGAAATTGATCAACAAACATTGAATCAGTTAATTTGTTCTTGCGGTTTGGCGGGGGTCTGTAGAGGCATAAAAAATGAACAGTTTTCTGAGTTAAAGCTAGAGTAAACTGTACAAGCTCAAAAGACTCATGGGAGAAACTAAAAGACGTTGAAAATGATGCAAAAGGCACATGTTCCATACGGATTCTTGTGGTAGATTATGTATCAGCAGACAACAAGTACTTGAGGAGGCATTCCTTGAAAGAGGAGAGGTAGCTAGCGTGTGTTATACATGTAGCAGTGATTTTGCAGTCAATAAGTCATATGACCGGAGGAACATAAAATCAATAGGTCATTTTGAAAATCAATAAGTCAACAAAAAATCATGTTTTTGGCATTTTCGATTTTGAAATGTCAGCAGCAAAAAACGGATGTTGTCGGCCTAGTCATAAGTAGTGTACAACGAACGAAGACAATACACTTGCATAACTAACACCCTCTTAACGAACTAATGTCATCCTCCACACAGCCGCACGCTCGGTCACCCTTGTAACCTGTTCAGTAGGTACAGCGGCTTTGCGTTGTTTTGTGAGCCACCAATCATAATCGAGAAAACGGGCTACTCAGTGTCAAGTTATCAATTGCGATGTACAGTTCTACCCTCAATCACACGTGCGGTTTGTGGGCGTGGTCTAGTAGTCTGCTCAGTTGTCAAACTTGTCAACACATCTTGGTAACTGGGCCCGCAGTCTTCTGTTTACGTTTTCGCGGTGCTTGCCTGCCATTTGGTTACAGTCAAGGCTATTTCCAGTTAGACTCAGTTTGAGAAACATAAGCATGAATGCCACCAGTCACAGGCGTAGATTTTCATGAACCCGCGGGCAGAGGGGACTCATGAGGCTCTGACTCTTGCAGATGTGGATTATAATCCTTACTTAGTCCGCATCTACTTCCTCAGTTTGAGTAACGCTATCAGATAAAATCTAAAAAAATATGCATAGATTCTCACAACGACCCTTAGGTGGTGCGGACTTATGAACGTCTATGCCTCTTGCAGACTTTAGAAACTCACTCTTGCACTGGTTACAGTCATCACGCAGCCAACTATACATGTTATACTTGGTGTATATAATACCAAACGCAAGTAAATTTGGCAATTTCAGATTTTTATTTCTTTTTTGCAATCTAATGTAATCAGGTTTGCGTTTAAACGACTTCCATTACATATAATATGCTTTTTTTCAGTAAACGTGCAAGCACTGAATTACTGTGTTACAGTGAAGAGCACAATTGTTTTCAGCAACAAGAACCAGTTTTCTGGCAGTACCGATTCAAGCTTTAGTGTCCAGGACACCAACCAAAACACATTTTTGTCAAATTGTCATAGACACCCCCTCCCTCTCCTAGAAAACAACAAACAAAGCAAGAAACAGATTGTGGTTGTCAGTATACAAGTAATTACATGATGTGGACTTCAGCTACAAGACGCGAACAAGCAAGATTGAGTTACTGATTGTATAACCATGAAATAAAAACGAAGGTTATATGTGTGAGCACGAGAGACCACTGGTACATTAATTACATCTTATATTCAGGCATGGGAATTGCCCAAGCAAAAATCAGCTGAAAGTAGGGGGGTCTGGGACCTTCAGCCAGAGATAGAACAATGTGTCTTACAAAAGCTCCGAATTCATCAACACCACATTGATCACAAAAATCGCGGCATTTTGCTTTAAAAACATCAAAAGACACCTTTTATTTAAGTTTAATGTCAGTTTCAAGTATATGTATTTGTACAGGAACAGAAATAATTTACGTATGCAAGTCGGAGGTCATTTGTTTTGTTTAATTTCAAACAAACACAGTCCAAGTTCAGGCTTAGAAAAGTGTTAACTTTGCTTTTGCTTGCTTTGCTTCTTTCATAGTTTCACAGACACGGACATAAAAAATATGAGTACAATACAATACAATAATACTTTATTAATCCCTCATGGGGAAATTCACATTTATGACACCACAGGTGCTGCTTACATTCACTCACTCGCTCATTCCACAAATTACAATAACAGAGCTACAAAATGGACAATGACTCGGGACGGGTGAAGCCCGTCGCCAAGGCATCTAATGGCCAGCGCCAGTGGCCTCATCCCGACCCGAACCTCCCTAACAAAAACAGAATACTAAGACAGCCCTATGTCTCCTGAACACACTATTATAATGTTCTTTATTAAATTCCTACTTGACTAAAGCTAGTACATAAAAACAAGTTAACAACAGAAACAAAATACCCGCATCGATACGGATATGATCTCCGATCTAGGCAACATAAAACTGAACAACGGTCAAACAGCACCTGGGGGACCCGTCACTGCCATAGTACAGCGCCGGTGTTTAGACAGTCGCTCCGGCATGACTAACAGTCACCACCTCAGTTAATTATACTGAACTTAACTAGTATATAACTTCATAGTCATTTTAAAAGCAAAACTGTAGTAGAACTACACCATTAACGTGAAAGCAGTCCAAAATGGTTTCTCAGTAAAGAGTACACACGCGGCCAGAAACACAGTCACTGCGTCTGTGAAGTGTCTGTCATTACATCATTCGGCTGGAATGTGGGGCCTGAAGCTTGCTGTTTATCCACTTGGTACAACAAGAATCAGCGCGTATCAACTCCCAGCATAGCACAGCGGAGAAAAATATAAAATCCAATTAACAGTCACAGCACATCAAATTGCCAGAAGTCATCAAAAAGAAATACCGATCGTGATGCAGCATTGCAGGGCCTGACATCGTATATCAAACGAAGGTACAATGTCTGCTAGAATACTGCCGGTGGCGACCATTTCTGCCGGAGCGGGCGGCCAGGTGTTGCATGGCCGCCATCTTGTCTTGAGTATGGGTCAATTGGTTTTAAAGGCCCTAAGTTCATCTGGCACTACACTTGAATTATCATGATCAATCTCCTACAAAAAAAGTACAACTGGTACATAGTTGTTTGACAATGCCTCTAAAAGTTTGGAAATGGGGCCATGGGGCACATCACATTAACATCCAAAACAGTGACAAAATCTCAAATACATACTGGTCACCAAATAGTTGATGGGTCATATCTGGTTTAAATGTGATGGTGTTGTCCTGAAGATCTGCCACACAACGCACTTAAATAGAAACAAACAAATAACATTATTTTAGTCAGAATTAATGAATGAAACAAAACAATTTAAATGACATGGGTCCCTGAGCTTGGCAACATTTTCAACAAATGTACATATTATTGTTGTGCTGTTTGCACGTTGACGGATGCTCAAAGCATTTTCTTATTAGTTTCTATGAACATTCATCAGTTCAAGATCTAGACTTTTTTTCAGGAACTTGCAGTTTATCAGCACAGGTGGTGCAGTTTTAGCAGTGAGCACAAGTTGGTCCAGATGGAACTTGAGTTCGGCAGTTGAAGACTTTTTTCAGGAACTTCAGTTTATCAGTTCGTGTTCTTAAATTTCATGAGTTATGAGTAGAAATAAACCACTTTTGATGACCTATATATTACGCCTCCCCTCTCTATCAGTCTATGTGTGTTTGTGTGTGTGTGTGTGCGCACGCGCGCATGTGTCTGTGTGAGTGAGAGATAGATAATTAGACAGGTGATGGGCACCCCTCCCCCAATCAATACATTTATTCTAATCAACTAGCCATTTAGACAAACCCACTCCAACCAATACACCCAATACCTTTATTACCTAGCCATTTTAGTTCCACTCCAGAAATCATTCAAGCTACGTTTTTTGATCAGCTACCAACCTGCGATTATTAAGCCAGATCCCCCACCTAACCTAAATAATTAATGCTGTCATTGACTTCTTTAAACAAAATTATTATATTACGTTTTAAAATGAACCAAGACGAATTACTTCTTCTAAGCGATATCTGTGCTGTAGAGAACAAAGACTTAGACTCCAAAAAACAGCAGCTTTTGTCTGTAATTGTCTCAGGCAAATCAAAGACTTATCTAGGAAGACAATACATGATAGAGGATATTGAATCTCTAACCTCTGACGAGCTAATCAAGCTTCATTCTAAATATGAAAATCACATTGCCTCACTAATGACACGTGATTTAAGTCGATCACTTGTATGCCTATACACAAAAGCAGTGAGTCACTTTTTACCTGTGGATAGTGACAGTCTATCACACGACCTTGAAAGCAATCCTATTGTTTCAAGTTCAATTGGCAAATTAGCATGTGTCATGTTTTACAAGTTTGGGAATTACCTTGCACCTGCTGTAACCTTACTTGTTACTAGTAGTCATATTGATTTTTCTAAAATAAATTTTAAATTAGAAGAAAATGGACGAGACGACTCCACAACAGAGCCATGTCTTGACACAGGTTCAAACAGTGACTAAGACTAAAAGTCCAGGTCGAATAGAGGCTGGGAAAAGATTAGCTGAATATAACAGACAAAAGAAATTACAGCTTCAAGCATTAACAGAAAAGACTGACATAACATCATCAGTGACACTACCATTAGAACCAACACATACCCCACAAAGTGACAAAAAAACAACTAAACCTGAAACAACAAAATATATAGTTGCTGGATTTGTTGTCGGATTTGGTTACGTAGGTTACCAATTATATAAAAAATACAAACCAAACACTCGAACAGTGTCCAAAAAATCAAACACTCCAAAAACAAAAGAAGAAGTCTCCACATTACCAGCAGTTTCAAAACCTTTGGACCCATTTTACATGCAGTAAATAAATTTATTATTATTTTAATTTTTGTAGCATAAGAAAATGAGCGACACAAAGAACTTAATGAACCTTGTCTATCACTCTGCTGTAATAAGTGGACTAACAGTTGCTTATTCTATGCTGGGGAAAAGTCTTCTCAAAATGAAATCAGCAGACCTTAGTAAATTAGATTTCGAAGACAGTGCTAAACTAGTAGTTGTTATAACAGCATCGATTGCAACAAAAGATTTTCTAGTCAAGCAAGGAATTATTCCAGAAAATATTTCTATGTACATAAAAATATGGCAACTATAGCTGTCATGATTGGTGGTGCAGTTATTAACGCATTAGCTTTTAGTGGATCAAACTATTTCTTTTCAAAAGTTAGTAAAGAAGAATCAGCAGAAGAAATGAAGCGCCACAATGAGGCATCTGAAAAACTAGCTCAAGCTCAACAAGATTACGAAAAGCAAAGAATTGAGAAACTTGATTTTATTAATGAAAAACTAAAACTTGAGGGTCATGCACAGCATACATTTTCAAACGTCGATGACACGATCAAAGATTGATTGATTGATTGTACATTGCCTAACGTCCCGACAGCAACAAGGCTTTCTCAGGACGTGCCTGCACTGCTTGTGAAAAAAAAACTAAACAGAAAATTGAATGTATGTCGCCAGCCGGTCAAATACATTAAATAAACCTACAACATGGGGCATAAATAAAGCTAAGACCATTTAGCAACACACATCCAATATCAAGAGCTACAGGCAGTGCAGACAGTAGGGAGAGTTTTAAAAAGGCAAATACAGATGAATGGACCTCGGGTAGACAGAAACACATGCCCCAGAATAGAGAGAAAAACCCACCCTGTGGGGCTGACCAGGGTGACCCTGGGAACTAAAAAATACCTAACCCCTCCCAAGTCCCCCAGGGCAGACCCGGGTGGGGGCGCGATCAAAGAATACTATCTTGTAACTGGTGAAGACATATCTATTCCTCAACCAAAACTTAGCGACTATTACCAACCAACTCAGAACAAAGAAATGGAGAAATAATATTTGTTTTAGTAGGAATGACATTAGTATATTTTACAGGAGTTTATATTGCTAGAAAAAATGGCAGACGCTAAACTATCAAAAATATATTACTCCCCAATTGGCTACTGGAAAGGGAATACTGCAATAAAAAAATTACATGCTGCTGTGGGTGGAGATATTAACCAAATAAAACAGTGGCTTAAAAAACAGGCAATTTGGCAAATATATCTTCCTGCTCCAAGAAAAATAACAAGGCCTCATTTTGAAAACACATCACCTAATGACACACACCAAATGGACCTCCTGTTTCTTCCGCATGACACAATAAGAAAGAAACGATACAAGTATGCATTAACTGTTGTTGACATAGCTTCAAGGTATAAGGATGCAGAACCCATAACTGACAAAAAAGCTGTAACAGTGGCCACTGCATTATCAAAAATATATAGTTGAGGTCCTTTAAAATACCCTAGGCTTGTGCAGGTTGATGATGGGAGTGAATTTAAAGGGGCTGTTAATCAATTATTTGCAAAGCATGGCGTACTGGTTAGACGCGGTATTCCAGGCTTGCATAGATCACAGGCAATTGTTGAAAACTTTAACAAGCAATTATCGGAGAGACTTTTTAGCTATCAGTATTCTAAGGATTGATTGATTGATTGTACATTGCTTAACGTCCCGACAGCAACAAGGCTTTCTCAGGACGTGCCTGCACTGCTTGTGAAAAAAAACTAAACAGAAAATTGAATGTATGTCGCCAGCCGGTCAAACACGTTAAATAAACCTACAACATGGGGCCTAAATAAAGCCAAGACCATTCAGCAACACACATCCAATATCAAGAGCTACAGGCAGTGCAGACAGTAGGGAGAGTTTTAAAAAGGCAAATACAGGTGAATGGACAAAGGGTAGACAGAAACGCATGCCCCAGAATAGAGAGAAAAACCCACCCTGTGGGGCTGACCAGGATGACCCTGGGAACTAAAAAATACCTAACCCCACCCAAGTCCCCCAGGGCAGACCCGGGTGGGGGCCAGTATTCTAAGGAACTCATGCATGACGCACGTAACACTGAGTGGGTTAAAAGATTACCTTCTGTGATAAAAGCAATGAATAATGATGGTCACCCTAAACCTGTTGATTCTATTAAATTGAAAACAATACCGTCAGAAATAAAAGCAATAACACCTCCAGACACTAACTTATTTACAAAACAGGTGAGATATTTGTATCAACCTGGTGAGGCTGAAAATGACGTTAGACGTAGGGCAACTGATCCAATTTGGTCTACATCTGTTCATAATATAAAAAAAATAGTTCCTTCAGCTAATGCAACAATATATTATCTGTATGAGCCTGCACCAAAGAGGGCATTTGTCAGAGAAGAATTACAGATTATTCCCCCAGACACCGTTACTCATTTCAGTAACTAACTCATCAATTAATTCATCAACCAGTTCGTCAGCTATTTCTTCAGATAACTTGAGTCTGTAATGACCAGGTGCATAAGCTTTTTCCTTACTATGAAACACTCGTTTTGTGTCTCCAACTGCCAGAGACTTCTTATGTGTTTGGATCATTTCAATATTATGTTTGTTTGATCTTAGTGTCTTGTTTGGATAATCAGGCATTAATGCACCATCTAACACTTGCTTGTAATGTTCATGACGAATGTCTTTATTTTTTATCGCTGTTTTCTTGATACCTTTGGCTTTTGACTGACTACCCTTCTGGTGCAGTATAGAATACATTTTTGATCTCAGTCCAACGTACTCAACTATAGGCACACCATTTAGTTCATCCTTAAACTTACCAGGCACTTTCTTGTTTTGTGTGCTAAACAGTGGATGGTCTTTAGGGTAGTCAGACGTGTCATACATGTGTAACTCTGTTTTCATGTCTTCATAAAAGTCTTCAGTACACACATCAATGATCATAGAGTCAGTGTCAGTGTATAACAGACGGCAGTCAGGATACTTTGGTTTGAAGTAATCATAATAAAATTCAAGCATTAATAATTTTGACAACTCCAGAATAGCCATACCTATAAATACTGGCTTGTCCAGTTTAACAATCTTTTTTTTGAGTGACACTGCATATAATGATGAATGAAATTCTTTATACCCTGTGTACTGAGGCTTACTTGTAAGTTTAATTGCACCCGATTCAGTTGTGACTAGTCTCACATCTTTTCTGTGATGAGGATTTTCCATTGTCTTGCCAAAACAGGCATTGTTCATAAGCTTAAAGAAGTCTTTGTCAAATGCAGTGTTACCTTCTCTCGCACGAAGGGTTGTGTTCTTCATTATGTAATCTTTCATGAAAGCACTCTGATCAAATTGAATGCCTCTGTGAACTTTTTTTAGTACTAACCCATGCCTGATGTAAAACTGCAGCAATCGATAGTGGCAAACGTAATTGAATTTGTCATTCAAATTTGGTACAAGTTTGGTGTCTTCTTTTTTCCCAGTCAAACTCAGTTTCTCAACTGCTAATGGATAATCATTATGGTAATCATGTAAATGGTGTGGATACTCCAAGTCTACTTCAAAGATCCAACCCTTTTCATCATTTTGACCTCGATCCATAATATATTTTGTTAATTTTTTTATGCCATACTGTGACAAATCATACAAACAAAAGTTTTTTAATGGCAACAATTCACACATTGCAAATCCATACAAATTATTAGCATCCAAGTACGTAATAAATGACCTTGACATTGAGGGGTCAAAGTCGTCAAGATATTTATTATTTGCCTTGGCATAATTATTTGCTGCAATACTAATGCCACCCCTCAATCCACGTTCCACCATTTCACCCATCGTACGATCATACAACAGGTCTATAAATATCTTACTGGATTTCAAAAATGCATCCCATGTCATGCCAGGACTAGTTATGTAGCAAGCAGGGTCAAGACTGTAGTGCAACAAACCCTTTTCACGATAACTTTCAAATACATCTGCTAGCAAGCAAACATCAGCTTTCAAGTACTGATCGTGGTAATCACCAATTGTCTGACATCCTAACTTATCCCACGCATCAAGTGCGTGTTGATATTCAGAGTCAGAAATACCTTTACCAGTTAGTGTAGAATAAAATTTCTCTTTTGGAGGCAGTCTTGTTTCCTCAAACACAACCCAGTGATCAATGTACTCATACGGATAAACTCCTTTCTTAATCAAGTCTGGTTCAAAATATTTACTTGTTATTGGATACTCAGTCAGTCCTTCTGCCAGACTAGCAAGACCTAAAGACAAATGTTGCATGGAGTCATAAAATGCTAATTTGTCCAATCTAAAAGTCAAGTACTTCTCAGTTGTCTGGGCAATGCAACTAATTTTTCTGTAAGACTCATCAACAGCCTGCATGATGATGTGTGAATCATATCCCTTCAGATTGTGAAAAAAGATTGGTAACTTATATGTCTTAGGATCTATTTTTAATTTCAAGTTACAATCACCATGTGCAGCACCTCTGTAACGCCCAGTTATGTGATCGTGGTCACGAACTTTATCACCTCCCAGAGGCTGTTCACAAATCCAACACGTCTCTGCTGTATCAATTTTAGTTTGTCTTCTTCTGTCATCACCAAAGGCATCTGACATGTTGTGAGATACTGTACTACCTGACTATACAGTTGTCTCATTTCTGTTAAAAACAGGCATGCTGCATTTTCACCCCTATAGATAACAGGTTCTGAATGAAGACCGTCTGACCTAACAAGAATGTATCCAAAAGAACACACCACTTGGTCACTCAATTTTATAGTCTTTGGTAATGACTCTGGAACAGGACCCTCATATGGAACGAGTGATTCAAAATCTGCATACACTACAAACGGCAGCTTTTGCTGATTCCCATAGTTCTTAAAATACACTTGACTACCAGGATCTGGATACCTCAGTATTGTTTGAATGTCATCAGCCGACCTGCAGTGCTGCACATGTTTGTGTGCTACTTTAATAGAGGAAAACCTCTGTAAACATTTTTTACAAAATTCCTGTTTACCGTCATGTTTTGTTGTATGATGAATTAGTCTTGACATACTTCTGATAATTGTGTAGTGAAAGTTATCACCAGATCTTATTAGCAACATGTCAACATGTTTATCTTCTGGCTGCCCATAGGTTGGGGCAATTGGAGATACTCTAATTGGCTGTAACTTATTCTCAGATTCATTTTCCCACACAAACACATTCACAGATATACCAGGATTTAGTTTTTCAAACAAGTCTATGTCCTCTATTTTAACAGGGAACTCAATGCCACTGAAGTTGAGTTCGTTTACAAATTTGGTATAGTTAGATACACGATCTCCACTACCGCTACGGAACGCAAGCTGGATGTCTTCCAGAACAAGTGCCTGCGACGGATCATGAAGGTCTTCTGGCCAAACATGATTACAAACGAGGAACTACGGAAGAGAGCAGGCGCAGACAGCATCGCTGAAACCATCGCCACACGGAGATGGAGATGGCTAGGCCACGTTTGCAGAATGTCACCTGACTCATTACCAAGGGTGGCACTGAGATGGACACCACAGGGGAAGAGAAACCGTGGGCGACCAAAGGAGACGTGGCGCCGAACCGTGGAGCGAGAGCTCAAGAACAGAGGCCTTACTCTGCAAACAGCACCCAAAATAGCAACTGACAGACAAAAGTGGCGCTCCCTTGCCGTCGCCTCAAGCACCAGACGACGCAGAGAGGACTGAATGAATGAATGAATAGATACACGATCAGGTCTTGTTTTTACAAAGTGTAGTTTAGCAAGCACACACCACATGAAACAATAGTTGTCATTGTTTTGAATATTGACTACAGCCTTTTTGTTTGCAACCTCAGTTGGAAGTGGTATCCATGATTTACCTAGTATAGGATGATATCTTGACTGCTTCAGTTGTAGTTCATGTACAAGGCCTTCATGCCAGCCAGACCCTTGCATTTCTGCTCTGTCAATTGCTTCATGGAAGTCTGGTAACAATCTTTCTCTAAACACTTTCTCTAGTTCTCTTCTCGAATTAACTGTGTGCTGCCTTGTCGAGATATACGTTACAATAACTTCACCAACATCTCTGGCAAATTCTATTTTTGCAACAATCTGAATCTTTACACTATCAGAAAGAAGGTTATTTTGTATGACTAAAAAAGATCTTTCTATTGATTCATAGACATCGTAAATATTAGATATAGGTAAGTCAGTTGTGTGAAACACGTTTCTTAATCTTTGATGGTTGTCCATCTTTTTTATTTGTCCGACAAAAAAATAAATAGAAAATTATATAATGAAAATGGCACTTTATTGACTAAAATCTATATAATAGACAAAATTAATCACCAACTAATAAGCCACTTCATTGATATGTCTTCAGAGAACAGGGTATCACAATTGCCAGTTTAATTACAGCTCTGGGGTTTATTATCAGTACAGTTGTGTTGGCTGTCTCCGGGGGTGGTTCTCCACCTCCAGCACCACCAACCCCAGTCCCCACAGATCCAAAAGACTTACAGTCGTGGGTAAAGAAACAACTGTCTCACATATCAGACTTGCTTAAGAAATTGGCTCTGAAAGCAGTAGACGCTTTGCCTGGCATAATTGGCACTGTTGTCAGTTGGCTGATTACTACTACAGCAAAGGTAGTTGGGTTTATGGCAGAGCATGTGTGGATCTTTCTGGTTACAGTAGGAGGGTTAATGGTGGGTTATTTAATGAAACAGGTAAAGAAGTAATACCCCTAATCCAGTGAGACCTATTCCCAATGCAGTTCTCTCTGACTCATGTGTGTTTGATGACGGTGCTGGTGCTGGTGATGGTGATGGTGCCAGTACAGGTGTGGGTGCCGGGGCTGGGGCTGTTATTGACATTACTGGTGTTACCAGGGCTGCCTGTACGGGTGGTGATGTTACTGGTGCTGGCATTATTATTGACTGTAAATGTGTGTTTACTGATTGGTTGAGTCCTAATTTCTGATCACGACCAGCGACAATGATTTCATTATTATAATTTGTTATTGTCCCCATTTGGAGTTGAAGGTCAGATGGTAGCATGTATAACCCAATACCAACTACAAAGTCAACTTTTGATCTAGCATATCTGAGAACGTCTTGGTAACGTTGTATGCTTGATGGTAGATCGACTGTTGAGTTGATTGAATCTTCTAGATTAGCAAGAAACTGTTTTTGTGCTTCAAATTTACCACTCCCGTTTAAAATATTCGATTTTGTTAGTGATTGTGCTCCTAGTAAACACCAGACATATGTTCTGATTGACTCATTTACGCGCTCGACTCCTGCTTGAGTAAACCCGTCAGATTTATCTAAGACAAATGTGGTCCAGGCATTAGACTGTTTCTGTTCGATTGAGCCTAACCACACTTCAGATTTTGATGAGAATGAAGAGTAGGGAGGCCAGTAATCTTGAGGGTATTGTCTGTGACTCATAGCATAATACAATGTTCCCATGCCTTTGTGATCATCAAGTTTTTGTGTAAAGTCATACTTTGTACTGATGTTAAATTCATTACAGATCCGTTCAAATGCTTTCAAATCCATGGGATTGTTAAACCTGTTGAAACTGGATTCAGTGGGTAATGGTGTATGCAGTTCTGACAGTATTCTTCTAAGCTGGTAATAAACATGAAAACGATAGACAGACTTAATCAGTTTGTTTGGGTGATTCAAATGGTCTGTAAAAGAAACGCCACAGCCTGTAGTTGAGCATAGTATAGCAAAGTTAAGTTGGTTTTGAAACATCTGTAGTGGGCTTGAAGACCACTTTCTTGCAGTTGAGTCATCTGTAATTGGAGGGTTTAGGTAATGCTCATAAGGATTTGGCACTTTCACTTGAAATAAATCTCCTTCAGACAAAGCTATATCAAGCTGATTTAGTTGAATTATTTTCTGGTCATAAGTTGGTGCAACATTATACTTGGCATCCACGTTAAATTGAAACGCGTTTACAATGGCAATTGTTGGTGATTTAAATTCCATTGTGCTTTTTTTATGTGATAATAAAAATGTTTATAACCTTAACAAATCTTGACACGAGCAAACCAGTGTGGCTAACTAATGGAATCGATAATCGAGATGGTAACAAGGCTGTGGCTATCCATGAAATGTTTTATACAGTAAAGTGGTTTAATGTAACGGATGATGAAAATTATTCTGTAAGTGGAACTCTTGATGGTATTGAGAAGGGTGATACTTTACGAGCTGGGTATTATGACTTTTGTACTTTAGCTGAATGGCTTCAAAATGAATTTAAAATTAAAGCAACTTTAAACCCAGCTAATTTACTTGTTACAATTGAATTTCCGAAAAGTGGTCAGTTTTCTTTATCAATTAGTCTTTTATTATTACTTGGATTTTTAGGTAAAAAAATAACACATCCAGATGAAGATTGGTCACAATCAGTTGGTAGTCTACTATCACCAAAAAAACCAAGAATAACTGGCAGATATCCTGTTCATTTGTCAGTACACACAGTGCTAAATGTTCATTTGAAAGAACTGAACACTACTGAAAATGTACACAATGGAAAGCCTTCAACTTTGTTAAGATGCTTGCCGACTGGAACTGCCCCATATTGTGAAAGTGTGGTTGCTAGATTTCCTAATTCTCAGTTTAAAAAATTAGGTTCTAGTTTCTTTGAGTCACTGAGTATATCTGTAACTAATCAGGATGACAAACCAGTTCTTATGCATGATTTTAGTGTTGTGTTGGAAGTTAAATAATTTTATTTTTGTTTATAAAAATGAGTGGTCTTGGTCCAAAGCCTAGAATCATACCAGTTGCGTGTTCAGTAACAGAGTTGAAAGATTTGGCTGACGTACAGGATTTTGAGAAGGAAGGGGAAATTGGAGAAATATATGGTTTTGAACTTGATTCAAATGGCATGTACAAGAGGAAAGTAATTGTTGACATGAAAGATGGTGAAAAACAGATTCCTAAACTTGGTCAGCTTCGTGATGTTACTGTACCTACTCCACCTGTAAATAATGCGCCTTACAACTTAATACATGTGGGTAGTAAGTGGGTTGTTTCACCTGTGCCTGTTCCACCACCCACAATTGACTGGGACATAAAGATTGAATTTATTAGTCCTTATGTATACACTGATGATGAAGGCGCCTTAGTGTTTAGGAAGGTTGTTAATTCTGGGCCGCTTATTGTAAGCCTTGTTCCAAGTTTTGCCCCAGACAACAATAGCAGAGAAAAACTGAAAGTTGAAAATTATGAGAGACGGAGATATCTTCTTACAACTAGAAAGGGTAGATCAGATACTTCTGTTGTGTTTATGCCAGCAAGCTTAGTCGTGGCTAGAGAAGTGACAATAGTATTTGAAATTATCATGAAATCTGTTGCTTCTGCAAAAGAGGCAAATATAGCACAATTGATTGTACTGATTGTACATTGCTTAACGTCCCGACAGCAACAAGGCTTTCTCAGGACGTGCCTGCACTGCTTGTGAAAAAAAATAAACAGAACATTGAATGTATGTCGCCAGCCGGTCAAATACATTAAATAAACCTAACACATGGGGCCTAAATAAAGCTAAGACCATTTAGCAACACATATCCAATATCAAGAGCTACAGGCAGTGCAGACAGTAGGGAGAGTTTTAAAAAGGCAAATACAGGTGAATGGACAAAGGGTAGACAGAAACACATGCCCCAGAATAGAGAGAAAAACCCACCCTGTGGGGCTGACCAGGGTGACCCTGGGAACTAAAAAATACCTAACCCCACCCAAGTCCCCCAGGGCAGACCCGGGTGGGGTAAATATAGCACAAGGAATTAAACTTACATGGAATGAAACAGTAACAGAATCATCAAAGGTCTTTATTGCCATTACAAAAAATAATGATGTTATTAATGTTTCAAGCAGTATTCCCGCTGTCAAGGTGGTGGTCGATAAAACAACTTTTGTTCGTCTAACTTACATAAACCTTGAACACATTGATCTTGTTGCATTTTATTATGCCAACAAATTGTATACTTTTGAAGAGTTGCAAAATGTAATTGCTGATTAAAAAAATATTTGTCATAAAAAATGGTGAACTTGTATCCACAAATACCACCTGAGCAGCTTGATTAGTTAGTTAGTTATTTGGGTTTAACGCCGAGCAGGCGACTAAGGCCATCTCACGGCGGGATGGGTAAAAATCTGGTCAGCCAGACTAAAAGCAAGGTCTTAAGACAAGATGTAAATATAGATTAAAAATCTCAGGCTAAAATGTCGCACATGTCTGGAAAAGAAACGTCTACAGACTCTCAAAAAGGGCAAATAAAAAAATTCACATAGTCTATGAATGCTCAGATCTTGTTAAAAATATTGCATTCTCTCAAAAAATTGAAGATTTTGTCCGGGGGAACATCCCGGAACAAAACCTTCAAGGAGTCTGCTGTGAAGTGTTTATATCTGGTGTCAATTAGGTCAGCACAATACAGCAAAAAGTGTCGAACAGAAAACTGCTCATCACAGGCAAAACACCATGGACGCTCATCCTGTTTAAGTAAGTAAGAGTGCGTAACATATGTGTGCCCGATGTGGAGCCGAGCAAGGACAGTCTCCTCACGGCGGCTGCCGCAGCGGAAAGGTAGACTGTCAGACAACTTAGGAAGAGCTTCATGAAGCTTGTTCCCTTCCTCTTTGTCCCACTCAGACTGCCACTCGCGGGCTATGTACGCACTAATAACAGGTTTAAAATCACTATAGACAGTCTGTGTGTCAGGGACAGGGTCACTGCGGGCACTGTTGGCAGCAGAATCTGCGATTCTGTTGCCTTCGATGCCCACATGGCCTGGGACCCAAATAAAAATGATGTCATAATATTCCTTCATCAAGTCCGCGTAGAGCTCTCTAATCTGCACCAGCAGTGGATGGTCTGTTCCCGCGCCCTGAAGGGCCTGCAGGGCAGAAAGAGAGTCAGACAGAATCAGGAAGTTCCTTTCCCGAGACTGATAGGCATGCTTGAGTGCTAGCAGAATGGCCTGCAGTTCTGCACTAAATACAGAGGAATGGTCAGGGAGACGGAGCTTAAATGGGCGTCTAGGATGGCGAGAGGACACTGCAGCCGCAGCCACTCTTCCATCCTCAGACTTGGACCCATCCGTATAAAGACGACAATAGCCAGGAAAAATTGAAAGGAGTTCATTGAGGCTCTGTTGGTATATGGCTGGTGGAGTACAATCCTTCTTGTGGGCAGTCAAGTCCAGCAAGATGTCAGGAACTGGTAGTAGCCAGGGTGGAGTGACGTGTTGCAGAGATTCCGAAACTTTGTCCAGGTCCACTCCGGCCGCCTGCAGATGAGGTCGGACACGGAAGGAAAGTGGACGGACAGCTCCCGGATGGGCATCGTAAATCTCTGCAAACGACGGGTTAAAAACACAATCATAGGCAGGATTTTCTGGATGGGCCTTCAGCTTCAGAACGTAGCTGAGCATGAGGCGGATGCGGCGGAGCCTGAGAGAAGGCTCCCCTGCCTCTGCATACAGACTAGGAACTGGAGATGTCCTAAAGGCTCCCAGACATATGCGCAGACCTTGATGGTGAATTGTGTTCAGACGCTGCAGAACAGACTTGGAAGCCGAGCCATATACCACAGAGCCGTAATCCAGTTTGGACCGAACAAGGGCCCGGTACAGTCGAAGTAAGACAATGCGGTCTGCACCCCAGTCAGTACGACCAACGACACGAAGAATGTCGAGGGCCTTCCGACAAGAGGTTCTAAGGTAGTTAACATGGTTGCAGAAGGTCAATCTTTTGTCAAAGATGACCCCCAAAAACTTAGCCTCTTCAGCCACCTTAATTGGCACTCCAGCAATGCTCAGGCTAGGTTCTGGAAAAAATTTCGTCTGGTTAGTAAAATGCACACAGACTGTCTTGGAGGGCGAGAATCTGAATCCATTGAGAGACACCCACCCCTGGATGCGATCAACGCACAGCTGCAAGCGCCTCTCAAGGGACGCAAGTCCTCGACCTCGTGCACACAAAGCAAAGTCGTCCACAAACAAAGAGCATTCAGAATCATCCTTGACGGCCTTTACAATGTTATTTATTTTAATGCTAAATAAAACAGGAGATAGAATACTGCCCTGCGGGACACCCATCTCCTGTTCAAAGGAGTCGGAGAGGGTGGAGCCCACACGGACATGGAACGACCTGTTGGACAAAAAATTGTGAATAAAAACGGGCAGATGCCCTTTAAAACCCATGTCCGACAAATCAGACATTATACCATGCTTCCAGGTAGTGTCATATGCCTTTTCAAGATCAAAGAAAATTGCATAGACATGCTGCTTGTTGACAAAAGCATCTCGGATAAAAGACTCAAAGCGGACTAGATGGTCAGTTGTACTACGGAAGCGCCGGAAACCGCACTGGAGGTCTGTGATGAGACCCTGTGACTCAAGATGCCACACCAGTCGGGCGTTGACCAAGCGTTCCATAGTTTTACATAAACATGATGTCAAAGCTATTGGCCGGTAGTTGCCCGGGTCGGAAGGATCCTTACCCGGCTTGGGAATTGGCACAACCACAGCCTGGCGCCAAGATGGCGGAAAATGACCGGTTATCCAGATATGGTTAAAGGCCTTGAGAAGTACAAGGAGTGAATCCTCAGGCAGATGTGTTATGAGCTGATAATGGATGGTATCTAATCCAGCAGCAGAGTCAGTACATTTCTGCATGGCTTGCTGCAATTCTGAAAACGTAAAAGGGGCATTATAGTCTTCCAAGTTATCCGATATAAAATCACAAGCACAAGATTCTCGCTTCTCCTTCTCTCTCTGGAAGAAAGGTGAATAATGCTCTGTTGAAGAATTATGGGCAATGGTGGAGGCAAGCAAATTGGCCACAGCCTTTTTATCTGTGACCAAACTGGCACCATCTCTAAGATGGCCAACAGAAGCCGAGCCACCCCTGCCCCTAATTCTTCGAACAGCCTTCCAGACTTTTTGGGACGGAGTCCTAGAAGATAAAGATGAGACGAAGCGTCTCCAGGAAGCACGGCGTTCACGTTTAAAAATATAACGGGCTTTTGCCCGCTGTCTTTTAAAGGTTAAAATATTTGATTGCGACAGATTACGAAATGCACGTCGCTGAGCAGATTTGCGCATTGTTTGGGCCTTGCGGCACTCTTCATTGAACCATGGTACTCTCGGCTTCCGAGGGAGTGATGTGGAAGTTCTAGGGATGGTTTCACCTGCAACCTCCAACAAAATAGAAGTAAAACAAGAAACAGGTTCTTCAGCTGACATGACCACCTCCTCTGTAAGACGAGACTGACAGAGAGAGGCAAACAGAGACCAGTTAGCTTTCTTGAGATTCCAGCGCCCCACCGGCGAATCCTCCTCACAGCTGACCGATGACAGGACTACTGGGAAGTGGTCACTACCACACAGGTCATCGTGAACCTTCCAGTCAAAGTCCAGCATGAGAGAAGGATCACACACAGTGAGGTCTAGAACAGAACTAGATCCGGAACCTGAGTTAGAGTATGTAGGTGAGCCATCGTTAAAGACACATAGGTTAAGTTGAGAAAAAACATCTTCTAACATCTGACCTCTGCCATCATAGTGGTCACTACCCCAAAGGTGAGCATGACCGTTAAAATCCCCCATGAGAATAAAGGGAGGGGGCAGTTGATCTACTAAGTGAAAAATATCATTGCTACAGACCCGCAGTGATGGTGGCAGGTAAATACTGCATATGGTTATGGTCTTTTTTAAGGTAACCCGAGCAGCGACAGCCTGAAGACAGGTGTCGATGCTAACGGGGCTACATAAAATTTGGCTACTAATGAGAAGAGCCGCTCCACCCGAGCGCCTCTCCGAATCAGAGCCTTTATGTATAACATTAAAACCATTAAAAGACACAGGGTCAGAAGTCTTCAGGTAAGTCTCCTGAAGAGATATGACTGAGGGGTTATAGAACTTGACTAAAAGACGTAATTCCTCAAAGTTAGCTCGAAAACCACGACAATTCCACTGAAGCAAAGAGTCCATGATTAAGTCTGATCTGGGGGTAAGGAGTTTTTCCCCCCTTTTTCCTTTACCTTGGAAGGAGTTGAAGAAACAGAGGGGGGCCGGCTCCCGGGCCTCCTCTGGTTCTTCGGAGAGGAAGGGGGTGGAGCTGCCGCAGCATCAGCAACAACAACTTCCACTCCCTCCATCCGCTCCTCCAGTGCAGCATATTTGTTTTGAAGGGGCACATCTGTGTTCCCCTTCTGGGCCCGTGCGCACAGCGGTCCCATAGATTTCTTAGACTTCTGGTCCTGGGCAGCGTTCCTGCCGCTAGAGTTAGCGGCCTTAGAAGGCTGACCAGAGCCAGAAGCCTTTGGAGTTGACTGACTAACAGGTTTGGGTGAGGGCTGAGGCTTAGGGGCAACAGAAGGCGGCACAACCGGACCGGCAGTGTCCGCCTTCTGCGTTCCCTGGCTCCTTGTCACCACCGGAGGAGGGTTACTCTCCAGGGGCGAGATGAGCCGAGGCTCCGCCCCCAACCAAGAAGTTGGGGTCTGACATGAAAAGTCTTTGGTGGGGCGCTTGCCTGCCACCGCTGCACTAAAAGTATACACTGAGGTGTTAGAGGTTGGGGCAGCCGCAGCTGCACCAGGGCCTTCAACCAGTTTTTTGGCATCCAGAAAGGACAGCCCCTTCTCCACACGCACCTGCTGAATCTTGCACTCGGATATCCAACGAGGGCATTTCTTATCCGAAGCCATATGCGCCCCCTGGCAATTCACACACAGGGGGGTGGCTGTGCAGGACTCAGCAGAGTGTCCGGGCCTAGTGCAACGGGCGCATGAAGCCTCTGCCTGACGGCATGTCTTCTGCCCATGGCCATACTTTTGGCACTTAAAGCACCGGAGGGGAAGAGGGACGTACTTTTTCACTCTCAGGGAGTAGTAACCTCCCCAGATGGTAGTAGGAGGGGTGGGGGTGCCAAACGTCAGGATGATGGTAGGGAGACGGATCTCCCCACCACCTCGCTTGGAAGCGAAGCGCCTGACGCAAGTCACCCCCTGAGACTTAAGGTTCCTTACAAGTTCATCTTCTGACAGTTCTGCCAAAGCTTGATCTTTGATTACGCCTCTTGACGAATTCATAGTTTTGTGGGGTGTGACTTCCACAGGAGTGTCTCCGATGGAAGAGAGCCCCAGCAGCCCGCTGGAGTGTGCCCGAGTACGGCACTCCACCAGCAAGTCACCAGACCTGAGGCGCTGGGCGTCAGGCCTGCCAACACGGCTCCTGAGGGTCTCCCCCACCAGAAAAGGATGCAGCTTGGTAACTGGTTTCTCCTTCACCTTGCTATGGACAATGAGGAAGCGAGGCCATACGGCCGACGCCTGAGGCGTCGCTTCCTCACAGTCTGAATCACTGTCATGGTCAAATTCGGTGTCTATATGCCGTTTCTGTGCTAGTTTTGGTTTTTTTGTTTTATCCATATTATATTAGTAGAGATATTCATCCCCCGGGGGTCCCCGCCCGCCACCTAGCCCAACAAGGGAAAGTGCAACTGTCGGCGGGTCTCCAGCCGACGCACAATGGAGACTGCCCGAAAGATATACTCAAGGGGGTAAGCCCGATTGAACCGTTTGAGCCACCGCCTTCTATCACACCGTTGAATGCAGGGGAATACTGGCGTAAAGCACCTAATCAGCAGCAAAGGCTATAGCATGGTGCTCCGTATAGCAACCCGCATGTCAACAGTGGGATAGGGCTCAACGTGACAAGAGCCGATTGACTAGGCCGGTACGACTAGCCTCCCGTTTAGGCAGAAGTCAAGGCCAAAGTGGAGTGTTTCAGCCACCAGGATCCTCTTCTCCCCCGACACGGGTCTCCAAGCACGGCAAACACTTGGGATCCAAAGGACCAAAAAGTCACGAGTATTTTTAAGGACCAATCCAACATGGTACGACCTAGGTTAGCACAGCTCCTTAAAAACCGGACCAGTGAAAAGGCTGAACAACATATCTGCTGACATCAAGTCCTAATCCTGGACAAAGATGGCACCCGTCCGCTAGCCCACTCAGTCAGGGACTGAGCGGACTACCCACCTACGCCACGTGGAGGCCGGTGCCGGGTAGGCACCTGAGCAGCTTGAGCCTATTGAGCGTGATAAAACATTAAAGGCAGATTCATTCCGTTTAATGAATATTACAGAAGCGTTGAAGTATTTGGAAGAAGAACAAGCAAAATACTCGATTGTTTGTACATTGCTTAACGTCCCGACAGCAACAAGGCTTTCTCAGGACGTGCCTGCACTGCTTGTGAAAAAAAAAAATAAACAGAACATTGAATGTATGTCGCCAGCCGGTCAAATATATTAAATAAACCTAACACATGGGGCCTAAATAAAGCTAAGACCATTTAGCAACACACATCTAATATCAAGAGCTACAGGCAGTGCAGACAGTAGGGAGAGTTTTAAAAAGGCAAATACAGGTGAATGGTTTGATTGATTGATTGTACATTGCTTAACGTCCCGACAGCAACAAGGCTTTCTCAGGACGTGCCTGCACTGCTTGTGAAAAAAAATAAATAAACAGAACATTGAATGTATGTCGCCAGCCGGTCAAATACATTAAATAAACCTAACACATGGGGCCTAAATAAAGCTAAGACCATTTAGCAACACACATCCAATATCAAGAGCTACAGGCAGTGCAGACAGTAAGGGAGAGTTTTAAAAAGGCAAATACAGGTGAATGGACAAAGGGTAGACAGAAACACATGCCCCAGAATAGAGAGAAAAACCCACCCTGTGGGGCTGACCAGGGTGACCCTGGGAACTAAAAAATACCTAACCCCACCCAAGTCCCCCAGGGCAGACCCGGGTGGGGTTACAGGTGAATGGACAAAGGGTAGACAGAAACACATGCCCCAGAATAGAGAGAAAAACCCACCCTGTGGGGCTGACCAGGGTGACCCTGGGAACTAAAAAATACCTAACCCCACCCAAGTCCCCCAGGGCAGACCCGGGTGGGGTTGCAAAATACTCGAGGTGTAAACGCCGTTACAATACGGTTTTCAATTCTGTACACAACACATCAATGGCCATGGGGGTGGTTTCGGCCGGATTATCTGTAGGAGGTATAACTCTGTTTGCAACGGGGGTGGGAAGTGTCGTAGGAATTGCTGTTGAAGCTGTTGGCCTTGCCACAAGCCTGGCATGCTTTGGTATGGAAGCCCTTAACAAAAAAATTTATACTAAGTTGCAGAAGCATGAAGCATTAAGTACGCTCGCAGCAGCTAAGCTGACGAGTATGAAACTTATTATTAGTAAATCTTTGGAAGATAATGAAATTGACGATAACGAATTTAAAAGAGTCCAGGATGATTTGGCCAACTATAAACAACAAAAGTCTGAAATACAGAATAAGATGCGTAGTCAGGCTGTAAATGTTGAAGAGCTAAAGAAATCTTTTTTAGAACAAGGAAAAAAGATAGGCGTAGAAGAAACTATGAAAAAAGTTTGAGAACTTACAAGCAAGTAAAGATCAGTTTTGGTAATCCATTAATTTTGTCATACTCTTCACAAAGAGATGTCATGCCTTTCACGTCTGCCCATCTAACACCATCTGCCCCACCACCAGACTACTATTGAGAAAAAAAGTTTTCTTGTTGACCTTGTAACTTGAGAAATCTGTCCGAGTGTCTTATTGACTAGGGTCAAGAACTTACAAATTCTTATGTTTAGGTTCTTGTAAGAACTTGTTTTAAGTCACTTAAAAGAACTTATGACACTAACTTTAAAGTTACTTGAAAGTTGTAGGTATCTTTGAAGTTAGTTGGCAAGTAAAATCATGTTATTCTAGAAAGTCACATCAACAGTAACTTCCTAAGTTTACTTCCCACTCAGATTGCCCGGTAGTGTAATAGAATATTTTTTTTTATTACACAATAAGGGTGTGTGCACATAGCACCCTGGAAAGAAAGGTCTATAGTGCAAAATCTGTCCATACCTCTGTGGACGTGAAAGGGGTATTTTAAAACACCCCTTTTGAATGGGCCAGACCGTTTGAATAGGCCTGATGGATGAGCCTATTGCCAGGGGGTGTTTTTCATGTGTTCTTGTGGCTGCAAACATAAAATGGGTTTTGTCTTTCAATTTCAAATGCATCACAGGTTGGTCTGCGCCTGTTAAATAACACTCACGATGTGCTGATGTGATGTGCTTGGAGTGGAAACAACAAAATTTTCTCCACACTTTGTCAGACGAAGAAACAGAAAACAAAATTCTTTTTCTCCAAACTACTACTCACTTGGCGAGACCTATTTATTTAGGAATGACCTAGTGCTCTATATTTGGAGAAAAACCTATATTCAAGGTTTGTTCCATATTTGGTGAATGCTCCATATTTAAAATTTGTTCTAGTGCCCTAATAACCCACTTTTGTAGGGTGGGGTGGGGTGTGGGGGTAGGGGGCTGGGTGACAGCATTGATATTTTTAACTAGCCTTTGTTTCCAGATTATTTCCCTTTGTCCAGTGATGTACTTATTTTGCTTTTTTCCCTAACATAAAAAATAGGAAACAAATAATAAAATAAGAAAAAAAAAATTTTAAATTAAAAAAAATAGAAAAAATAAGAAAAAAAAGAAGAATAATTAAAAATTAACAAAGAAAAAAAAAATAGAAAAAAAACATTGACAAAAGGGCTGCTTAGTGGGCTGTCACCTGCTTCCACAGGAATCGATGTAACCCGGGTTATTCACGTGCTAATTCACCCCCTATGGAGGGGGCTATAACCCTGGGGGGTTGCACGTTCACCTTTTCCTGTGAAAGCCTCCGCGGTGGAGAGTGTCAACTGGCTCCGAGAGCGTGAAACGAACCCGGCACAGACAGAATAGCTTGCGCTAACTAGTCTATCCTAACCAGCGGAAGTATCCTCTCGGCCACTCAGCAGACCCAAACAAAGGTAGATTATTTTACGTATTTATGGTTTGGCTGAAATCTTATTAAATCAGGGCTCTCCATAATATGAATCAAAAAAGAATCTTAAGAATTTAAGCCTATAAAGACATAGGCTCCTGAGAATCTAAGTCTCTTGCAAAAGACCTCTGGTGTTTCCGTCCTCAAAGGTAGTAAGCCTAACATGCTATTGTAAGATGTCCTTGGCATTGGTGAATGTCCGCTTCTCTGTCATACCTGTGTTTAAGCGTGCTCAGTACAACTCTGCCATGTCTGTGTTTAAGTGTTATGCATAGATTCAGCAATCTTTACAGTTGACTAAAACTCTATGAAATCGGCGGCTAATGAGAATCTCACACTGCTCATAAGAATCTGTGATGGCGTGGGCTACTGAAAATTAAAGCCTCTTGTAAAATAAAACATGCTTTTTCATGTTCTCAGAGGAAGGAAGTCAGATTTAATGGGGTTCCTATACTTGTTCAGTAGAGCAGAACGACTATGTGCTTCAGCTATTGTACAAAGGGCACTGTGTGTGTGTGTGTCAGTGAAATAGGATAAGTTTGTAACCCAAATAACTGTCTGGGTGGTGTGTGTGTTTTCATGTAAACATGTTATCTGTGTGTTTGAGCGTGTGTGTGTGTGTGTGTGTTTAACTGCATTTTATTTTGTATTGAAAGGTGGTGTGTTGATAGAGACAATGGTGATTAATAACTGAAGTACCTTTGCTTAAAGAAGTCAATGACAGCATTAATTATTTAGGTGTGGTGGGGGATCTGCCTTAATAATCACGGGTAGCTAATAAAAAATGCTGCTACTCTGAGAACACAACCGCACTCCAACACAAAGTAATGGAAAGATCGAGAATGTTCGTCTTCACGCCCTACGAACGTCTCAACGACGCAATACTTGATCACGAGACTAGGGTCACGAGTTGACACGTGGCATTGTTATTGGCAACATTGACGTCACTTACTTTTGGGTGGGTGATGTGGCAATTACACCTAGCGGGAATTTCCACAATGACGCAAGTAATCATTTCCCGAAAACGGCTGATAGTAGTCAATGACAGCATTAATAATTTAGGTTAGGTGGGGGATCTGGCTTAATACTCGCGGGTTGGTAGCTGATCAAAAATCGTTGCTTTGAATGATTTGAATGATTTCTGGAGTGGAACTAAAATGGCTAGGTAATAAAGTTATTGGGTGTATTGGTTGGAGTGGGTTTGTCTAAATGGCTAGTTGATTAGAATAAATGTATTGATTGGGGGAGGGGTGCCCATCACCTGTCTAATTATCTATCTCTGAGTGTGTATATATAAATAGGCCTATATGAGAGAGAGAGAGACACAAAGAGCAGGAGAGAATGTGTAGCTGTAATGGGATAATTCATATCGCTACGCCAACTAGACGAAAAATGTATTTTTCTTTAAAATAAATTTTTTCAAAAAATACTTACCGATGGCATTACTGTATGGAATATACCCCTTTACTTACTGATTTCAGCCTAAGCAGATAGATATTGGGAGATTGTACATTGCTTAACGTCCCGACAGCAACAAGGCTTTCTCAGGACGTGCCTGCACTGCTTGTGAAAAAAAACTAAACAGAAAATTGAATGAATGTCGCCAGCCGGTCAAATACATTAAATAAACCTACAACATGGGGCATAAATAAAGCTAAGACCATTTAGCAACACACATCCAATATCAAGAGCTACAGGCAGTGCAGACAGTAGGGAGAGTTTGAAAAAGGCAAATACAGGTGAATGGACAAAGGGTAGACAGAAACACATGCCCCAGAATAGAGAGAAAAACCCACCCTGTGGGGCTGACCAGGGTGACCCTGGGAACTAAAAAATACCGAACCCCACCCAAGTCCCCCAGGGCAGACCCGGGTGGGATTCAGCCTAAGCACCCTTGTGTATACCCAACACGGGGCGTAAGCGAGAGAGAGAGTTGTAACTAAGTGACCGGGTAGTCTCCCCTCCCTCTGTCAGGTCATGCGCCGTAACTTACCCCCAGTCATACACTTTGCGAAGGGGCAGCAAGCGGGGTAGGTGGGAGGGACCTCCGAGTAATGCCATCGGTAAGTATTTTTCGAAAAAAAATTATTTTAAAGAAAAATACATTTGTTTCCTCAAAATCCATTACCGATGGCATTACTGTATGGAATGAATGGCGAGAAGGAGGAGGGTGCCGCCCCCATGCCCGTCACGGCTGTAAGCTGAGCATCGAGGGGCAACCTCCCAAAGATTTCAGTTAGTTAGTTAGTTATTTGGGTTTAACGCCGAGCAGGCAACTAAGGCCATCTCACGGCGGGAAGGGTAAAAATCTGGTCAGCCAGACTAAAAGAAAGGTCTTAAGACATGATGTAAATATACCTTAAAAATATTTCAAAGATTTCAGCGAAGGGTTGCTTTAAGGCACAGTGGCGCACGGAGGGAGTGTTGTGCTGCCGAGAGATCTCCAACGAGGGCCAGGCTGTCCCGCTGGCCGGAGAGATCCCGGAGATAGAAGCAGGTAAAGGTGGACTCTGATGTCCAACCGACCACCGTGACAACGTCTCTGACTGTGCAGATGTGGTGGAACGCAACGCTGGTAACAACCGCTCAATCCTCATGAGCCCGTATCCGCATAGTCTTGGCCACATGTGGGAACAGACCATTGTAAGCGGACCGAATAATGCAACGCAACCAAGATGAAATCATCAGGGCGGAATATCAGCCCGGCCTGAGGCCAAGGGGCAGGAAGAGGAGGGAGCGACCTCTTTTCCAGGGCTGCACCCTGCGCAGGTAGACTTTTAGCGCTCAGACCGGGTCCTGCAGTCGTGATGTCTGGGACCGGTCAAATCTTGAGAGAGGCCGAAGACTCCATGCCTGGCGCGGCCGAGGGGAGTCTGCTCTTGGCCAAGAAGAGGGGTTGGTCAGAAGCTGAACCGAACCGTCCGCCCTGAACTGCAAGCAGGCCGGGTCAACAGAGAGGGCAAGCAGTTCGCTGACTCTGGCAGCTGTGGCGAGGGCCAGAAGGAAGCAGGTCTTTCTAGACAAGTCCGCGAGGCTGGCATGACGCAGAGGCTCGAAGCGACTGGAGATCAGCCAAGACAGGACCCTAGGAAGATCCCAGCGCGGAACAAGGGAACGAGTGACTGGCCATTGGAGGTCGAATGGAACATCGTCTGAGAGGTCTTTACACGCTCCAGGGTCCGGATGACCTAAGGGGAGATAGGTATCCGCCACAATGGTGAGATAACCGCGAAGGTAATCGGCGCCAAGTTCTGTTCAAGAGACAGCCACAAGAAGAACTCGGCGAGCTGCGGAGTAGTCAGTGCCGAGGGGTCCAGATGTCTGGTCTTGCACCAGGCCCGAAGGACGCTCCATTTTCCGTCGTACACGCGGAGGGTGGACTCTCTGCAGGCTGAAGCGATCACCTCCACTGCAGCATCCGAGGAACCGAGGATCGCGAGGGCCTGCCTGACAACCGCCAGGCATAAAGCCGCGTCTCACCAGACAGGGGTGGAAGGAGTTCTGTCGAGGCTGCTTCCGCATCGTCCGAGGCGTGGAAGCCGAAGAGATGGTTCGGTGGCGAGACTAAGAAGGTCGGCCGTCCACGTCCTGTGCACACTGAACGGAGCGACGAGCAGTAGGACCGTGTTGCATCCCCGAAGCTTGAGTAGAAGCTTGGGCAGAACGAGAGAGGGAGGCTACGAGGCCCTTCCAGCAAATCGACAAGGCATCCGCCCAGGTGAGAGGGTACGGAATGGGGAGACGAGAGCGGGTTGCGAAGAGTCGATCATGGGGTCTCCCAATGAGTGCAGATCACACGGAAGATGTCCGGCCGAAGAGACCACTCGGTGTGGAGAAGCTGTCCCTGTCTCGAGAACGCCTGGGTGTCCTGGGATGTGACACGCTTGGAGTGACATGCCGTGAACGCTGCACCAAGCCAGACCTGGTAGAGAGCATGCGACCGAGAGCCACCTTGCTTCTGGGTGTAGGCCAGGACCGTCGCGTTGTCGAACAAGATCAGGAACTCCTGTTCCCGAAGCCGAGCTTCCCAATGGATGAGGTAGGTTAGTTAGTTATTTGGGTTTAACGCCGAGCAGGCGACTAAGGCCATCTCACGGCGGGATGGGTAAAAATCTGGTCAGCCAGACTAAAAGCAAGGTCTTAAGACAAGATGTAAATATAGATTAAAAATCTCAGGCTAAAATGTCGCACATATCTTGAAAAGAAACGTCTACACACTCTCAGAAAGGGCAAATAAAAAAATTCACATAGTCTATGAATGCTCAGATCTTGTTAAAAATATTGCATTCTCTAAATAATTTGAAGATTTTGTCCGGGGGAACATCCCGGAACAAAACCTTCAAGGAGTCCGCTGTGAAGTGTTTATATCTGGTGTCAATTAGGTCAGCACAATACAGCAAAAAGTGTCGAACAGAAAACTGCTCATCACAGGCAAAACACCATGGACGCTCATCCTGTTTAACTCATTCTACCCCAGACACACCACAGCAAGATAAAGATCGACCATAATAGTTCAAGGGTGATGACAGAATAGCTTGGCGCCTATGGGCGCCAAGCTATTCTGGCATCACCCTTGAACTATCATGGTCGATCTGTGTCCTGCACTGCAACGCAGTCTTCAGAGGACGACTTCAAAATTTGGGGATTTCGGAATTGGGGTAGAATGAGTTAAGTAAGTAAGAGTGCGTAACATACGTGTGCCCGATGTGGAGCCGAGCACGGACAGTCTCCTCACGGCGGCTGCCGCAGCGGAAAGGTAGACTGTCAGACAACTTAGGAAGAGCTTCATGAAGCTTGTTCCCTTCCTCTTTGTCCCACTCGGACTGCCACTCGCGGGCTATGTACGCACTAATCACAGGTTTAAAATCACTATAGACAGTCTGTGTGTCAGGGACAGGGTCACTGCGGGCACTGTTGGCAGCAGAATCTGCGATTATGTTGCCTTCGATGCCCACATGGCCTTGGACCCAAATAAAAATGATGTCATAATATTCCTTCATCAAGTCTGCGTAGAGCTCTCCAATCTGCACCAGCAGTGGATGGTCTGTTCCCGCGCCCTGAAGGGCCTGCAGGGCAGAAAGAGAGTCAGACAGAATCAGGAAGTTCCTTTCCCGAGACTGATAGGCATGCTTGAGTGCCAGCAGAATTGCCTGCAGTTCTGCACTAAATACAGAGGAATGGTCAGGGAGACGGAGCTTAAATGGGTGTTTAGGATGGCGAGAGGACACTGCAGCCGCAGCCACCCTCCCATCCTCAGACTTGGACCCATCCGTATAAAGACAACAATAGCCAGGAAAAATTGAAAGGAGTTCATTGAGGCTCTGTTGGTATATGGCTGGTGGAGTACAATCCTTGTGGGCGGTCAAGTCCAGCAAGATGTCTGGAACTGGTAGTAGCCAGGGTGGAGTGACGTGTTGCAGAGATTCCGAAACTTTGTCCAGGTCCACTCCGGCCGCCTGCAGATGAACACGGAAGGAAAGTGGACGGACAGCTCCCGGATGGGTATCGTAAATCTCTGCAAATGACGGGTTAAAAACACAATCATAGGCAGGATTATCTGGATGGGCCTTCAGTTTCAGAACGTAGCTGAGCATGAGGCGGATGCGGCGGAGCCTGAGAGAAGGCTCCCCTGCCTCTGCATACAGACTAGGAACTGGAGATGTCCTGAAGGCCCCCAGTCATATGCGCAGACCTTGATGGTGAATTGTGTTCAGACGCTGTAGAACAGACTTGAAAGCCGAGCCATATACCACAGAGCCGTAATCCAGTTTGGACCGAACAAGGGCCCGGTACAGTCGAAGTAAGACAATGTGGTCTGCACCCCAGTCAGTACGACCAATGACACGAAGAATGTCGATTGATTGTACATTGCTTAACGTCCCGACAGCAACAAGGCTTTCTCAGGACGTGCCTGCACTGCTTGTGAAAAAAACTAAACAGAAAATTGAATGTATGTCGCCAGCCGGTCAAATGCATTAAATAAACCTACAACATGGGGCATAAATAAAGCTAAGACCATTTAGCAACACACATCCAATATCAAGAGCTACAGGCAGTGCAGACAGTAGGGAGAGTTTTAAAAAGGCAAATACAGGTGAATGGACAAAGGGTAGACAGAAACACATGCCCCAGAATAGAGAGAAAAACCCACCCTGTGGGGCTGACCAGGGTGACCCTGGGAACTAAAAAATACCTAACCCCACCCAAGTCCCCCAGGGCAGACCCGGGTGGGGTGAGAAGAATGTCGAGGGCCTTCCGACAAGAGGTTCTAAGGTAGTTAACATGGTTGCAGAAGGTCAATCTTTTGTCAAAGACGACCCCCAAAAACTTTGCCTCTTCGGCCACCTTAACCTTCAGCACGCTGGTGGCGACATTTGTCGCCAGCCGCCATCTTGCTTCATTATCAGATGGCGACATATGTCGCCACCGCATGGTCTGTTCGAAATCGGCTATGGTAAACACACTAGGTTGCTATGAAGCCTTTGCAAAGGATTGTGGGTGATTGTAAATGAGGCTTACTTCCGTTTTATATCGGCCATCTTGCTAACTTCGAGTGCGTTTGAGCGATTCGAATTTTCTAAGCGAGAGTTTGTTCTGACGGCTTCATTTTGACAAAAGATGACCAATGAGGAGTTAGGATTCATCAAGGAATACTTTTATGGAGTCAGATTCCGATGATGAAGACTTTCTTGGCTTTTTGCCAGAAGACTTGAGATCGAGGGGGGGTGGGTGGGAGATGGTGGTGATGGGCAGAGGAGCGATTCTGAATCGAGTGCTAGTGAACGCGGAAACGGTGCGTAGTAAGCATTGATTATTATTATTTTTTTTTTTTTTTAGGATAATAACACAGATAACACAGTTTTAAGAATTGTGACATAATCTTGATTCATTTATTTACGTACATGCCAAATTCCACAACCATACATAGAAAAATGAAAACGTTGTAGGCTTTTGAAGTAAGTAGGGTAGCGTTGGGTTTAGCCCACTCAAAAAGAATGCAGTTGCAGGGAAAAGAACTGCCAGCGGTAAGCAGAGTGCTAAAGGTTAATTGGCACTCCAGCAATGCTCAGGCTAGGTTCTGGAAAAAATTTCGTCTGGTTAGTAAAATGCACACAGACTGTCTTGGAGGGCGAGAACCTGAATCCATTGAGAGACACCCACCCCTGGATGCGATCAACGCACAGCTGCAAGCACCTCTCAAGGGACGCAAGTCCTCGACCTCGTGCACACAAAGCAAAGTCGTCCACAAACAAAGAGCCTTCAGAATCATCCTTGGTCTCTCAGCTGGGGGTCAACGGAGCTCTTCATTCTCTCCAGGATGATCCTGTTGAAGACCTTTCCTGGTACTGACAGCAAGGTGATTCCTCTATAGTTGGAACACTTGCTGAGGTCACCTTTCTTGGGAAGCTTGATTAGGTACCCCTCCTTCCAGTCAGCTGGCATCACCTCCTCTTCCCAGATCTTTCCAAACAGCATCTCTACTGTTGTCTCTAGGTCTGCTTTCAGAGACTCCGCTGGGATGCCATCTGGCCCTGCTGCTTTGCCATTCTTCAAAAATGCCACTGCTTTTCTGATCTCTTCCCAGCTGGGTCTGTCACAGCTGATGGGTAGGTCGGTCTCTGCTGGCTGGATGTCTGGGGGGTCGGGTGGGCTGGGTCTGTTCAGTAACTCTTCAAAATACTTGGCCCATCTGTCGAGTTGGTCTGCTCTGTCTGCAATAGGCTTGCCTTCTTTGTCTTTTACTGGTCTTTCTGCATGGCCATACTTGCCCGACAATCTTCTGGTAATGTCGTAGAGCTGTTTCATGTTGCCGCTGCCTGCTGCCTTTTCTGCCTCTGCTGCCAGGCTGTCTGTGTAGGCCCTCTTGTCTGCCCTGATACTCCTCTTCACCTCGCAGTTGGCTTCCGAGTATTCCTCCTGTGCCCTTGCTTTGGCTGCTCTCGTGCGACTGTTGTTGACAACTGCTTTCTTCTGCTTCCTGACTTCTATCTTCTTCAAGGTCTGTGCCGACAGCCAGTCCTTGTGATGGTGTTTCCTGAACCCTACAGTGTCTTTGCAGGTTGAGTTCAGCGCCTCTCTAACTGCCCTCCACTGCTGCTCTGTGGTGACCGCCTCCTCTTCATTTACTAGCTCCTGTAGCGCTTGAAACCGGTTGGACAGCACCAGTTTGAACTCTTCTCTCACTCCAGTCTCTCTCAGGAGGCCTACATTATAGCTCTGTCTTTTTGTTGTCTCTGTGCGGCTTTTCTTTAACTTGAGCTTTATTCTTAAGGTGAGCAGATCGTGGTCTGAGGCGATATCTGCTCCCCTCCTCACTCGAACATCTTGAAGGGATCTTCTAAATTTCTTGCTAATGCAGATATGGTCTATTTGGTTCTCGGTAGTATGGTCAAGTGAGACCCACGTTGCTTTGTGTATTCTTCTGTGTGGGAAGATGCTGCCTCCAATGACAAGTCTGTTTAGAGCACAAAAGTCTACAAACCTCTCCCCGTTATCACTCATCTCCCCTAGTCCCTGTCTCCCCATCACCTCTTCGTATCCGGTGTTGTCCTCCCCCATTTTGGCATTAAAATCGCCCATGACGATGGTGATGTCTCGCTCTGCACATTTGTCCACGGCACTCTGGAGTCGGTCGTAGAACTCTTGTTTCTCTTCCTCGTCACTGTCATTAGTGGGCGCATAACACTGAGCTTTTTCTTGGTTCTAAAGGCTGCTGTGATAATTTTTGGCCCAAGAGGTTCCCAGCCCATCAGGGCTCTCTGTGCCACTGGTGACAGCATGAATGCTACTCCTTCTGTATGGGGGGGCATTCTCCTCTTCATGACCTGAATACAGAATCATCTCCCCACTTAACAGCCTTTTCCGGCCAGACTGAGTCCATCTGGCTTCACTGATACCTAGCAGGGAAAGGTTGTACTTTTCCATTTCCGCTGCTATCTGGGCGGCCTTGGAACTCTGGTACATGGTCTTGACGTTCCATGTGCCCATGGTTGTGTCCCTGGATAGAGAGAGGCGGCTCGGTCCTGTGGCTTCCGGCTTTCACCACACACCACAGGATGTCATAAATCTTCTGGTAGAAGAACCTTCCTCTCCAGGAAAGGAATTATTGTTTGTCTTTTCGTCGGCGTTTTTGTAGCTATTTCCTTTTTTGTAGGGTGGGGAAGCTACCCCCACGCCCAACCCCCTTACTAGGAGGACCAGGGGTTTTCTGTCGGGGTCACCTTCCCTTAGACCATGTTGGTTCACGGCACCTTATTTCATTCGGTGCACCCCTCTCGCGAGGGACCCCCTATCCACCACCCAGGGGACGCGCCTCAACGCCATTTGGTCCCAGCGCGAGGTGTCGATGCTAACGGGGCTACATAAAATTTGGCTACTAATGAGAAGAGCCACTCCACCCGAGCGCCTCTCCGAATCAGAGCCTTTATGTATAACATTAAAACCATTAAAGGACACAGGGTCAGAAGTCTTCAGGTAAGTCTCCTGAAGAGATATTACTGAGGGGTTATAGAACTTGACTAAAAGATGAAATTCCTCAAAGTTAGCTTGAAAACCACGACAATTCCACTGAAGCAAAGAGTCCATGATTAAGTCTTATCTGGGGGTAAGGAGTTTTTCCCCCCTTTTTCCTTTACCTTGGAAGGAGTTGAAGAAACAGAGGGGGGCTGGCTCCCGGGCCTCCTCTGGTTCTTCGGAGAGGAAGGGGGTGGAGTTGCCGCAGCATCAGCAACGACAACTTCCACTCCCTCCATCCGCTCCTCCAGTGCAGCATATTTGTTTTGAAGGGGGACATCAGTGTTCCCCTTCCGGGCCCGTGCGCACAGCGGTCCCATAGATTTCTTAGACTTCTGGTCCTGGGCAGCGTTCCTGCCGCTAGAGTTAGCGGCCTTAGAAGGCTGACCAGAGCCAGAAGCCTTTGGAGTTGACTAACAGGTTTGGGTGGGGGCTGAGGCTTAGGGGCAACAGAAGGCGGCACAACCGGACCGGCAGTGTCCGCCTTCTGCGTTCCCTGGCTCCTTGTCACCACCGGAGGAAGGTTACTCTCCAGGGGCTAGATGAGCCGAGGCTCCGCCCCCAACCAAGAATTGATTGATTGATTGTACATTGCTTAATGTCCCGACAGCAACAAGGCTTTCTCAGGACGTGCCTGCACTGCTTGTAAAAAAAACAACAACTAAACAGAACATTGAATGTATGTCGCCAACCGGTCAAATACGTTAAATAAACCTAACACATGGGGCCTAAATAAAGCTAAGACCATCTAGCAACACACATCCAATATCAAGAGCTACAGGCAGTGCAGACAGTAGGGAGAGTTTTAAAAAGGCAAATACAGGTGAATGGACAAAGGGTAGACAGAAACACATGCCCCAGAATAGAGAGAAAAACCCACCCTGTGGGGCTGACCAGGGTGACCCTGGGAACTAAAAAATACCTAACCCCACCCAAGTCCCCCAGGGCAGACCCGGGTGGGGTCCCAACCAAGAAGTTGGGGTCTGACATGAAAAGTCTTTGGTGGGGCGCTTGCCTGCCACCGCTGCACTAAAAGTATACACAGAGGTGTTAGAGGTTGGGGCAGCCGCAGCTGCACCAGGGCCTTCAACCAGTTTTTTGGCATCCAGAAAGGAAAACCCCTTCTCCACACGCACCTGCTGAATCTTGCACTCGGATATCTAACGAGGGCATTTCTTATCCGAAGCCATATGCGCCCCCTGGCAATTCACACACAGGGGGGTGGCTGTGCAGGACTCAGCAGAGTGTCCGGGCCTAGTGCAACGAGCGCATGAAGCCTCTGCCTGACGGCATGTCTTCTGCCCATGGCCATACTTTTGGCACTTAAAGCACCGGAGGGGAAGAGGGACGTACTTTTTCACTCTCAGGGAGTAGTAACCTCCCCAGATGGTAGTAGGAGGGGTGGGGGTGCCAAACGTCAGGATGATGGTAGGGAGACGGATCTCCCCACCACCTCACTTGGAAGCGAAGCGCCTGACGTAAGTCAACCCTGAGACTTAAGGTTCCTTACAAGTTCATCTTCTGACAGTTCTGCCAAAGCTTGATCTTTGATTACGCCTCTTGACGAATTCATCACAACAGACTGAACGCTCACATGAACAGAAAGCTGAAGCTGGCACCATCACCAACCTGCGCCTGTGGTCAGGAAGACCAAACAGCGGAACATATTCTCCAGAGATGTCCCCTACTGGATGATGAAAGAAAAGAAGTGTGGCCATCGCCAACTCCACTGCAGACCAAACTCTACGGCAGTCGAGAAGACCTGGAGAAAACGACGTCATTCATCACCGGTGCTGGTCTGACCGTATAGCCCACCGCGAACGACAAGAAGAAGAAGAAGAAGACGAATTCATAGTTTTGTGGGGTGTGACTTCCACAGGAGTGTCACCGATGGAAGAGAGCCCCAGTAGCCCGCTGGAGTGTGCCCGAGTACGGCACTCCACCAGCAAGTCACCAGACCTGAGGCGCTGGGCGTCAGGCCTGCCAACACGGCTCCTGAGGGTCTCCCCCACCAGAAAAGGATGCAGCTTGGTAACTGGTTTCTCCTTCACCTTGCTATGGACAATGAGGAAGCGAGGCCATACGGCCAACGCCTGAGGCGTCGCTTCCTCACAGTCTGAATCACTGTCATGTTCAATGTCGGTGGCTATGTGCCGTTTCTGTGCTAGTTTTGGTTTTTTTGTTTTATCCATATTATATTAGTAGAGATATTCATCCCCCGGGGGTCCCCGCCCGCCACCGAGCCCAACAAGGGAAAGTGCAACTGTCGGCGGGTCTCCAGCCGACGCACAATGGAGACTGCCCGAAAGATATACTCAAGGGGGTAAGCCCGATTGAACCGTTTCAGCCACCGCCTTCTATCACACCGTTGAATGCAGGGGAATACTGGCGTAAAGCACCTAATCAGCAGCAGAGGCTCCGTATAGCAACCCGCATGTCAACAGTGGGATAGGGCTAAACGTGACGAGCCGTTTGACTAGGCCGGTACAACTAGCCTCCCGTTTAGGCAGAAAAGTCAAGGCCAAAGTGGAGTGTTTCAGCCACCAGGATCCTCTTCTCCCCCGACACGGGTCTCCAAGCACGGCAAACACTTGGGATCCGAAGGACCAAAAGCTCACGAGTATTTTTAAGGACCAATCCAACATGGTATGACCTGGGTTAGCACAGCTCCTTAAAAACCGGACCAGTGAAAAAGACTGAACAACATATCTGCTGACATCAAGTCCTAATCCTGGACAAAGATGGCACCCGTCTGCTAGCCCACTCAGTCAGGGACTTAGAGGACTACCCACCCACACCACGTGGAGGCCGGTGCCGGGTAGGCCCAATGGATGAGGGCCAACCACACCGCTTTCAACTCCTACGAGTTGACATGTGTCGGTCTCGAAGGTCTGCAGGCCACAGGCCAGGTACGGAGCTAAATTCCGGCATGGGCCTCCCAACTCTGGCGACTCGCATCCAAGCAAAAAGAGAACGTTGGGGGAGCGGAAGAGAGAGAGAGAGAGACTCCCATCGTCAAGAGATTCCCTGAAGAAGGCCGCCAGTGGAGCAGGAGATGAAGCTGTAGCGGACGAGCGTAAAGCCTGCCTAGCGGTTGCAAGACTGCCGCCGCGCTGATGAGGCCTAGGGACTGGAGCCAAGTCCGGGCCGGAAGCGTCTCCGCCAAGTAAACTTGCAGCGCTATGGCCGATAGTTTAAAAGTCGAGGCTCCAGAAGACGAACTCTGTTCAGGTCGGTCAAAAACTCCATTCCCAAGTGGCTGAAGTGACGCAAATGGACCAGGTCCGACTTGCCGCCGTTGAGGAATCCGAGACAACGAAGTAGAGCTTGAAGCGCGTCTCTGTCCATCGCCAGTGCGACCGAGACATGGTTCCTGAGGAACAGATTGTCGAGGAAGTTGGACATCAAGCTCGAGGAATCCCGCCTGGCCTTACGACTACCGCATCCATAAACCGAGTAAACCCACGGGCTGAGGAGGATACCGAAGGGAGAGCCCGAACTGGTAGACGACGCCAGTGAAGCAAGCGAAGGTAACGACGTGAAGCGGGATGTATGGAACATGAAAGTACGCATCGGAGAGGTTGACGGCAATCCGACTGTTTCCATCCGGAAGGAGGGTGCGAGGTGTATGAACGGGCGCCACGGGCCGCCGGGTTTCGGGACAACAAAAGCCGGCTGTAGAACGCTGGTGAGTTGTGGCGAACCACCACTACTGTGGCCGTCTTCCGAAGAAGGGTTGCGAATCCTCTTGAAGCGTGTCCGCCTTGTCTCGATCGGAAGGAACGTAAGTTCACAGAGGCGAACGTGTCAACGGAGGGGACGAGATAAGAAGCCCCTCCGACACCGCGTGAAGAATCCAAGGGTCCTCCGGCAACAGTAAACGCCACGTGTCGCTGTGCAACGAAAGCCTCCTGACTGGAGGCCCTGGAGTGGTCGGGGGCCAGCGTCAGTGGAGGAAGGTCAGAAGTTCCGAAACGCGCGCTCCCCGTCCCCGCGCTGGGCTGGGGGCCGAGAAGGGAGCGAACTAGGGCGCTGGGCCCAAGGTCTTAGTTGAATCTCGACCTGCTGCCAAGTAGGACCAAGGGAAGGGATCCCCCAAGGGGGGCACGGCGCAGCCGAGCTACGGAGGTCGCAGGGACGCCCGGACAGCCCTTCAGCACGGCATCCCGTCTCAACGGCCACCAAGAATTCGTCGCAATGAGGTGAACTGTGCGAAAGCTGTGATGCGAAGGAGTGAATGTCGCGAAGACGAGACTCATCCGGCCGCTCCCAAAGTTCTTCTATGCGTCTCACCACCCTGAGTAGACAAGACCAAGAAACTGCACACGCCAGAATACGTGCCAGGGTGGTAGTGTGGTTCCAACTACAGAGGAATCACCTTGCTGTCAGTACCAGGAAAGGTCTTCAACAGGATCATCCTAGAGAGAATGAAGAGCTTCGTTGACCCCCAGCTGAGAGACCAGCAAGCAGGATTCAGGAAGAACCGATCATGTACAGACCAGATCGCCACTCTCCGCATCATCGTGGAACAGTCTCTGGAGTGGAGCTCCCCGCTGTACGTCAACTTTGTGGATTATGAGAAAGCATTTGACAGCGTGGACCGAGAGACTCTGTGGAGACTCCTACGACACTACGGTGTACCCACAAAGCTCGTCCGCCTGATCAAGAGCAGCTATGATGGCATGACATGTCGCGTGATCCACGAAGGGCAGTTCACCAGAGAGCTCCAGGTCAGAACTGGTGTCAGGCAGGGGTGTCTGCTGTCTCCGTTCCTCTTCCTACTGGCCATAGACTGGGTCATGAAGATGACCACAGAGCACAGACGAAGTGGAATACAGTGGACACTGTGGACACAGCTTGACGACCTCGATTTTGCAGACGACTTGGCATTACTGTCCCACACTCATCAACAAATGCAGGACAAGACCACGAGGCTTGCTGACATCTCGTCCCAAGTGGGCCTCACCATTCACAAACAGAAAACAAAGACAATGAGGCTGAACGCAACCAGGGAAGAACCAGTCTTGCTTGCTGGCACCCCGTTGGAGGAGGTGGAGTCCTTCACCTATCTCAGGAACATCATAGACAAAAAAGGCGGCACTGATGCAGATGTCAGAGCACGAATCGGTAAAGCCAGAGCAGCCTTTCTCCAGTTGAAAAAAGTGTGGAGTTCCAGAGAGCTGTCACAACACACCAAAGTCCGGATTTTCAACTCCAATGTAAAAGCAGTTCTCCTATATGGAGCAGAGACATGGAGATTGACAAAAACCAGTCAACAGAGTACAGACCTTCATGAACAGTTGCCTTAGAAGAATTTTGAAAATCAACTGGCCAGAGAAGATCAGCAACGTCAGACTCTGGGAGAGAACAGAGCAGATAACAGCAGAGAATGAAATTGGGCGAAGAAGATGGGGATGGATCGGTCACAGTCTGAGAAAGCCAGCTTCCAGTATCACTAGGCAGGCATTGTCATGGAACCCCCAGGGAAAGAGGAAAAGAGGTAGGCCGAGAAACTCCTGGCGTCGAGACCTCCAAGCAGACATCAAGAGACTGGGAACCACCTGGAGTAGAATCGAAGGAGAAGCACAGGACAAGAGTTGCTGGAGGTCTCTCGTCGACGGCCTATACCCGGGTAGGGGTGACAGGCGTAAGTAAGTAAGTAAGTAAGTGGCAGTGTGCCCCAAACCGGGAGGAAAAACAGACGGGCAGGCAAGCTAGAGAATGTCCCGCGTAACATGCCTGCCGAAACATGATATCATGTGTCGGCGAAGACCCACGATCACGGAGCTCGCCTAGGGCGAGGCGACGTAGACGCCCCCCCCCCCCCCCCCCCCAACAGAACCATAATTTCCGGAGGCTGAGGCCAAGACTAGAAACGCTTCGCTTGTAGAGGAACAACCACCACAGCTGCGGGTGTCCTCTTGAGGGGGAGACGGAGGGCAGCTCCCCAAGGGAAGATGTGATCAAACACACTGCCTCGTCAGTGCATGCGAAGTGTCAGTCGCCTCCGACAGCCCCCCTGGTGCATCCAAGACCAGAGTGTATGAGGGCTAGGATCCGGTGAGAAAGACGGAATCGGAGTCCTCAACCCCAACACAGGAGAGACTGTAACTCTGTCCCGAAGTGGAGAATCAGCATCCGAACGTCGGCGCAGTGAGCTAAGGAAGGCGAAAGCTAGCAGAACGCACGCGCTGTCGGGAACCGGGCACTACTGTAGTGCTAGCCGGGGCTCCTGTAAGACCAAGTGTAAGGAGGAAGCCCTGAAGAAAAGGCCCGAGGGGAAGCATCCAACCGAAGCGTAGAGGGCCCCTACCGAGGCCTGCGTGAACGGCTGAGACGAACAAAGCCCGAGGGGCATGAGGGGACCGGCTACGGCCGGGAGCCCTGACAGCGCCGGAGGAAGGAGACCGACGTCGCAGGATGGGCTCCTATCGAGGTGGCACGGGAAGGCGCGCCAGTCCAAAGACGGAAACCTGCAAGGGCGAGCAAAGGCTGACGGATGCTGTCGACGGAAACTAGTGAAGGCGGGAGGGAGTCCCGCGTGCCCTTGTCTCGGCCACCCCTTGCGGTGGACCATGCGAGACTGGCAAAGGTCTCTCGGCCACCCCTTGCGAAGGGCCATGCGAGACGGATAGAACTCTACCGGCCATCACTGTGAGAGGGCAACGGTACCGAGTCTGTCAAGCGTGCCAACGGAAACTAGCGTAGGCGGGAATGAGTCCCACGTGTCGTGTCTCTCAGCCACCCCTAGCGGAGGACCATGCGAGACTGGCAAAGGTCTCTCAGCCACTCCTTGCGAAGGGCCATGCGAGGCGGATAGGACTCTACCAGCCATCACTGTGAGAGGGCAACGGTACCGAGTCCTTCAAGCGTGTCGACGGAAGCTAGCGAAGGCGGGAGAGAGTCCCGCGTGCCGTGTCTCTCGGCCACCCCTAGCGAAGGACCATGCGAGACTGGCAAAGGTCTCTCAGCCACTCCTTGCGAAGGGCCATGCGAGACGAATTGGACTCTACCCGTCATCACTGTGAGAGGGCAACGGTACCGAGTCCAACAAACGCCGAGAAGAGGGCCCCCCTATCTCCGAAGACGCCCGCCGGCGCGGAGATAGGAGGGGGTGCGGAGGCTACCGGAATGACAAAGCTACACACTGACCTGTCTTTCCCCATCGGCGTGGTAGCTTCCGAAGCCCCAGGTCGGCGACACTGAAAGGATTCCCACAGCTGCGACCACTTGCGTTCCTTCCAAGCCGCACAAACTGCGCAGGAACGAGCAGCGGAGCAGCCGGAACAAGGAAATCACAGCGTATGGTCGTCCGTAACACAGTCTGTGCAACGCATGCAGGTGCGAAGCTGTACACTGCAACACAAAGCAGACGCCATTTCGAAACAACACGTGGGCCGTACACGAAAGGCCCGTGAACAGTACTCGCGACCGGTCGAGGGATAAGCCCGCAAACGAACAAAAAAAATTCCAAGGGAGGTGCCGCGAGAAGTAAATTGCCCGTTTACTCGTAGGCATAACCCGAGGCCTTACCTCGTCATCCTTTTAATAAGACACTAAGTGGAAGAGAGAAGAGAAAAACATCCAAAATGAGAGAGGCTGAAGCCGGTGACCGTCCTGTGCGGAGCAAAGGGTATGACTGGGGGTAAGTTACGGTGCATGACCAGATAGAGGGAGGGGAGACTACCCTGTCACTTGGTTACAACTCTCTCTCTCGCTTACGCCCCTTGTTGGGTAGGTATACACAAGGGTGCTTAGGCTGAAATCGGCAAGTAAAGGGGTATATTCCATACAGGAATGCCATCGGTAATGGATTTTGAGGAAACAAACCTGGAGAACACTCGCTCACATGTGCGTGAACACACACACCCTTACTCACATATAATGCCTATTTAAAACCGTGGGCAGCTGTGCACCCACGAGTTAGGCCCAGGACTATGCAAATATATTTCCTATATAAAAACCATGGGTGACTGTGCACCCACGAGGTAGGCCCAGTACTATGAAAGGGATTGCCTATTCAAAAACTATGGGTAGCTGTGCACCCATGAGGTACAGTGTGCAAGTTTTTTAGCGAGGTACGGTGAAGGTTAAAAAGGGGTAAATGCTGGGGTTTACTGACCACATAATTTGATGTAATTTTCCATTTTTATCTTTATTTTGACTTCAGTATTGATAATACCAACATGTTCGGTTGTAAAGTTCAAACTTGACATTTTCACACATTATTCCCTTGTATTATCAATTTCAAACCTGATAATTACATCACTGCTGTAGTGTAGTAGAAAGCTACAGGTGATTGTGATTTTTATTTTCTGGTTCTTGTTCATTTGTGGAGGCACTTTTTTGCTGAAATTTGAAGCTCGTGGTGTAAAGTTATGTACAAACAATTACAATATGTAGTTGTTGCTTTCATTACTCGTTTAGACACAATTTTGGGAGAAATGAAAGTGTATTTGTTAAAAACACATCACTTGAGTAGTGTTTTGTTATTTTTGGATTTAGGCGTGTTAGTTAAAGAGCCTTAAGTTTGTTCGTCGTTTTGTTATTTTTGGATTTATGGATTTATTATTTATTAAGTTATAGAGCTTAGTTATAAGGTGAGTTCTAAACATTCGCATCAATTCCAGAGCCCTAGAATAAATAGAAATATGGGGACCCATTTTCACATGAAATGGTAGGTAACCCACTGTGAGGCTTTTGTGCTCCTGTGTGTGTGTGTGTGTGTGTGTACACACTGATGTACCTAAAAGTTGGTTTCAACCCATTTAACCCGAAAGACGTATTTCTCCAATGTTAGCGCTTTTGCCTAATAACTGTGTGCCAGAAGATGGATCGACCATGATAAAAAACAACAACTGACAAACTTATTTCTGTTCAAATTTCTGACTTGCTTTTTGAGTTTGCCTCCATGAATAGTGCGCATGTCATCCGTGTGCCGTCGTGCTATAGCCACGGAAATACTGACACGCAGCCATGAACTCTGAAAACTGCGTCGCAGCGGTGGTGCCACATACGGCCTAAAGGTATAATTTCTGGTACTGTAGCTTGTCGATGGAGACGGCGGTGTCGAAGTGGAACTTTCTTCTAAGCGATTATCAAGATCAGACGGTGTTGGATTGAAGAATCTGAAGCATTCCAGCGTTCTTTGCTCTTGCTCCGCCATTTACAATTTCGTTCAAGATTGAAAGTGAAACGCGCGATGCCGCATCCCATAATTGTATAAATGGTGACGTCACAGCAAGTAGCGCGTTACTTTGTAATAACATGCTGACACCACACGCAAACTTGCCCGTCCAGTGTGACACTCGCGGCTAAACGAACCAACTCATACTAAAAGTAGACATACTGTCACCGACCTCTGTTAGGGTACGCACGGTGGCGCAAGGATGATGTGTCTCGGACGCAGATGCACTGAATTTAGTGCGTCTGACTACCCCTTAGTTACATTTTCAGTATGTGATTTTGAGTTTTAGTGCGCCAGAGACGCACTAAAACGGAAGCCCTGTGAGTAAGCCTTATACTTATAGTGGGCAGTGCATACAATGTTACACTCGCGGGCGCCACTGACGTTCAGTGACGATAAAGTAAAAGCTGGACACGGACCTCAACTTGTCCTATTTTTTAAACTCGGGTCGAGACTTGGAGAAAATGTGTTTCGCGAATTTTTCTCGGAACTATTTTATTTTCTCGGAAGTGACACTAACTTTCCTCGGAAAATCGCGGATCCGAGGAGAGTTCTCCACCCTGATACTTGTTTCATTCTCATTACTGTTGTTTACAGAGGCTGAGGTCAAGACTGGTAGTGAGGCACTGGACCGTGCAGCTGATGCAGTCCGACGCGCATATGTGGACACTGACCCTGAGCTCCGTGCTGCCCTCGACCGTGGAGAGAAGCCAACACTGGACATCAGTGTGTCATTTGATGGCACATGGCAGAAGAGAGGGTTTACCAGTCTGTATGGTGTGGGCATCTGCATTGATGTCATGACTGGTCTGGTGGTCGACTACCACGTGCTCTCAAAGTATTGCCACTCTTGCAAACTGAAAGAAGCACAGGGGCTGACGGAGGTGGAGCTACGGGTGTGGAAGGAGCAGCATGAGCCAGAATGCTGCATCAACCACACTCTCTCCAGCAAGGCCATGGAACAGGAGGCAGCCAAGGTTCTTTGGGGTCGCTCAGAGGAGAAGTATGGTTTCCGCTACACCGAGATGCTGTCAGATGGTGACTCGACAGCCTACAAAGCTGTTTGTGACTTGGCTCCTTATGGTGAGGTGCCAATAAAAAAAAAATTGAATGTGTCAACCATGCCCACAAGAGTATGGGTACTGCCCTGAGGAAGCTGTCCAAGGCAGAGCGTTTAGGTGGAAGGGGAGTCGGCCGTCTGACCGACAAGAAGTGCGACGACCTGCAAAATTACTACCGTGGTGCCATCTTGGATAATCTGGACAGTGTGGATAAGAAGCGTGCTGCCGTGTGGGCCACATTTTACCACAGCATATCTACAAATGAGGAGCACTACCACTACAGGTGCCCAGAGGGAGCATCTAGTTGGTGTTTCCACCAGCGAGCTGTGGCAGCTGATTAGCGGCCTCCCAGCCACAAAGACCATCCGACCCACACTCTGCTGAGTCGCGAGGTGGCTAAGAAGATGGTGCCTGTCTACAAAAGGATGTCAGACCAAAGTCTTCTGGAGAGAATCGTACATGTAGGCACTCAGAACACGAATGAGTGTTCGAACTCCCAGATCTGGCTCCGGTGCCCAAAAACTGTCTTCATGGGAAAGCGACGGGTGGATGGCGCTGTTGCCAGAGCAGTCGGCGTCTTCAATGAAGGTGCCACTGAGCTGGTTCAGCTCATGAACAAACTGTGGGTGGATGTGACTGTACACTCGCTGACCAAACTGAGCAAGGCTGACAGCAGGAGAGCAAGTAAAGCTGACACAGCAGCTACAACCCAAGCCCGTCGTCGTCGCAGGCTCCAGGCTGTTAACTGCCGTCGACAGCTTCGAAATGAACAGGAGGTGGAGGGAGAGGTGTATGGTGCTGGCATTGGATAGTAAATGCTAAAGAAATGTTGTTTCAAACACCACTCAGGTGTCTTTGATTTGAAGTGACAGTACTGCTGACGTGTGCACATTGACAGTTTCTTTTGACATTTTATTGCCGCAGAAACTATAGGAATATGCTCATATATCCAAGAATGAGTAACCTTTAGTTTTTAATTTCCTTATAGGAAATATGTTTATAGTGCACAATTTGCATATTTATTGTTTGTTATGAATACAAAGGTGAATTGTGACAAAGTAAAGTTGATGTTTACCGTTTTTTGTTTTTCTCATTTTCACTTTTTTTCAACTTTGATTGAATAGATGTCATAAACTTGAAGAGGCACAGCATTCAAACTTCGCAATTATGATTATTTACTTTACTGCATTTTGTCAGCAGGATTTTGTGATTTCACAACTGGAAAAAAAGTTGTGGCTGCTCCATTCCTCTAAATCAGTGTTTTTCCTCTTTCGACTCATGTGTCGTATTTCATCATGAATAACTTTTTTCCCAACAGCTCTAGGATAAAATCCTTCTGACAAAATGTAGTTCTTTGGACAAAGAATAACCAGAAAAAAGAACTTTATTTCTAAGTTAAGTTAGTGTTTGAGATCTATTGCTTTGAATTTGTACTAAAACCTGTATACGGTGGCCAACTTGGTTTCCACGGCAACTGCGAGTCATACACATCCAAAAATCACTTTTTTGGTCTCAGCTCACCAAACCCTATCAAAATATATCAACAATTTAAAACAGATTCTAGACAGACAAAAACTCATTTTTGGGGTGTGGTGTCTGGCCTTAAGACATCTGTTGTTTAAGACATTTATTGCCGCAGAAACTATAGTGACTTTCCAGAAACTTTAGTTTTTGAACCGTGATGCAATAAAAAGTATGATAAACTAACGGAAGGCTGCATCTAATCTGTCTCCTAGTGATACTTTGAGCCAGTGCATGCCAAACATCCACGCAGATTACCTCAGCATGTTTGGTGTCCAAAGATAGTACAATTTCCCCTCTACACGAGTACAAGACGACGTATGTTCAAATAATCACTCACAACTGCAGGTTAATTAATTCCGGTTTACAGACGACATCTGTAATTTACAGCTTATTCGCCGATGTATGCAGCAGAGGCTAAGAGCTAATCGGGGTCAAGCACAGTAGTACTGTAAACAAAGATGGCTGCTGCGCTATTCGTAGCCCCAGCGGAAGCGAGACCGCACAGCTGGTGCCTTATCAGTGATGGTATTTAGAGCGCCGATAGTAAGGGCAAGGAGGCTGCCTCACTATCTCAGTGCACCCGCGAAGCCGATCTCTAAGTGTGCTGGCGCGCGCCGGCGGGCATAGAGCTGAAAACTAAAGAGCATAGGCTAAACTGCCGTGACACGTTTTAATACCATTTGCCCTTGTTCTGTCTTGTCGACACGCCTAATGAACTTTAACAGCAGTCTGCAAACACAGCAAAAGCACTTACGTAATCGCACTTATTTATTCTGTGTCGACATTAGCGTGTCAATCTATTTTTAGCTGTTTCTCATACAAAAAGTGGAGTCATCATCAGGTTACTTGATATAAAGACATGTGCTGAACTGGACTGTAATGTTTCTAAATGAACCAAAAGTAGGGTTTCGTAATCATCTGTTAAAGAAGTGTACCTTTTGAACAGTTACAACGGTGTGGGCTTTTACGAAACGTTTCTAAAAAAAAAAGTTTAAAATGTTTTAGCTAAAAGTTTCTATTGCACTACGTCATTGATATATAAATAGACTGAGGGGGTTCCTTGGATAGTTCATTTTACAGTAATTTGAGTAAAGATTTATAATCACCAGTATGGAGAGAAAAACCCAATGAAAAAAAGAAACACGATGAGAAAAGACAGTTATACCACAATGTATTCATATTTAGGTTATTAGTTATTTGGGTTTAACGCCGAGCAGACAACTACGGCCATCTCACGGCGGGAAGGGTAAAAATCTGGTCAGCCAGACTAAAAGAAAGGTCTTAAGACATGATGTAAATATACCTTAAAAATATGTCAGGCTAAAATGTCGCACAGGTCTTTAAAGAAAACGTCGGAAGACTCTCAAAAAGGTCAAAATAATAGAAACATCATAATCTATAAACGCTCAAATCTTATTAAAAATATGGCACTCTCTCAGAAAACTGAAGATCTTGTCCGGGGGCACATCCCGGAACAAAACCTTCAAGGAGTCTGCCGTGAAATGTTTATACCTTGTGTCGATTAGATCAGCACAAGACAACAAAAAGTGTTGAACAGAGTACTGCTCATCGCAGGCATAACACCATTTAGGCTTGTTCAAAATAAATACACAATTTGCAACTTATTTTTCTGATGAGAAAGATGCAACATATGACGTGAAGTTCATAAAAAAAGTAACACCTACAAGACTGAGGTCAATAAAATTTATTGTCAAAACACAAACATGTCCTTCCACTGGGTAATTATGATTTCTAAAAAGCAAATCAAACATACTTCTAAATTTATGTTAGCCAACAAATTCTAAAGTTAAATACCATGAGCAGCAAAATAAATAAGCAAATAAATAAATAAATACAAGCAGCACAATAGCAAATTTTAATTTTGACCTACTGTTCATATATTTTTTTAAAAATGTATTATAAAAAGGTTTCTCACCAAGTCTGAAGTGGATGGCATCATTTGCACAACATTTGAATTCTTCAAGCTTGTTCTCAAGAAGGCTCATTCCTGCAGAGAAAAAAAACAAGATGGGATGAACCATTACCCACAAAGTCCCTTCTATATGAGAGCTGTCCTCGCTGTCAAGGGTCTCTACCTTTTGTCTTTGACCATGACATTCCATTTTACACCAATGTGTTGTATATTGAATGAAGAAATACATATAAGAAGCATGTCTTGATTACTCTTTTGAAAGTGTACATTGTTGTGTATTAATTTGACAAAAATGTAATTTTTGGCAGCTTGAAAATGTGACACGAGAACCATTACTGAGAATACTAAAAACAAACCTGTCATTTCCACAAATCAGCCATTTCCATGGATAGATTAGATGTAGCACTTTATTTGGAAAGTTTAGTTAGTTCCAGAAAAAGCTTTTTCTCTTTCCAAATACATTTTTTTAATTGGTGTTAAAACACCTGTGAATGTACGCAACTTCACGTTACATGTCCCATCATCCAGTACAAGATCGAGGAAAAAATTCCTATTGGTAAACAAGTAAACCTAGCGGAGTTTGAAGCCTATGTCTGTACTGTTATTTTCGGTCATCATCATTTCACACATCATGCCCAGAGATTCTTCGTAACATCCGCAGGCATTCTCGCCGATATTTTTTACAACTTCCTGCTGACTTTCATGAAGAGATTGATATAGAATCTTTCTAAGGCATTGTACAATGTGACAGTCATGTTTGCCTAGCAAGGAACCAGTCCCGAGCGTGGTGTTGTATGGAATCGAAAGAGAATGTCGTGAATGACAAAAAACGCTCCAATGACAGATAACAGTTAGCCTCCAAACTCGAGTTTGCACTGCCGTGAACCTAGCCTGGGCTTTTCTATCTCATTATTCTCTGCGCCACAGAGGAGCAGTCGCCTAATGAGACTTGCTGACAGCCATCGTGAGTGTGGCTGGTGGATGATAAAAATCCAATGCATACTGGCTACATAAACATAACGACATAGACGTAACACTAGGCAGCAGGATGCATACAGATTCGTTTTACTATGCACCTGTCTGATGCTAATGAGCATATATATCTCTTGCAGCTGTTCGACTATTTGCCTTTGATTTTCCCGGGCAGTAAGCTACATAAACATAGCGGTATAAATTCAAACCAGAAATAGACAGATTCTTATGTGCCTTTGCACTCTGCCGGAAACTCACAGGATCTCTGCCTCTTGGAGTTCGTTAGTTATTGGGGTTTAACACCGAGCAGGCGACTAAGGCATCCTCACGGTGGGATGGGTAAAAATCTGGTCAGCCAGACTAAAAGAATGGTCTTAAGATGTAAATATACCTTAAAAAATGTCGGGCTAAAATGTAACACGAGTCTTTAAAAGAAAAGTCTACAGACTCTAAAAAAGGGGCAAAATAAGGAAATTCACATAGTTTATAAATGCTCAGATCTTCTTAAAAATATTGCATTCTCTCAAGAAATTGAAGATTTTGTCCAGGGGAACATCCCGGAACAAAACCTTCAAGGAGTCTGCTGGAAGTGTTTATATCTTGTGTCTTTAGATCGGCACAATACAGCAAAAGGTGTCAAACAGAAAACTGCTCATCACAGGAAAAACACCATGGACTATCATCCTGTTCTAGTAAGTAAGAGTGCGTAACATACGTGTGCCTGATGTGAAGCCGAGTAACGACAGTCTCCTCACGGCGGCTGCTGCAGCGGTAAGGTAGACTGTCGGACGCCGCAGGAAGAGATTCATAAAGCTTGTTTGCTTCCTCTTTGACCCACTCGGACTGCCACTTGCGGGCTATGTACGCACTCACAGGTTTAAAATCACTATGAACAGTCTGTGTGTCAGGGACAGGGTCATTGCGGGCATCGTTAGCAGAAGAATCTGCTATCCTGTTGCCTTCGATGCCCACATACCCTGGGACCCAAATAAAAATGATGTCATAATTTTCCTTCATCAAGTCCGCGTAAAGCTCTGGATTCTGCACCAGCAGGGGGTGGTCTGTTCCCGTTAGTTAGTTATTTGGGTTTAACGCCGAGCAGGCAACTAAGGCCATCTCACGGCGGGAAGGGTAAAAATCTGGTCAGCCAGACTAAAAGAAAGGTCTTAAGACATGATGTAAATATACCTTAAAAATATGTCAGGCTAAAGTGTCGCACAGGTCTTTAAAGAAAACGTCGGAAGACTCTCAAAAAGGTCAAAATAATAGAAACATCATAATCTATTACAAACGCTCAAATCTTATTAAAAATATGGCACTCTCTCAGAAAACTGAAGATCTTGTCCGGGGGCACATCCCGGAACAAAACCTTCAAGGAGTCTGCCGTGAAATGTTTATACCTTGTGTCGATTAGATCAGCACAAGACAACAAAAAGTGTTGAGCAGAGTACTGCTCGTCGCAGGCATAACACCATGGACGCTCCTCCTGTTTAAGTAAATAAGAGTGCGTAACATACGTGTGGCCAATGTGGAGCCGAGCCAGGACAGTCTCCTCACGGCGGCTGCCACAGCGATAAGGTAGACCGTCGGACAACTTAGGAAGGGCTTCATGCAGCTTGTTAGCTTCCTCTTTGTCCCACTCGGACTGCCACTCACGGGCTATGTACGCACTAGCCACATGTCTAAAATCACTATAAACAGTCTGTGTGTCAGGGACAGGGTCATTGCGGGCATCGTTGGCAGCAGAATCTGCGATCCTGTTGCCATCGATGCCCACATGCCCTGGCACCCAAATAAAAATGATATCATAATATTCCTTCATCAAGTCCACGTGGAGCTCTCTGATCTGCACCAGCAGTGGGTGGTCATTTCCCGTGCCCAGAAGGGCCTGCAGGGCAGAAAGAGTCAGACAGAATCAGGAAGTTCCTTTCTCTAGATCAATAAGCATGCTTGAGTGCCAGCAGAACCGCCTGCAGTTCCACACTAAATACAGATGAGTGGTCTGGGAGGCGGTGCTTAAATGGGCGTCTAGGATGGCGAGAGGACACTGCGGCCGCAGCCACTCTCCCATCCTCAGACTTTGACCCATCGGTATAGATGCGACAATAGCCAGGAAAAATTGAAAGCAGTTCATTGAGGCTCTGTTGGTATATGGCTGGTGGAGTAGTCTTTCTTGTGGGCAGTCAAGTCCAGCAAGATGTCAGGAACTGGTAAGAGCCAAGGTGAGTGATGTGTTGCAGGGATTCCGAAACTCTGTCCAGGTCCAATCCGGCCGCCTGCAGATGAGGTCGGACACGGAAAGAAAGTGGACGGACAGCTCCCGGATGGGTATCGTAAATCTCTGCAAACGATGGTTTAAAAACACAATCATAGGCAGGATTGTCTGGATGGGCCTTCAGTTTCAGAACGTAGCTGAGCATGAGGCGGATGCGGCGGAGCTTGAGAGAAGGCTCCCCTGCCTCGGCATACAGACTAGGAACTGGAGACGTCCTGAAGGCCCCAAGACATATCCGCAGACCCTGATGGTGAATTGTGTTCAGACGCTGTAGCACAGACTTGGAAGCTGAGCCATACACCACAGAGCCGCAATCCAGTTTGGACCGAACAAGGGCCCGGTACAGACGAAGTAAGACAGTACGGTCCGCACCCCAGTCAGTACGACCGACGACACGAAGAATGTCGAGAGCCTTCTGACAAGAGGTTCTAAGGTAATGATTGTACATTGCTTAACGTCCCGACAGCAACAAGGCTTTCTCAGGACGTGCCTGCACTGCTTGTGAAAAAAAAAATAAACAGAAAATTGAATGTATGTCGCCAGCCGGTCAAATACATTAAATAAACCTACAACATGGGGCATAAATAAAGCTAAGACCATTTAGCAACACACATCCAATATCAAGAGCTACAGGCAGTGCAGACAGTAGGGAGAGTTTTAAAAAGGCAAATACAGATGAATGGACCTCGGGTAGACAGAAACACATGCCCCAGAATAGAGAGAAAAACCCACCCTGTGGGGCTGACCAGGGTGACCCTGGGAACTAAAAAATACCTAACCCCACCCAAGTCCCCCAGGGCAGACCCGGGTGGGGGGTTCTAAGGTAATTAATATGGTTGCGGAAGGTAAGTCTTTTGTCAAAAATGACCCCCAGAAACTTTGCCTCCTCGGCCACCTTAATTGGCACTCCAGCAATGCTCAGGCTAGGTTCTGGAAAAAAAAATTTCGTCTGGTTAGTAAAATGCACACAAACAGTCTTGGAGGGCGAGAACTTGAATCCATTGAGAGACACCCACCGCTGGATGCGATCAACGCACAGCCACAAGCGCCTCTCAAGGGACGCAAGTCCTCGACCACGTGCGCACAAAGCAAAGTCGTCAACAAACAAAGAGCATTCAGAATCATCCTTGACGGCCTTTACAATGTTATTAATTTTAATACTAAATAAAACAGGAGATAGAATGCTGCCCTGTGGGACACTCATCTCCTGTTCAAAGGAGTCGGAGAGGGTGGAGCCCACACGGATATGGAACAACCGGTTAGTCAAAAAATTGTGAATAAAAACGGGCAGGTGCCCTTTAAAACCCATGTCCAACAAGTCAGACATTATGCCATACTTCCAGGTAGTGTCATACGCCTTCTCAAGATCGAAGAAAATTGCATAGACATGCTGCTTGTTGACAAAAGAATCTCGCATAAATGATTCAAAGCAGACTAAATGGTCAGTTGTACTACGGAAGCGCCGGAAACCGCACTGGAGGTCTGTGAGGAGACCCTGTGACTCAAGATGCCACACCAGGCGGGCGTTGACCAGGCGCTCCATAGTTTTACATAAACATGATGTCAAAGCGATAGGCCGGTAGTTGCCCGGGTCGGAAGGATCCTTACCCAGCTTGGGGATCGGTACAACCACAGCCTAGCACCAAGACGGCGGAAAATGACCAGTTCTCCAGATATGGTTAAAGGCCTTGAGAAGTACAAGGAGTGACCTCTCAGGCAGATGCGTTAGGAATTGATAGTGGACGGTATCTAGGCCAGCAGCAGAGTCATTACAATTCTGCAAAGCTTGCTGCAATTCTGATAGTGTAAACGGGACATTATAGTCTTCTGAGTTATCGGACTCAAAATCACAAATGTGACCCTCTCTCACGAAACCAGTCTTAACTCGCAGCGAGCCGATCGGCGCTACACGCAGTAATATGTGGTGGGGGTCAATCTGGGTCATTTTCACTTTTTTGCAGAAATGTATTCTACATACACCAAAGTATCGTATGGTTAAAATCTTTATCATGAAAAATGCCATTAAATAGGTTAAAATGATTTTAAAAGTCTGAGCTCGGCCCCAATTATTCTTTTGTTTTGTGCAAAATGACCCATTTTTAACATAACAGAACACGTTGCATCCCCTACAGAACCCCATCAAGTTATATACCGTTGGAAAGGCCTTTGTCCGCACTTTTGCGGGCTTGGGTCGTGTTCTACATTAAACGGATGTGTTCCTCCCAAATAAGGAAAAAAGGGCGTACACAAATGTTCAATTCTGACCAATCAGAGAGTAGAACTCTTAGCTGCATGGTAACGATGAAGTTACACGAATTCTCATTGGCTGAGACAAGACTAAGGGACACAACTGCATCCTGTTCCGCTGTTCACTTTTCGTCTGTTTACAACACGCGAAAATGAAAGCAAGACTCGATTAAACTATTGTAAATCAGGCAAAAAAACGCCTGCAGATCAGAAAGAATTGAGCGACCTGATCACAGACTATTTCGTCGCCGATTCTCATCACGACGATAGCTTCTCATACAACGATTTTGAGTTTGAACCGGCCGATCGAGAAACAAGCGAAGAAGCAACGGCTGCACCACAGTCTTCAACTCTCAATTCAACACATGGATCGAGGTATGTGCATCATTTCTGAATGCAGATGTATGATCATTAGTGTGTGTGTGTGTGTGTGTGTGTGTGTGTGGAGTGTATGTGTAGAGTGTGTGTTTGTGTGTGTGTGTGTGACCAACTCTCAACAGAAGATGAATAGGCTAATTGTACTACTAATGGCAATACAGAAATGGCTCACATAAACAGACAGTTTAAAATGATTTTGTACTATTTTGTTCAGATGCAAAGGAGTGGATGATCCCCAGCATTCTGAGTGAGTGCATGCGGAACGGACTGAAGACAGTGCAGCATGAACGCTGGGTATGTATAATACATTATTTTAAGCACTAAACAGAATCATGCAAATTCATGTGTTGTGTCTAGTGAGCAATGACAGTTTATTTTCATCGACTTCATTATTGTTTTTCTTTCAGTTTTCTGACTTCATTATTGTTTTTGTTGCTGTTTTCTGACTTCATTACTGTTTTTGTTTCTGTTTTCAGTATCAGCCAAGAATCCTGACACGCCTTTCAAAGTACAACCAGACACAGGGACTGATGCCAACATGACAAAAGGCTGGGGGCAAAAGAACAACACCCTCAGCTTGACGCTCCACGACACAGACCACGTGGTGCGCTTTATTTAAAAAACTGTGCATAGGAGGACAACGAGTAGCTTGAATGGGATCAAGACTGTTGGACGCTTCAGGTTCAGTCGCCATGGAAAGGTGTTTTAAGTTTTACAAGACGACCCACATCACCGACGCTGAAGAGGACAAGGTGCTGGCTGTTCCTGGCCATGTTGCTCACTTCCCCCCCCCCCCCTCCCCCACCATGGCACTGGCAGCCATCATACCAGTTCCTGGACTTTTCAGAGACATACAACAGTACCTATTTCAACACATTCAGGACTACGCTCGAGACGACAAGTGTGACATTGTGTGCCCTCCTCCTCACAGCTGATTTCCAGTGTGCAAAGACAACTTTCTGGTTACTGTGCTTGTGTGGTTACTGTGCTTGTGTGGTGTAGTTTGCTGTGCTTGAGTGGATAATTGTATACTGAAGGGAATTGTTTGGTGAAGCGGTATGCTGCCTGCAATACGTGAGGACTTTCCTTTTTTACATTTCTTCTGCAACCTGTAAGTAAATATTGTGTTTGTTTTTTTAAATTGTTGCATGTTTACAAATTTATATATAAATGTGGAACTACTAATACTCAGTTTGTAGATTTGTTTTTAGCTTTTTTGACTTCATTTTGCAGGGTAGTGGTAGTAAATAGTATTCATTTCAGTCTGGGACAACAGGCAGCCGACTGTGACTTCTGTTTTGCATGTTTAAAGGATAATTTCTGTCTAGTGTCCTTTTCAGTTTGAATCAATTATAAGTGGGTTTAAATTGGATGTAAATTGTATTCAGTCTTTGTAATGATGGTTTTTATTTTGCCTTGGTGATGGTGGTTTTCACGTTCCTTGAACGCGTCCGCAATCTGATTTTAGATAACATTTGCCACTAAATAAAGTGCTACACAGCATTTTCATACATGTTTTGCCTAAATATATTATAGCAATATACTTTTATGCTCAAACAGAATTGAAATTATTTATGCCTTGAGTTTGATAGCAAAATATGAAAATGCATTTTTCCCCCAAATCTGTCATGTTTACATTAGGTATGGCACTTTTGGGGGCTATTTATCTATCACAAGATCCTGACTAGCTAGCAACTTAATGTGAGGTTTTACACATAGTGATGGACTAACTGAACCACCATGTAAAATATCAGGTTGATTGGTTGACTTTGAACCCCCGTTGCTAAGGTAGGTGTGCAAGACATGCACACATAAACTTTGCAGGCTGTTTTCTCAAAATGGCCACCGGTGCATTTAACAACTTTAAACCCTAATAACTTCTACAATTTTTGCACTACAGCATTCATTCATATATCAAATTAATCAGCAGGCTCTGTACATTTCAGAAATGTATATATCTCAAAACACCCAAAATGCAAGTTAAGACTGATTTCGTGAGAGAGGGTCACAAATACGAGACTCTCGTTTCTCCTTCTGTCTCTGGAAGAAAGGTGAATAATGCTCCGTTGAAGAATTATGGGCAATGGTGGAGGCAAGCAAATTGGCCACAGCTTTTTTATCTGTAACCAAACTGGCACCATCTCTAAGATGGCCAACAGAAGCCGAGCCACCTCTGCCCCTAATTCTCCGAACAGCCTTCCATACTTTCTGGGACGGAGTCCGAGAAGTTAAAGATGAGATGAAGCGTCTCCAGGAAGCACGGCGTTCACGTTTAAAAATGTAACGGGCTTTCGCCCTCTGTATTTTAAAGGTTAAAATATTCACTTGCGACGGATTACGGAAAGCACGTCGCTGAGCAGATTTGCGCGCTATTTGGGCCTTGCGGCACTCTTCGTTGAACCATGGTACTCTCGGCTTTCGAGGGACTGATGCGGAAGTTTTAGGGATGGTTGCACCTGCTACGTCCAACAAAATAGTAGTAAAAGAAGAAATAGGTTCTTCAGATGACATGACCACCTCCTCTGTAATACGAGACTGACAGAGGGAGGCGAACAGAGGCCAGTTAGCTTTCTTAAGATTCCAGCACCCCACCGGCGGATCCTCCCCACAGCTGACCGATGACAGGACTACTGGGAAGTGGTCACTACCACACAGGTCATCGTGAACCTTCCAGTCAAAGTCCAGCATGAGAGAAGGATCACACACAGTGAGGTCTAGAACAGAACTAGATCCTGAACCTGGGTTAGAGTATGTAGGTGAACCATCGTTAAAGACACATAGGTTAAGTTGAGAAAAGACATCTTCTAACATCTGACCTCTGCCATCATAGTGGTCACTACCCCAAAGGTGAGCGTGACCGTTAAAATCCCCCATGAGAATAAAGGGAGGGGGCAGTTGATCAACTAAATTAAAAAAATCATTACTACAGACCCGCAGGGATGGTGGCAGGTAAATACTGCATATGGTTATGGTCTTCTTCAAGGTAACCCGAGCTGCGACATCCTGAAGACAGGTGTCGATGCTAACGGGGCTACATAAAATTTGGCTACTAATGAGAAGAGCCGCTCCACCGGAGCGCCTCTCCGAATCGGGAGCCTTTCCTTTGGTGTTGACAAACTAGCAGGTTTGGGTGGGGGCTGAGGCTTAGGGGCAGCAGAAGGCGGTGCCACCGGACCAGTAGCGTCCGCCCTCTGCGTTCCCTGGCTCCTCGTCACCACCGGAGGAGGGTTACTCTCCAGGGGTGAGAGGATCCGAGGCTCCGCCCCCAACCAAGAAGTTGGGGTTTGACAAGAGAAGTCTTTGGTGGGGCGCTTGCCTGCCACCGCAGCACTGAAAGTATACACAAAGTTGTTATTTGAGTTTGGCGCTGCCTCAGCTGCACCAGGACCGTCAACCAGTTTTTTTGCGTCCGCAAAGGACAGCCCCTTCTCCACACGCACCTGCTAAATCCTGCACTCGGAGATCCAACGAGGGCACTTCTTGTCCGAAGCCATATGCGCCCCCTGGCAATTCACACACAGGGGGATGGCTGTGCAGGACTCAGCAGAGTGTCCGGGCTTAGTGCAACGGGCGCATAGAGCCTCTGCCTGGCGGCATGTCTTCTGCCCATGGCCATACTTTTGGCACTTAAAGCACCGGAGGGGGAGAGGAACGTACTTTTTCACTTTTAGGGAGTAGTAACCTCCCCAGATGGTAGTATGAGCTGTGGGGGTGCCAAACGTCAGGATGATGGTAGGGAGACGGATCTCCCTACCACCTCGTTTGGAAATGAAGCGCCTGACGTAGGTCACCCCCTGTGACTTAAGGCTCCGTACAAGTTCATCTTTAGACAGTTCGGCCAATGCTTGATCTTTAATCACTCCTCTAGAGGAATTCATTGTTTTGTGGGGAGTGACCTCCACTGGAGTGTCTCCGATGGAGGAGAGCCTCAGTAGCCCATTGGAGTGTGCCCGGGTACGGCACTCTACCAACAAGTCACCAGACCTGAGGCGCTGGGCCTCAGGCCTGCCAACACAGCTCCTGAGGGTCTCCCCTACCAGGAAAGGGTGCAGCTTTGAAACAGGCTTCTCTTTAACTTTGCTGTGGATAATGAGAAAGCGAGGCCAGGCGGCCGACGCCTGAGGTGTCGCTTCCTCACAGTCAGAGTCACTATCATTCTCAATGACAATGTCGGCGGCTATGTGCCGCTTTGGTGCTAGTTTTGGTTTTTTGATATTTTCCATATTATAGTATGATAGATATTCATCCCCCGGGGGTCCCCGCCCGCCACCGAGCCCAACAAGGGAAAGTGCAATTGTCGGCGGGTCTCCAGCCGACGCACAATGGAGACTGCCCGAAAGATATACTCAAGGGGGTAAGCCCGATTGAACCGTTTGAGCCACCGCCTTCTATCACACTGTTGAATACAGGGGAATACTGGCGTAAAGCACCTAATCAGCATCAGAGGCTATAGCATGGTGCTCCGTATAACAACCCGCATGTCAACAGGGGGATAGGGCTCGACGTGACAAGAGCCGATTGACTAGGCCGGTACGACTAGCCTCCCGTTTAGGCAGAAGTCAAGGCCAAAGTGGAGTGTTTCAGCCACCAGGATCCTCTTCTCCCCCGACACGGGTCTCCAAGCACGGCAAACACTTGGGATCCAAAGGACCAAAAGCTCATGCATATTTTTAAGGACCAATCCAACATGGTAAGACCTGGGTAAGCACAGCTCCTTAAAAACCGGACCAGTGAAAAAGACTGAACAACATATCTGCTGACATCAAGTCCTAATCCTGGACAAAGATGGCACCCGTCTGCTAGCCCACTCAGTCTGGGACCGAGTGGACTACCCACCCATGCCACGTGGAGGCCGGTGCCGGGTAGGCGTCTGTTCCCGTGCCCTGAAGGGCCTGCAGGGCAGAAAGAGAGTCGGACAGAATCAGGAAGTTTCTTTCCCTAGACTGATAGGCATGCCTGAGTGCCAGCAGAATTGCCTGCAGATCTGCACGAAATACAGAGGAATGGTCAGAGAGGAGGAGCTTAAAAATAGGCGTTTAGGATGGCAAGAAGAAACTGCAGCCGCAGACACTCTCCCATACTCAGACTTGGATGATCAGATCCATCCATATAAATACGACAACAGAAAGGAAAACTTGAAAGGAGTTCATTGAGACTCTGTTGGTATATATGGCTGGTGGAGTACAGTCCTCCTTGGGGGAGGTCAAGTCAATTCCAGCAAGATGTCAGGAACTGATAATAGCCAGGGTGGAGTGATGTGTTGCAGAGATTCCGAAACTTTGTCCATGTCCACTCCGGCTGCCTGCAGATGAGGTCAGACACAGAAGGAAAGTGGACGGACAGCTCCCGGATGGGCATCATAAATCTCTGCAAACAACGGGTTAAAAACACAATCATAGGCAGGATTGTATGGATGGGCCTTCGGCTTCAGAACATAGCTGAGCATGAGGCGGATGCGGCGGAGCTTGAGAGAAGGCTTCCCTGCCTCGGCATACAGACTAGAAACTGGAGATGTACTGAAGGCCCCCAGACATATTCGCAGACCTTGATGGTGAATGGTGTTCAGACGCTGTAGAACAGACTTGGAAGCGGAGCTATATACCACAGAGCCGTAATCCAGTTTGGACCGAACAAGGGCCCGGTACAGTCAAATTAAGACAATGCGGTCTGCACCCCAAAGTAAGACAATGCGGTCTGCACGACACGAAGAACGTTGAGGGCCTTCCGACAAGAGGTTCTAAGGTAATTAATATGGTTGCAGAAGGTCAGTCTTTTGTCAAATATGACCCCCAGAAACTTTGCCTCCTCGGCCACCTTGGCACTTCAGTAATACTCGGGCTAGGTTCCGGAAATTTTTTTGTCTGGTTAGTAAAATGCACACAGACTGTTTTGAAGGGCGAGAACTTGAATCCGTTGAGACACCCATCCCTGGATGCGATCAACACACAGCTGCAAGTGCCTCTCAAGAGACGCAAGTCCTTGACCTCATCAGCCCTGAAAATGGCGAGTAAGAGTGAAAAAACAATTTGGCGAGTAAATTAAAATACCCAGTCGCCAAATGCGAGTGCGCTCGTGCGTTTTTTAATCCAACGGCGAACCGCCAGCCGAACATCAGGTACGCCAGCACGTGACCTGACCGCACCGCGAGCCGCCTCCAACATCACTTTGCGGCAGTAGCCGAACACCTCACTTGAACTGTGCGTACCATAACAGTGGTCAGTGACAGTCGTTCTATTTTTAGTTATGAATTGGTTTGTTTAGCCGCTCGCTCAGTCGCGGCTGCGTTCAGAATCGACCCGACGCCGGGGTCCGTGCGAGTGTAACAGGGCGGGCAAACTGTTAGTTTATGTGTGGTGTCAGCATATTATTACAAAGTGCGCAACACATGTTAAACGCGTTAATTGCTGTGACGTCACCATACATACTATTATGGGATAAGGCATCGTGCGTTTCACTTTCGATCTTGACCGAAGTTGTACATGGCGGAGAAAAAGCAAAGGAAGCTGGAATGCTTCGGATTCTTTAATCCGGCACCGTCTGATCTTGATAATCGCTAAGAAGAAAGTTGCACTTCGACGCCGACAAGCGACAGTACCGGAAATGCTACCCCTTGGCCGTGTGGCCACACAAGGCAATTACTTTTCCGCCAGAAATAGTTAAAAACATTTCCTCCCTTTTTGCCATTTTTTAACTTTAAGGGAGTAAAACTTCAATTGTGTGCCTTTTTTGGCGTTTTGAGCAACAAAAGGCATGACAGGTGGTGTGAAAAAGAGCAAAATCTGGGTAATTTTAGTCGACCTAGTGTGTTCCTGGGAGCCTAATTGGGGCATGTGCACGGTTGTATGCAGGCTTGCAGACGACTTTTGTCATGGGGTACTTGGTGCATTTGAGTGTTGTGAAAAACGCTAACTCTTAATTTTTTAATAATTGCTGAAAATGTTTCTCCTGTGATGTGCTCCGCGTGGATTTTTTGTTTTGGCAGAAAATTTCTTAGTTTTATGCTGCAAGACGCTAACAGATAACAGTGTGTGAAAGGGGGCGTAACCTAATTGCCCTGTGTGGCCTCGCCTTTACTTACCCGCCTGATTGTACTCTGAGACGTGATAGTCGTCATCTACGAAGTGACTTCTGCAGATGATACTGCTGGCAGTCGGTTCGAAATTCTCTCTTCTGATAGCGATGATCCACTTTTTCCGTCGGATTATTTCCTTGGGAAACTGATGTCCCATTCGATTTGAGCAGCCATACACACAGCAACATCCTCCAGGCATTGTTTTCGCTTCTACTATCGATGAAGTACAGCCGGCATCGGTGCATACACTCTGTTTACAACTCGCGCTGAGGAAGCCCCTTGTGCACCCAGCGCCACCAAACGGCGGCAGGGGAAGATAATTTCAGCTAAGTCGACCATAGTTAAAGTTATTTTCCCCAGGATCAAGCATCTCAAAACAGTCAAAAAAGTGTCTGCAACAGATACTGCTGACAGTATTATGTATGGGCCCTTTGTGTACTAACTTAAGAGCTTTATGATGTAAATACAATGCCAAATGTCGAAATTCATCAGTTGGTCATGGTGGGTGCAGCGAATAGGATGCTCATCGGTCATTGACGCATACAAATTTGAAATGACGCATTGCTCTGTCAGTGAGCCGGTCATATGACTTACTCATTTTTTAAATAATCACTGAGACCCGCAGTCCTCAATGAACAGAGTGCATCCTAGATTAGGGAGGCGGGAGGCCAGCTGCCAACAGTGATGGGTGACACTTGCCCCCTGTCTCGAGCAAATGTAAACAATACTGCAAGCATTGGCCTTCCGCCTGTAAGAGGCAAACATCATCATCAGTCCCAACGGCTGCATTAACTCTAAAGTCTCCTTTGTTGGTCTCATTGACGCTGATTTTGATCCTCGGAGTCGGTATGAGGGTGCGGCAGCGGACTGGGTCTAGATGTCTGTAGCCAGGTTTTGTTTTTCACGCAGTTCAGCAGTTCACGTATTCATAATAGACGTCTAGAAGCAAAGGAAATGGCTTAACTGTTGTCAGTGCTGCTGGTTCGTAATTTTTGCACAGATATGCGTATTTTTACATGATGTCCAAATGTTGTAATGTAAGATGTTGCAATTGATGTACCGTGGTCTCTCGTGCTCACACATATAACCTTCGTTCTTATTTCATGGTTACACAATCAGTAATTCAATCTTGCTTTGTTCGCGTCTTGTAGTTGAAGTCCACATCATGTAATTAGTTGTACACTGATAGTCCATAAGCTAGCAGGATCTACCGTGCACCCGCCCCCCCCCCCCCCCCCTCAGTACTCAATAAGATGGGTTTCAAAGTGTACCTTAGTATGTCATCCCGAGATGTTTAAGCCATGTTCCCCCGAAAATCTATAGGAACACACCAGAGATATAGCCGATGGCGCAAGGGTACCCCCATTCACGCTCTTTGCGGTTGCTAAAATGAGGTTGAGAAACATTTTCCTCTAAATAAATCAGAGTTCATTCGAAAGCCCAAATCAGACACTATTATGTTAAGGCACACCTTCTGCGTCCTCTGCAAAAAAAAAAAAACAGAATGAAAAAATACTGAATCTCTGGCTCACAGTGAAGGTATGTGTGCACCCAGTAAACGGCCATTTCCGCAAAAAAAGACAAAAATAATGTATCAGATGCCTTCAGACATATTTTTTAGCACTGGCAGTCTATTTTCAGGCTTACATCATTAAAACAGGATGTCACAATTATTACAAACTTAACTAGGTGATTCTATTATCACTGTGAGTGCGACAGTGGTTGATTTTGTATTCCTACCCCAACGTTGTAAACATAAACAAAATTAATTAGAAAAAATTACTAAATTTATTCCATTTCATTTTGACCTCTCCTTACCTATTAAGTTTCATTAATATGAGCGTAAAGTGCAAGAAAATAAGGAAAGTCGGCATCCTTTACAGTAAATTCATGGTGAATGATAGCCTTTTCCCCATTTAAAATTGCTGAATTGGGGAACATACATTGTTTCTGATGCCCTCAAACATTCTTTATACAACTGATAGGTCTTTTTTAGGTTTTATTGGTTAGGATAGAGTACCACAGTTACTCCCAACCTGATTTTATGATGCTGTGATGCATTTAGGGGCCCAGTGGCTAAATCTGCTGCCCTACCCCCATTTTACCAGTACACAAAAGAACGCAAAATGACCATAACAATTGCTTATGTCATACTCCTCTGTTTAAATATTTTTGGTGCCAGTTTTCATAACAAATTATGCATAATGAGCATAACAATTTGTGATCATTTCATTAATTTCAATGTGACCCTTCAATTTAATTGTAACTATTTTTAAGTGGCTGGTCTTTTAGGTGATATTTACCTAGCATAAGGCGGGTCTAGTAAGGTATCCCCTTTTCTTTTCCATTAATTTTATCTAGAAATGTGTAAATATGAATATGCATAATAAGTTTCATGGTTCCTAACAGCCTAACAATGTTATCAAAATACTTAGTTTCCACATGTCCACCATGAGATCATCACTTCCACCTCCATTTTTTGCCTTCTTTTTTGCAACGTTCAATTACTTAATGGCCATCTTTAAATCTTATATTGTTCTGGCTGCCAATGAATGAGCGGTCAAGAGGTCGGCAGCAGGAAAATGTTTCTCAACCTCATTTTAGCATCCACGAAGAGCATGAATGGGGTACCCTTGCGCCATCGGCTATATCTCTGGTGTGTTCCTAAGGATTTTCAGGGAACATGGCTTAAACATCTCAGGACATACTAAGGTACACTTTGAAACCCATCTTATTGAGTACTGGGGGGGGGGGGGGGGGGGGGGGAGGGGGGTGCACGGTAAACTCTGCTAGCTTATGGACTATGACAACCACAATCTGTTCTTGCTTTGTTGTTTTCTAGGAGAGGGCGGAGGGTGGGGGTGTCTGTCTATGACAATTTGACAAAAATGTGTTGTGGTTGGTGTCCTGGATACTAAAGCCTGAATCAATACTGCCAGAAAACTGGCTCTTGTTGCTGAGAACCATTGTGCTCTTCACTGTAGCACGGTAATTCAGTGCTTGCACACATGTTTACTGAAAAAAAGCATATTATATGTAATGGAAGTCGTTGAAACGCAAACCTGATTACATTAGATTGTAAAATAGCAAAAGCTAAATAAAAATCCGAAATTGCCAAATATACTTGCGTTTGGTATTTTATACACCAAGTATAACACCTATAGTTGGCTGAGTGATGAATGTAACCAGTGCAAGATTGAGTTTCTAAAGTCTGCAAGAGGCATAGACGTTCAAAAGTCCTCACCACCTAAGGGTCGTTATGAGAATCTATGCATATTGCTCGAGATTTTATCCGATAGTGTTACTCAAACTGAGGAAGTAGATGCGGACTAAGTAACAATTATAATCCACATCTGCAAGAGGCACAGATCGTCATGAGTCGCCTCTGCCCACGGGTTCATGAAAATCTACGCCTCTGACTGGTTCCATTCATGCTCATGTTTCTCAAATTGAGTGCAACTGAAAACAGCCATGACTGTAACCAAATGGCAGGCAAGCACCGCGAAAACGTAAACAGTGAGAGAGTCAGTGAGAGAGTCTGCGGGCCAAGTTACCAAGATGTGTTGACAAGTTTGACATCGAAAATGCCGAAAAAATATATATATTTTTTGACTTATGGATTTTCAAAATGACCTATTGATTTTATGTTCCTCCGGTCATATGACTTATTGACTGCAAAACTCAACCTAATCACTGTGGGTGTGTTGTTTTTGTACCCGAGAGCGCAGATTATCATCTGCATAGGCCTCGTTTTGAATTTGTGCATATTTACTAGCCTACGTCAGAAGGCAGAACCCGGTCAATACTGCAGACAAGGTCATCGGTGTGGTGTACACACGCATCAGTGTACACTCATGTACTGATGTTCTCCGGTATCCCTTTGACATAATTTTCCACGAGAATGTAAAATAAACCTTCCATACTCGCTATGCTGTGAAAATCAATGTGGGTTCCGCTTGACCTGCTACCCTGAGTAACGATTGTGCTGGGGGCGTGGCTTGTTTGATTCGGTCTCCGCAGCAAGCGACTGAGCCAGCGTCCACAGTGCCTAGTCAGTTTGACCTTTGATCCTTTATCCCTCAGAAACACGAAACAGAACAGTGGTACTTAAATTTCACATCTCACACATCAAAGCCTACATAACTGAGTGAAAGCATCTCTGAAAACGACAAATGCACCATCACAGCAGAAACATACCTCTGTGAATCAAGTGAATGAGAGCCCACACAGACAAAAACATGTCATGACCAGCGATGTCAGTGCTGCAAATTTGACACACCATAGTTTTCAGATCATTGCAGCATAAAATCAGATGAACTAGCTCGCAACTTTATGATAAAACAGGTTTAAAATCTTGTGAAATCAGTGCGAGATAAATTCTATTGAAGATCATGAATTCTGAAAATCACTTGCGCTCGCGGAACTATAGGAAGATCGACAAAGACCGCAGCCGGATTACTTACGGATTCACATAGCAAGAAAGTGACAAATTCCGGATGGGCGGTCAAGCCAAGCTCCATATTCCCTTGTCCGATGTCAATTCTACTTAGGGTACCTTGTCTCTCTTTCTTCTCTTCAATTCTGAGTCTGTCATCGTCGGCCGGCGCGAGTCGACCGATACTTTTTTTTTTTCACTGGTTCATCCGCCATCTTGTCTCTGATTGGTTATAATTATGCAGATGACTTAAGGTCGTATAGAATAGTTATGACGTCAGCTACCATCACCTATCAGAAGCAATCTTTTAATGCGTTCAGTCACAAGATTCCGGTGGCCTCTTTTCGCTTTGAACGGACGAAAGAAAGCATTTGATGGGACAATATGGTCACTGTCTAAGAGGGTGTGTATACTGAATCCCAGTAAAAGCTTTTTGTGAACTGAAGCATTAAAAAAAGGTCAGGAGTGCCCCCCTTTAACTTTAAGTCACAAGGTCTGTTTTCACAAACTTACCCAAAAATTACCTAAAATGTAAGAAATCTTCTGGGAATACAGAGCTGATATAGAGAAAACTGTATGGGAAGTCTGGAGTTAAACCACCGTAGCCATGTCACACAAGATGCCAGAAAACAGACCAGTCAGGGAAAACACGCTTTAAAAAGATAGTGTTAAATGCACAAACGGAGTCAGTACCATTACCCTAATTAGTTTATTCATAGTAAAGTCAAACAGTAGCAAAACTGTAGTGAAAAATATAACACTAACAGCGTTGGTTTTTGTGTTTGAAAAATATGCACTGCAGCTGAGCAGTTTTCAGGAGAGTGACCCTATTATGTTAATCATAGTATTAGTTCTGTCTGTGCTGGAGTTAAAAGATGCACACATATATGCTTATTTTTTTTGTTGTTGTACTAGATATTCCTTTTCATCAGTAACCTCCAGTTATCTGCAGATTCTGGATATTTCAAAAGGCTGCAACACATTATCTTTTCAAACACCGTTTTGAAATGATCTTTTCAAAGTCTGTTTTGCAAACTAGAATGACAAAACATGCCAGAGACATTAAACTGTCAAGTTTCAAAACATTTTAATAATTTGAGTTTTTGTCATACTTTGGTGCTCACGTTTTGAGAATGGCTCACATTATGACCAAGTCGCACAAAAACGGCAGCCTGTTTAATTACTGTGTACTGTTTGAATGTTGTAAAATCAAAGACTTTCCTGCTGGTCTTCTCCTTAGTTTGAGGAAAGGAAGGTTGATTCCGTTACGCTGAGGCTCGTAAGACAACATTGACAATCCGTAGTTAGTATGATCGGCGTATTTCAGCAATCAAAGCCAACCATGGAGCAGATCGCTTTTAACTATTTATATGAACATTACATCCACTCTCAAGCGTGCCTATGCTTAATATGAGGAGTGTACTACACTACATTAAAGAGACGACTGACAATCACGAACAAACAATAACATCAAAGATAATCTGTTACGGCTTAGTGGAATGCAGTCCTCACCTGCCATTTTGCCTTGGCGCCCTTTCGACGGTATTTTGACCTTTATGATACCCTTCCGGGGCAAATCTCACGTGCACCTTGAAAAAACGGTCCAATCAACGTGTATGTATCACGCGCCCCATCAACCTTCACCTCTCTGGGTTTAACATGGCGGGACTCGAATACAGGAGTGTATGTCTCTGTTACTCATTTCATGCATTTTTTTCAAGTGATTTGCATCATTTGTTTTTACCATGATGTATTTGACAGGTGTTGACATGTTATTGTGTATGTTTCAGGGTGCCGGGCTGGATATTGTGTCCAAAATATGGCCAACACACAACAAGGCTCGATGCGATGGTCGGAAGGTTAGTCAAGTTCAGACATAGAAGTGCGGAGAACTATAAGTGACGAAATGCTACGCATGTTTTCTGACTTTCAGCAGTGCTTACGAGGCAGTTGAGTGCAATGTGCATGCTGATTTGTTGTATTATAATATTAGGTTTGCGTTGTGATGCGCCGCTGTAGACCTACATGTTGACGACCTCTGTTGCCGAGTTGCGCTGTTGATCATTTGATGTTCATGAATCTGCCTGAGCCCAGAGAAGTTTAACTGCCTTGCATTCCACGAATTCGTTACTTACGTTAAAGGTATCGTCGTTAAAGTGTTGGTGCCGACACAGCTGGGTAATTCTTGCTTTGTGTAAGTAAACATAACATTGCATCACGCCGGGTAAGGGACGTAACTCGTAAGTCTTGCACGCCTATGCTCGGTTTCACTGCTCGTAGTCATACCGTTTTGAGCATGTCCGTAACACGCTTTTGTGACGGAGTGTTCTACAATACTGCCAGGTATTTATTGTGAGAAAAAAAATCAAAGGCGCACCCCTGAGCAGATGGCTGTATTTGTTACTAAATGAATAATAAATAATATAATACAGTGCTTTTCTGTGACATCCTTCCCACTTACTCAGGCTCAGAACGCTTTACAAGTGACCATAAACACACAAGCAAGAAGTAATATAATAGCAAGAAGAAAAAATACAGTTCCCAAAAAGTTGTTTTTTTGTGGTTTTTTTTTAATGTTCAGGCATACTAACTACAATCTTTCACACATAACACACACATTCTCTTTACAAATTACAATTAGCCCATCAGAAATCACAAATTAACACTTGATATGCCATTTTAAAAAGACATGTTTTCAGGTTGGTTTTAAAGACTGAGAGTTAACACAATCTATGAAAAGCTTTTTTTGATAGGCCGTGCTTGATCATTTAATTTGATGCCAAATTCTTTATTGCATGTTTTACAATGGCAGCCTTTTTGTCTTTACAGACAGATCTGATAAAACGTGCAGACCCGGATGAGCTGAAGGAAGTGTTCAACAAGTATGCCTCCAAGGAAAAGGGGGGAGAACGTTTTATGACCTACTCTGACTTCATTCACCGATACTTGCAGTTATTGAAAGCGGACAACTATGATGAATATACCCTCAATATACTGGCCAGTTGTGCTGACACCACCCGTGACAAGTGAGTGTGAAGGGGATGAAGACCGATGTGTGTTATTCTGTACTCTTGTAATGGGAACTGGTCTTGTTATTTGTGACAGCTGCCTTGGGTACATGCAGCAGCTTTTTTGCTCAAGCAAAAGTGAGTATGTTCTGGGCCAGTGGTCGTCCGTCCCATGGTCAACTTTAATGTTGGCATTTTCTCAGAGACTATTCAAGCGACAGTCTTCAAACTTGGCCCAAGGATACTTTGTGGCAAGACCTTTCTAAACATACCAATTTGAGCGACCTCTCTAAAAGGTCACGGGATGAGGAAATAGGTAAAATATGTTGACAGAATTTGATTTGTTCTCAAATACCATAGCTGCCAACCTCCCTATTTTATCGGAAATTTCCCGATTTTTTTCAATTCCCGATTTCTCCGGGTTTTTTTTGTTTTTTTTTTACATTTCTCCCGATTTTCATACTTTCAAGCTTTGTTTAAAATTTGAGGTATTTTGGCGTACTGCGTGGTGTTAAGCGCCTGTAGTTCAGAGCCTACCGCTATACTGTACCGCTAAGCTTTCGGGGACCCACAGCAGGTCTTGATTATGCATGCGCAGCAAATTTCTGTCCATTCTGTGTTTGTTCCGGTTGCTTTGAATTTGCCGTGGTCTGGAGCACATGCTTAATGATTTTCGTAGACCAATACCAATGACCCTGACAACTACACATGCTCGGATCAACTGCGTCACTATAGTCAGCAGAAAGCGGGTCACACATTTTCAGTGCCTCTTATGAGTATTCTGGATGTTGGTAAATCTATTTCTAGTTTAAAAAACAAATCATCTAGCGGTCCAGACGGCATCAGTACTCAGTTTTTAAAATTATCTCTGCCATTCATCATTGAGTCACTGACATTCATCTACAATCTAGCCATTAGGCATAATGTGTTTCCTAACGAATTAAAAAGGGCTAAGGTAATTCCTCTTCCCAAAAGCAAAGACTTAATCAATTTAAATGAGTACAGACCTATATCCATTTTATCATCAATTTCGAAACCACTTGAAAGACAATTTTTTATATACATACTCATCTCCTAAATTTCCTTGAACAAAATCATCAGATTAGTGTTGCACAATCCAGTTTTCGACCTTTACATTTCTGCCAGACTACTCTAAATCACATTATTGATAAATGGCTCTCTGCCATTAATGACAACAAAGTATCAGGTGCAATCTTTCTAGACCTTAAAAAGGCATTCGATCTTGTCGGTCATTCCATCCTCCTGAAAAAACTACCACTTTATCACATTATCTCAAATACTGTTTCCCTCTTGTCTTCATATCTCAACCTCGCGTTGGGACCATATGGCGTTGAGGCGCATCCCCTTGGTGGTGGATAGGGGGTCCCTCGCGAGAGGGGTGCACCGAATGAAATAAGGTGCTGTGAACCAACATGGTCTAAGGGAAGGAGACCCCGACAGAAAACCCCTGGTCCTCCTAGTAAGGGGGTTGGGCGTGGGGGTAGCTTCCCCACCCTGCATATAAAGAAATAGCTACAAAAACGCCGACGAATAGACAAACAGCAATTCCTTTCCTGGAGGAGGAAGGTTCTTCTACAAGCAGATTTATGACATGTGGTGAAAGCCGGAAGTCTTCGGAAGCCACAGGACCGAGCCGCCTCTCTATCCAGGGACACAATCATGGGCACATGGAATGTCAAGATCGCCCAGATAGCAGCGGAAATGCAAAAGTACAACCTTTCACTGCTAGGTATCAGCAGCCCTGAAAGTCTAAAATTTTGCCCACCAGCCTTTGGCTAGTGACTTCCAAGTTTTACTAGCCAAACTGAAAATGTTACTAGCCAAAACTGAAAATTTTACTACTGAAAATAGCCCCCCAACTCAACAATATAATGTACCACAAGTGTTTGACGCCCAATGTTAGAGAGTGTTTTCTGCCCAGAGGCATTGAAAACAAATATTTGAACAGACAATCATAACCAAGTTAATGTTTATGTCCTGACTTCAGGCTTTTGATAGTATCAAGTGGAGAAATAACTGACAAAGTCCCCATATGAACTGTGGTGGAATTTTTTATTTATTTATTTTTTGTAAGTAGAGCTGGGCTTATGTTTGCACAACAGGTTAAAGGGTCTGTAGACCCCCAGGTATAAATTTTAAAGGGTACACAGACCCCCATCCTAGCATTATAGAGGGTCCGCATATTTATTTAAGAAAAACTGCATCATCTGTATGTTCCTTAAAATAAATTATCCCCACCCGGGTCTGCCCTGGGGGACTTGGGTGGGGTTAACTACATTTTAGTTCACAGGGTCACCCTGGTCAGCCCCACAGGGTGGGGTTTTCCCTATATTGTGGGGCATGTGTTTCTGTCTACCCTTGGTCCATTCACCTGTATTTGTCTTTTTAAAACTCTCCCAACTGTCTGCACTGCCTGTAGCTCTTGATATTGGATGTGCGTTGCTAAATGGTCTTAGCTTTATTTAGGCCACATGGCGTAGGTTTATTTAACGTATTGGACCGGCTGGCGACGTACATTCAATATTCTGTTTCTTTTTTTTTTCACAAGCAGTGCAGGCACGTCCTGAGAAAGCCTTGTTGCTGTCGGGACGATAAACAATGTACAATCAATCAATCATTAAAATAAATTATCTCATTTCGCTTTCTCCTCTTTAAATGTGTTGTGACGATGTGTGTGTGTCCTTTCCATGATACTGATTCTTTAACTGGTGAGCTATCGCGCAAAAGCCTGTCTCCCTCACTCTCTCACACACAGAAAAACATATATCTATTTATTTATTTGTATGATCGTTTGATAATGTATTGTAACAGAGAATATAGCGTTTTCTGCTGAACGCGGCAGATTGACAACTAAAGTGTGACTTGTCTAAACTCTGTGTGTGTGTTTGTGTGTGTGTGTGTAAACTGGTGTACTTCAAAGTTTGTTTCAACCCGTTTAACCACTCAGAAAGACGTGTTTCTCCAATTTTTGCCTAATAACTGTGTACCAGAAGGTGGATTGTCCACGATTAAAAAAAAACTGACAAACTTATTTCTGTTCAGATTTCTGGACTTGCTTTTAGAGTTTGCCTCAGTGCTCATTGCGCATGCCATTCGAGTGCCGTCGTGCTTTAGTAATGGAAATACGCTCAGCACAGCCATGAACTCTGAAAACTGTGTCGTAGCGGCGGTGCCACACATGGCCCAGGGGTAGCATTTCTGGTACTGTCGCTTGTCGATGGAGACGGCGATGTCGAAGTGCAACTTTCTTGTTAGCGATTTTTATCAAGATCAGACGGTGCCGGATTGAAGAATCCGAAGCTTTCCAGCTCTTCCTTTGCTTTTTCTCCGCCATGTGCAACTTCGTTCTAGATCGAAAGCGAAACGCACGATGCCGTATCCCATAATAGTATGTATGGTGACGTCACAGCAAGTAACGCGTTCAACATGTAGCACGCACTTTGTAATAACATGCTGACACCACACATAAGCTAACAGTTTGCCTGCCTTGTTACACTCGCACGGACGGTCGATTCTGGCGAGTGAAATTTTATTTTGGCGAGTAAAAAAAAATACCCACTCGCCAAATGCGAGTGCACTCGTGCGTTTTCCAATCCAACAGCAAACCGCCAGCCAAACATCAGGTAACCGGCGTGTGACCTGACCGCACCGCGAGCCGCCTCTAACATCACTTTGCGGCAGTAGCCGAACACGTCACTCGAACTGTGCGTACCATAACAGTGGTCGGTGACAGTCGTTATATTTTTAGTGCTGAATTGGTTCGTTTAGCCGCTCGCTCAGTCACGGCTGCGTTCAGAATCGAACCGACGCCGGGGTCCGTGCGAGTGTAACAGGGCGGGCAAACTGTTAGTTTATGTTTGGTGTCAGCATGTTATTACAAAGTGCGCGCTACATGTTGAACGCGTTACTTGCTGTGACGTCACCATACATACTATTATGGGATACGGCATCGTGCGTTTCACTTTCGATCTTGAACGAAGTTGTACATGGCGGAGAAAAAGCAAAGGAAGCTGGAATGCTTCGGATTCTTCAATCCGGCACCGTCTGATCTTGATAATCGCTAAGAATAAAGTTGCACTTCGACACCGCCATCACCATCGACAAGCGACAGTACCAGAAATGCTACCCCTGGGCCGTGTGTGGCGCCGCCGCTACGACACAGTTTTCAGAGTTCATGGCTGTGCTGCGTATATTTCCATGGCTAAAGCACGATGGCACTCGAATGGCATGCGCAATGTGCACTGAGGCAAACTCAAAAAGCAAGTGCAGAAATTTGAACAGAAATAAGTTTGTCAGTTTTTTTTTTATCGTGGTCCACAGTTATTAGGCAAAAATTGGAGAAACACGTCTTTCTGAGTGGTTAAACGGGTTGAAACAAACTTTGAAGTACATCAGTTCACGCACACACACACACACACAGAGAGTTTAGACAACTGAGTCACAATTTGGTTGTCAATCTGCCGCATTCAGCAGAAAACGCTATATTCTCTGTTACAATACATTATCAAACGATCATACAAATAAATAAATAGATATGTTTTTCTGTGTGTGAGAGCGAGGGAGACAGACTTTTGTGCGATAGCTCACCAGTTAAAGAATCGGTATCATGGGAAGGACACACACACACTGTCACAACACATTTAAAGAGGAGAGAGTGAAATGAGTTAATTTATTTTAAGGAACATACAGATGTTGCAGTTTTTTTTAAATAAAACTGCGGACCCTCTATAATGCTAGGATGGGGATCTGTGTACCCTCTGAAATTTATACCTGGGGGTATACAGATCCTTTAATCTGTTGTGAAAACAGAAGCCCAGCTCTACTTACAAAAAATAAATAAATAAAAATCCCGCCACAGTTCACATGGGGACTTTGTCAGTTATTTTTCCACTTGATACTATAAAAAGCCTGAAGTCAGGACATAAACATTAACTTGGTTATGATTGTTCAAATATTTGTTCTCAATGCCTCTGGGCAGAAAATAATCTCTAACATACAATACAATACAACTTTATTGTCTGTTCTAGTCAAGGCACGACAGAAATTTGCCTTTCGGCTCGTCATGAAACAACAATATAAGACGTTAACAAACGCTACAAGAACATACCATGAAAAATTATCATTGCAGCAATCTATCACAAGCAATCTGTCACAAGATGGGAGGTAATGTTAAGTAGATCATACTTATCGCGGTGTTATAAACGAGACAGAGATGAGAATCTTCCGCCTTTTAGCGGAAATCCGCTCTTTCGGAAGGTCCCAGGGTCATTTTTGAGATCGGTTTAAATCCGGTGAGAAAATTTTAGCGTATATGACTAGGGTGAGTTGTTGATTTTCGATCTCGCAGCTTATTCCCACTCGTTGTTCCCATGCGGATTGTTATTTGGTTCGCTGTCACTTCGTTTCCGTCGATCCACCAAGCTTTCCTCCTTTTTGTCATTTTAGGATTCTCATCTGACGAGAGTTCAAAATCGAGACAGCAGTTGGAATAAAAGACTTCTTAAATACATTCTTTTTGGCAAGTGGCATGTTGAAACGTCTGCTTGATGGTAGCATTTGAAACTGATCAGATAGTGGGTGACGAGTATCATTGACAATGCTAGCAGCTATCTTTTGGACAGCTCTATGGTACAGATCATCTACTGGATACTGTAGTAGGCCAATGATCTTCTCAGCTGTTCTGACGATATGTGACAGTCTGCCCCTGTTTTTCATACTGAGATTGCCATACCAAGCAGTGATGTTAAACGTCAGTATGCTTTCGATCAGGCTTCAATAAACGGATTCTAAAACCCTGGAACTGACATCAAAACTTCTCAGTTTCCTAAGAAGGTACAGATGCTGGTTTGCTTTTTTCACGATCAGATCGGTGTTTCCAGTAAAGGACAGCCCACTATCCACGACTGTGCCAAGGTATTTAAATTCAGTGACCACCTCTACAGGTTGATTATTAATTGACAGGTACAAAAATGTCATCAACTTTCCTGTCATCAATGACGAGTTCCTTGGTTTTCTGTACATTTATTTCCAGAAAACTGTCTTTGCACCATGACTCTAATACTGCTATCTGTGCAAAGTACTCGGCCAGACTGTCTTCTTTTTGGAGTAGGCGTACAAGGGCCATGTCGTCTGAGAACTTTAAGAGACGAGAAGTGGTAGTGTGACAACGCATATGGTCTGTGTATATGAGCCAGTGACAGAAGGTGGAAACGGATGGGTTGCCAATTTTCCAGTGCAAAGTAAAATATAAATGAAAGTCAAACATTTTGTGTTTTATATCCTATTTCAAGAAAACTGCATGTAAATATACATACGTTAGTTGCACGCTTTTAAGTTGGTAAAAAGTAAATAAAAACAAAAAAAGAATTCACATATTTGCCGCAGGCAGGCAAAGCCCTTTGTGAGATGCAACAAGCTTGATATTGTGCACATGGATATTTTTCAACATTTCATAAAAAGTCCTTTCCTATTCTTATGCAACACTTCTATGGAGTGTTTAGCGTCTATTTTACACGAATTTTGTGTGAAAACACATATTTTGGAGTTTTTATTTCATCCCGAAAAAACGGTTAGTCGAGCGTGACGGGCCATGTCCAGAACACCGTGTGCACTCTGACTTACCGTACACACCCAAGCATGGCCTAGTTGTTCCAACTTTTTAATGAACCTCATCTGCATACATATTTCTGCATAAAACATCTTATTGTACTAGTCCTCGGGGGTTCGTGTATGATTATTTTTTACTTTTTGTGGTAAGCTTTTGTTTTCATGTCCGTTCATCACGTTCGACTATTTGCCGATTTCTATTTATGCGGAGTTCGTTTTGTGCCTTCAATTTTGTTCGGAGGTCATGTTTTGGTCACGTGATTAGCCGCAGTGCTTTCATTCAATGGAAATGGCGCCACGACGTAGCGAAGGTAAGCGAAATTGTTTCATGTCCCATAACTTTCCCTTATCACGTACGACCATACGTTGCCATTGTGTACATTTGTGTACATGTTTTATTGTGTTTAGTACCTCTAAGCGCGCACATTTTATATAATTTTACGGTGTAAGTGAACGATGAGTGTGTGTTCGAAACTACTCGACGATACTCTCCGAGGTTTGTTCGAAAGCGACTTTTTTAGATGACGACGACTTTTTCAGTAGAAATTTGTCATGTCCCAAATCACTGTCGACTATTTCTTGTCATGTCCGACACCACGTTCGACTGATAGACGGTCTTTTTAGTAAAATTTTAATGAGGAGTCTCAGATCGGGTTTAAACTACCTGTTAATTTTCAAACGTGGGTTTCACATAAACCTCTTTGTTTATGACCTGAGGTGACAATGGCGGATGAATCGTCTGCTTTTCAGTCGACCGTGATAGACATCTTGCAGACATGAAGTGGCTTCATGTCCTTCATCACGCTCGATGACGCTTTGTTTATGCCAAAACATAGCAATAGTTCATGTCTGATTTATAATATCTTGTTTTAATTACTGAGTTTAATCATGAAAATTAACCAAAAAATTGCCAAAAGTTGTTTTCTAACCACCCAAAAATCCTTTTTCAGGTCTTCGTCAACTTGATCCTACAGAGGAAGAAATCAAGGCCACTAAAGTTAAAACTAATGCTGACAGATGCCAGGAAAATCGCATGTCAATTAGGCGTGACCCCTCCTGTGATGAAGCTGAGAGGCAGAAGAATAAAGAAGTAGTTCTCGAAACAGACAGCGCCCTCGGACAGAGGAAGAAATCTGCGCAAACGTGAACAGGACAGGCTATGCGCACAGAGATAAGGTATGTGTTGGTTCTGGTTAACATGCGCGTAACACATTTCCATATTTAATTTTATTATTATACTATTGCGACATTGTTTAGGAGACCTACTCTGGTTGTGATTCGTAAACATGTACATTTCTACCATTTTTATTGATCATCCATCTTAACTTTTCTGTGCGTGATGGGTTCCCAGTATTTAACCTCTTCAGTTCATTTCCATCAAACATTTTTTTTTTTCAGAGAGAGAAAGAAGGTGATAACCCAGCCCGTGGCCAGATCTACACCAAAGCCCAAGACCAGGCATGCGGTGGAGCTGCAGCGTAAAAACTGGTGCAGAGCGAAACAGGAGCAATGCAGTGAATCATCGACCCAGAAGTGGCGGCGTCACCGGGAGAAATGTTCAAAGAAAAGTAAATGTGCATTTCTCATAATTAATTTTCTAATATTGTGAATGAATCTTACCTCAGAATTTGTTTTCTTTGCAGAACTGTTCATGTGAGAGGCAGATTCTTTATTCGTTTTCTTTGCAGAACTGTTCATGTGAGAGGCAGATTCTTTATTCAGATTAAGTTTTTTAAAAAATAAGATGGTACTTTGCATGTGAAACCTCCCATTCCCCATTGTTATGCCAACAACCCAGCACACCTATACCAAATGTATCTGTTACTTTGACTTTTTGGGTGGTCACTATCGTGACTATGGTATACTTTTATCAGACACTGTCTTATTAACTGTACCCCAGGTACATTTTCCATTTTAAACTGTGCAAGACTTCAAATCTTGCTTTCTATGAGAATGTCACCATACAGCTGGTGGTTTTTAGTAATCCGTGCTTGATTCTCATAGGAAGCAATACTTGAACACTTTAACATGGACTGTACCTGAGATACATTTTCCAAAAAAAAAAACATACTGCAGTGACCATTTAGTAAATTTCGTGATTGTATTAATAAACTATTATCATATTTTATTCTTTTCCTAGAATGCACTCAGACTCATCCCCAGCCAGAAACAAGCCCTCCGCAATCTGAGACGAACCCTCCAGATATTATCCTCCTCACTTTTGTGAACATTTTTTGTCATACAGAGACTGGCTTTTGTTGTAGAAAGCTGAAAACCTCATCATAGGTGCATGTATAAATCAAGCAATGCGCTAATTATTTTTCAGGTATCACTTACGGGGTGATGTGCTAAGAAACAGTGCTGAGAAGTGAAAATTGTGGGGTTTTTTGTTGTTGTCAGCAACTGTTTAATTACCTCTTTCTTTATGGTGTCCATTAATTTACAGTGTACACTGTATGAGTGTCGGGGAGCTGGGTGGCTCGGTGGTAAAAGCGTTTGCCTCCAGACCAAAAGGTCCCGGGTTCAAATCCAGCTTGGGTCAAAATTTGCTCAGACCCTTTTTCGTTGCCCCGTCTTTGAAATCACCCTCGTGGTGGACAAAAGACGTTAAGCCCTAAACATTTTTTTGTATGAGTGTCTTTTTGGAGTGAAATTAGTTTATGTGGCAACATTTCTTCAGTTTTAGGGTGGTATGCTTACAAAGCGTGGTTAGAAATGAGTTCTTGTGATTGCATATTTACGTGAGTAGACTAAGTGTGTTGAATAATACTCTACATGTACGCCAAGATTTCATCATTTTTTATGCACAAATGATGTATGAAACCATAATCTTGTCTTCATTTATGAGATTTTATGTTGAGAAACAGTAGTTGGAAAGAAAATATAGTTTCAAGTGGTTGCGAGTAGAAAAATGCTTTGGTGGTATTTTTTCATGTCCTCACATATTTCATCACATACGACATATGCTATTTGCATAAAACCAGTATATATGCCAATAATCCCATAAATATGGACTGTAAAGCTAAGAAATAAGCCTTTGAACTTGATTTTATTTTAAAACAAGTGCTTTTGAGGTAAGAAAGAGTTTAAATGTTGTTGTTTTTCATGTCCTCATATTTCGTCACGTTCAACATACACATTCTGTAAAACAACACTGTCACCACTGATACCAACAAAATTTCATGTACAGTTTGGCTGGTGAACATTGTTTTGAAATAAAAAGTTGTGTTTCTTCATTAACTGTGTATTTGTTCTTTCTTTATTGTATTTGTTTGTACCCAGTATATGTCGTATGTGACACATGACATGAAACTTTACTAAATTTTCTGTGCTTAATTTTATAACATTCTTGAAGACTTGCACTTTTCTGATGTATTTTAGCATGTTTATATAAAACATTTAAAAGTTGCTAATGATTATGTAAATTGAGAAGGATTTCAAAAGAAGTCATGTCCTGTGTCACGTTCAACTACTTCCACTTGACCACCATTTTTGACATGCCTACGGAACACCTGACACTCAACTATCTTATGTATGGTTTTAGATAGTGCAAACACTATAGTTTCAAGGGAGCATAACCAAATATACCAATAATAAATCTTAATTTTGCACAATGCATGCCCTCTGTGAGGCCCACCTTCTGTCACTGGCTCATATAGAAAACAATGTCGGAGAGAGGACACAACCTTGAGGGCAGCCTGAATTTAGCACCATTTGGTCAGACAGACTGCCGTGTACATTTACACGTTGTGGCCTGTCCTTCAAAAAGTCTCGCACCCACAGAATGATGATTGTGTTCACATTAAAGTCCATCATACGCTGCAAAAGCATCAGTGGTTCATCAGTATTAAAAGCATTAGAAAAGTCAATAAAAAGAATTCTCATTGGGCGTCAAACACTTGTGGTACATTATATTGTTGAGTTGGGCTATTTTAAGTAGTAACATTTTCAGTTTTGGCTAGTAACATTTTCAGTTTGGCTAGTAAAACTTGGAAGTCACTAGCCAAAGGCTGGTGGGCAAAATTTTAGACTTTCAGGGCTGGGTCACAGGTCACGCGCCGGCGTACCTGATGTTCGGCTGGCGGTTAGCCATTGGATTGGAAAACGCACGAGCGCACTTGCATTTGGCGAGTGGGTATTTTTTTTTACTCGCCAAAAAAAAAATTCACTCGCCATGGCAAGTAAATTACTTGCCATTTTCAGGGCTGCTGATGGTAAGACCTGTCTTTGCATACTAATTTGAATGACCCCTCAGAAAGGTCATGGGTCACAAGAGGTCGGCAAATGTGTATAAAATGCCAAGTTTTGATAGAATTGTAGTTTTTATCAACATTTTTGCAAACTTTTCAATTAAATTTAGCACAAGGGTAGCTGACGATAAGACCTTCCTATGTATACTAATTTAGTTGACCCATCAAAAGGGTCACGGGGGTTTTACAGGTGTGTGTGAAAACTGATCAAATTTTGAGAAAACATGGATTTTGTTGCAGAAGCCATCCCTTTACTTATTGTCACACGTATTTACATGTGAGCCATGATAAGGGCTTTGCCTTGTTTTATTTTGGAGTGGTTTGCAAGTTATGAATTGCTTATCTTGGCGAACATAGTCAAAAAATGACCAAAACCACAACATTGATATAAAAATATTGTTTTTTTCTAAACCAGACAAAATATTTGAAATCGGCTCTGACATGTAAAAATGATATCAGTAGATATTTTGACCAAATTTGGCTTTTCAGAAGCATCAACTGTAGCTGGAATTTGTTTCCTTAGCAACCAAGTGTGTCGATCACTTGGTGCTCATTGCCATGGCAATGGTGAGCATACTTGACTAAATGAGCATGTCGGAGCGTTCAGGAGAGACAAATACTGATTCTAATGATATATACAATTACAATAAACATAATAATAATAATAATAATAATGGTAATAGTTATAAAGCACCTAACCTCCTAACAGACCTCTAGATGCTTAATAATGGACACACGCAGTATGCAAAAATAAATATACAAATAAGTATTAACAAGATAGATGAAGAAACCTAAATCTAAGTAATCCAGACCAAAAAGGTGACTGCCAAGCGTGTGAAATGCAAAGAAGTACCCAACGGAGAAAGAAACACGCTTAGAAAAAACGGTACAACACAATTTATTAATATTTCGGGTAAATACCCTTTGTCAAAATAGACAAACAAACAGAGACATTAGTCGCTACTTATCTTCAGATGCAGAAGGAATGTGGCAACTGAAGGTGACGTAAAAAGAAAAAGAAAAGGAAAGGAAGAACAAAAGTAAAAATGAAAAAAATCGTAAGAGAAAGACTCCGAGAGAAACTAAACACGAGAGACAAGAGTGTGTGTAAGCGCGCGCAGGAGCGAGCAAAAGTAAATGCGCGTGTGTGAGGCCGGGGAGAGAGAGAGAGAGAGAGAAGAGAGACAGCGAGAGAGAGAGAGAGAGAGGGGGGGGAGAGAGAAAGAGAGAGAGAGAGAGAGAACGAACGGGGAGTACCCTTGGGCACGAAGTAGGCTGAGTGTCTAATACACAAAGCCAGCTAAACACCAACCCGAAGGCAAACTGTATATCACCATCGAGTTGAGGACTACCTCGGGGAAAAACGGGAGGACCCCGGGAAAAAAACCCCAGCATTTAGCATGGTACACAACAAGGAATATCGATGAAACAAAGCAAATAATCAAATTCAGTAAGAGAATAATGGTATAAGAGGAGAGTAGGTAGTTGTGAAACCATCTTCAAGGGTAACTCCAAACAAAAAAAAAAACAACAAAAAAACGCTTGTGGGGGGAGAGAAAGACAAAAGGGGCGGGGGAAGGGGAGGAGGAAAGGGAAGAGAGAGAGAAAGGGGGAAGAGAGAAAGAGAGAGAGAGAGAGAGAAAACAAAAAGGGAGGGGGGGGGGGGAAGGCAAACAAACAGAGCCACCAGCCCCGCCCAACAGGCATCCTCCAGCCCACGGACGAACGCACAGGCATGCGAACAAGACGACCACATACATCCCCAAGGGAATGCACATGATCGCCCCCGACACCCGCGCATAAATCCAAGGACCGGCGACCAGGCGCCCGACAGGGAAGGGCAAGGGATCCAACTTAACGTATGGCCAGCGCTGAAAAAGTCCCCAAGGGAGGCACAAAGTACATATCAATCAGCGCCAGCCGCACCTATCTGGTTAGTGAGTAGACATACAGAAGCGACTCGGTAATGTAAATGACAGTTAGCAGAAGACACAGGTAAGGTCCAAAAAGTTAATCTTTCATATTCATCCCAAGTGGCGCCACAGTGCCCAGTTCATTAATCAAAAATTTTTCTCGGTCTTTCCTGGCCCAGACATTACTGGCTTGCATAAGCCAGAGGCCTTTAACACGAATGTCCGAGACGGAGTGATCGGCCTGGTTGAAATGTCGCCCGACCGGTCTATTGTAATGGTACTTGACCGACTGAAGATGTTCTTTAAAACGGTCGTTGATGGTTCTTTCCGCTTACACACACTCTTGTCTCTCGTGTTTAGTTTCTCTCGGAGTCTTTCTCTTACGATTTTTTTCATTTTTACTTTTGTTCTTCCTTTCCTTTTCTTTTTCTTTTTCTTTTTACGTCACCTTCAGTTGCCACATTCCTTCTGCATCTGAAGATAAGTAGCGACTAATGTCTCTGTTTGTTTGTCTATTTTGACAAAGGGTATTTACCCGAAATATTAATAAATTGTGTTGTACCGTTTTTTCTAAGCGTGTTTCTTTCTCCGTTGGGTACTTCTCTAAATCTAAGTGTCCATAAAAAAAAATTTAAAAACTTGTGCTGAAGTGTCCTAGCTTGCCTTAATATGTCCCGCCGTGAGATGACCTTAGTCGCCTGCTCAGTGTTAAACCCCAATAACTAAATATGTCATTAGTCATACTTTGTGAAGTGGACATCGGAGGCTTCAGTGAAGGTACTTTGGGCACCTTGCAAAGCTGTCAGTGCCTTCAAACATTACAGTTAGTGCTCTGTAAAATTGCTTTGGCTTTGGCCACCACCACATCTGATGGGTCAGTCAAATCAAGGCTGTTCAAATGAGGAACACTCAAAATGGCGATGGGTTAGCTAAAATGGTGATGGGTCGGCTGCTTGGTGTTGCCAAGTGAAGTTATATCTTAGTCACTCCTGAGGAAACACCTTTAGTGAACTCTTTGCGCCATGAGGACAAAATTATCAAATTTTTGTAGATATCCTCTGAGGTCTATACCACAGTTCAGGAGACAGATCAACCATGACGTTTCAAGGTTGGTGTCACAATAGCTTGGCGCCTAAAGGAGCTGAGCTATTCTGACACCAACCTTGAAATATCATGGTCAATCCACATCCTGTTGTAGTCTTTCAGGGCGTCGTGGGTTAACATGATCATACTTGTTATGTTGCAGGCTTATTTCCTTCACAGAATTTCAAGCTTTTGAAGCCCTCCTGTGCCTTCCTGATGCCATGTACACTCTGGCATTCCAAATTTTCGACCGCAATGGAAATGGCTGCATTACATGTGGTATGGTTCATTGTGATCTTAAAAGCTAAAGTGACACAAAGTAAATCACATCAATGGACTTAGAATTAAAGTTTTAATGGTAATTTGTTGCACATTTAAGAATTAAAGTTTTAATGGTAATTTGTTGCACATTTAAGAATGGTGCATACAACTCACTAATAAGCAGTATGTTCAAGAGACACACAGCCCCCTTCAGTTGATGGGTTTATAACTGTCGCCTCACTTGTCGTACTGTGCGATTCGTCATGTATGAGTCATCTTTTGTAAACTTTTATGTTGTCATTTTCTCAAACATTGTTTAGAAACATACCCAAAGCTGATTTTCAATGGGTTACAAGAGTTCAGGAAATAGGTCAAAGATAGCCAAAAGATGTTACTTCTCAAATACTATTCGAAGCAAAAACTGTTTTTTTTTCCCAAATACTATTTTCAACTTGAAACGCAAATGTGGTATGTAGATATCTGATGGTGAGGCCTTTCTATGCATAGTAATGTGGATGACTACTCGGAAAGGTCAAGGGTCACAAGGTTGGCAAGTGCGTGAAAAATGCTAGTTTTTGATAGACTTGCAGTTTTTATCAAATTTTGTGAAATTTTCAATCAAATTTGGCATAAAAATAGCTGATGATAACACCTTTATATACATACAAATTTAGTCAATTTTGCTGGTACAAAAGCCAAACCTTTAATTATGTTGAAACACTTAAACACTTGCTCATTTCAGTGATGTGTTTGAAAGGTCATGGTTACACTTATTATGTATGTGGATTTAGCACACGTGAGCCATATTGCCTTTACCTTTCTTGTTTGAGAAAACCTTTTTTTTTTCTCAAATAAT